>JAAALK010000288.1:50142691-50318560 GCA_019279435.1 Zizania palustris
TGCGAAACGGCATGGACTAACGGTAAAAATGTAAAGTCTAGGCTATAATAGAGGGCCTAGACATTCTTGTTACCTTTCCACTGCTCCCTTGCAAACAAACACCTTGTGAGCCCTTTGAGCCCTTTGAGCCCTAGCCTCCAGTTTTTCTCCAAAGTAACCCAGTAACTCAATGGCGAAAACCAAGAATTCTGGAGCCCCCTTCGGCCTTGGCTCGGCAGCAGGCGGCTGCAGCAGCAGCGGCTGCGGGCATTGGTGACGGTGCCTCCAACACCCGCAACGACATCCATGGCGGCAGGAGGGAGAAATCCCAAAAACTGGGATCTTCTACCTGCAAAAGGGAATCACTCGCAATCGTAGTAGAAGGGAGGATTAGCACCGGAGTTATGATTCGCAAGCCTGGAAAAGAACTCATCCCGTCGCCAAGGCCCGGAGAAGTGGTCATCTTCGAAGCCTTCTTCGAAGCTGGCTTAGGCCTTCCGGCAGTGGACTTCTTGGCGGAGGTACTTGATTTATTTCACGTCACTCTTCCTCAACTGTCTCCGAACGCAGTAGCTCGTTTGGCTATCTTCGAGTGGGCGTTGAGAGCCAAAGGCTGTGAGGGGAGAGCAGAGATCTTCGCTGCGCTACACAGAGCTTCATGCCAGCCAAAAACCTTCGTAGGCCCCGGAGGTGAAAAAGTGGTAGTAGCCTTCGGAAGTATTAACTTCATGCTTCGGGATGAATATGCCCTTCAATTTCCTGCTAAGGCCATCAATGCAAGATGGTATACCGACTGGGTCATGAGGTGGTTTTATGCCGAAGTTGGGGCGAGCAATCCTCTGGCCGGACCTCTGAAAGAAATCCAATTCCGGAAGGAAGCCTTAGTGCAACCAGGCCAAGGTCAGCTCGAAGCTCGCCTCAGCCTACTTCAGAGGATCAGTCGGAGGTTGAGTATGCGAGACTTAGCCGAAGATTTCCTCGGGTTGCAAATCTCTCCACTGATGGCCAACTGGCCTATCATCTTCGAAGAGGATTCGGAAGGAGGTCTCCGAAAAATCACTTTGACTTCGAGCCCTGCAGGTAACTTCGAAAACAACATGTATTATGCATATTCATTCGAAGAAAAACTAACTTGATTCATTTTTTAGCTTCTTCAGCCCCTATTACTTCGGAGCAAATCGTAAGGGCTTCAGAGAAGATTTTGGGCGCTCCAACTCCGACCAAAAAAGAATGGAGAGTCAAGTTAGTCGGGAGTTGGGAAAGATTTAACAGAGTGTGGGGAATGCTGGAAATCATTCCGCCCCTTTGATGGATTGGGTGCCTTCGGAGAAAGGACCCAAAAAGAGGAAAGCTGAAGCTGGAACTTCGAGCTCCGCGAAGACTCCGGTCAAGAAGGTGGCTCGGAAACCAAAGAACCCTGCACCTTCGAATCCTGCACCCTCGAGCTCAAGGGATTCAGTCTCTGACTCCCAAGAGGACGAAGGGAGGCTGCTTGTGCGTCTGATAGACGAAGATACATCTCAAAGGACTGCACAAGCCGAAGTACCTGCGAACATGCCAGAGTCTCAAGATAACCTTGAGCAACCAAGGACTTTGGCAGTTCAAGGAGACATACCTCAGAACGAAGTTCCTGTGAATGAAAGTGGGGTCGAAGTTACTATGGCTTTGATTCCTGAAGAGGCAACAAGGACTGCTCAGGACGATGCTCCTGCAGTCGAAGACTTAACGGCTGATTCGGACGAAGATCTCGCCTTCGATCCGCCGAACAGTCCGATGATTACCCCTCACCAAAATGTCGAAGGTAAACTTCGAATAACTCTTTCATGTTTATTTTGTGTATTTATACAATGTATAATACTTTTTTTATAGAGTCCACTCCTATGGAAGAAGTCCGACAGGAAGAAATAATTCCTGGACCTTCGACGACTTCGGAGCAAACCCAGAGAACTACTCAAATGGGACCTGGAAGAGGCAAAAGGAATATAGAACCCCTCCCTGCTGCGAGTTCCGGATCAACTCCGTCTGATTCAACAGACGAGAGCCAATCTTCTGAGGAGGGCCAGTCTCCAGAGGCTCCGAAGACCACAAGCCAACGCTCCGGCCCTTCGCTGGACGAAGATGACCAACAAGCGATAAGTATGCTCCCCCTGCTAGCTCCTTTCTTAGGGCAAACAACCGGTCTTTGGACTTTGCTCGAACCTTTGGATCGAGCTAGCCGCGACATAGGGGAGACCAATTTAGTGGCCATTCTAAGTAAAGCGGACAGGTTGGAGCTCAACGCTGCTATAGAACGTGCAGCTTATCATGTACGAAGCATCTACAAAATAACATAGAATTCGTCTACGAATAAATATTTACCTTGGTTTTTTCTTTTTGCAGCAAACTGTCTTGGCCCGAGCTACGAATATATCGAATGATGAAGAGATCACTCGTCTTCTGGAGGAAAATAACGTCCTTCAACGAAATCTTAGCATCTCCGAAAGCCGAGTGGTCCAAATGGATAATATAGTGTCAACGGAGCGGAGGGCCAGACAACGTTTGGAGGCTGCGAATAAAGAGCTCGAAGCAGAAAGGATTGTGCTTCGAGCAGAAATTGAAAAATTGCGGGCGGAGCACGCTACTGCGGGGACCGAACTTGTCAGACTCCAAGAGGAAGCTAGCCAGCTGTTGAACCAAAAGAATATTTTGACCAATGAAACAGCAAGACTTTCTGGGGTTCTTGGAGAAGTAACTTCGATGAAGGATGCGCTGAACGAAAACAAGCTGAAGTCCGAGAAGGTGGCTGTGGAAGTTATGAATCAGTTGCTAGGTGTCCTGGAGTACTTCGGTACTACTTAGACACTTCCTTCTGATGATAACATTTCTCTTCTGCGCCGGTTAAAAAGGATCCAAGGAGTGGCGAAGCAGATGAAGACAGCGGGCATTCGATACGGAGAACTCTCCGGACAAGTGGCTGCTGTCGACCTACTTCGCTACTATGAAGATCTGGGTCGATCGATAACTCCGAACGCAGGAGGGGGCCCAATTACCTTCGACGACGAGCGACTTCTGACTCCTTCCGGAGGTGTGGCTGCTGCCTGGCGAGCCTTCCAAACTTCATGGAGAGCCGAAGGTCGTTCAGCGATCAAGGCTTGGATCGACGAAGGTCAACGCCAGAAGCAAGTTCGGACCCAAGCTTCAAGCAGTCAGCCTCCTCCGAACCCGTAGGTTTAGAAATACCTTAGGGTTTTTGGCTATGTAAAGCTTTATGCTTATGAACATTTATCAATGAAAATTTGTTTATCATATTTTTAGGCTTTGCCTCATATGGAAGATATCGAAGTGTTAGACATTAACGACGAACTCTGCTCATTATGGACCACCTTCGATCTTCTAAAAGCTTATAAACATCCTCGATTTTTGTTCCTCGAGATAGCTCCGGTGTAATTGCGCCCGAAGTAATCAAAGATATATTGTCTTATATTAAAGAGGAAAAAAGAGAGGTTAACTTGAACACTTCGTCTTCTGAAGACATTATATGGTCTGAAGACGAAGATGAAGTTCGAAGTGAAAAACCTGAAGAACTTGGAAGCTAGGAAAGGAGCCCCGAACGGCTTCGAACTTGGGCTGAGCTTCAACAAGAACAGAAGGACTTTAGAGCTTCGAAAGGGGGCAAGAGAGTTAAACACAAAGTTGTTAGAACTCCCGACGCTGGAACTAGTCGTTGTAGGACCGAAAGTAGCGACCAGAGGGGGGGTGAATGGGCGCCTAAAAAATTCTTTCGAATCAATGGCCTGCTCCCAAAACCCAACGCATTTAAAAAGAAAACTAAACAGCAAAGCGAGAACAAATTGACTAAGTCTGCATATTCGAAGTCTGCTGATTCAGAGGTTGCAGATTCAGAGGTTGCAGATTCTGAGGTTGCAGATTCTGAGGTTGCAGATTCGAAGGTTGCAGATTCGAAGGTTGCAGATTCGGAGGTTGCAGATTCGGATTATGCAGATTCAAAGTATGCTTCACAGAGTTGGACTTCACATAAGAAAAGGGACTTTGGCCCTGCCAACTCGATCAAAAAGCAACACAGGAAAAGCAAGGCTAAAGTACTAGCATACTGTAGCTACAGGAAAGTAGTACTACTTGCTACCAGCCACAAGAACTAGTACTCTTGTGAAGAACAAACAGAAGTCACAAAGAAGCTTCTGCTTATGAATAAATTAGTTGTGTGCAAACCGAACCAACAGAACGTTAAATGAAGTGTTGCGCATGAGAATCAATAGGAATAAAAGCTTCCAAACAGTAAAGAGCCAAATGAATCTCAGGAATAACAGGAGGTTGCCTGGCGGCGCACACAGGGAGAGAGAAAAAGCACGCAGGAACAAAATGACCCAAGGGATGATTGCAAAAGTGATTTCTAAAATGGTAGTCCAAACCCTAGAGATTGGGGCCCTATTTATAGGCTGCCCAACACTAGGAATATTCTACCAGCCCCTTAGGGTTTTTATAGACGCAAGAATAAAGGAAAAGACTCTACTGCCCTTAGGAATTTTTACAGACACGACTGACTGACTGTGGGCCTAGAGATACAGATGACTTATCCGGAAGCTAAGTTTTCGTAGCGACTACGGCTTCTCTTCTGGACAGTCGGATACAAGATCAACGGTTGTCAGTTTTGTGCCGAAACTGACAAAGCCTCCACCGACTTTGCACCAGGTACCCGGATTGGGCCGGCCCGATTCCGCAGCTCTCTCAGCCCGGCAATCACTCACCGTCCGTGTACCTGAGTCAACCCTGGTCAACAGCCCAGTGGGTCTTCTACTGCTTCTGGCCCATGCACTCGGATTGGACCAGCCCGACTTCGCAGCCTCCTCTGCCCGACAGTCGCTCGCTGCCAGTGTACCTGAGTCACACGCGGCCCATGAAACAGCAGATCTCTTCTTCTTCTGTCCTATTTGACTATCGTTGACAATGACTCATCACTTCTGGAGCCATGAGGCCCACGCTATTCAGCATGGCTCCTCAATCTCCCCCTTGATGAGTGCATTGTCAACACTCCTCTTCTTCAGCTCTTCAGCACCTGCGAACAAATGTGGAAACACGAAAACAAAACACAAGAAAACAAAGAAGAAGAAAAATAAGGTAAAAGTTTAACCCTAATGACCAAAAGCCGAACAAAAGCAAGAAGCGGTCATTATGGTTAACCAAAACGTAAAAACTCAAAATGAGTGCGATTTCAGAACAACAAGGATATCAACAGAGTAAAAACTCCCCCTTAAACTCTGATCCCAAAATTTCTCCCCCTTGTTGACAAGTGAACTCATCAAGCACTCAATACAGACACAGACTCCCCCTGAAATGCAACTCCCCCTCAAAATATGCAGTGAATTCAACTGGAGTGCATAAGGAGTGTAGAAAGCATGCTTCTCAAATATGATTGACTGCAATTACAACATCTAACAAGTATAGCAAAAGAGATACTGTCTAAGACACATGGCATGATCAGTGCAACAGATGATATCTAAAGAAAGTCATTAGCACGCATTTTTCAGTTTTTGCAAACAAAAAGCATCACCACATTTTCCAGTAAAACAAGCAAGGTAAAAACATGAGATGCAAAAGCTAACTGATATCTACCAAGATAAGCTTTGTTCAGAAACAAAGTGCTTCAGCAAACTTGTTATCATTTCAATTTTCAAGCCTTTTTTTTCTTTTTCATTTTTGCCAGGGGTTATTTGCATGTCAAACCTTATGCTGACCGACCAAGTCAAGCCTAGGCAAGATCTGGACCATCAGAATCTTAAGACATTGGTCTTGGCATACACTACACTATCCTAGTTCATACCAAAGTGCTATGGTATGCAGTCCAGAACAAATGTAATGCGACAAAGCAAACCCACCTGGATCTTTTCAAGTTATGCACAAAAAAAGAGGCATGGAATTTTCATTGTTCTCGACTTTTCATCATTTTTATAGCACATTTCCATGTTTAAAGCATACAGATGTCCAAGTTGCATATTTGCATCTAAGTCAAAAACTAGCTTCAAGGCATGTAACAGATAGCAAGAACATTCAGCCTACGCATGCTAGTTACCAGAAGCAATGGTGATCATTTTTTAATTTTAAAGCATAAAAGCCATGCATATGACAGATATCAGCATATCATTTGAACTGAAGCAAAGCATGATCATCGACAAGTAATCAAAAGCATGTACCAGCTAGAATAAGTAAAGCAGTTCAATCATATAACAGAAGCAAGCTCAAAAGTGTGATATGTGAATATGCAAGATATGAACACACACAGAAAGACTCAAGAAAAGAGTAAAGAAGAAAGAAAACTGACGCAAAATATCCTAAAAAGGATACACAACACCCAAATCCCCTCGTAAACGCTCAAAGGTAGACTGATCTAGGGGTTTGGTGAAAATGTCAGCCAACTGATGATGGGTATCAACATGAACAAGGTCAATGATACCTTTCTCATATTGATCCCGCAGAAAATGAAAGCGCACATCAATGTGTTTGGTTTTTGAATGAAGACATGGGTTTTTCCCTACACTAATGGCACTAGTGCTGTCGCAAAACAATGGAATCCTGGTAGGAAAGAACAACCCAAAATCTCGCAGAGTGGAAATCATCCAAACCAACTGTGAGCAGCAGCTAGCAGCAGCTACGTACTCAGCCTCAGTGGTCGAAAGAGCAACTCCAGATTGCTTTCGAGAAGACCAAGAGACAAGAGAAGAACCAAGAAACTGGCAAGTACCGGAAGTCGACTTGCGATCCAACCGGCACACACCAAAGTCGGCATCCGAAAAGCCAGATAAATCAAGAGATGATGATGCTGAATAGTAAAGACCGAGATCGGGCGCATAAGTGAGATACCTGAAGATGCGCTTGACAGCCTGCCGATGAGACGCGCGCGGTGAAGACTAGAAACGCGCGCAAAGTCCCACGGCGAACTGTATGTCCGGTCTTGTCGCCGTCAAGTACAGTAGCGAACCGATCATCCCTCGAAACTCCCTTTCATTGACCTTGACACCGCTCTCATCCTTGTCCAGACCCCCAGAAGTGCCCATCGGGGTCATCTGCGGCTTCAATTCACCACCAAAGTCAAATTTCTTTAACATATCACGAGTGTACTTACCTTGGTGGATGAAGGTGCCGTCCTTGGTCTGCTTGATCTGGAGCCCTAAGAAGTACTTGAGCTCACCCATGAGGCTCATCTCAAACTCACTGTGCATCTGCTCAGAGAACTTGGACACAAGAGAATCAGTAGTACCGCCAAAAATAATATCGTCCACGTAAATCTGAGCAACTAAAAAATCTGAAGCATCTCTGAGCAAGAAAAGAGTTTTGTCCACAGAACCCATCACAAAGCCCTTCCCCAACAAAAATTGCTTCAACCGGTCATACCAAGCCCTGGGGGCTTGCTTCAACCCGTATAAAGCTTTGTGCAACTTAAAAACATGTCGAGGAAACTTAGGGTTCTCAAAACCGGGGGGTTGCCTAACATAAACTTCCTCCTCTATGAACTCGTTCAGAAAAGCACTCTTAACGTCCATTTGAAAAAGGTTAAAACCCTTCGAAGCGGCAAAAGCTAAAAGAATGCGAATGGACTCAAGACGGGCAACAGGGGCGAAGGTTTCTTCAAAGTCAATACCTTCCTTCTAGCAATAACCCTGGGCAACTAGTCGAGCTTTGTTGCGCACCACAACCCCATCTTCACCTTGTTTGTTCTTGAATACCCACTTGGTGCCTATGTGGTTGCATCCTGGTGGCGGCTCAACTAGTGTCCAAACCCGATTGCGGACAAAGTTCTCAAGTTCTTCTTGCATAGCATTAATCCAATTAGAATTAGAAAGAGCATGAGAAACATCTCTAGGCTCAAAAGATGCAACAAACGCAGATTCAGCAAACACAGCAAGAGAGGCAGAAGAACGCAAAGTTCTCTCAGTGAGATCACCTATGATGAGCTCTGAGGGATGGTCACGCTGAACTGCTCGGGTTCCCTGGTGATCTGAAGTCACCTCACCAGAGTCAGCAGCTGGCACTTCTGGACTCGACTGAGGGGGCTCGATCGTAGTGGAAGAAGTGATCAGAGGTCCGCCCTCATCCTCAGTCGAAGTCTCAGAAGGTGTGGGCTCTGCGGGGGGTGCAGAAGGCCCACCCTCATTAGTGCTTAGAGTGTCATCATCTTCCTCGAAGATGGACTCTCCGAGCTCACCATCAGAAGGATCAAAAGAAGGAGTCAAAGAAGGCAAGGACTCATCAAATGAAACCTCACAGGTCTCGACAAGCAGGTGGGATTCGAGGTTCCAAACACGGAAGCCTCGAGAATGCAATGCATAACCAAGAAAAACACCATCCCAGCAACGAGACTCAAACTTGTCCAAATGCCCTCCCTTCTTGAGCACAAAGCACTTGCAGCCAAACGCTCGCAAGTGGCTCACCTTGGGCTGTCTGCCAAACCGCAATTCATATGATGTCTTACCAAGGTAAGCTCTAAGAAAGATGCGGTTGGCCAGATAGCAAGCCGTGTTCATGGCTTCAGCCCAAAAACGCCTAGGAGTCCTATGCTCATCGAGCATCGTCCTGGCCATCTCGACTAGCGTGCGGTTCTTTCGTTCCACAACGTCGTTCTGTGGGGGAGTGTAAGGAGAAGAAAACTGATGGTCCAAACCCTGATCACTACAGAAGCTGATGAACTGAGAGTTCTTGAACTCAGAGCCGTTGTCGGAGCGAATTGCTCGCATCCGACCATTGTTCTCATTCTTCAGCTTCAAAATCAGGTCATGAACAAACTGAAATGTTTCATCCTTAGACTCCAAAAAGAAAACCCACGAGAATCGAGAAAAGTCGTCAACAATCACAAGTGTATACCATTTCCCACCGACTGAACGTACCCGAGCAGGACCTACAGTGTCCAAATGTAAAAGCTCGCCCGGATACGAAGTCATCACCTGAGTCACAGGTGAGTGAGAAGCGGCAACCATTTTCCCATGACGACAGGGATGACAAACTAGATCCTTCTCCATCTTAAGCTTGGGCAATCCTCGGATGAGGTCCATAGAGCTTAACCTGACTAGTAGATCAAAACTCAAGTGACCTAACCTCCTATGCCACTTCCAGAGCTCAGAAGAAGATCCAGCAATCAAACAGCGAGAAGGGCCAAAAGAACTAGAGAAGTCAATTCGAAAAACTTTACCGAAAGGTAAAATCTGGCAAATCAAAGACCCTCTAGAATCAACCACAGAAGAATTGCCCTTCTTAAAATGCACTTTCAAACCATCCTCAAGAAGTTGCGAAACAGAAATCAAGTTGAAGTTCAAATTTTTAACCAAAGCAACATTCTTCAAAGAGAAATGATCTGAAATGCGAATTGAGCCTATGCCACTTACTTTCCCTTGACCGCTATTCCCGAACGTGATGTACTCTTTGGAGCTCGGGGGAGTGAGACTGGAGAACCATCTGCGATGTCCCGTCATGTGGCTAGAGCATCCTGAGTCCATGATCCAAACATCCTCCAGTCCCCGGTCCTGCACAATCAGTGGCTGTAAGTGGGAGCAAATGGTCCGGCACCAGGTTTAGCAAAAGAGCTAAACCAGTGTCGAGCCATCTGCTCAAAAGATGGAAAGCAAAAACCATCAAAAGAGTTTGGACCAAAACGCAGCTCAAAGCGTGGTCCTCGATTCTGCCTAACCCTGCGGCCACGAGGTCCAGAACCGTAGCCAACACGGTCTGGAACTCTGCCGGAATGGACACCACCAACTGGAGCACGGGCAAGAAAGCCGTCTCCTCTACCACCACCTACACGACGCGGCCTGGCCTCCAGCCTCTCCCCGCGCCGAGGAACACGCAGTCTACCACCCTACTGGTAGAACTGCTCCTGATCACTACGAGCCCTCTCTGCTCTCTCAACCCGCTTCCTCCTGAAGCAGAATTCCGCAAGATGCCCGTCTCTCTGACAGTACTCACAATGATAGGTGGGCTTCTTGGGATGTGGTTGAGGCTTGGGATGTTTGGGCTTGGTAGTGTTTGGTGTGGTCTTCTTGGGTTGAGAGGGTCCAGAAAGAGAGTCTAGAGAAGAGTGGAGGTGTTTGGGCTTAGGAACCCAGATAGGCTTCTTGGGTGGAGATTTGGGTGGTTCATGAATCACCCCATCCTTGGGCTGACAAGCCTGGGAGGACTCAGTGGAGTGAGTCTTGGGGTATCTCTGCTCAGGAGTCATTTTACTCCACTCTACTGCCCGGCTAATGGCACTCTCAAAGTCAGCCTTGGTGTAGGTGTAACCTACCCCAAACCCATCCTGCCTTTTGAACTGCTGGATCATCATGCCAAGTTGTGGCTCTCTGGCACTGATCCAACTCAGGATAGAACGGAGGTAAAAGTTCTCATTCTGAGAGTCTGCTAGCTCCTCTCTCAAGGAAGCTAGAACCTTCCACCTGAGACAAGCAGGTCTCAAACTCACTCTCCACTTGGACAGACTTTTCGGCTTTCAGCTTGATCAACTCCATTCTAAGAGACAGACAGTTCTCACAAACAGTGGGTGGAACTGACAATGTCTCAAGCTCTAGCCTAGTCTGCGCAAGCTCAGCTCTCAACCTCTCCAAATCACCCAACTGTTCATCGCCCTTGGATTTCAGCTCAGCTAAGACAGCTAGATGAGATGGGCAATCAACACAGGGTGCGACGACAGTGGCTTGAGCATCTTTCAGCTCCAGCTGAGCGCTTTCAAGCTCAGTGGCCAAAGCGTCCCTCTCATCAACCCTTTCTATGTACTTGGACTTCAGAGTCGACAGGTCACACAGAAGCACCTCACACTTCGGGCACTCACTGCTATCACCCAAGCAAGGGGAAGAAGATAGACTCTCAATTCTGCCGTTGGCCATGGCAAGCTCACTCTCTAACTCATCTATCCTCTTCTTAGCCCCCCTAAGCAGTTTTTTCCCGATATTTCAACTCCTGACGATTGCTCTCAAGTAAATCAACGATTTCACGCTCGTAGGATGATACCTTGTTGTCATCGTCGTCGGAATGGTCGAAGGAGCTCTTTTCTTCCTTATCCCCAAGAGCCATTGAACAGAAGCTCTTGCGGGATCTTCGGCGCTGGTGTGAGCGGCTCTTCGGCTTGTCTCCGAAGGCCATGAAGCAGAGGCCCGCCGGATCATCCTTGTCCTTCCCCTTCCTGATGACGATCTCCTCATCGCTTGAGCTTGATGAAGAGGAAGAAGACGTGGACTGCTTGGAGTAGCTCTTCTCCATCTCGGCGAAGAAGGCCTTGTCGCGCTTCTTGTTCTCTCGCCGGTAGTCCTTCAGGGCCTTCTTGAAGAATCGGGTCTTCGGCTTGCCCTTGTTGAAGGATGAGCTCTCATGCTTGCCGGAGTCGTGGAAGCTGCCACTGGTGCCCTTCTTGTATCCATTGCGCTTGGGGCAGTCGGCGATGAAGTGTCCTGGATCACCACACTCAAAGCATCCGGATTTTGTGCCGTGTCTTTTGAACATTCTCTTGTCATAGACACGACACACCCGGTTGTTAAAGAGACACAAATCATCATCTACCAAAGACTCAAGCTGGTCCTCAGTGATAGACATCAAGGAGAAACCAGCACAGCTCACAGCAGAGGGATCAACAAAAGGTGTAGCAAGGGCTAGGGATTTTGATCCAGAACCAGTGAGATTTGATCTCAGCTGGATATCTACCTCAGTGGCCTTCAGCTTGCTAAACAACTCAGAAATGGTCAAGGTATCGTAAGAAGTGCTCTCAACAATAGAGGATACCTTGATCTCCCAGATCTTTGGGTCCAAGGTATGGAGAACCTTGAGCGCCTGCTCGTGATCTGAGACTAACTGAGCACCCTCAGCCTTGTTGTCCCGAAGCTTGTTAATGATCGATTGAAAGCGACCAAACAAAGCTTCAACAGATTCACCCGGCTTTTGTGTGAAGTTCTCGTACTCACGCCGGTAGGTCTGATAGAGCCGAGCCTTGACCTGAGCTGTTCCCTCATGGTGTGCCTTGAGGGTAGCCCAGATCTCTCTCGCAGTGGAGAGATGGCTCACACGCTCAAACTCAGTGGGACCTAAACCAGAGAAAAGAATGTTCACAACCTTACTGTTGCTCAGATGCTGAGCAATGATACCAGCAGTACCCTGCTCAGTGACTGGCAATATGACAAACGTGGTGTGAACGCAAATGTCCCAAATGTCCGAACCCTGGCTCATGAGATAGGCTCGCATGCGAGTCTTCCAATAGTTATAGCCATAGGCTTCCAAGGACGGGACCTTGCCAGGAGACGTCATGGTCACTACCGGGGTTCAGAACCGGTTAAGGTATGGAAAAACCCTAACCAAGCTCTGATACCACTTGTAGGACCGAAAGTAGCGACCAGAGGGGGGTGAATGGCTGCCTAAAAAATTCTTTCGAATCAATAGCCTGCTCCCAAAACCCAACGCATTTAAAAAGAAAACTAAACAGCAAAGCGAGAACAAATTGACTAAGTCTGCATATTCGAAGTCTGCTGATTCAGAGGTTGCAACTTCTGAGGTTGCAGATTCTGAGGTTGCAGATTCTGAGGTTGCAGATTCTGAGGTTGCCGATTCGAAGGTTGCAGATTCGGAGGTTGCAGATTCGGAGGTTGCAGATTCGGAGGTTGCAGATTCGGAGTATGCAGATTCGAAGTATGCTTCACAGAGTTGGACTTCACATAAGAAAAGGGACTTTGGCCTTGCCAACTCGATCAAAAAGCAACACAGGAAAAGCAAGGCTAAAGTACTAGCATACTGTAGCTACAGGAAAGTAGTACTACTTGCTACCAGCCACAAGAACTAGTACTCTTGTGAAGTACAAACAGAAGTCACAGAGAAGCTTCTGCTTAGGAATAAATTAGTTGTGTGCAAACCGAACCAACAGAACCTTAAATGAAGTGCTGCGCATGAGAATCAATAGGAATAAAAGCTTCCAAACAGTAAAGAGCCAAATGAATCTCAGGAAGAATAGGAGGTTGCCTGGCGGCGCACACAGGGAGAGAGAAAAAGCACACAGGAACAAAATGACCCAAGGGATGATTGAAAAAGTGATTTCTAAAAGGGTAGTCCAAACCCTAGGGATTGGGGCCCTATTTATAGGCTGCCCAACACTAGGAATATTCTACCAGCCCCTTAGGGTTTTTACAGACGCAAGAATAAAGGAAAAGACTCTACTGCCCTTAGGAATTTTTACAGACACGACTGACTTACTGTGGGCCTAGAGATACAGATGACTTATCCGGAAGCTAAGTTTTCGTAGCGACTACGGCTTCTCTTCTGGACAGTCGGATACAAGATCAACGGTTGTCAGTTTTGTTCTGAAACTGACAAAGCCTCCACCGACTTTGCACCAGGTACCCGGATTGGGCCGGCCCGATTCCGCAGCTCTCTCAGCCCGGCAATCACTCACCGCCCGTGTACCTGAGTCAACCCTGGTCAACAGCCCAGTGGGTCTTCTACTGCTTCTGGCCCATGCACTCGGATTGGACCGGCCCGACTTCGCAGCCTCCTCTGCCCGACAGTCGCTCGCTGCCCGTGTACCTGAGTCACACGCGGCCCATGAAACAGCAGATCTCTTCTTCTTCTGTCCTATTTGATTATCGTTGACAATGACTCATCACTTCTGGAGCCATGAGGCCCACCCTATTCAGCATGGCTCCTCAGTCGTTCCAACCCTAGCTCTAGAGACCGAAGAGGTCTTCGATTCCTTCTTGGTATAGATACCAATTTTTCATGATGTAATCTGTAAACGTATTTGTTCGAATAATGAATACCGATTTAAAATTGTCTCCATATTTACTAGCCCCTCTTTGGGTATAAGCAACTTCGAACTGTATTCAAAGGTGGTTATGCGCAAAGAAAAACTTCGGAGTACAATTTTTTTTTGGGGGGTTCGGAGCCCCTCTGCAATTTAAAGATCTTTTAAAATCTTATAAAATGTCTTCGACTATTTGTAGTCGGAAGAATGGCAACTTAGTACCCTTGTTTTATGAAAGAAATCACTTGAGATAACTTTCAAGATACCTTAGTATCTTAGATAATTTGTCACTTTGGACTGTGTTAACAGACATTCGAAAGCTCATGGCTCAAATTCTGTTTTGCTTTAGCCACCTTCGGCTCTTTTTTGCGATCTCTGTCGAACCAATGGTTCGGAGTTTGCAATGGTCTCTTCGGACTCTTTTTACGGATGTCTACCAGCCAATGGCTTGGACTCCGTATATTTTGGCCACCTTCGGCTCTTTTTGCGGAAGTCTACCAGCCAATGGCTTGGACTCCGCATGTTTTGGTCACCTTCGGCTCTTTTTACGGAAGTCTACCAGCCAATGGCTTGGACTCCGCATGTTTTGCCACCTTCGGCTCTTTTTACGGAAGTCTACCAGCCAATGGCTTGGACTCCGTATGATGTGGTTTTGGGCTCTTTTACGGATGCCTACAAGCCGGTGGCTTGGACTCCGGATTATGTCAGCCCCCACGTCGGAAGCTTCGAACATTGGTTCGAAGTCCGAAAATACGATTCAGCTTCATGACACTTCCCTCTCGGTCAACCCCGCGGTTCCAGTGCATCCACATGGAAGCTGGAAGTCTATGAGGGGAAGGCATTATCTGGACCATATGCTTTATTAATTCAGAAGATGATTACAAGTGAATTACAAGGAGCTCTTATGCGAAGTATCGCTTTAGGTGCTCCACATGCCAAGTATGTGCTAACTCTTCACCTTCTAAATTAGCTAATTTAAAAGAGCCAGGGCGTCCTGAACGAACAATTAGGTATGGACCTTCCCATTTATTTCCTAACTTCCCTGGCGCTATAATGCTTCGTAGAACAAGATGACCCGGTCTTAATTCATTGAGCTTAACCTTCGGGTCAAACCAAGCCTTCGTCTGCTGATGATAATTTGATAAATTTGCCACAGCTCGAAGTCTTGTTTCTTCTGATAAATCTAGCGAAGCTTGTCTTTCTTCTTCAATCTCCGTTTCGGTGCTGCGAAGCGATCCTCCTTTGAGCTCTGTTGGAGTCATAGCTTCATCTCCGAATAGTAGTCCGAATGGAGTAAAACCTGTGGACCTTGTTTGCGTAGTCCGAATGGACCACAAAATCTTCGGAAGCTCTTCGGTCCACAGTCCTTTTGCTAGTCCTACTATCCTTCGATTTAGTCCTGATAGAATATTTCCATTAGCTCTTTCTACGGCTCCATTAGACTGAGGATGCCTCACTGTAGCAAAACATAACTGAATGCCTAGATCTTCGCAAAACTTCTTGAAAGGTTCTGCATCGAACTGTGTTCCATTATCAACTGTGAGTTGTCTAGGCACTCCGAACCGGCAAATGATATTCTTCCAGAAGAATTTCTGTATATTGTTCGAAGTGATAGCTGTTAAGGGTTCTTCTTCTACCCACTTAGAAAAATATTCAATAGCTACCACTACAAACTTCAGATTTCCCTTGGCTACTGGAAAGGGACCAATTAAATCCATGCCCCATCTGGCCATAGGCCATACCGGAGCAATGACTTGAAGAGCTGTTGGTGGGCGATGACTTCGTCGACCCATCCACTGGCATCCTTGACAAGTGCGGACTAAGCTCTCCGCATCAGCTGTTATTGTAGGCCAATAAAGCCCCTGGCGAAGTGTTTTTCCTGCCAAAGCTCGAGGGGCTAAATGGCTACCGCAAAGGCCTTCATGAATTTCTCAAAGAATTTTGACCTTCGGCTTGAGATATACATCGGAGTAGAGGGGAACATACTCCGGCCTTGTATAAAATACCGTTGATTATTTGATAATTTCTAGCTCTAAGCTTCAATCTTGACAGTTGTGGCTCGTCGGACAAATTTGTTCCTCCCCGTAAAAGTTCCATGATCGAATTTTTCCAATCTGCACTAGGAATGCAAAGAATCTCTGCAGAGGGAATTTGTGGCACCGAAGGTGTACTGAGTTCCTCATAAAAAGCTTCTTCTGGTACATCCATAGCTCCGGCTGCAGCTTTTGCTAAGACGTCCGCTTGCACATTTTCTGCTCTTGGTATACTCCGAATGGAAATACCTTTGAAGTGTGCTTCGATCTTACGGATTTCTTCTATGTACTTTGCAAGCTGTGGATGCCGAACCTGGAAACTTTTATCTACGTTCCCTGCTACTATCTGAGAATCTATCTTTATAATAATTCTTGTAGCCCCTAGAGCACGTGCTTTTTGGAGTCCCAGTAAAATCCCTTCATACTCCGCTATATTATTGGTAGACTTAAAGTTGAGTCTTGCGGAGTACATTGCTCTTTGCCCTGAAGGCGAAATTAATACTGCTCCAATGCCTGCTCCGGATGCTTGGAAAGCCCCATTAGAATAAACAGTCCAAACTCCGTCACTTGACTTCTCCGGAACCAAATTTGCAGGTGGAGTCCATTCTGTTACAAAATCTACTAAAACTTGTGATTTGATTGCTGTCCTTGCCAGAAAAGATATGCCAAAGGGTGCTAGCTCAACTGCCCACTTCCCAATCCTTCCAGTGGAATCCTTACTTCGAAGCATATCTCCCAAAGGATACGAAGTTGGTACAATTACATTGTGTGCCAAAAAATAATGTCTTAATTTCCTCGAAGCCATTATCAAAGCATAAACGAACTTCTCGAGTTCGGAATATCTTGTCTTCGCTCCTGATAATGCTTCGGATACAAAATAAACATGATTTTGGACCAACTTCCCATTGAAATCCATTTCTTTGACAAGGACTGCACTGACAGCAGAACCTGCAGCTGCAAGGTAGAGGAGTAGGGTTTCGTCCGCAGTAGGCACCGTGAGTGTAGCAAGATTACTGAGATACTCTTTAATATCTTCGAAGCTTTTCTGACACTCCGGTGTCCATGCAAAATCTTTGGACCCTTTCAATGCTTTAAATATAGGCAAGCTTCTCTCCGCAGACCTTGATAAAAACCTGCTAAGTGCTGCCAGACGCCCAGTCAGCTTTTGCACTTGCTTTAAATTCTCCGGAGGAGCCATCTTTTGTAGCGCAGTTATTTGAGTAGGGCTAGCTTCAATCCCCCTGCTTGAAACTAAATACCCTAACAACTTTCCAGCCTTAGCTCCGAAGATACATTTTTCGGGGTTAAGACGGATCCCACATGCCCGAAGGCTATTGAATGTTTCTTCTAAGTCTAGGCTATGTTGGTGCTTTAAAGCACTCTTTATTACAATATCATCCATATAGGCCTCCACATTGCGACCTAATTGATGACCTAGAGCCTTAGCAACTAACCTCGAAAAAGTAGCCCCGGCATTTCTTAAGCCAAAGGGCATTCTTACATAGCAAAAGACTCTCGAAGGAGTTACGAAGCTTGTCTTGATCTCATCTTCGCGCTTCAACCATATTTGATGATAACCAGAATACGCGTCAAGGAAGCTTAATAACTCTGAACCTACGGTGGAGTCAACCAATTGATCAATTCGGGGCATGGGGTAGGGGTCACGAGGGCATGCTTTATTCAAGGATGTGAAATCGATGCACATGCGCCACTTTCCGGAAGACTTCTTTCTGACGAAGACTGGGTTGGCTAACCATTCTGTGTGAGCCACCTCTCTGATAATCCCAGCCTTCAACAATTTCTCAACTTCGTCTTTTGCTAGAGCAGCTCTTTCTGCAGACATTTTCCGGAGTCCTTGCCGAACAGGACGGGCCTTCGGGTTTACAAGTAAACTATGTTCAATGATATCCCGATCGACTCCGGTGATATCTTCGTCAGACCAAGCGAAGACATCTAAATTCTCTTCCACCACCTTTTCCAAGGAGGTTGCAACTTCTGGAGGTAAATCTTTACCAAATTGAAATGTATATTCTTTACCATCTTTCACAATGACCTTCGCTGCAATCTCTCCTTCAGGACTTGGTCTCGGAAAAGATTTCTTTGAAGCTTCGGAAGGGGCTGAAAAAATTTCTTGATTGTCTTGCACATTGTTTACTTGTCTTGGATCAAGAGGGGGGCCATGACCATATTCCGCTCTCCGAGCGATAGCTTGATCTCCGAAAATAGTCAGGACTCCTGCTTGTGTGGGCATCTTCATGCATAAATAATTGTGATGCGCCACAACTCTGAACTGGTTTAGCATGCCTCTTCAAAAGATGACGTTGTAATCATACGGGGCATCTACAACATCGAAGATTACTTCCTCAGTTCGGGACAACAAACCTTCTCCGAAGGTAACTTCCAGGCCTATTTGGCCAAGTGCATCAAGCGGAGGTCCTGCGAAGCCTTGCAAAGGACGAGCCGCTGGAAGGAGATGCTTTCTGGAGATGCACAATTGATCGAAGGCTTGAACAAAAATGATGTCTGCCGAACTACCTCCGTCAATCAATACCCTTCGAACTTCAGTGCCCGCAATATCAGCAGTGATAACAAGTGGGTCTGCATGCGGGAACTTAATGCCAGCTGCATCCTCCGCAGAAAAGGATATCGGTACATGAGACCATTCCGGCATAGCAGCAGCAGACGACGAAGTCCCAATATGGCCCACTTCTCTGACGTAGTCTCTTCTCTGTCTTTTTGACATGCTTTCGAGGGTACCTCCTCCAGAGATGGGGAGGACTACTCTTTTCCCTCGGTCCTGCCCTTCCTCTTGCTTCGGAGGTGGCATAACATTGGCCACTAGAGGGTGTCTTGCGGCATCAATGTTTTCTATCCGCACCACAGCCTGGACCGGCTCTGGGCACGCTGCAGCTGGAACTCGGTCGGTAGTACCTCGACCCGAAGTTCTTTCTAAATACTCTCCTCTTAGAGTAAGTATAGCCTTGCAAGTATTAGTTGCATGGCTTCGATTTTCACCATGGATGCAGCAGAAAAGGGTCTGGCCTTTGCCAGCCGTTTTCCCTGGTGGCCTCCAGCCGCTGGCCTTGTTCCCCGAAGACTGTGGAGCTCTCTGTGTAAACTTCTGTGGGGGTGCAATATTCAAGACTTCAGAACGAGGGTGCTTTTGCCCCCTTCTCCGATCATGTTGAACTTCGAAGACTGGTTCTTGCGGCTGTGCCAAAGTTTTTACTTCTACTTTAACTTCTTGCAATATGGATGAAGTAGCTGCAATTCTTTGAAGCCAGCCCTCTTCCGACCTTGCATACTCCTTGAAGTATGACATCAGCTGAAAAACCGAGGATATGCTTTTCCGATGAAGCTTATCCAGGAGGCCTTGATGAGTGACACCTTCCCGAGCTGCATCAACTACCGAAGATGCAGACAACCCACGGATCTGCGACTTCGTATGAGCGAAGCGCTTGAAATATTGCCTCAATGTCTCTCCGGGGAGCTGCTTAACCTGGAAAAGGCTTCCCGTTGACATTGGAGGCACGAAGGTGCCTTGAAAATTGCTTACAAACTTCTTCTTCAGCTGCCCCCATGAATTGATTGATCCTGGCTTCAAAGACTAGAACCACCTTAATGCCACTCCTTGAAAAGCTAAAGGGAAACACTTTGCCATGGTGTCTCGAACTCCTCCGCTAGCTTCAATTGCTAGGGCATAAGAACGAACAAACTCTCCGGGATCTTCATCTCCAGCATACTTACAGAGCTTCGAAGTCTTAAACTTCGGATCAAAGTGAACTTTCTGCAGCTCAGGATGCAGCGGAGATTCATTATCGAAGGAGGCGTTCTCCGGGGCTTCGGGATAAACGAGTTCGTCATCTTCGGGCACTTCTGGGATAGCTGGGATGGCTTGAGAGCGAAGCCTGTTCGTGGCTTCTTGCCGCCATCTTGCTACTTCAGCTTGGAGGCTGGCCATTTGAGTGGCCATATCTCCAAGATTGTCTTCATCTCCTCCGAAAGGATCTTCCGGGTCTTGAGAACTAGTAGGATCAGTTCGAAGTGGGATGGAAGGTGGAAGAGGGATTTCAGGTGGTCGAAGTATGGAAGGATTTGGTGGAGAAGCTCCGTATGTTCGAGGGATGGAAACCCCTTCCGGAGTTTGAGGTGGAGGGAATGTTGAAGGCCCTCTGACTTCAACCGTGTCGGATGGTGCCTCTCCGGAGATCCGAGAGGACCTCCGAACAGGGTTACGAGGTGCGCTCCGCTTAGGAGGCATGATATAAAAAGTTGGTAGAGAATGAAGTTTCTCAGACTAAGTTCCCCACGGACGGCGCCAACTGTTGGCGTAAAAGATTACGCTAACAGGTTTCTGTAGAAAAGAAACTAACAAACGAAATGTTTGCGAAGTGAACTGTTCTAAGCCTCTGAAAGGATAACAACTTAGAATAGTTCGAATGTGTGTATTGAATAGCTTGTATTCGGTCCCTATTACAGGGTAAAATGGGGGGTATTTATAGGCCCAAATATTTAAGGAAAAGACATATTTACCCCTCTATTACAACCGACATAGTGGAAACTATTCGGTACCCTTAATAGGGCTAAAATGGTAAAAGACTAATCTAATTATATAAAAGAAAAATCTTCCATCTTAGCTGGCAATAAAGATCTCAAAAAGCCTTAGTTCGAAGACATACTCCGAACCAATGCCTATCTTCGTACTTCAAGCTTGACTCAGGGTATCTTCGAAGATGGACGTCTGGAAACCTTCGAATCCATTATCTGCTTTTGTGCTGTTATGGCAATAACCCCTAAGATGGGATATTTTCCCCCAACATCTCCAAAGCCAATTCCTGAAGTAGCCATGAAGATGGGTCCTCGGAAAGGTAAAGGTAAAGGGGGACCTTTGCCTGCTCCTTTTCCACTGTGGACCCGTCAGTGTCTATGGACGGAGGCTAATCCATGGAGGTAGGTTAATCCATGGAAGCCTGCGAAGATGCCCCGCTGTGCTCTAGCCCATCTCCGAATGAAGATGACCAGAATGCCTTGTCCAGGCTCCCCCTCCTAGCTCCTTTTCTGGAGCGAAGGACTGGACTCCGGACTTTGCTAAAGCCTCTGGCTCGGGCTAGTCACGAAGTTGGGGAGACTAACTTGTTTTCCATTCTTGGGGAAGCTGAGGGGTCAGAGTTAGATGCATCTTTGTAGTGGGCAGCCTACCAGGTACGAAGTATTTGCAACAATAGAGTTAGTTCAAACATATGTAAATAGTTTACTTACATTGCTCGTTTTTCTCCCTTCGCAACAAATAGTCCTAGCTTGAGTTGCGGCTGTATCAAATGAGCGAGAGAACAACTGACTCAAGGAGAAGATAATAGCTCTTCAAGGGAGTCTTGTTGGCTCTGAGGTTCGGACCTCTGGCATGGAAGAGTTGGTGGCCGCAGAAAGAAAGGCTAGACTTAGCTTGGAGGCTGCCAACAATAAGCTCGAGGCTTAACGGGTCGTGCTTTGGGCTGAAGTGGAAAGGCTGCGGGGGGAGCAAGAAACCGTAGGAGTTGAACTAGTCAAGCTCCGAGAAGAGCAGTTGAAGTTGACGGAGGAGGCCAACAACATGCTTGGACAAAAGAATTTTTTGATGATAGAGGAAAGTAGGCTCTCATCCCTGACAGACAAGCTGTCTTCGTCGAAGAATGCTTTGTCTGAAGACAAGATTAAGTAAGAGAAAGTGGCTTTGGACACCATGGACAACCTTCAGGAAATCCTGGAATACTTTGGAACTTCTTGTGCTTCTTCTTCGACTGGCGATGTCCCCCTACTGTGGAGGCTGAAAATGATCCACGCAGCAGCGAAGACCATGAAGAGTGCGGGTATTCAGTATGGAGAAATCTCTGGCGATGTAGCTGCTCTCAGATTGCTCCGTTACTATGAAGATCTAGGGCTATCTGTTGCCCTGGAACCTGAAGCAACCCCTGTCAACTTTGGCGATGACCGGCTCCTGACTCCCTCCGCTGATGTGGCTGCGGCTTGGGAGGCCTTTCAACCATCTTGGAGAGCTGAAGGCCGATCGGCTATCAAGACATGGATTGATGAAAGACTCCATCAAAAACAAGCGCGGTTGCATCCTTCGAGCAGCCAGCCTTCTTCGGACCAGAAGGTTTAGTTCTCCTTAGGGCCCCAATTATATAAAACCTTATGCTTTTATCCTTTTATGAATGAAAAGACTTATTTGGAAATGTTTTTAGGCTTTCCAACCTTTTTTGGATGATCTTGAAGTGTTAGAGATTAACGAAGAACTTCGCCTGCAATGGGCTCCTTCAAAGCTCTAAGACCTCACTAGCGTCATCGATTTTCAATTCCTCGGGGAAGCTCTGTGGAAGTTATACCCGATATATGTAAAGAAGTATTAGCTTATATTAAAAATGAGGAAAAGGAAGTTAGTTTAGAAACTTCATCTTTAGACGACATTGAATGGTCCGAAGAAGAAAATACTGAGAAAGGACAAGTAGAAAACAGCCCTGAAAGACTTCAAAGCCTAGAAAGAAGCTCCGAACGACTTTGGACCTGGGCTGAACTTCAGCAAGAGCAAAATGACTTCTGAGCTTTGAAAGAAGGGAAGAGGGTTAAGCGTAAAGTTATTAAAACTCTAAGCTCCAGGACAAGTGGCCCTCGATGTCATGCTAGTTTGGACAGTAGTTCTAGGGATCGAAGAGGACTTCATTTCCTTCTTGGTATAGATACAAATTTTTCATGATGTAATGTAATATGATTACCCAATTAATATAATCTGTTTCAGAAACATCACGTGATTGTTTGTTATTCCCCTGCCCCTCCTTGTGGGTGGGGGACCATACACATTGTGATAGGGTCCATCGAACACAATGATTGATATAACAACCTGATGCTTCACATAACAGTTGGTAATCATACTTTACTCTTTCGTAGAGTTCTTCGAACTGTACGTTCGTATTGTGATGTTTATAACTTTCGGAACTAAGTTTATACTTGTTAGCGCTGATAATAGTCGCTTAGGACATTAAAAAGTATTTCATTGGGCTGGAGCCTTGAAACCTTATTGCTTGGTCGCCTACGACTCTTTTATAGATGCTTCGAACCCGGAGGCTGCAAATTTGTTCTTTTAAAGTCCTTAGATTCTTCTATGGATCCTAACAAGCCGGATCCTTGAATCCGTAGGGTTTGGCCACCTTCAGCTCTTTTATAGATGCTTCGAACTCGGAGGCTGGAAATCTGTTCTTTTAAAGTTCTTAGACTCTTCTACGGATCCTAACAAGCCAGATCCTGGAATATGTAGGGTTTGGCCACTTTCGGCTCTTTTATAGATGCTTCGAACCCAGAGGCCGGAAATCTGTTCTTTTAAAGTCCTTAGTCTCTTCTACAAATCCTAACAAGTCGAAGCCTAGAATCCGTAGGGTTTGTCCACCTTCGGCTCTTTTATAGATGCTTCGAAACCGGAGGACGGAAATCTGTTCTTTTAAAATCCTTAGACTCTTCTATGGATCCTAACAAGCCGGAGCCTAGAATCCATAGGGTTTGGCCACCTTCGGCTCTTTTACAGAATCCTTGAACCAATGGTTGAAAGGCCATTTGCTGGGTTCCGATGAAAGATGCTTACCTCCGCAAGCATCTCCATTCCCCTGATGCGTCCACCAGGGGTAAGAAATATTTGAAGAGTAAGCATAATTCAAACCTCTATCTTTATTTAACTTAGAAAGGTAGTTTTACAATTGATTACAAGGAGCCCCTAAGCGTAATAACATTTAAGGTGCTCTGCATGCCATGCATGCTTCAACTCTTCCCCTTCTAAATTAGCTAACTTAAATGACCCGGGGCGCCCTGAGCGTAGGATAATATATGGTCCTTCCCATTTGTTTCCTAGCTTCCCCGGAGCTATTACACTTCGTAGTACCAAATGACCTAGTCTAAGTTCATTCACTTTTATCCTTGGGTCATACCATGCCTTCGTTTGGTATTGGTGCTTCATTAGATTGGCGACAGCTCGACGCCTTGTCTCTTCTGACAAGTCTAGAGAAGTTTTTCTTTCATCATCATTCCCCGGCTCCGTTACACGAAGGGATCCACCTTTAAGCTCCGTAGGAGTAATGGCCTCATCTCCGAATAATAGCTTAAATGGGGTGAAGCCTGTGGACCTAGCTTGAGTGGTCCGAATGGGCCATAAAATCTTAGGGAGCTCTTCGGTCCACAGCCCCTTATCTAATCCAACAATCCTTCGATTCAAACCAGAGAGAATATTTCCATTTGTCCGCTCGACGACTCCATTGGATTGGGGGTGGCGAACAGCTGTGAAGCATAATTTGATGCCTAGGCCTTCACAAAACTCTTTAAAGGGCTCGTCTTCGAATTGAGTGTCATTATCAATAGTTAACTCCCTAGGCACTCCAAACCTACAAATGATATTCTGCCAAAATAATTTTTGCACATTTCTCGAAGTGATAGCAGTTAGGGTATTAGCTTCGACCCATTTGAAAAAATATTGGATTGCTACCACTGCAAACTTCAAGCTGCCTTTTGCCATTGTAAAAGGGTCGATGAGATCCATTCCCCATTGCGCCATTGTCCATACTAGAGCAATAACTTGAAGAGGTGTCGGTGGACGATGACTCCGCCTACCCATCCACTGGCACCCTTGGCAGGTTCAAACCAATTCTTCTGCATCTCTTACAATTGTTGGCCAATAGAACCCCTATTGAAGTGTTTTTCCCGCTAGTGCACGATGGGCTAGATGGCTGCCGCACAGGCCTTCATGAATCTCCCGAAGTATATCTTGGCCTTTGGGTTGTGAGATGCACCGGAGTAGGGGAGAACAAACTTCGGCTTTATAAAGTATTCAGTTGACAAGCTCATAATTTCGATCCCTTGCTTGGAGCCTTCGAAAATCCGAACCTTCTAACGAAACTGCACTGTTTTGCAAAACATCCAAAATTGGAGTCCGCCAATCGGTGACTTGAATGCAAAGGACTTCTGTGGAGGGTAGTTGATGCACTGTAGGCTTGATGAGTTCTTCATAAAAAGCGCCTTCCAGGATGTCCAATGCTCTAGCTGTAGCATTCGCTAGAATATCTGCAAGTTGATTATCTGCTCGAGGGATGCTTCAAATAGAAACTCCTTTAAACAATGCTTTGGTCTTGCGGATTTCTTCTAAATACTTTGCAAGATGCGGATTCCTGGCTTGGAAGCTCTTGTCAACATGCCCTGCGACGACTTGGGAATCTATTTTTATTATAATTCTTGTTGCTCCAAGTGCCCTTGCTTTTCGGAGGCCTAGCAGGATCCATTCGTATTCTGCCATATTGTTTGTGGTCTTAAAGTTGAGCCTCGCAGAATACATGGCCTTCTGCCCTGACGACGATATTATCACAGCTCCAGCTCTAGCACTAGATGCCTGATAGGCTGCGCCAAAAAAATTGTCCACAGACCTTCGGAGGTTTCTTTCGGAGCCCAAACTGGGAATGGAGTCCACTCGGCCACGAAGTTAGCTATGACTTGGGACTTGATAGCTATTCTTGCCGTGAAGGAAATACCGAAGGGGGCTAGCTTGACAGCCCATTTTCTGATCATACCCATCGAGTCTTTGCTCCTAAGCATATCACCAAAGGGATACGAGGTAGGGACATTGAGATTATGTGCTAAGAAGTAATGCCTTAACTTCCGTGAGGCCATTACCAAAGCATAAACAAAATTTTCGAGCTCGCAGTATGTTGTCTTTTCATTGGACAAAGCTTCTGAGACGAAGTATATTGGGTTCTGCACAGTTTTCCTTTAAGCTCTATTTCCCTGACAAGCACAAAACTTAATGCGGAGCCTGTTGCTAAAAGATAAAGGAGGAGAGTTTCTTCTAGGAGGGGCACAGTAAGTGTTGATAGGTTCCCGAGATAATCTTTAATATTGTCTAAGCTTTTCTGGCACTCTGACGTCCATTTGAAACTCTGGGACCCCTTTAGGGCTTTAAATATCGGAAGGCTTCACTCTACTGATCTAGCCAGGAATCTGCTAAGGGTTGTGAGCCGTCCTGTCAGCTTCTGGACTTGCTTCAAATTTTCTAGTGGAGCCATTCTTTGCAGTGCACTTATCTGCGTCAGGCTAGCTTTGATTCCTCTACTCGAAACTAAGTACCCTAGCAATTTTCCTGTTTGCACCCCAGATATACATTTTTCAGGGTTGAGGCAAACTCCACATGCTCAGAGGCTCTCAAAAGTTTCTGCTAAGTCTAGGCTATGATGGTGCTTTACAACACTCTTTATTACAATGTCATCCATATAGGTTTCGACATTTCAGCCTATTTGGTGACCTAGAGCCATAGCAATAAAATGTGAAAAAGTAGCCCCGACATTCCGCAAGCCAAAAGGCATTCGAACATAACAAAATACTCTGGAAGGATGAGGAGCCATGCTGAATAGCGTGGGCCTCATGGCTCCAGATGTGATGAGTCATTGTCAACGGTAGTCAAAGAGGACTGAAAAGAGGGAGAAGACCTGCTGCGTCTGGGCCGCGTGTGACTCAGGTACACGGGCAGCGAGCGACTGTCGGGCAGAGGAGGTCGTGAAGTCGGGCTGGCCCAATCCGGGTACATGGGCTAGGAGCAGCAGAGGATCCACTGGACTGTTGACCGGGATTGACTCAGGTACACGGGCGGCGAGTGATTGCCGGGCTGAGAGAGCCGCGGAATCGGGCCGGCCCAATCCGGGTACCCGGTGCGAAGACGGTGGACGCTTTGTCAGTTTCGGCGCAAAACTGACAACCGTTGATTTCGGATCTGACCGTCCGGAGGTGAAGCCGTAGCTGCTACGAAAGCTCCGCATCAGGACAAGTTACCTTTATTTAGGTTTTTACTATTTTGCCTTTAGGCCCACAGTCTGTCAGTCGAGTCTGTAAAAAATCCTAAGGGCATTTCGGTCTTTTCCATTTTTATTTAGCGTCTGTAAAAAACCCCAGGGGTATTTTTGCATTTTACCCATTTATTGGGCTGCCTATAAATAGGCCCCAATCCCTAGGGTTAGGGTTAACTCTTTGAATTAGAAAAATCAGAGTTCAAGTGTTACTTTCACCACCGGTTTCTCCTCGATTTTCCAGCCGCCACAATCATCGCACTGTTCATCGCGTTTTTTCCTGGAATCCATGCGAAGCTTCCGCCGCTTATCGCTGCTGGCCACTCCGTGCGCCTCACCTCACGCACGCACCTGGATCCTTCCGCCGTTCTTGTTTCTCCTCTCGGCCAGGCGCGCTTGAGGCAGCCACAGTTCTGTGCGTGTGGCGGCGTGAAGCTCGACGCATCCAGCGGCAGAAGGCCTGCGGCGCTACAGCGCGATGGGAGGCGGCACGCATCGCCAGGAGCAACGCACCAAAGGAAAACACAGGGACATATTTGTTTTTCTTTGCTTGTTTACATTTTCCGTTCATGGATCATTGTTTTAAATACTTTGCACGGTAAATTCTATTTGCCTCGTTTTGCGTGTTATTTGCAGTTACTTCGTTGATTTTAATCCTCTGGTTAAACCTTTGTATCACGAGTACTGTAGCTACGAACAAGAAGTACTGTAGCGTGAAATATTGTAGCCTTGTATTTCTGTAGCAGCGTTTTTCTAAAGCACCAGGGTTCTGTATCTCTCAACAAATCAAACCAAACCATGATTAGTACTAATTGCATTTCTCGATTTGCGTGCTAATTAAATATTCATGTGTTGCCATGTTTTACGTACGGTTAGTACTATTTCAATACTTCCCGTAACATCCTATTGCATGTGATGGCATACTGTTAAAAAGTATTTTTCATGAATATATTTTATCTGGTGAGTTAATTAATCTGTTGAATCTGCCTTTAAGCACTGTGTTGGTGTCTTTTCGATTAGGACACCGGTCGTTTTTAGGCTAGATCATTTTAGGTCTTGTTGATCTGTTTACTTTTCCTTGCTAAGTCTGTCGAGGTGCGTTGGGTATTGGGAGCAGGCCATTGATTCGAAAGAATTTTTTTTAGGCGCCCATTCACACCCCCTCTGGTCGCTACTTTTGGTCCTACAAGTGGTATCAGAGCATGGTTAGGGTTTTTCCATACCTTAACCGGTTCTAAACCCCAGTAGTGATCATGACGTCTCCTGGCAAGGTCCCGTCCTTGGAAGCTTATGGCTATAATTATTGGAAGACTCGCATGCGAGCCTATCTCATGAGCCAAAGCTCGGACATCTGGGACATTTGCGTTCACGCTACGTTTGTCATATTGCCAGTTGCTGAGCGTGGTACTCCTGGTATCATCGCTCAGCATGTGAACAATAGCAAAGCTGTGAACATCTTGTTTTCTGGTTTAGATCCCACTGAATTTGAGCGTGTGAGCCATCTCTCCACTGCGAGAGAGATCTGGGCTACCCTCCAGGCACACCATGAGGGGACAGCCCAGGTCAAGGCTCGGCTCTATCAGACCTACCGGCGTGAATATGAGAACTTCACATAAAAGCCGGGTGAATCTGTTGAAGCGCTGTTTGGTCATTTTCAGTCGATCATAAACAAGCTTTGGGACAACAAGGCTGAGGGTGTTCAGTTAGTCTCAGATCATGAACAGGCGCTCAAGGTTCTTCATACCTTGGACCCAAAGATCTGGGAGATCAAGGTATCCTCTATCATTGAGAGCACTTCTTATGATACCTTGACCATTTCTGATTTGTTTAGCAAGCTGAAGGCCACCGAGGTTGATACCCAGTTGAGATCAAATCTCACTGGCTCTGGATCAAAGTCTCTGGCCCTTGCTACACCTTCTGTTGATCCCTCTTTGAGGAGCCATGCTGAATAGCGTGGGCCTCATGACTCCAGATGTGATGAGTCATTGTCAACGATAGTCAAAGAGGACTGGAATGAGAAGAGAAGACCTGCTGCGTCTGGGCCACGTGTGACTCAGGTACACGGGCAGCGAGCGACTGTCGGGTAGAGGAGGCCGTGAAGTCGGGCTGGCCCAATCCGGTACATGGGCTAGGAGCAGCAGAGGATCCACTGGACTGTTGACCAGGATTGACTCAGGTACACGGGCGGTGAGCAATTGCCGGGCTGAGAGAGCTGCGGAGTTGGGCCGGCCCAATCCGGGTACCTGGTGCAAAGTCGGTGGAAGCTTTGTCAGTTTCGGCGCAAAACTGACGACCGCTGATCTCGCATCGGACTGTCCAGAAGAGAAGCCGTAGTCGCTACGAAAGCCTAGCTTCCGGATAAGTCATCTGTAAATAGGAGTTTACTATTTTGTCCCTAGGCCCACAGTCTGTCAGTCGAGTCTGTAAAAATATCCTAAGGGCAGTTTAGTCTTTTCCATTTATTTCAGCGTCTGTAAAAAACCCTAGGGGTATTTCTGCATTTTACCCTTTTATTGGGCTGCCTATAAATAGGCCCCAATCCCTAGGGTTAGGGTTAACTCACTTTAATCAAAATCAGAGTTCAATCCTTTTTTTGTTTCTGTGCTTGCGCCGCCAGCATTCCTACTCACTGCCCTCTGATTTCTTCGCTGCAAATTCTTCAATCGTTCCTGAAGCAATCAGTTGTAGCAGCGATCTCTTCCATCATTCGATGAGTCTTGAAATTTCATTTCTGTGCAGGTTATTTTATTCTCTCTGAACTGTCTTGGTTTTTGCGCAGAAAGTTTTATTTTCAAGGAACTGTTCTTGCTTTCTTCTGTCATGGCGTTTTATCCAACGGACTGTGCTTTCGATTTGGCCTTCCTGCAGATTTGATTCCTTTGCGTGTCAGCTCCTTTGCAATAGCACTCATGGCTGGTGTCTGTAGCTACTGTTCTTTTCTATAGTCTATTCATTTCATATCGTATATCAGCAGCGTTTCTGTCAACCTTGTGAGCTCTTACGATTTGTTTATTCCTCGGTGTTTTGATCGATGCTTTGGTTGTGATGTCAGCTGTGTGTCACGTTTTTCAGCTTTTGACTATTTTGTGACGTGCGAGGCCAGGTTTCCTCTATTGCACACCTCGATCCTGAGTCTGGGCTTTGCAAAGTTTGTTCGAAGCATACTTCATAGGTTGCTCACACGAAGTTTTTCTGTGAAGGTTGCTTCGTGACCACAGTTCTCTGTTCGGGGTATAGGCTCTGTAGACTTACATTCGAAGATACTTCGCGACAGTCTTCGGAGCTTCTGCTCATTCGAAGTGTTGTCCGAATATTTTTCGTTCTGCTTCGAAGCTTGTAACTTGATCAGGCTTCGTAGTTGGCTCAGTTGGTTAGCCAGCTTCGACCATTGCTTAACAGCGCTCTGTTCGAAGGTGCTTCGGGTTTTTGCCTCGGTTGCAATTTCTTTTCTCTCCAACGAAGTCCGTGCAAATTGCTTCGATCAATCAAAGGAACTCCGAAGTATGCAAAGACTTCGAGCATTCAAGGCATACTTCGATTAGTACACTTCGCTTCGGCACGACATCTCCGAAGCCGACATCTCCGAAGCCACCTTCTACATCCTCAGACTTCGACACGTCATCTCCGAAGCCATCTTCGACATCCTCGTACTTCGCACGCTTCACAGGCTTCGGACCACCTTCGACATATAAGACTAGAGGCTTCACACAACTGATCCGAACAGGCTTCGTCAAGTACCTTCCTAGAGACAACATTGAACAGTAACTACTCATCCTTTTCGTTAGTACTCAGTTTAAATTGCTATGATGAACACTGATATGTTCATGTTTTAAATATTGTAATTATCTGCCTATTAGCATTATATTGGTGTTTCTCTGTCTAGGACACCAGTCGTTTCTAGTCTAGATACTTTGAGTCTTCGATGTTTTGTTTACGTTTTGCTGCCTAGTCTTTTGAGGTGAGTTGGGTGTTGGGAGCAGGCCATTGATTCAAAAGAATTTTTTAAGGCGCCCATTCACCCCCCCTCTGGTCGCTACTTTCGGTCCTACATGTGGTATCAGAGCAAGGTTAGGGTTTTTCCATACTTTAACCGGTTCTAAACCCCAGTAGTGACTATGACGTCTCCTGGCAAGGTCCCATCCTTGGAAGCCTATGGCTATAATTATTGGAAGACTCGCATGCGAGCCTATCTCATGAGCCAAGGTTCGGACATATGGGACATTTGCGTTCACACCACGTTTGTCATTTTGCCAGTTACTGAGCAAGGTACTGCTGGTATCATTGCTCAGCATCTGAGCAACAGTAAGGCTGTGAACATCCTGTTTTCTGGTTTAGGTCCCACTGAGTTTGAGCGTGTGAGTCATCTCTCCACTGCGAGAGAGATCTGGGCTACCCTCAAGGCACACCATGAGGGAACAGCACAGGTCAAGGCTCGGCTCTATCAGACCTACCGGCGTGAATATGAGAATTTCACACAGAAGCCGGGTGAATCTGTTGAGGCTTTGTTTGGTCGCTTTCAGTCGATCATTAACAAGCTTCGGGACAACAAGGCTGAGGGTGCTCAGTTAGTCTCAGATCACGAGCAGGCGCTCAAGGTTCTTCATACCTTGGACCCAAAGATCTAGGAGATCAAGGTATCATCTATCGTTGAGAGTACTTCTTACGATACCTTGACCATTTCTGAGCTGTTTAGCAAGCTGAAGGCCACTGAGGTAGATATCCAGTTGAGATCAAATCTCACTGGCTCTGGATCAAAATCCCTGGCCCTTGCTACACCTTCTGTTGATCCCTCTGCTGTGAGCTGTGCTGGGTTCTCCTTGATGTCTATCACTGAGGACCAGCTTGAGTTGTTGGGAGATGATGATTTGTGTCTCTTTAACAACCGGGTGCGTCGTGTCTATGATAAAAGAATGTTCAAAAGACACGTCACAAAATCCGGATGCTTTGAATGTGGTGATCCAGGACACTTCATCGCCGACTGCCCCAAGCGCAGTGGATACAAGAAGGGCACCGGCAGCAGCTTCCACGACTCCGGCAAGCATGAGAGCCCCTCCTTCAACAAGGGCAAGCCGAAGACCCGGTTCTTCAAGAAGGCCCTGAAGGACTACCGGCGAGAGAACAAGAAGCGCGACAAGGCCTTCTTCGCCGAGATGGAGAAGAGCTACTCCAAGAGATCCATGTCTTCTTCCTCTTCATCGAGCTCAAGCGATGAGGAGATCGCCATCAGGAAGGGGAAGGACAAGGACGATCCGGCGGGCCTCTGCTTCATGGCCTTCAGAGACAAGCCGAAGAGCCACTCACACCAGCGCCGAAGATCCCGCAAGAGCTTCTGCTCCATGGCTCTTGGGGATAGAGAAGAAAAGAGCTCCTCCGACGACTCCGACGACGACGATAGCAAGGTATCATCTTATGAGCGCGAAATTGTTGATTTACTTGAGAGCAATCGTCAGGAGTTGAAGTATCGGGAGAAACTGCTTAGGGGGGCTAAGAAAAGGATAGACGAGTTAGAGAGTGAGCTTGCCGTGGCCAACGGTAGAATTGAGAGTCTATCTTCTTCCCCTTGCTTGGGTGATAGCAGTGAGTGCCCGAAGTGTGAGGTGCTTCTGTGTGACCTGTCGACTCTGAAGTCCAGGTACACAGAAAGGGTTGATGAGAGGGACGCTTTGGCCACTGAGCTTGAAAGTGCTCAGCTGGAGCTGAAAGATGCTCAAGCCACTGTCGTCGTACCCTGTGCTGATTGCTCATCTCATCTTGCTAGTTTAGCTGAGCTGAAAGCCAAGGGCGATAAGCATCTGGGTGATTTGGAGAGAGTGAGAGCTATGCTTGCGCAGACTAGGCTAGAGCTTGAGACACTGTCAGTTGCACCCACTGTCTGTGAGAACTGCCTGTCTCTTAGAATGGAGTTAATTAAGCTGAAAGCCGAGAAGTCTGTCCAGGTAGATAGCGAGTGTGAGACCTGCTTGTCTCAGGTGGAGGTACTAGCTTCCTTGAGAGAGGAGCTAGCTGATTCGCAAAATGAGAATTTTTACCTCCGTTCTATCTTGAGTTGGATCAGTGCCAGAGAGCCACAGCTCGGCATGATGATCCAGCAGTTCAAGAGGCAGGATGGGTTTGGGGTAGGTTACACCTACACCAAGGCTGACTTTGAGAGTGCCATTAGTCGGGCAGTGGAGTGGAGTAAAATGACTCCTGAGCAGAGATATCCCAAGACCCACTCCACTGAGTCTTCCCAGGCTTGTCAGCCCAAGGATGGAGTGATCCATGAACCATCCAAAGCTCCACCCAAGAAGCCCATTTGGGTTCCAAAGCCCAAACATCTCCGCACTTCTCTAGACTCTCTTCCTGGACCCTCTCAACCCAAGAAGACAACACCAAACACCACTAAGCCCAAGAACCCCAAGCCTCAACCACATCCCAAGAAGCCCAGCTATCATTGTGAGTATTGTCAGAGAGACGGGCATCTTGCGGAGTTTTGCTTCAGGAGGAAGCGGGTTGAGAAAGCAGAGAGAGCTCGTGGTGGTCAGGGGCAGTTCTACCAGGAGGGTGGTAGACTGCGTGTTCCTCGACGCGGGGAGAGGCTGGAGGCCAGGCCGCGTCGTGTAGGTGGTGGTAGAGGAGACGACTTTCTTGCTCGTACTCCAGTTGGTGGTGGTCGTTCCGGCAGAGCTCCAGGCCGTTTTGGCTACGGTCCTGGACCTCATGGCCGAGGTTTTAGGCAGAACCGAGGACCGCGCTTTGAGCCGCGTTTTGGTCCAAACTTTTCTGATGATTTCTGCTTTCCGTCTTTTGAGCAGATGGCTCGACACTGGTTTAGCTCTTTTGCTAAACCTGGTGCCGGACCATTTGCTCCCACTTACAGCCACTTATTGTGCAGGATCGAGGACTGGAGGACGTTTGGATCATGGACTCAGGATGCTCTCGCCACATGACGGGACATCGCAGATGGTTCTCCAGTCTCGCTCCCCCGAGCTCCAAAGAGTACATTACCTTCGGGAACAGTGGTCAAGGGAAAGTAAGTGGCATTGGCTCAATTCGCATTTCAGACCATTTTTCTTTAAAGAATGTTGCTTTGGTTGGAAACCTGAACTTCAATTTGATTTCTGTTTCGCAACTTCTTGAGGATGGTTTGGAGGTGCGTTTTAAGAAGGGAAATTCTTCTGTGTTTGATTCTGGAGGGTCTTTGATTTGCCAGATCTTACCTTTCGGTAAGGCTTTTCGGATTGACTTCTCTAGTTCTTTTGGCCCTTCTCGCTGTTTGATTGCTGGATCCTCCTCTGAGCTCTGGAAGTGGCATAGGAGGTTAGGCCATTTGAGTTTTGACCTGCTAGTCAGGTTGAGCTCTATGGACCTCATCCGAGGATTGCCCAAGCTTAAGATGGAGAAGGATCTGGTTTGCCATCCCTGTCATCACGGAAAAATGGTTGCCGCTTCTCACGCACCTGTGACTCAGGTGATGACTTCGTATCCGGGCGAGCTATTACATATGGACACTGTCGGTCCAGCTCGGGTACGCTCAGTCGGTGGGAAGTGGTACGCACTTGTGATTGTTGACGATTTTTCTCGATTCTCGTGGGTTTTCTTTTTGGAGTCTAAGGATGAAACTTTTCATTTTGTTCACGACCTGATTTTGAAGCTGAAGAATGAGAACAATGGTCGTATGCGAGCAATTCGCTCCGACAACGGCTCTGAGTTCAAGAACTCTCAGTTCGTCAGCTTTTGTAGTGATCAGGGTCTTGACCATCAGTTTTCTGCTCCTTACACTCCCCCACAGAATGGCGTTGTGGAACGAAAGAACCGCACGCTAGTCGAGATGGCCAGGACGATGCTCGATGAGCATAGGACTACTAGGCGCTTTTGGGCTGAAGCCATGAACACGGCTTGCTATCTGGCCAACCGCATTTTTCTTAGAGCTTACCTTGGTAAGACCTCATATGAGTTGCGGTTTGGCAGACAGCCCAAGGTGAGCCACTTGCGAGCGTTTGGCTGCAAGTGCTTTGTGCTCAAGAAGGGAGGGCATTTGGACAAGTTTGAGTCTCGTTGCTGGGACGGAGTTTTTCTTGGTTATGCATTGCATTCTCGAGGTTTCCGTGTTTGGAACCTCGAATCCCAGCAGCTTGTCGAGACTTGCGAGGTTTCTTTTGATGAGTCCTTGCCTTCTTTGACTCCTTCTTTTGAGCTTTCTGGTGATGGTGAGCTCGGAGAGTCTATCTTCGAGGAAGATGAGGATACTCCAGCTGCTGATGAGGGTAGGCCTTCTGCACCTCCTGCAGAGCCCACACCTTCTGAGACTTCGACTGAGGACGAGGGCGGACCTCTGATCACTTCTTCCACTTCGATCGAGCCCCCTCAGTCGAGTCCAGAGGTGCCAGCTGCTGACTCCGGTGAGGTGACTTCAGATCACCAGGGATCCCGAGCAGTTCAGCGTGATCACCCCTCAGAGCTCATCATCGGTGATTTGTCTACAAGAACTTTGCGTTCGTCTGTTGACTCTCTTGCTGTGTTTGCTGAATCTGCTTTTGTTGCATCTTTTGAGCCCAGAGACATTTCTCATGCTCTTTCCGACTCGAACTGGATTAATGCCATGCAAGAAGAGCTTGAGAATTTTGTCCGCAATCGGGTTTGGACTCTAGTAGAGCTGCCACCAGGATGCAACCCCATAGGCACCAAGTGGGTGTTCAAGAACAAGCAAGGTGCAGATGGGGTTGTGGTGCGCAACAAAGCTCGACTAGTTGCACAGGGTTTCTGCCAGAAGGAAGGTATTGATTTTGAAGAAACCTTCGCTCCTGTCGCCCATCTTGAGTCCATTCGCATTCTTTTAGCTTTTGCCGCTTCGAAGGGTTTTAAGCTTTTTCAAATGGACGTCAAGAGTGCTTTTCTGAACGGGTACATAGAGGAGGAGGTTTATGTTAGGCAGCCCCCCGGTTTTGAGAACCCCAAGTTTCCTCGACATGTTTTTAAGTTGCACAAAGCTTTATACGGGTTAAAGCAAGCCCCCAGGGCTTGGTATGACCGGTTAAAGCAGTTTTTGTTGGGGAAGGGCTTTGTGATGGGTTCTGTGGATAAGACTCTCTTCTTGCTCAGAGATGCTTCAGATTTTTTAGTTGCTCAGATATACGTGGACGATATTATCTTTGGCGGTACCACTAATGATCTTGTGTCCAAGTTTTCTGAGCAGATGCACAGCGAGTTTGAGATGAGCCTCATGGGTGAGCTCAAGTACTTTCTAGGGCTCCAGATCAAGCAGACCAAGGACGGCACCTTCATCCACCAAGGTAAGTACACTCGAGACATGTTGAAGAAATTCGACTTTGGTGGAGAGCTGAAGCCTCAGATGACCCCAATGGGTACATCTGGGGGCCTGGACAAGGACGAGAGCGGCGTCAAGGTCAACGAGAGAGAGTTTCGAGGGATGATCGGTTCGCTGCTGTACTTGACGGCGACGAGGCCAGACATACAGTTCGCCGTGGGACTGTGCGCGCGCTTCCAGTCTTCACCACGCGCGTCTCATCGGCAGGCTGTCAAGCGCATCTTCAGGTATCTCACTTATGCGCCTGATCTTGGTCTCTACTATTCAACATCATCTTCTCTTGATTTATCTGGCTTTTCGGACGCTGACTTTGGTGGGTGCCGGTTGGATCGCAAGTCGACTTCCGGTACTTGCCAGTTTCTTGGTTCTTCTCTTGTCTCTTGGTCTTCTCGAAAGCAATCTGGAGATGCTCTTTCGACCACTGAGGCTGAGTATGTAGCTGCTGCTAGCTGCTGCTCACAGTTGGTTTGGATGATTTCCACCTTGAGAGATTTTGGGTTGTTCTTTCCTACAAGAGTTCCTTTGTTTTGCGACAGCACCAGTGCAATTAGTGTAGGGAAAAACCCATGTCTCCATTCAAAAACCAAACACATTGATGTGCGCTTTCACTTTTTGCGGGATCAATATGAGAAAGGTGTCATTGACCTTGTTCATGTTGATACCCATCATCAGCTGGCTGACATTTTCACCAAACCCCTAGATCAGTCTACTTTTGAGCGTTTACGAGGGGATTTGGGTGTTGTGTATCCTTTTTAGGATATTTTGAGTCAGTTCTTTTATTTCTTCTTTACTTTTTTCTTGAGTCTTTTTGTGTGCGTTCATATCATACATATTCACATATCACACCTTGAGCCTGCTTCTGTTATATGATTGATCTGCTTTACTTATTCTAGCTAGTACATGCTGTTGATTACTTGTCAATGATCATGCTTTGGTACAGTTCACTTGATATGTCTGATATCTGTCATATGCATGGCTTTTATGCTTTAAACATGAAAAATGATCACCATTGCTTCTGGTAACTAGCATGTGTAGGCTGAGTGCTTTTGCTATCTGTTACATGCCTTGTAGCTAGTTCATCACATAGATGCAGATATGCAACTTGGACATCTTTATGCCTTAACATGGAAAATGTGCTATAAAAATGATAAAAAAATCAAAAATGAATGAAACTTCCATGCCTTTTTATGCTTGGTTTGAAAAGATCCAAGTGGGTTTGCTTTGTCGCATTGCATTGTTCTGGACTGCTTACCATAGCACTTTGGTATGAACTAGGACAATGTAGTGTTAGCCAAGACCAATGTCTTAAGCTTCTGATGGTCCAGTTCTGGCCTAGGCTTGACTTGGACGGTTAGCATAAGGTTTGACATGCAAATAACCCTTGGCAAAAATGAAAAAAAGAAAATGAAAAAGCCTGAAACTTAAAAAGACAACAAGTTTGCTGAAGCACTTTGTTTTGGACAAAGCTTATCTTGGTAGATATCAGTTAGCTCCAGCATCTCATGTTTTTACCTTGCTTGTTAACTGGAAAATGTGGTGATGTTTTTGTTTGCAAAAACTGAAAAATGCATGCTAATGACTTTCTTTAGATATCATCTGTTGTACTGATCATGCCATGTGTCTTAGACAGTATGTCTTTTGCTATACCTGCTAGATATTGTAACTGTAGTTAATCATATCTGAGAAGCATGCTTTCTTCACTCCACCTGCACCCCAGTTGCATTCATTGCATATTTTGAGGGGGAGTTGCATTTCAGGGGGAGTCAGTGTCGTTTTTCGAGTGCTTGATGAGTTCACTTGTCAACAAGGGGGAGAAATTTTGGTATAAGAGTTTAAGGGGGAGTTTTTGGCTTTCTCTGGGATTTATTTCAGGGGGAGTTTTTGTCCCGTTTGTCCTTACTCTTTTGATATCCTTGATGATGTTTCTAAGATTGCACTCGTTTGCACTCGTTTTTGAGCTTTTACTTTATTTTCTTCTTCTTCTTTGTTTTCTTGTGTTTTTGTTTTCGTGTTTCCACAGTTGCTTGCAGGTACTGAAGAGCAGATTAAGAAGAAGTGTTGACAATGCACTCATCAAGGGGGAGATTGAGGAGCCATGCTGAATAGCGTGGGCCTGATGACTCCAGATGTGATGAGTCATTGTCAACGATAGTCAAAGAGGACTGGAATGAGAAGAGAAGACCTGCTGCGACTGGGCCACGTGTGACTCAGGTACACGGGCAGCGAGCGACTGTCGGGCAGAGGAGGCCGTGAAGTCGGGCTGGCCCAATCCGGGTACATGGGCTAGGAGCAGCAGAGGATCCACTGGACTGTTGACCAGGATTGACTCAGGTACACGGGCGGTGAGCAATTGCCGGGCTGAGAGAGCTGCGGAGTTGGGCCGACCCAATCCGGGTACCTGGTGCAAAGTCGGTGGAAGCTTTGTCAGTTTCGGCGCAAAACTGACGACCGCTGATCTCGCATCGGACTGTCCAGAAGAGAAGCCGTAGTCGCTACGAAAGCCTAGCTTCCGGATAAGTCATCTGTAAATAGGAGTTTACTATTTTGTCCCTAGGCCCACAGTCTGTCAGTCGAGTCTGTAAAAATATCCTAAGGGCAGTTTAGTCTTTTCCATTTATTTCAGCGTCTGTAAAAAACCCTAGGGGTATTTCTGCATTTTACCCTTTTATTGGGCTGCCTATAAACAGGCCCCAATCCCTAGGGTTAGGGTTAACTCACTTTAATCAAAATCAGAGTTCAATCCTTTTTTTTGTTTCTGTGCTTGCGCCGCCGGCATTCCTACTCACTGCCCTCTGATTTCTTCGCTGCAAATTCTTCAATCATTCTTGAAGCAATCAGTTGTAGCAGCGATCTCTTCCATCATTCGATGAGTCTTGAAATTTCATTTCTGTGCAGGTTATTTTATTCTCTCTGAACTGTCTTGGTTTTTGCGCAGAAAGTTTTATTTTCAAGGAACTGTTCTTGCTTTCTTCCGTCATGGCGTTTTATCCAACGGACTGTGCTTTCGATTTGGCCTTCCTGCAGATTTGATTCCTTTGCGTGTCAGCTCCTTTGCAATAGCACTCATGGCTGGTGTCTGTAGCTACTGTTCTTTGCTATAGTCTATTCATTTCATATCGTATATTAGCAGCGTTTCTGTCAACCTTGTGAGCTCTTACGATTTGTTTATTCCTTGGCGTTTTGATCGATGCTTTGGTTGTGATGTCAGCTGTGTGTCACGTTTTTCAGCTTTTGACTATTTTGTGACGTGCGAGGCCAGGTTTCCTCTATTGCACACCTCGATCCTGAGTCTGGGCTTTGCAAAGTTTGTTCGAAGCATACTTCATAGGTTGCTCACACGAAGTTTTTCTGTGAAGGTTGCTTCCTGACCACAGTTCTCTGTTCGGGGTATAGGCTCTGTAGACTTACATTCGAAGATACTTCGCGACAGTCTTCGGAGCTTCTGCTCATTCGAAGTGTTGTCCGAATATTTTTCGTTCTGCTTCGAAGCTTGTAACTTGATCAGGCTTCGTAGTTGGCTCAGTTGGTTAGCCAGCTTCGACCATTGCTTAACAGCGCTCTGTTCGAAGGTGCTTCGGGTTTTTGCCTCGGTTGCAATTTCTTTTCTCTCCAACGAAGTCCGTGCAAATTGCTTCGATCAATCGAAGGAACTCCGAAGTATGCAAAGACTTCGAGCATTCAAGGCATACTTCGATTAGTACACTTCGCTTCGGCACGACATCTCCGAAGCCGACATCTCCGAAGCCACCTTCGACATCCTCAGACTTCGACACGTCATCTCCGAAGCCATCTTCGACATCCTCGTACTTCGCACGCTTCACAGGCTTCGGACCACCTTCGACATATAAGACTAGAGGCTTCACACAACTGATCCGAACAGGCTTCGTCAAGTACCTTCCTGGAGACAACATTGAACAGTAACTACTCATCCTTTTCGTTAGTACTCAGTTTAAATTGCTATGATGAACACTGATCTGTTCATGTTTTAAATATTGTAATTATCTGCCTATTAGCATTATATTGGTGTTTCTCTGTCTAGGACACCAGTCGTTTCTAGGCTAGATACTTTGAGTCTTCGATGTTTTGTTTACGTTTTGCTGCCTAGTCTTTTGAGCTGCGTTGGGTGTTGGGAGCAGGCCATTGATTCAAAAGAATTTTTTAAGGCGCCCATTCACCCCCCCTCTGGTCGCTACTTTCGGTCCTACACTCTTCTATGAGTTGTGCTGGGTTCTCTTTGATGTCTATCACTGAGGACCAGCTTGAGTCTTTGGGAGATGATGATTTGTGTCTGTTTAACAACCGGGTGCGTCGTGTTTATGACAAAAGGATGTTCAAAAGACACGGCACAAAGACCGGATGCTTTGAGTGTGGTGATCCAAGACACTTCATCGCCGACTGCCCCAAGCGCAATGGACACAAGAAGGGCACCGGTGGTGGCTTCCATGACTCCGGCAAGCACGACAGCTCCTCCTTCAACAAGGGCAAGCCAAAGACCAGATTCTTCAGAAAGGCCCTGAAGGACTACCGGCGAGAGATCAAGAAGCGTGACAAGGCCTTCTTCGCTGAGATGGAGAAGAGCTACTCCAAGCGGTCCACATCTTCTTCCTCTTCATCGAGCTCAAGCGATGAGGAGATCATCATCAGGAAGGGGAAGGACAAGGACGATCCAGCGGGCCTTTGCTTCATGGCCTTCGGGGACAGACCGAAGAGCCGCTCACATCAGCGCCGAAGATCCCGCAAGAGCTTCTGCTCAATGGCTCTGAGGGATAAAGAAGAAAAGAGCTCCTCCGATGACTCCGACGGCGACGACAACAAGGTATCATCCTATGAACGCGAAATTGTTGATTTACTTGAAAGCAATCGTCAGGAGTTAAAGTATCGGGAAAAACTGCTTAGGGGGGCCAAGAAGAGGATAGATGAGTTAGAGAGTGAGCTTGCCGTAGCCAACGGCAGGATTGAGAGTCTATCTTCTTCTCCTTGCTTGGGTGATAGCAGTGAGTGCCCAAAGTGTGAGTTGCTTCTGTGTGACCTGTCGACTCTGAAGTCCAGGTACACAGAAAGGGTTGATGAGAGAGACGCTTTGGCCACTGAGCTTGAAAGTGCTCAGCTGGAGCTGAAAGATGCTCAAGCCACTGTCGTCGTACCCCGTGCTGATTGCTCATCTCATCTTGCTAGTTTAGCTGAGCTGAAAGCCAAGAGCGATAAGCATCTGGATGATTTGGAGAGAATGAGAGCTGAGCTTGCGCAAACTAGGCTAGAGCTTGAGACATTGTCAGTTCCACCCACTGTCTGTGAGAACTGTCTGTCTCTTAGAATGGAGTTGATTAAGCTGAAAGCCGAGAAGTCTATCCCGATAGATAGCGAGTGTGAGACCTGCTTGTCTCAGGTGGAGGTTCTAGCTGCCTTGAGAGAGGAGCTAGCTGCCTCCGTTCTATCCTGAGTTGGATCAGTGCCAGAGAGCCTCAGCTCGGTATGATGATCCAGCAGTTCAAGAGGCAGGATGGGTTTGGGGTAGGTTATACCTACACCAAGGCTGAGTTTGAGAGTGCCATTAGCCGGGCAGTGGAGTGGAGTAAAATGACTCCTGAGCAGAGATATCCCAAGACCCATTCCACTGAGTCTTCCCAGGCTTCTCAGCCTAAGGATGGAGTGATCCATGAACCACCCAAAGCTCCACCCAAGAAGCCCATCTGGGTTCCAAAGCCCAAACACCTCCACACTTCTCTTGACTCTTGTTGGCGTAAAAGATTACGCTAACAGGTTTCTGTAGAAAAGAAACTAACAAACGAAGTGTTTGCGAAGCAAACTGTTCTAAGCCTCCGAAAGGATAATAACTTAGAATAGTTCGAAAGTGTGTATTGAATCACTTGTAATCGGTCCCTATTACAGGGTGAAATGGGGGGTATTTATAGGCCTAAACATTAAGGAAAAGACCTATTTACCCCTCTATTACAACCGACATTAAGGAAACTATTCGGTTTCCTTAATAGGGCTAAAATGGTAAAAGACTAATCTAATAGGATAGATGACAAGTCTTCCATCTTAGCTGGCAGAAAAGATCCTGAAGGGCTTTGGTTCGAAGACATACTTCGAACCAATGCCTGTCTTCGGACTTCGAACGAGGTTCTGGGCATCTTCGAAGATGGTCTTCGGACAATCTTCGAACTGGTTGACTGTCTTTATGCTGCTTCGGCAATAACCCCGAAGATGAGATATTTTCCCCCAACAGTAGCCCCTCGAATACGCTTCTCCGTTCGACCTGTAACGTTAGGAGAGCAGTATACGGAAAGAAAAGATAACCAATCATAGGGGTTATTGATTTTCGTTTTATCTCCGAAATGCATGGAGATAAGAACTTCGAATCAGTCATAAGGTAATTACCTTTCGAACTATCTTAGAACTGACTCAGGAAGCTCGAAAGTCTTTTTAGACTTAGAAAAAATAGCCGTTAGTTTCTGTTCCTAACGGCAGCTATAGGAGGCGTTATTTTCGGAGGAAAATAACAGGCGGGAATGCGAAAGGGCAGAGCCCAAACGGTAACAAACGGAAAGATTAGGCTATAAATAAAGAGCCTCAAAACTTACCCGATTACCTTTTCACTGCTTCTTCTCAGTCAAAAGCTTTTTTAGCCCTTTGAGTTCTTGAGCCCTAGCTTTTGAGTTCTTGAGCCCTAGTCTCCACTCTCTCAGATCGATCCAACAATTGCGATGGCGAAGACCAAAGGCTCTGCACCTCCTTCGACCTTGGCTCGTCAACAAGCGGCTGCGGCGGCGGCAGCGGCAACAGTGGCGGCGACGCCTTCGATGCAGGCGACAACTTCCATGGCGGCAAGGGGAAAAAATCCCCAAATCCCCGATGTCCAAGGTCTGTGCCCACCCTCAACCAAGTACTTGGATCAATCTTTTGAGTTGGGGCCGTCTACCTGCAAGAAAGAGTCTTTGGCAATCACAGCGGGGGGAAATATTAGTGATGGGGTTATGATTCGGAAGCCGGGCAAAGAATCAATTCCATCACCGAGACCCGGAGAAGTTGTAGTGTTCGAAGCTTTTTTCGAAGCGGGCTTGGGCCTCCCGGCTGTGGATTTCTTAGCCGAAGTACTTGACTTGTTTCACGTAACCCTCCCCCAGCTGTCTCCGAATGCTGTAGCTAGATTAGCTATCTTCGAGTGGGCACTGAGAGCCGAAGGTTGTGAGGGGAGGGCTGAAATCTTCGCTGCGCTGCATAGAGCGACTTGTCAGCCAAAGACCTTCATAGGCTCCGGAGGTGAGAAGGTGGTAGTTTCCTTCGGAAGCATCAATTTTAGGCTTCGTGATGAATATGCCCTGCAATTCCCTGCTAAGGCCATCAATGCCAGATGGTACACCGATTGGGTTCTGAGGTGGTTTTATGCTGAAGTTGGAGTGAGTAGCCCTCTGGCCGGTCCCCTCAAGGAAATCCAGTTCCGGAAGGAAGCCTTAGTGCAACCCGACGAAGGCCAACTCGAGGCTCGCCTCAACTTGCTTCAGAAAATCAGCAGAAGGTTGAGCATGCGGGACTTAGCCGAAGAGTTCCTCGGACTTCAAATTCCTCCGTTGATGGCCAACTGGCCTATCGCCTTCGAGGATGACTCGGAAGGCGGTCTTCGCAAGATAAACTATACTTCGAGCCCTGCAGGTAACTTCGAAACCAACATGCATAGTACATATTTACTTCGAAGAAAGATTAACTTGAATTATTTTTTAGATTCTTCAGCCCCTATTACTTCAGAGCAAATTGTAAGGGCTTCGGAGAAGATTTTGGGTGCTCCAACTCCGTCAGAAAAAGAATGGCGAATCAAATTAGTCGGAAGTTGGGAGCGTTTTAACAGAGTATGGGGAATGCTGGAGTTGACTCCACCCCCTCTGACGGATTGGGTGCCTCAGGAGAAAGGCCCCAAGAAAAGAGTAGCTGAAGCCGGAGCTTCAGGTTCAGCAAAGACTCCGGTGAAGAAGGTGGCTCGAAAACCTAAGAATCTCGCACCTTTGGATCCTGCTCCTTCAAGCTCAAGAACCTCACTTTCTGGTTCTAAAGAGGACGAAGGTATTTTATTAGTAAAATTAATTGATGAAGATGCAACTCAACGAAGTATTCACATTGAAGATACTGCAGGTATTCCGGAGCCTCAAGCCAACATCGAAGAAGTAAGAGCTCCGGATACCCAGGAAGAACGATTCGAAGCCCCTATGGGTCTAGATGAGGCCGAAGTGCCTGCGAACGTACCGGAGTCTGGAGATAATGCTGATCAACCAATGACTTCGGTAGTTCAAGAAGATACAACTCAGGCTGGAGTTCCTGTGGATGAAAGTGGAATCGAAGTCACTATGGCTTCGATTCTCGAAGAAGTAACAAGGACTCTTCAGGACGATGCTCCTGCAGTCCAAGATTTAGCGGCTGATTCGTATGAGGACTACACTTTTGATCCTCCGATCAATCCAGTGCTCGATATTCCAGAGAATGTCGAAGGTAAATTTTGCTTAATTCTTATCAATTTTTGCAAAATTATACAATGTGTAATATTTTTGTTTTTTCAGAGCCTTCTGTTGTCGAAGTATCCCTCGAAGATACAATTCAAATACCTTCGACAACTTCGGAGCCACAACCGGGGGTTACTCTACCGGGACCTGGAAGAGGAAAAAGACACATAGAGCCTCTCCCAGCTCAAGGATCGACTTCATCTGAGTCAACAGATGAAAGCGAATCAACTGAGGGGGGGCCATCTTCAGAAGTTCCAAGGGCCTCGGAAGAACCTTCCGGACCCTCGCTAAGCAGAGCTGATCAGAAGGCTTTAGCACTGCTTCCTCTCATAACTCCATTTTTGGAGGAGAAAACCGGACTTGGGACTTTGGTTAAACCTTTGGGTGAAGCCAGTCGCAAAGTCGGGGAAACAGAGCTAGTAGCCCTTTTAAGCAGAGCGAAGGGTTCAGAGCTTAATATTGCTGTGGAAAGAGCAGCTTATCAGGTATAAAGCATCTTCGAACCAAATAATGAATTATATATGAATAATTTCTTATTCCAGTTTTTCTTTTTTCTTAGCAAGCAGTCTTAGCCCGCGCTGTAGCTTTATCGAGCGAAAACGAAATTGCTCAACTTCGGGAAGAGAACGAAACTCTTCAAAGAAATTTTAACTTCTCCGAAGGTCGAGTAGCTCAGATGGACAATGTAATCTTAGCAGAGCGAAGGGCTAGGCAAAGCTTGGAGGCTGCAAAGAAAGAGCTCGAAGCAGAAAAAATTGTGCTTCGAGCGGAGATTGAAAGACTGCGGACGGAGGATGCTGCGAAGGGCTCCGCACTTGTAAGGCTACAAGAAGAAGCTGGCCAACTCCGGACTCAAAAGAATGCTTTGACTACGGAGAACGCTAGAATCTCCGGAGTTTTAGCTGAAACGACTTCGGCCAAGGATGTGCTTATTGAAGAAAAGCTTAAGTCCGAGAAGGTGGCTTCGGAGGTCATCGAACAAATGTTAGGTGTCTTGGAGTACTTCGGTACTACTGGATCTCTACCTTCGGATGACAATGTGACTCTGCTGCGCCGGTTAAAGAGGATCCAAGGAGCAGCGAAGCAAATGAAGACGGCAGGCATACGTTATGGAGAACTCTCCGGACAAGTGTCTGCCCTTGGAATACTTCGCTACTATGAGGATTTGGGCCGAACAATCACTCCGAGCGCAGAGGGCTCCATCATCTTCGACGACGCGAGACTTTTGACTCCTTCCGAAGGCGTAGCTACTGCTTGGCGAGCCTTCCAGACTTCGTGGAGAGCCGAAGGTCGATCTGCGATAAAGGCTTGGATTGATGAAGGCCAACGCCAAAAGCAAGTTCGGAGTCAAGCTTCGAGCAGTCAGCCTCCTCCGAACCCGCAGGTTTAGGATTATTTAGGATTTTTTGATTATGTAAAGCTGATGCTTGTAAATATTTATCAATGAAAATCTTGTTTGTCATATTTTTAGGCTTTGCCTCTTATGGAAGATATCGAAGTGTTAGAGCTTAACAGCGAACTTCGCTCACTGTGGAACACCTTCGAACTTCTAAAGAGTTATAAGCGTCCTCGATTCCTTATCCCTCGAGATGACTCTGGCGTTATTACGCCCGAAGTAATCAAAGACGTATTGTCTTATATTAAAGAGGAAGATAAAGAGATCGACGCAAACACCTCGTCTTCTGAAGACACTAATTGGTCCGAAGACGAAGGTGAAGCCCAAAATAAAAGATCTGAAGATCTTAGAAGCTGGGAGAGAAGCCCCGAGCGGCTTCGAACTTGGGCCGAGCTTCAACAAGAACAGAAGGATTTTAGAGTTTCGAAGGGGAGGAAGAGAGTTAAACGCAAAGTTCTTAGAACTTCCGATGTTGGAACTAGTCGTTCCACCCCTAGCTCTCGGGACCGAAGAGGTCTCCGATTCCTTCTTGGTATAGATACCAATTTTTCATAATGTAATCTGTAAACACATTTATTTCAATAATGAATGCCGATTTAAAATTGTCTCCATATTACTAGCCCCTCTTTGGGCATAAGCAACTTCGAACTGCATTCAAAGATGGTTATGCGCAAAGAAAAAACTTCGGAGTACAATTTTTTGGGGGTTCGGAGCCCCTCTGTCATTTAAAGATCTTTTGAAATCTTATAAAATGTCTTCGACCTTTGTAGTCAGAAGAAAGGTAGCTTGGTAGCTTTGTTTATTTCATGAAAGAAATCAATTGAGATGACTTTCAGGACACTTTAGTGTCTTAAAAAAAATTTGTCACTTTGGACGCATATGAACAGACATTCGAAGCTCATGGCTTAAATGCTGTTTTGCTTTAGCCACCTTCGGCTGTTTTTGCAGAAGTCTACCAGCCGGAGCTTGGACTTCGCAGAATTTGTAGCCACCTTCGGCTATTTTTGCAGAAGTCTACCAGCCGGAGCTTGGACTTCGCAGAATTTGGCCAACTTGGGCTCTTTTTTGCAGAAGTCTACCAGCCGGAGCTTGGACTTCGCAGAATTTGGCCACCTTCGGCTCTTTTTACGGATGTCTGCCAGCCGAAGCTTGGACTCCGTAGAATGTGGTATTGGCTCTTTTACGGATGCCTACAAGGTATCAGCTTGGGCTCCGGATGGATTTCAGCCACCACACCGGAGGCTTCGACTTTATGGGTACGAAGTCCGGAAATACAGCCCAGCTTAATGACACTTCCCTCTCGATCGACTTCCGTCCCAGCGCGTCCGCTCGGGAAACTAGGAGTGTCAAGGGGAAGGCAACTATCAGGGTGTATGCTTTATTAATTTAGAGGTGATTACAAGCGAATTACAAGGAGCCCTTATGCGAAGTATCGCTTTAGGTGCTCCGCATGCCAAGTATGTGCTAACTCTTCACCTTCTAAATTAGCTAATTTGAATGAACCAGGGCGCCCTGAGCGGACAATTAAATATGGACCTTCCCATTTATTGCCTAACTTCCCTGGTGCTATAACGCTTCGTAGAACAAGATGACCCGGCCTTAACTCGCTGAGCTTAACCTTCGGGTCATACCAAGTCTTCGTCTGCTGATGATACTTTGATAAATTAGCTACAGCCCGAAGTCTTGTTTCTTCTGACAAATCTAACGAAGCTTGTCTTTCTTCTTCGATGTCCGGTTCGGTGCTGCGAAACGACCCCCCTTTGAGCTCTGTCGGAGTCATAGCTTCATCTCCGAATAGTAGTCTGAACGGAGTAAAACCTGTGGACCTTGTTTGCGTAGTCCGAATGGACCACAGAATCTTTGGAAGCTCTTCGGTCCACAGTCCCTTTGATAATCCTACTATTCTTCGATTTAGCCCTGATAAAATATTTCCATTGGCTCGTTCAACGGCTCCGTTTGACTGAGGATGTCTTACTGCAGCAAAACATAGTTGAATGCCTAGGTCTTCGCAAAACTTCTTGAAGGGTTCTGCGTCGAACTGTGTTCCATTATCAACTGTGAGATATCTAGGCACTCCGAACCGGCAAATAATGTTCTTCCAGAAGAATTTCTGTACATTATTCGAAGTGATAGCTGTTAAGGGTTCTGCTTCCACCCACTTAGAAAAATATTCAATAGCTACCACTGCGAACTTCAGATTTCCCTTTGCTAACGGAAAGGGACCAATTAGATCCATACCCCATCTGGCCATAGGCCATACCGGAGCAATGACTTGAAGAGCTGTTGGTGGGCGATGACTCCGTCGACCCATCCATTGGCATCCTTGGCAAGTGCGGACCAAGCTCTCCGCATCAGCTGTTATTGTGGGCCAATAAAGCCCCTGGCGAAGTGTTTTTCCTGCTAGAGCTCTAGGGGCTAAATGACTTCCACAAAGGCCTTCGTGAATTTCTCGAAGAATTTCTTGGCCTTCGGCTTGAGATATACATCGAAGTAGTGGGGAACATACTCCGGCCTTGTATAATATACCGTTGATTAACTGATAGTTTCTTGCTCTGAGCTTTAATCTTGACAATTGGGGTTCTTCAGGCAAATTTGTTCCTCCTTGCAAGAGTTCTATGATTGAATCTTTCCAATCTGCATTAGGAATGCAGAGAATCTCTGCAGAAGCAACTTGTGGCACCGAAGGTATATTGAGCTCCTCATAGAAAGCTTCGTCAGGCACATCCACAGCTCCGGCAGCAGCCTTCGCTAAAATGTCCGCTTGCACGTTTTCAGCTCTTGGTATACTCCGAATGGAAATACCCTTGAAATGTGCTTCGATCTTGCGAATTTCTTCCAAGTACTTTACAAGCTGTGGATGTCGGACTTGAAAACTTTTGTCTACGTGCCCTGCTACTATCTGAGAATCTGTTTTTATAATTATTCTTGTAGCCCCTAGAGCACGTGCTTTCCGGAGTCCCAATAATATTCCTTCGTACTCCGCTATATTATTGGTAGACTTAAAGTTGAGTCTTGCAGAGTACATTGCTCTTTGTCCTGATGGTGAAATTAATACTGCCCCAATGCCTGCTCCGGATGCTTGGAAAGCCCCATCGGAGTAAATAGTCCAAACTCCGTCATCTGATTTCTCCGGAGTCAACTTCGCAGTTGGAGTCCACTCTGCTACGAAGTCTGCTAGGACTTGAGATTTGATAGCTGTCCTTGCCAAGAAAGATATGCCGAAGGGTGCTAGTTCTACTGCCCACTTTCCAATTCTTCCAGTGGAATCTTTGCTTCGGAGCATATCTCCTAAAGGATATGAAGTTGGTACAATTACATTATGAGCCAAAAAATAATGCCTTAGCTTCCTCGAAGCCATTATCAGAGCATAAACGAACTTTTCAAGTTCGGAGTATCTTGTCTTTGCTCCTGACAATGCTTCGGATACAAAATATACAGGATTTTGGACCAACTTCCCATTGATATCTGCTTCTCTGACAAGGACTGCGCTGACAGCTGAGCCTGTAGCTGCAAGATACAGAAGTAGGGTTTCGTCCGCAATAGGCACCGTAAGTGTAGCAAGATTGCTGAGATAATCTTTAATATCTTCGAAGCTTTTCTGACACTCCGGTGTCCATGCAAAATCTTCGGACCCTTTCAAAGCTTTAAAGATTGGCAAACTCCTCTCCGCAGACCTTGATAAAAACCTGCTAAGTGCGGCCAGACGTCCAGTCAGCTTTTGCACTTGCTTTAAATTCTCCGGAGGAGCCATCTTCTGCAGCGCAGTTATTTGAGTAGGGCTAGCTTCAATTCCCCTGCTTGAAACTAAGTACCCTAACAACTTTCCAGCCTTAGCTCCGAATATACATTTTTCGGGGTTAAGGCGGATCCCACATGCCCGAAGGCTATTGAATGTTTCTGCTAAGTCTAGGCTATGTTGGTGCTTTAAAGCACTCTTTATTACAATATCATCCATATAGGCCTCCACATTGCGGCCTAATTGATGACCTAGAGCCTTAGCAACTAATCTTGAAAAAGTAGCCCCGGCATTTCTTAGGCCGAAGGGCATTCTTACATAGCAGAAGACTCCCGAAGGAGTTACAAAGCTCGTCTTGATTTCATCTTCGCGCTTCAACCATATTTGATGATAACCGGAGTACGCGTCGAGGAAGCTTAGTAACTCCGAGCCTGCAGTGGAGTCAACTAGTTGATCAATTCGGGGCATGGGGTAGGGGTCACGTGGGCACGCTTTATTCAAAGATGTGAAATCAATGCACATGCGCCACTTTCCGGAGGACTTCTTCCTGACGAAGACTGGGTTGGCTAACCATTCTGTATGGGCCACTTCCCTGATAATCCCAGCCTTCAACAGTTTTTCAACTTCGTCCTTAGCTAGAGCAGCTCTCTCTGCGGACATCTTCCGGAGCCCTTGTCGAACAGGCCGGGCCTTCGGGTTTACAAGCAAGCTGTGCTCAATAATATCCCGATCGACTCCGGTGATATCTTCGTCAGACCAAGCGAAGACATCCAAATTTTCTTCTACGACCTTTTCCAAGGAAGTTGCAACTTCGGGAGGTAAATCTTTACCAAATTGAAAGGTGTATTCTTTACCATCTTTGACAATGACCTTCGTTGCAATCTCTCCTTCGGGACTTGGTCTTGGAAATGACTTCTTCGAAGCTTCGGAGGAGGCTGAAAAAATTTCTCCATTATCTTGGACACTGTTTACTTGCCTCGGATCAAGAGGAGGACCATGACCATATTCTGCCCTCCGAGCTATGGCTTGATCTCCGAAGATTGTCAGAACTCCTGATTGTGTGGGCATCTTCATGCACAAGTAGTTGTGATGCGCCACAGCTCCGAACTGATTCAACATGCCTCGCCCAAGATGACATTATAAGCATACGGGGCAGTCCTACCACATCAAAGATAACTTCTTCAGTTCGGGCTAGTAAACCTTCTCCGAAGGTTACTTCTAGGCCTATTTGGCCAAGTGCATCTAGCGGAGGTCCTGCGAAGCCTTGCAGAGGACGAGCCGCTCGGGAGGAGATGCTTCCGGGAAATGCATAACTGATCGAAGGCTTGTACAAATATGATATCTGCCGAGCTACCTCCGTCAATTAGCACCCTTCGGACTTCATGTCCCTGCAATATCAGCAGTAATAACCAATGGATCTGCATGCGGGAACTTGATACCAGCTGCATCCTCCGCAGAGAAAGATATTGGAACATGAGACCACTCCGGCATTGCAGCTGCAGATGACGAAGTCCCAATGTGGCCTACTTCTCGAACGTACTCTCTTCGCTGTCTCTTGGACATGCTTCCGAGGGTACCTCCTCCGGAGATAGGGAGAACTACTCTCTTCCCTCTATCTTGTCCTTCTTCTTGCTTCGGAGGTGGCATAACATTGGCCACCGGAGGATGCCTTGCAGCATCAAAATTTTCTATCCGCGCCACAGCCTGGACCGGCTCCGAGCGCACTGCTGCTGCTGGACTTCGGTCGGTACTACCTCGACCTGAAGTTCTCTCCAAGTATTCTCCCCGAAGGGTAAGAATAGCCTTGCAGGTGTCAGTTGCATGGCTTCGATTCTCTCCATGAATACAGCAAAAAAGGGTCTGGCCCTTGCCAGCCGTTTTCCCTGGCGGTCTCCAACCGCCGGACTTGTTCCCCGCAGACTGTGAAGCTCTTGGTGCAAACTTCTGCGGGGGTGCAATGTTTAAGACCTCAGAACGAGGGTGCTTTTGCCCTCTTCTTCTATCATGTTGTACTTCGGAGACTGGTTCTTGCGGCTGAGCCGAAGTCTTCACCTCTGCTTTAACTTCTGTCAACACTGTCGAAGTAGCAGTAGTCCTCCGAAGCCAACCTTCTTCTGACTTCGAGTACTCCTCGAAGTACGACATCAATTGTGATACTGTGGTGATGCTCTTCCGATGCAATTTATCCAGAAGGCCTTTATGACTGACGCCTTCCCGAGCCGCATCAACCACCGAGGATGTGGACAGCCCCCGAATTTGCGACTTCGTGTGAGCGAAGCGCTTGAAGTACTGCCTCAATGTTTCTCCGGGGAGCTGTTTCACTTGGAAAAGGCTTCCTGTCGACATGGGGGGCACGAAGGTGCCCTGAAAGTTACTTATGAACTTTTTCTTCAACTGTGGCCATGAAGTGATTGATCCTGGTTTTAAAGACCAGAACCATCTCAACGCCACTCCTTGAAGGGCTAACGGGAAGCACTTCACCATAGTTTCTCTGTCTCCGCCACTAGCCTCGATTGCTAGGGCATAAGAACGCGCAAACTCACTGGGATCTTCGTCTCCGGCATACTTGCAAAGCTTCGAAGCTTTGAACCTCGGATCGAAGCGAACCTTCTGAAGCTCGGGATGCAACGGAGATTCATTGTCGTAAGAGGCGTTCTCCGGGGCTTCGGGATAATCAAGATCGTCCTCTTCGTGCACTTCGGGGATAACTGGGGTGACTTGAGGACGAAGCCTGTTCGCAGCCTCTTGCCGCCACCTCGCTACCTCGGCTTGAAGATTGGCCATTTGAGTGGCCATATCTCCAAGGCTATCTTCATCTCCTCCGGAAGGACCTTCCGGGTCTTGAGAACTGGTATGATCAGTTCGAATCGGAATGGAGGGTGGCAGAGTGGCTCCGGGCGGTCGAAGTGTGGAAGGGGTTGGTGGAGAGGTTTCGTATCCTCGAGGGATAGAAGCCCCTTGCGGAGTTTGAGGTGGAGGGATAGTCGAAGACCCTCCGACTTCGACTGTGTCGAAGGGTATCTCTCCGGAGATCCGAGAGGACCTCCGAGTAGGATTGCGAGGTGCGCTCCGCTTAGGAGGCATGATGCAAAAGGTTGGTAGAGAACGAAGTTTTTTGGACTAGGTTCCCCACGGACGGCGCCAACTGTTGGCGTAAAAGATTACGCTAACAGGTTTCTGTAGAAAAGAAACTAACAAACGAAGTGTTTGCGAAGCAAACTGTTCTAAGCCTCCGAAAGGATAATAACTTAGAATAGTTCGAAAGTGTGTATTGAATCACTTGTAATCGGTCCCTATTACAGGGTGAAATGGGGGGTATTTATAGGCCTAAACATTAAGGAAAAGACCTATTTACCCCTCTATTACAACCGACATTAAGGAAACTATTCGGTTTCCTTAATAGGGCTAAAATGGTAAAAGACTAATCTAATAGGATAGAAGACAAGTCTTCCATCTTAGCTGGCAGAAAAGATCCTGAAGGGCTTTGGTTCGAAGACATACTTCGAACCAATGCCTGTCTTCGGACTTCGACGAGGTTCTGGGCATCTTCGAAGATGGTCTTCGGACAATCTTCGAACTGGTTGACTGTCTTTATGCTGCTTCGGCAATAACCCCGAAGATGAGATATTTCCCCCAACAGGTTCCAAAGCCCAAACATCTCCACACTTCTCTAGACTCTCTTCCTGGACCCTCTCAACCCAAGAGACAACACCAAACACCACTAGCCCAAGAACCCCAAGCCTCAACCACATTCCAAGAAGCCCACTTACCATTGCGAGTATTGTCAGAGAGACGGGCATCTTGCGGAGTTTTGCTTCAGGAGGAAGCGGGTTGAGAGAGCAGAGCGTGCTCGTGGTGGCCAGGAGCAGTTCTACCAGCAGGGTGGTAGACTGAGAGTTCCTCGACGCGGGGAGAGGCTGGAGGCCAGGCCGCGTCGTGTAGGTGGTGGTAGGGGAGACGGCTTTCATGCCCGTGCTCCAGATGGTGGTGTTCGTTCCGGCAGAGCTCCAGGCCATTGTGGCTATGGTCCTGGACCTCGTGGCCGAGGTTTTAGGCAGAATCAAGGACCGCGCTTTGAGCCGTGTTTTGGTCCAATCTTTTCTGATGATTTCTGCTTTCCGTCTTTTGAGCAGATGGCTCGACACTGGTTTAGCTCTTTCGCTAAACTTGGTGCCGGACCATTTGCTCCCACTTATAGCCACTGATTGTGCAGGATCGAGGACTGGAGGACGTTTGGATCATGGACTCAGGGATGCTCTCGCCACATGACGGGACATCGCAGATGGTTCTCCAGTCTCACTCCCCGAGCTCCAAAGAGTACATCACCTTCGGGAACAGTGGTCAAGGGAAAGTAAGTGGCATTGGCTCAATTCGCATTTCATACCATTTTTCTTTGAAGAACGTTGCTTTGGTTGGAACATTGAACTTCAATTTGATCTCTGTTTCGCAACTTCTTGAGGATGGTTTGGAGGTGCGTTTTAAGAAGGGCAACTTCTTCTGTGATTGATTCTAGAGGGTCTTTGATTTGCCAGATCTTACCTTTCTGTAAAGGTTTTTCGAATTGACTTCTCTAGTTCTTTTGGCCCTTCTCGCTGTTTGATTGCTGGATCTTCCTCTGAGCTCTGGAAGTGGCATAGGAGGTTAGGTCATTTGAGTTTTGATCTGCTAGTCAGGCTGAGCTCTATGGACCTCATCCGAGGATTGCCCAAGCTTAAGATGGAGAAGGATCTGGTTTGCCATCCCTGTCGTTCACTGGGAAAATGGTTGCCGCTTCTCACTCACCTGTGACTCAGGTGATGACTTCGTATCCAGGCGAGCTGTTACACATGGACAGTGTCGGTCCAGCTCGGGTACGCTCAGTCGGTGGGAAGTGGTACGCACTTGTGATTGTTGACGACTTTTCTCGATTCTCGTGGGTTTTCTTTTTGGAGTCTAAGGATGAAACTTTTCAATTTGTTCATGACCTGATTTTGAAGCTGAAGAATGAGAACAATGGTCGGATGCGAGCAATTCGCTCCGACAATGGCTCTGAGTTCAAGAACTCTCAGTTCGTCAGCTTCTGTAGTGATCAGGGTCTTGACCATCAGTTTTCTGCTCCTTACACTCCCCCACAGAATGGCGTTGTGGAACGAAAGAACCGCACGCTAGTCGAGATGGCCAGGACGATGCTCGATGAGCACAGGACTCCTAGGCGCTTTTGGGCTGAAGCCATGAACACGGCTTGCTATCTGGCCAACCGCATTTTTCTTAGAGCTTACCTAGGTAAGACCTCATATGAGTTGCGGTTTGGTAGACAGCCCAAGGTGAGCCACTTGCGAGCGTTTGGCTGCAAGTGCTTTGTGCTCAAGAAGGGAGGGCATTTGGACAAGTTTGAGTCTCATTGCTGGGACGGAGTCTTTCTTAGTTATGCATTGCATTCTCGAGGTTTCCGTGTTTGGAACCTCGAATCCCAGCAGCTTGTCGAGACCTGCGAAGTTTCTTTTGATGAGTCCTTGCCTTCTTTAACTCCTTCTTTTGAGCTTTCTGGTGATGGTGAGCTCGGAGAGTCCATCTTCGAGGAAGATGAGGATACTCCAGCTGCTGATGAGGGTGGGCCTTCTGCACCTCCTGTAGAGCCCACACCTTCTGAGACTTCGACTGAGGACGAGGGCGGACCTCTGATCACTTCTTCCACTTCGATCGAGCCCCCTCAGTCGAGTCCAGAGGTGCCAGCTGCTGACTCCGGAGAGGTGACTTCAGATCACCAGGGATCCCGAGCAGTTCAGCGTAATCACCCCTCAGAGCTCATCATCGATGATGTGTCTACAAGAACTTTGCGCTCTTCTGTTGACTCTCTTGCTGTGTTTGCTGAATCTGCTTTTGTTGCATCTTTTGAGCCTAGAGACATTTCTCATGCTCTTTCTGACTCGAACTGGATTAATGCCATGCAAGAAGAGCTTGAGAATTTTGTCCGCAATCGGGTTTGGACACTAGTAGAGCTGCCACCAGGATGCAACCCCATAGGCACCAAGTGGGTGTTCAAAACAAGCAAGGTGAAGATGGGGTTGTGGTGCGCAACAAAGCTCGACTAGTTGCCCAGGGTTTCTGCCAGAAGGAAGGTATTGATTTTGAAGAAACCTTCGCCCCTATTGCCCGTCTTGAGTCCATTCGCATTCTCTTAGCTTTTGCCGCTTCGAAGGGTTTTAAGCTTTTTCAAATGGACGTCAAGAGTGCTTTTCTGAATGGGTACATAGAGGAGGAGGTTTATGTTAGGCAGCCCCCCGGTTTTGAGAACCCTAAGTTTCCTCGACATGTTTTTAAGCTGCAGAAAGCTTTATACGGGTTGAAGCAAGCCCCCAGGGCTTGGTATGACCGGTTAAAGCAGTTTTTGTTGGGGAAGGGCTTTGTGATGGGTTCTGTGGATAAGACTCTCTTCTTGCTCATAGATGCTTCAGATTTTTTAGTCGCTCAGATATACGTGGACGATATTATCTTTGGCGGTACTACTAATGATCTTGTGTCCAAGTTTTCTGAGCAGATGCACAGCGAGTTCGAGATGAGCCTCATGGGTGAGCTCAAGTATTTTCTAGGGCTCCAGAACAAGCAGACCAAGGACGGCACCTTCATCCACCAGGGTAAGTATACTCGGGACATGTTGAAGAAATTCGACTTTGGTGGAGAGCTGAAGCCTCAGATGACCCCAATGGGTACATCTGGGGGTCTGGACAAGGACGAGAGCGGGGTCAAGGTCAATGAGAGAGAGTTTCGAGGGATGATCGGTTCGCTGCTGTACTTGACGGCGACAAGGCCAGACATACAGTTCGCCGTGGGACTGTGCGCGCGCTTCCAGTCTTCACCACGCGCGTCTCATCGGCAAGCTGTCAAGCGTATCTTCAGGTATCTTACCTATGCGCCTGATCTTGGTCTTTACTATTCAGCATCATCATCTCTTGATTTATCTGGTTTTTCGGACGCTGACTTCGGTGGGTGCCGGTTGGATCGCAAGTCGACTTCCGGTACTTGCCAGTTTCTTGGTTCTTCTCTTGTCTCTTGGTCTTCTCGAAAGCAATCTGGAGTTGCTCTTTCGACCACTGAGGCTGAGTATGTAGCTGCTGCTAGCTGCTGCTCACAGTTGGTTTGGATGATTTCCACTTTGAGAGATTTTGGGTTGTTCGTTCCTACCAGAGTTCCTTTGTTTTGCGACAGCACCAATGCAATTAGTGTAGGGAAAAACCCATGTCTCCATTCAAAAACCAAACACATTGATGTGCGCTTTCACTTTTTGCGGGATCAATATGAGAAAGGTGTCATTGACCTTGTTCATGTTGATACCCATCATCAGTTGGCTGACATTTTCACCAAACCCCTAGATCAGTCTACTTTTGAGCGTTTACGAGGGGATTTGGGTGTTGTGTATCCTTTTTAGGATATTTTGCGTCATTTTTTCTTTCTTCTTTACTCTTTTCTTGAGTCTTTTGGTGTGTGTTCATATCATACATATTCACATATCACACTTTTGAGCCTGCTTCTGTTATATGATTGAACTGCTTTACTTATTCTAGCTGGTACATGCTTTTGATTACTTGTCAATGATCATGCTTTGTTTCAGTTCGCTTGATATGTCTGATATCTGTCATATGCATGGCTTTTACGCTTTCAACTTGAAAAATGATCACCATTGCTTCTGGTAACTGGCATGTGTAGGCTGAGTTCTTTTGCTATCTGTTACATGCCTTGTAGCTAGTTCATCACATAGATGCAGATATGCAACTTGGACATCTTTATGCTTTAACATGGAAAATGTGCTATAAGAATGATAAAAATCAAAAATGAATGAAAATTCCATGCCTTTTTATGCTTAAGTTGAAAAGATCCAAGTGGGTTTGCCTTGTCGCATTGCATTGTTCTGGACTGCTTGCCATAGCACTTTGGTATGAACTAGGACAGTGTAGTGTATGCCAAGACCAATGTCTTAAGCTTCTGATGGTCCAGTTCTGGCCTAGGCTTGACTTGGTCGGTTAGCATAAGGTTTGACATGCAAATAACCCTTGGCAAAAAAAATGAAAAAGGACAATGAAAAAGCCTGAAAATTAAAAAGACAACAAGTTTGCTGAAGCACTTTGTTTTTGGACGATGCTTATCTTGGTAGATATCAGTTAGCTTCTGCATCTCATGCTTTACCTTGCTTGTTAACTGGAAAATGTGGTGATGCTTTTGTTTGCAAAAACTGAAAAATGCGTGCTAAATGACTTTCTTTGGATATCATCTGTTGTACTGATCATGCCATGTGACTTCGACAGTATGTCTTTTGCTATACTTGTTAGATGTTGTAATTCCAGTCAGTCATATCTGAGAAGCATGCTTTCTTCACTCCACCTGCACCTCCGTTGCATTCATTGCATATTTTGAGGGGGAGTTGCATTTCAGGGGGAGTCAGTTTTTTTTAGTGTGCTTGATGAGTTCACTTGTCAACAAGGGGGAGAAATTTTGGTATAAGAGTTTAAGGGGGAGTTTTGGCTTTCTCTGGGATTTGTTTCAGGGGGAGTTTTTGTCCCGTTGTCCTTACTCTTTTGATATTCTTGTTGATGTTTCTGAGACTGCACTCGTTTTGAGTTTTTACCTTTGGTTAACCATAATGACCGTTTCTTGCTTTTGTTCGGATTTTGGTCATTAGGGTTAAACTTTTACTTTATTTTCTTCTTCTCTGTTTTCTTGTTCTTTGTTTTCGTGTTTCCACAGTTGTTCGCAGGTACTGAAGAGCAGATGAAGAGAAGTGTTGACAATGCACTCATCAAGGGGGAGATTGTGGAGCCATGCTGAATAGCGTGGGCCTCATGGCTCCAGATGTGATGAGTCATTGTCAACGGTAGTCAAAGAGGACTGAAAAGAGAGAGAAGACCTGCTGCGTCTGGGCCGCGTGTGACTCAGGTACACGGGCAGCGAGCGACTGTCGGGCAGAGGAGGCCGTGAAGTCGGGCTGGAACAATCCGGGTACATGGGCTAGGAGCTGTAGAGGATCCACTGGACTGTTGACCGGGATTGACTCAGGTACACGGGCGGCGAGTGATTGCCGGGCTGAGAGAGCCGCGGAATCGGGCCGGCCCAATCCGGGTACCCGGTGCGAAGACGGTGGACGCTTTGTCAGTTTCGGCGCAAAACTGACGACCGTTGATTTCGGATCTGACCGTCCGGAGGCGAAGCCGTAGCTGCTACGAAAGCTCCGCATCAGGACAAGTTACCTTTATTTAGGTTTTTACTATTTTGCCTTTAGGCCCACAGTCTGTCAGTCGAGTCTGTAAAAAATCCTAAGGGCATTTCGGTCTTTTCCATTCTTATTTAGCGTCTGTAAAAAACCCCAGGGGTATTTTTGCATTTTACCCATTTATTGGGCTGCCTATAAATAGGCCCCAATCCCTAGGGTTAGGGTTAACTCTTTTGAATTAGAAAAATCAGAGTTCAAGTGTTACTTTCCCCACCGGTTTCTCCTCGATTTTCCAGCCGCCACAATCATCGCACTGTTCATCGCGTTTTTTACTGGAATCCATGCGAAGCTTCCGCCGCTTATCGCTGCTGGCCACTCCGTGCGCCTCACCTCACGCACACACCTGGATCCTTCCGCCGTTCTTGTTTCTCCTCTCGGCCAGGCGCGCTTGAGGCAGCCACAGTTCTGTGCGTGTGGCGGCGTGAAGCTCGACGCATCCAGCGGCAGAAGGCCTGCGGCGCTACAGCGCGATGGGAGGCGGCACGCATCGCCAGGAGCAACGCACCAAAGGAAAACACAGGGACGTATTTGTTTTTCTTTGCTTGTGTTACATTTTCCGTTCATGGATCATTGTTTTAAATACTTTGCACGGTAAATTCTATTTGCCTCGTTTTGCGTGTTATTTGCAGTTACTTCGTTGATTTTAATCCTCTGGTTAAACCTTTGTATCACGAGTACTGTAGCTACGAACAAGAAGTACTGTAGCGTGAAATATTGTAGCCTTGTATTTCTGTAGCAGCGTTTTTCTAAAGCACCAGGGTTCTGTATCTCTCAACAAATCAAACCAAACAATGATTAGTACTAATTGCATTTCTCGATTTGCGTGCTAATTAAATATTCATGTGTTGCCATGTTTTACGTACGGTTAGTACTATTTCAATACTTCCCGTAACATCCTATTGCATGTGATGGCATACTGTTAAAAAGTATTTTCATGAATATATTTTATCTGGTGAGTTAATTAATCTGTCGAATCTGCCTTTAAGCACTGTGTTGGTGTCTTTTCGATTAGGACACTGGTCGTTTTAGGCTAGATCATTTTAGGTCTTGTTGATCTGTTTACTTTTCCTTGCTAAGTCTGTCGAGGTGCGTTGGGTATTGGGAGCAGGCCATTGATTCGAAAGAATTTTTTTTAGGCGCCCATTCACCCCCCCTCTGGTCGCTACTTTCGGTCCTACAAAGGAGTTATGAAACTTGTCCTGGCTTCGTCTTTGCGCTTTAGCCAAACTTGATGGTAATCATAATATGCATCCAAGAAACTTAGAAGTTCGGAGCCAACCATAGAATCCACAAGCTAATCGATATGGGGCATAGGGTAGGGGTCTCATGGGCATCTTTATTTAGTGATGTGAAGTCGATGCACATGTGCCACTTGCCGGAGCCCATTTTCTTGACAAAAACGGGGTTGGCCAACCACTCCGTGTGGGCTACTTCTCTGATAATTCCAGCCCTCAACAATTTCTCCACCTCCACCTTGGCGAGGTCTGCGCTTTCAGTTGACAACTTCCGGAGCCCCTAGCGCACTGGGCGAGCCTTCAGGTTGACAAGTAAACTGTGCTCGATGATGCTCCGGTCAACTCTGGGGATATCTTCGTCGGTCCACGTGAAGATATCCAAGTTTTCTTTAACTACTTCCTCCAGCGAAGTAGATATTCCCAAAGGTAGCCCCTTGCCGAATTGGATTGGATATTCCTTGCCATCTTTTAGGATCATCTTCGTTACCACATCACCTTCTGGGCTTGGCTTTAGGGAAGGACCCTTCGAGGGGTCTGAGGACCCCGAAGCTTCCTCCGAGTGCTCCAGCACACTGTTGACCTGCCGAGGGTCCAGAGGTGAACCATGGCCATACTCCGGTCTCTGGGCTGCATCTTGGTCTCCTAAAATAGTGAGAACTCCACCTTGCGTGGCATCTTGAGACACAGATAGTTATGATGTGCGACAGCTCTAAATTGGTTTATCATTCCCCTCCCGAAGATTGCATTGTAGGCATACAGGGCATCGACGACATCGAAGATAACCTCCTCAACCCTAGGCAGGGGCCCCTCTCCAAAGGCAACCTCGAGACCTATCTGGCCGAGGGCATCAAGAGGAGGACTTGCGAAACCTTGGAGTGGGCGAGCTGCCAGAAGTAGGTGTATTCGGAGAATGCACATCTGGTCGAAGGCCTGGATGAAAAGTATATCTGCGGAGCTTCCTCCGTCCACCAATATCCTTTGGACTTCAACTCCCGCTATATTAGATGAAACAACAAGGGGGTCATAATGGGGGAATTTCACCCCTGCAGCATCGTGGTCAGTAAAAGAAACAGGTACATGGGACGACTCGGGCATTTCTGCAGCCGAGCTCAAGGTCCCTATGTGTCCTACTTTGCGAACATATAGTCCCTCCGCTGCCGCTTTGACATGTTACCGAGGGTCCCCCTCTGAAGATGGGCAGGACCACCCGCTTACCACAATCTTTGGGATCCTCCTACTTCGGTGGTGGCATAATGTTGGCCACCGGGAGTTGCATCGATGCTTCAGGATTGCTGGCCCAAGCCACAACCTGCACAGGCTCCAAACACACTGCTGGAGGGGCTCGATCCGAAGTACCTCGCCCTAAGCTTCGCCCTAAATATTCGCCCCGAAGGGTCAATATGGACTTACAATCGTTTGTGTCATGGCTTCTATTTTCTCCATGTACACAACAGAAGAAAGTCTGGCACCTGCCAGCCATCTTCTCTTGAGGGCTCGAGGTACTAGCCTTGTTAGCTTACGCCTGTTGAAAGTTGAAAGGCATCTTTGGGGCAGAGGGTGCAATATTTAATACATCGGAGCGGAAGTGCTTCTTTCCCCGTCTATGATCATTGAAGCGATTATTAAGGGGAGCTTGTGGAGGAGTCAGGACTTCTGGCTCCATCTTCACTTCTCGAAGGACTGATGTAGGCACCACAATTCTTCAGAGGCAGCCTTCTTCTGCCTTGACATACTGTTCGAAGTATGCCATCAACTGTGCTACAAACGACACCGGCATCTGGTGAAGTTTTCTGAGGTGGTCTGGGTTCAACACCCCTTCGTGTGCCGCATCCACTACCGAAAACGTAGACAAGCCTTTAATTTGGGACTTGGTGTGGGCGAAGAATGTAAAGTACTCCTGAAGGGTCTCCCCTGCTTGCAGCTTCACCTGGAACAAGCATCCCGTAGACATTAGGGCTATGAATGTACCCTGGAAGTTACTTACAAACTTCCTCTTCAGCTGCTCCCATGACTTGATCGATCCTGGCTTTACAGACCAGAACCATCAGAGAGCCACACCTTCCATTGTGAGGGGGAATCATTTCACCATTGTGTTCTGCACCCCTCTGCTGGCTTCTATTGCCAAGTCATACGAAAGAGAGAACTCTCCGGGGTCGGACCCACCGGAGTATTTGTGAAACTTTGAGGCTTTGAACCTGGGGTCGAAGGGTGTAGGACCAAAAGTAGCGACTAGAGGGGGGTGAATGGGCACCTAAAAAATTCTTTCGAATCAATGGCCTGCTCCGAACACCCAACGCTCCTCAAAAGACTAAGCAACAAAGCGTGAACAGATTGCCTAAGTCAAAAAGTATCTAGCCTAGGAAAGTCTAGTGTTCTAGACGGAGAAACACCAATACAGCTTTAATCAGGCAGATAAACAAAATGTTCAAAACATGGCAGATAAAACTTCTCAGCAGATGATCTAGGTATACATGAAAGGGGATGAAAGTTACTATTCACTGTGTCGAAACTTGGCGAATCCTGCTTCACTGTGTCGAAGCCTGGATCGTAGTGTCGAAGCCTGCTTCGCATAGTCAAAGCCTGCTTCAGAGTCCCTTGTCGAGGGCTGACGAAGTCTATCGTGGAAGTGCCAAAGATGTGCTTCGAAGATGTTTTGCGAAGGTGGTACGAAGGTGTATACTGCGAGGTGAGCTTCGACAATGTAGATCGAAGCCCTCAATCGAAGTACCTTCGCATAGTGCAAGAAAACACAACAAAGTGTTCGAACAAACAGAGACTCTGAAGGCTGCCAGTGAAGTACCTTCGAAACCAAAACTTCGATGCCTATACTCTGAAAAGAAAGCTTCGAACAAAGTTCACAGAAAAGAAAACTTCGAAAAAGAAGCGAAGCCAAACACACAACAGCAAGACCAAATCGAAGCCTGTGACACAGCCTTCGAAGTCAGCTTACTCGAGGTATGATTTCTAGAGTAGTGACCTTTGAAACAGAGTTTAGCTTCGAACAGGAGTATACAGGTGTGCACACACAAGAAACTGAAGCTTAGACACACACTTTGATTCTCAGCCTTCGAACGCACACGCTGAGATCCACATAAATGACAACAGCTGAATTCTCAGAAAAACACACTCCGAGCGAAGTCTACCAGAAATACAAGCTTCGAAGCTAACTTCGAAGCCTGTCGAAGTATTGACTTCGAAAAGCTCGAGCCGGAGTACACCTTCGGAAATACTGTTGAGGTATGCCAAGCTAACAGACACTAAGCACAAAACATACTTCGAAGTTAGATTCACAGTACAAAAATGAAGTTGAAGTTATAGCAAAGCCCTCGAAGATGTCAGATCGAAGCCTGCCTCACGGAGCTGAGGGACTTCGAACAGAGAAGGGAGCTTCGCCATAAACAACCAGAAAAGGGACTTGGCCCCATCAACTCGATCAAAAAACTGCATAGGAAAAAGCAAGGCTAGAGTACTGTTGCTACAGGGAGTAGGTACTACTTGCAGCAGCAAGAACTAGTACTCACGTGAAGAACAAACCAAAGCAACCAGAGAAGCTTCTCCTCAGGAATAAAATGCCCGCACGCATAACAAAAATGCAAAGCTATTAATCAAATGCTGCACACAAGACAGCAGGAACAAAATCATCCGAACCACAGCAAAAACAAGATGAACTCACGAAGGAACAGCAGCAGATTTCCTGGCGGCGCACACACGAACAGGAGAGAGAGAGAAAGAATGCAGGAAAACAAAATGACCCAAACTTTGATTAAAAAGTGATTTTTGAAAGGGTGACCTAACCCTAGGGATTGGGGCCCTATTTATAGGCTGCCCAATGACTAGGAATATTCCACCAGCCCCTTAGGGTTTTTTACAGACGCTGAAATAAAAGGAAAAGACTAAACTGCCCTTAGGATATTTTTACAGACTCGACTGACTGACTGTGGGCCTAGGGAAAAAATAGTAAACTCCTATTTACAAATGACTTATTTGGAAGCTAAGCTTTCGTAGCGACTACGGCTTCTCGTTTGGACAGTCCGATACAAGATCAGCGATCGTCAGTTTTGCGCCGAAACTGACAAAGCCTCCACCGACTTTGCACCAGGTACCCAGATTGGGCCGGCCCAACTCCGCAGCTCGCCAAGCCCAGCAATCGCTCACCGCCCGTGTCCCTGAGTCAATCCTGGTCAACAGCCTAGTGGATCTTCTACTGCTTCTGGCCCATGTACCTGGATTGGGCCAGCCTGACTTCACAACTCTCTCAGCCCGACAGTCGCTCGCTGCCCGTGTACCTGAGTCACACGCGGCCCATGACGCAGCAGATCTCCTCTCTTTTTCTGTCCTCTTTGACTATCATTGACAATGACTCATCACATCTGGAGCCATGAGGCCCACACTATTCAGTATGGCTCCTCAATCTCCCTCTTGATGAGTGCATTGTCAACACTTCACTTCTTCAGCTCTTCAGTATCTGCGAACACATGTGGAAACACAAAAACAAACCACAAGAAAACAAAGAAGAAGAAAAATAAAGTAAAAGTTTAATCCTAATGATCAAAAGCCAAACAAAAGAAATAAGTGATCATTATGGTTAACCAAAATGTGAAAAGAGTGCGATCTCAGAAACATCAACAAGGATATCAAAAGAGTAAGGACAACAGGACAAAAAAAAACTCCCCTTAAACTCTTATCCCAAAATTCCCCCCCCCCCCTTGTTGACAAGTGAACTCATCAAGCACTCGAAAAAGACACAGACTCCCCCTGAAATGCAACTCCCCCTCAAAACATGCGATGAATGCAACTGGGGTGCTGGTGGAGTAAAGAGAGCATGCTTCTCAGATATGATTGACTGCAATTACAACATCTAACAAGTATAGCAAAAGACATACTATCTAAGACACATGGCATGAACAGTGCAACAGATGATATCTAAAGAAAGTTATTTGCACGCATTTTTCAGTTTTTGCAAACAAAAGTATCACCACATTTTCCAGTTGACAAGCAAGGTAAAGCATGAGATGCAGAAGCTAACTAATATCTATCAAGATAAGCATTGTCCAAAAACAAAGTGCTTCAGCAAACTTGTTATCTTTTTAATGTTCAGGCTTTTCATTTTCCTTTTTCATTTTTGCCAAGGGTTATTTGCATGTCAAACATTATGCTAACCGACCAAGTCAAGCCTACGCCAGAACTGGACCATCAGAAGCTTAAGACATTGGTCTTGGCATACACTACACTGTCCTAGTTCATACCAAAGTGCTACGGTATGAAGTCCAAAACAATGTAATGCGACAAAGCAAACCCACATGGATCTTTTCAACTCAAGCATAAAAAGGCATGGATTTTTCATTCATTTTTGATTTTTATCATTTTTATAGAACATTTTCCATGTTAAAGCATAAAGATGTCCAAGTTGCATATCTGCATCTATGTGAGGAACGAGCTACAAGGTATGTAACAGATAGCAAAAGCACTCAGCCTACACATGCTAGTTAACAGAAGCAATGGTGATCATTTTTCAAGTTTTAAGCATAAAATCCATGCATATGACAGATATCAGACATATCAAGTGAACTGAATCAAAGCATGATCATTGACAAGTAATCAAAAGCATGTACCAGCTAGAATAAGTAAAGGAGTTCAATCATATAATAGAAGCATGCTCAAAAGTGTGATATGTGAATATGCAAGATATGAATACACACAAAAAGACTCAAGAAAAGAGTAAAGGCGAAAGAAAAACTAACGCAAAATATCCTACAAAGGATACACAACACCCAAATCCCCTCGTAAACACTCAAAGGTAGACTGATCTAGGGGTTTGGTGAAAATGTCAGCCAACTGATGATGGGTATCAACATGAACAAGGTCAATGACACCTTTCTCATATTGATCCCGCGGAAAATGAAAGCAAACATCAATGTGTTTGGTTTTTGAATGGAGATAAGGGTTTTTCCCTACACTAATAGAACTAGTGTTGTCGCAAAACAAGGGAACTCTTGTAGGAAAGAACAAGCCAAAATCTCGCAGAGTGGAAATCATCCAAACCAACTGTGAGCAACAGCTACATACTAAGTCTCAGTGGTCGAAAGAGCAACTCCATATTGCTTTCGAGAAGCCCAAGAGACAAGGGAAGAACCAAGAAACTGGCAAGTACCGGAAGTCGACTTGTGATCCAACCGGCACCCACCAAAGTCAGCATTCGAAAAGCCAGATAAATCAAGAGATGATGATCCTGAATAGAAAAGACCAAGATCAGGCGCATAAGTGAGATACCTGAAGATGCGCTTGATAGCCTGCCAATGAGACGCGCGTGGTGAAGACTGGAAACGTGCGCAAAGTCCCACAGCGAACTGTATGTCCGGTCTTATCGCCGTCAAGTACATCAACGAAGTGATCATCCCTCGAAACTCCCTCTCGTTGACCTTGACGCTGCTCTCATCCTTGTCTCGACCCCCAGATGTGCCCATCGGGGTCATCTGCGGCTTAAGCTCACCACCAAAGTCAAATTTCTTCAACATGTCGTGAGTGTACTTACCATGGTGGATGAAGGTGCCGTCCTTGGTCTGCTTGATCTGGAGCCCTCGAAAATACTTGAGCTCACCCATGAGGCTCATCTAAAACTCATTATGCATCTGCTCAGAAAACATGGACACAAGAGAACCATTAGTACCGCCAAAAATAATATCGTCCACATAAATCTGAGCAACTAAGAAATCTGAAGCATCTGTGAGCAAGAAAAGAGTTTTATCCACAGAACCCATCACAAAGCCCTTCCCCAACAAAAACTGCTTTAACCGGTCATACCAAGCCCTGGGGGCTTGTTTCAACCCATATAAAGCCTTCTGCAACTTAAAAACATGTCGAGGAAACTTAGGGTTCTCAAAACCGGGGGGCTGCCTAACATAAACCTCCTCCTCTATGTACCCGTTAGAAAAGCACTCTTGACATCCATTTGAAAAAGCATAAAACCCTTTGAAGTGGCAAAAGCTAAGAGAATACGAATGGACTCAAGATAGGCAGCAGGGGCAAAGGTTTCTTCAAATCAATACCCTCCTTCTGGCAAAAACCCTGGGCAACTAATCGAGCCTTGTTGCGCACCACAACCCCATCTTCACCTTGCTTGTTCTTGAACACCCACTTGGTGCCTATGGGGTGTCATCCTGGTGGAGGCTCAACTAGTGTCCAATCCCGATTACGGACAAAATTCTCAAGCTCTTCTTGCATAGCATTAATCCAATTAGAATCAGAAAGAGCATGAGAAACATCTCTGGGCTCAAAAGATGCAACAAAAGCAGATTCAACAAACACAACAAGAGAGGTACCAGATGAACGTAGAGTTTTTTCAGTCAAATCACCGATGATGAGCTCCGAGGGGTGATCACACTAAACTGCTCGGGATCCCTGGTGATCTGAAGTCACCTCACTGGAGTCAGAAGCTGGCACCTCTGGACTCGACTAAGGGGGCTCGATCGAAGTGGAATAAGTGATCAGAGGTCCGCCCTCATCCTCAGTTGAAGTCTCAGAAGGTGTGGGCTCTGCCGGAGGTGCAGAAGGCCCACCCTCATCAGCAGCTGGAGTATCCTCATCTTCCTCAAAGATGGACTCTCCGAGCACATCATCACCAGAAAGCTCAAAAGAAGGAGTTAAAGAAGGCAAGGACTCATCGAAAGAAACCTCACAAGTCTCAACAAGCTGCTGGGAGTCGAGGTTCTAGACACGGAAGCCTCGAGAATGTAAAGCATAGCCAAGAAAAACACCATCCCAGCAACGAGACTCAAACTTGTCCAAATGCCCTCCCTTCTTGAGCACAAAGCACTTGCAGCCAAACGCTCGCAAGTGGCTAACTTTGGGCTGTCTGCCAACCCACAATTCATATGAGGTCTTACCAAGGTAAGCTCTAAGAAAAATGCGGTTGGCCAGATAGCAAGCCGTGTTCATGGCTTCAGCCCAAAAACGCCTAGGAGTCCTATGCTCATCGAGCATCGTGTTGGCCATCTCTAGTAGCGTGCGGTTCTTTCGTTCTACAACAGCCATTCTGTGGGGGAGTGTAAGGAGAAGAAAACTGATGATCCAGACCTTGATCACTACAGAAGCTGACGAACTGAGAGTTCTTGAACTCAGAGCCGTTGTCGGAGCGAATTGCTCGCATCCGACCATTGTTCTCATTCTTCAGCTTCAAAATCAGGTTAAGAACAAACTGAAAAGTTTCATCCTTAGACTCCAAAAAGAAAACCCACTAGAATCGTGAAAAGTCGTCAACAATGACAAGCGCATACCACTTCCCACCGACTGAGCGTACCGAGCTGGACCGACAGTGTCCATATGTAACAGCTCGCCCAGATACGAAGTCATCACCTGAGTCACAGGTGAGTGAGATGCGGCAACCATTTTCCCATGACGACAGGGATGACAAACTAGATCTTTCTCCATTTTAAGCTTGGGCAATCCTCGGATGAGGTCCATAGAGCTCAACCTGACTAGCAGATCAAAACTCAAATGACCTAACCTCCTATGCCACTTCCAGAGCTCAGAAGAAGATCCAGCAATCAAACAGCGAGAAGGGCCAAAAGAGCTAAAGAAGTCAGTTCGAAAAACTTTACCGAATGGTAAGATCTGACAAATCAAAGACCCTCTAGAATCAAACACAGAAGAATTGCCCTTCTTAAAACGCACATCCAAACCATCCTCAAGAAGTTGTGAAACAGAAATCAAATTGAAGTTCAAATTTTTAACCAAGGCAACATTCATCAGAGAGAAATGGTCTGAAATGTGAATTGAGCCGATGCCACTTACCTTCCCTTGACCACTATTCCAGAAAGTGATGTACTCTTTGGAGCTTGGGGGAGTGAGACTAGAGAACCATCTGCGATGTCCCGTCATGTGGCGAGAACATCCTGAGTCCATGATCCAAACGTCCTCTAGTCCCCGATCCTGCACAATCAGTGGTTGTAAGTGGGAGCAAATGGTCCGGCACCAGGTTTAGCAAAAGAGCTAAACCAGTGTTGAGCCATCTGCTCAAAAGACGGAAAGCAAAAATCATCATGAGATTTCGGACCAAAACGCTGCTCAAAGTGCGGTCCTTGATTCTGCCTAAAGCCTCGGCCACGAGGTCCCGGACCGTAGCCAAAACCACCTGGAGCTCTGCTGGAACGGACACCACCATCTGGAGCACGGGCATGAAAGCCATCTCCTCTACCACCACCTACATGACGCGGCCTGGCCTCCAGCCTCTCCCCGCGTCGAGGAACACGCAGTCTACCACCCTGCTGGTAGAACTGCTCCTGACCACCATGAGCACGCTCTGCTCTCTCAACCCGCTTCCTCCCAAAGCAAAACTCTGCAAGATGCCCGTCTCTCTGACAATACTGACAATGATAGGTAGGCTTCTTGGGATGTGGTTTAGGCTTGGGGTTCTTGGGCTTAATGGTGGTTGGTGTTGTCTTGTTGGGTTGAGAGGGTCCATGAAGAGAGTCTAGAGCAGTGTGGAGATGTTTGGGCTTTGGAACCCAAACGGGCTTCTTGGGTGGAGCTTTGGGCTGTTCTTGAATAACTCCATTCTTGGGCTCACTATCCTCGTAAGACTCAGTGGAGTGGGTCTTGGGATATCTCTGCTTAGGAGTCATTTTACTCCACTCCACTGCCCGGCTAATGGCACTCTCAAAGTCAGCCTTGGTGTAGGTGTAACCTACCCCAAACCCATCCTGCCTCTTGAACTGCTGGATCATCATGCCGGGTTGTGGCTCTCTGCACTGATCCAACTCAGGATAGAAAGGAGGTAAAAGTTCTCATTATGAGAATCAGCTAGCTCCTCTCTCAAGGAAGCTAGAACCTCCACCTGAGACAAGCAGGACTCACACTCCCTATCTACCTGGACAAACTTCTCGGCTTTTAGCTTAATCAACTCAAGTCTAAGAGACATGCAGTTCTCCCAGACAGTGGGTGGAACTGACAATGTCTCAAGCTCTAGCCTAGTCTGTACCATCTCAGCTCTCATTCTCTTCAAATCACCCAGATGTTCATCGCCCTTGGCTTTCAGCTCTACTAAACTAGCAATATGAGATGGCAAATCAGCACAAGGTACTTCTAGCTATTATCCTACTCGGAGGCTTGAGATAGTTCGCTTCACAAACTCTTTGTTTGTTAGTTCTTAATCTTAGAGAACTTGTTAGCGTAATCTTTTACGCTAATAGTTGGCACCGTCCATGGGGAACTTAGTTCTAAAAGCTAGTGCTCTGCTGCTGACTGCACTTCGAAGAGCACTTGTGGAGGGAGTTTCGGAGTATAAAGATTTCGCGCACTGTTCGGTAAGGGGCTTCCTAGTAATCAATCTTGAAATTGTTCGATTGGAGCTGAAAGATGCTCAAGCCTCCAGTATCGTTCCCTATAATGATTTCCTATAGCGTTGGTGCAGACTAAGGCTAATTTGAAGATTTTGTCAGTCATGAACGCATCCCTAACAATGATACAACCATGCATGAATACTAAGAGTTGATTACTCTAGTTCGAGCACAATGATTAAATCTTCACGTGAACTCATTTCTATGTACCTCACTATATTATCCTGAGAATAAATTACAACCTAAGGGTAATATCATTGTTAGGAACAATGGAGATAATCAAAGATTTGGAGAACCAAAGAGGACGTCCAATTCGAGTTGGGAGTCCAATCCAATTACAGTTCGTGTCCAGCTTGGCTTCTAGGAGAAGCGTGCACTAAAATTAATGCCCAGACCATATGCGAACTCCATTTTCAAAGTTCCACATGCTCATGGAAAGACAACTTCAGCTCCTTTCCAATGCCACCAGTTTCACCTCAAAATTCCTTCTATATCAACAATAATCGTCAAAACAAGATAGATTCCAGAATCTGTCAGCATGATATTTTCTACGTTGTTGGGCCTTTGGGCCATGTATCTTGTTGAGCCCACAAGGGGTGCATCCCAAACTACTATGTAAGGTGTTTCTATAGACATCTAGGGTTTTGGGTTTAGTTTAGATGTTTCTTTGATAGAGACCACTTCGTCAGATTAGTAAGTGAACCCTAATTTTCAGATTCCAATAGAATTTTTAGTTTGATTGCGTTTTCTACATTCTTGCTTGTGTTCTTCTATTCGTAGGCAAGGATTAGCCTTCTTGGCAAGGTCAATCAGGTTGTGATTAGTTGATAATAATGGAGAAGTGGTGTAGTGATTGCAAGGGCTGATCTCGGGGATCAGAAGCTGGATCGTCAACGTCGAGTTCTCCACAAATTGTTGTTTATTCCCCACTTGACGGAAGATCGGGCACCCTACCCTCCATCAAGTGGTATCAGAGCTTATTTTACCATCAGGTTCGTAGCCATTGGTTTCCCCCAATCCAAGACCATCACTAGCCTTTGCACATTTTGGTTTCATAGTCCGTAGTATTGAGTTTGTGTCCATGGTCAAGTCTGGTTGCAGGTTAGTATTGTGATGCCTTTTTGTAAATCCCTTACACTAGCTTCAACCCATAAATCCCCTTTGGTTTGCAATTCACATGCGAACTAGAACCTCAAATCCCTAATTTAGATTGCCTTTGATAAAACAGTTGTATCTTTTGCATATGGACTCAGAATTATCCAACTAAACACATTTTCAAAATCTACAGAAGTAAGCTAGGTTAACCGGTTTTATTCTTTCCAAATTCAGCCTAGAAGATTGATTTTTTTAGCCCTAATGTTTCTTGCATGGTTTTTCCAGCTCAACTTTGTTTATCTATGTAACACTTCTTTGCAGCAAAATTATGTCACATCTTCTTAGTTTGCCATTTTTGTGCTCCTAGTAAAAAAGAAGTGTCAAAAAATGAGTTTAAGAATAAAGAAATTTCAAAAAAAGCATATAAAAAGAATATAAAAAAAGGAACACTTATGGACAAGCTTGGAAGATATTATTGCCGTGTGGTGCTGTTTTTAGGTATTGTTTTGTGCTGATTTTTCAATCCATAAGTCATTCTTTGAGCCTCAACCATTCTATCATATAAGCCTTGTTGTCATAGGGATCACATTCAAATCAGCAATTAGTATGAGTACTCTAGACAATTATTCAAAGTTACTATCTATTTCTGAATCGTGTTTCACTATGTAGACCACTTGTGTTTAACTACCTAGACTAGACATATACTTCTGATCGGTGCAGCTTGAGTCTTTGCAATCATTATACCACTATCATTGGAAGTCACCAATGAGTCAATAATTATGCCACAACCAAGATTGTGTCATCCACTGTCCTTCTATGGTACGAATCTTGTAAGATCGTGGTAAGATGCTTGAGTGTGAGTGACTCCACATCCTAGTAGTTCTTAGGGAACTAATACACTTGTGAGCTTCTTTGTTTCTTGTGTTTTCTTTAAACATGGTAGGTCACATCAAAGACGAACACGAGGTGAAGAAGTTGGATATTTTTCGTTCTACTTTGCCTACATCACCTTCTTATGATGGATGTGGTGCTGAAAATTATATTGATTGGGAAGTTGCAATTGATAAAATATATGGTCAATGTGACATATGTGTCAAATGAAAGATTAAGAATGCTGCTAGTGTTTTAACCTCACATGCTTTAAATTGCTTGCAAGATTTACCATTGTCATCATATGATAAATTGCCTCGAACTTGGAATGATATGAAACTACTTATGAGGGAAAAATTTGTTGGCCAATCCAATATACCTTCTCTTGTAGATACTAATACTTTGTAGGTATTTGAGAACAACCAAGTCAATGAGGAAGAGTACAATGACATAGAGAAAGAATACACACTTATTGCTCGACATACAGTTTAAGAAGGTTCATTTGATAATGGCCTATATCGTCTAAGGTGGGCAACACACGTAACATATGTGCCAAAATTAATCAAGGTAAGTGTGCTCGTCATAAAACACAATTATCTCCTATTCATTCTATTATAAAGCGACCATTAGTGAAATCGGTGGTTGAAATTACTTTGTTAAAAGATGATTTGTTCAGTACTCCATGTCATAAAGAAGAGTTGTGTGCAGATGCTTCACTTATATCCATGCCAAAACCATTGAATGTACAAGATAGTTTTAATAGCGAACTTTTAAGTGCTGATTTGAAACATGTCATTCATATTGCTAATGAAAATAAATAATGTAAATTGTTATCTTCTTTAAATACATGGAGGTATATTTGTTGGGGGAATAAGTTTTCCCTTAAATAGGGGACAAATGACGTCAGCCTCCAAAGGCCTCTGGCCCGGAGCCTGTGCCCGCGGAAGTCTGTGAACGAAGTACGGCCCCCTCTGACGAAGAAAATTTCAAGTGCAGCCAGGCTTAACCCTGCGGAGCCCTCTGGAGCCAAGCCTCCGGGGCCCTCTGGTCCCTTTTGAAGCCCTCTCCGCAGCCTATTGAAGCCCACTCTGGGAGCCATTTCGGAGCCCACTTCAGAGACCTCCTCGAGGTCCACTTCGGAGTGCTCTTCGGAGCCCTCCTCAGGGTGTGCTTTGGAGTGCCCTTCGGAGCCCCCTCAACTGCCTCCACCTAAAGGACTCCGACAGGTACTCTGGACCAAAAGAAATATCCCAACATCGATACAGTGTAAAGCCATACCGTGGTACCCACGCCCGTGGAATGCCATATACCTGCTCAGAAGTGACGTTTATCTGCCAAGTCTGTAAAGTCAGATGTACAATAGTCTAGCTTTTTTCCCTTCTTGCCCCTATAAGGCCTATGACTTGTAGATGGCAATTTGGTCTTTTCCTTTGGCCTACGTGCCTACAAACGTAGGGCCATACCCTTGTAATAGGCAGGGCCAGTAGAGGCAAAACTATGCCCAATCCACTATGAACTGTGCCTACGACTACAAATTTTTTGTTAGCTTTTTCATGGACTATGGGATGAATATGAAATCAATATAATCTAAGATACATGAACCTGATGGTAAACCAAGCTCTGATACCACTTGATGGGGGATGGAGGGTGCCCGATCTACCGTCAGGTGGGGGATAAACAACGAATTGTGGAGAACTCGACGTTGACGTTCCGGCTTCCGATCAATGAGATCGGCCCTTGCAATCGCTACACCACTGCTCCATTGGTTATCAATCAAGAACAACCTGATTGACCTCACCAAGAAGGCTAATCCTTTCCTGCGAATCGAAGAACACATGTAAGAACGCAGAAAACACAATCAAACTGAAAATTCTATTGGAATCTATGAATTGGGGTTCACTTACAAATCCGGCGAAGCGGTGGCTATCAAAGCAATGTGTAAACTAAACCCCCAAACCCTAGATGGCTGTAGAAACACCTTATATAGTAGTTTGGGATGCACCCCTAATGGTCTCAACTGGATACACGGCCCAAAGGCCCAATAACGCATAAAACAACATGCTGACAGATTCTGGACTCTATCTTGTTTTAATGATTCCGTTGATCTAGAACGAATTTTGTGATGAAACCGGTGGCATTGGAAAGGTTATGAAGTTATCCTTCCGTGGCTAGGTGGAACGTCAAAAACGGAGACTGTATGCGTCCTGGGCGATGATTTTAGTGCACACTGCACCTGGAATCCGAGTTGGACACGAATTATAGTTGGATTGGACTCTCAAATTGGCTTGGACTTCCTTCCCAATTATTCTCCAACTCTATGTGTTGGGGGAGATAATCTAGACGGAGCTTGGGAACGTGAAGGATGGGAGCGTTGTTCGAATGAAGGGCTTCATTAGCTGGAGACTGGTGAGGGTATCGACCCTAAGATGGTACAGAGGCCAGATGCTCCCCTCCTAAGGAGTTCAGAGGACCTAAAGCATGGAGACCCGTGGTCTCGGAGCTGCGAAGCAGGCAGGAGGCCGGAGCCATATCCCCGCAAGGTGCAAAGGGCCCGACATCAAGACAGAAGACCGGGAACAGTTTGGTCAAAGTGGTCTGGTGATAGGATTGTGATCGTCTACGCAGCATCTAGCGCTCCTGCCATGCCCAGAACGGCTGATATGCTGTGAGGGTTACACCTTTTGTCTATACTACGGGGTTGCAATTCCTGTCGGTACTATAGGCTTGTGTTAGGCATTACTACTGCTAGAGAGATTTTGGAAGTATCGGAAACCCAGCTGGGCTCCTCTATAAATACTTCCCCTCCCTAGGTTGTAAGGGACACTGGATCCAAGAAACAGTTTGATCTGAGCTTCTCATTCCACACACATTCTCAAACATGTTGGTTTATTCTGCTGCGCCAACAGTTGGTGTTGTCTGTGGGGATCCTAGTCCAAGAAACTAGCGTCCCATACATCCACACAAGAAACATGTCGGGCCAGAAGCGTGCGAGCACGGCCCCCTTCCGGAGATCAGCCCACACCACTGGGATGGGGCCCATCCCAACCGTTGGACCTGATCCTCCTATAGTTCCCTCCATCGTCACCCCCACTGAGGTGCCAAGCATGCGGCCAGGCCAGGCCCCAGGAGGGGCGCCGAAGGTGCGGGATCCCGCCGGCTCAGTGGGTCCAGCCTCCGCGAACCCCCCGACGTCTCAGGAGGGGCTCTTTGAGCTGCATCTTCCAGGCAGCCCCCCAGCTGTGGCCCTCTAGACCGACTACGTCCGCTCGAAGGACCCAGAGACTGCATCCGGAGGTAGCGGGAGCCAAGCCAACGCCCTAGCCGCCAAAAATGCAAGGCTGAAGGCCGAGCTGGCCCAATGGCGCCAGGAGGCATCGCTTCGCCCCCCTGAGCCTTCCAGGGCGCTCAGGGTTGTGGCCGTCACATTAAGTGATGATGAAGATCAAAGGAAGGAGGAGAATGCATCCTATGATGAGGAGTCTCCATTGCACCATGACCTGCAAAGGGTGTGGTTCGACTCCAAGTTTCGTGCCGCGAAGCTCCCCAAGTACTACGGAGAATCTGACCCCAGAGAGTTCTCTCGCTCGTATGCCTTGGCGATAGAAGCTTGCGGGGGGAGCCGCGATACCATGGCCAAGTGCTTCCCTTTGGCTCTCGAAGGAATCGCTCTCCGATGGTTCCGGTAATTGAGGCTAGGGACCATCAGGTCATGGGACCAGATGAAGAAGAAGTTCGTCAACAATTTTCAGGGGACCTTCGTGACCCCGATGTCCACCGGGAGTCTCTTTCAAGTGAAGCAGCAGCACAGAGAGACGCTGTGATAGTATTCTCAACGCTTCGCACACACCAAGGCACAAATCAAGGGACTGTCAGCCTCCTCCATCATTGATGCTGCCCGAGAGGGTGCTACCAACCCGGGTCTCCTCGACAAGCTCCACCGGAAGCCAATATATTCGGTGGCCCAGCTCATGATGTACTTTGAGGAGTACGCTAGGTCCGAAGAGGGCCAGATGTGTCATCAAGCGATGATTGCCCCCATCAGAGCCTTGAACGTCATGGTGCACGAAGCACCCTCCGGCCCCGCTCTGGATCTTCTCCATCGAGATTCCCGGCGAGGGCGGAAGCACCTTCATGGATAAGTCCTCAGCATCGCCCTGAGAGGCCTCACCAAGCATCAGCACACTGCGGGTGGAGGGCGCCCTACCCGAGCCAAAACATTTGCAAGGGCGCTTTTGGGGGCAGCAACCCTCTACTGCAGTGTTCATGGCGAGAATCGAAGCCACGACACCGACTCCTGCCATACTATCCTCGCCCTCTGAAACAACTACCTCGAGCAAAGCTCTGGTCATTCCTCTTCCGACAAAGCGCTTCTGATGTCCTGTGCCGACACCGTCCAGGTGGTCAGGCGCCATGATGAGCCGTGAGCTTTAGGGCTTATTCTGGAAGTCGGCAGGTTCCCAGCCCCCAAACTTGAAGAGGGGGCAGACCGAGGGAAGCGGGTGGTCCTGCCTATTTCTGGAGGTGGAGCTTTGGGGGCTATGTCTAAAAAGCAGTGAAGGGAATATGTCCGGGAAGTTGGGCATATTGGGACTTCCAGCTTCACCACGCTTCCCGAATGGTCCCATGTTCCCATCTCCTTCACCGCTGATGATGCTGGCAGCGTCAAGTTCCCGCATGCTGATCCCCTCGTCATCTCGGTGGATATTGTTGGCGTTGAGGTGCGTGGCATTCTAGTTGACAGAGGAAGTTCTGCTGACATCATTTTCGTGCATGCCTTCGATCAGCTATGCCTCTCTCGGAAGCATCTACTGTCGGCCTATCGGTCGCTCCAGGGTTTCGTAGGGCCACCCCTTGATGCCCTCGGCCAGATTGGGCTGGAGGTGACCTTCAGAGAAGCCCCCCTGTCCCGCAGTGAAGAAATCATCTTCGATGTCGTCGACGCTCCATACGCCTACAACGCCATCTTTGGGAGGGGGATGCTCAAATGCTTTGGGGCCATCACCCACCACAACTATTTGTGCCTCAAGATGCCAACCCCTGGAGGGGTGCTCTAGGTCCTAGGCGATCAGGTTGCGGCTCAACGAGTGGAGTATGGCCACTCGGCGCCTCTGGAGCCGAGGCAAGTCTACAGCGTTCGAAGGAGCTCGAAGGAAGTCAGACTTCTAGGTGTTGATGACGCCCCCTACTCCACGACGCCCCCCCAAAGGGCCCGCTGCCAAGGCTCTTCCGGAGGGGGAGGTTGTCACGAGGATCATGATCTAGGATGGGAGAGAGTGCCCTATCCAGTTCGGAGGAGGCCTGGAACCGGAGGTGTTAAGACAGCTCGAAGAAATCGTCTGGAGCAACCTCGACATCTTTGCGTGGTCTGAAGAAGATATACTGGGCATCGACCACTCCATCATCGAGCACTCCCTAGCGGTCAACCCAAAGGCTCGCCTAGTGCGCCAGGGGCTCTGTAAGTTGTCCTCCGAATGGGCTGATCTCCCGAAGACCAAGGTGGAGAAGCTGCTCCGAGCTGGGGTCATTCGGGAATTCAGTCATACAGAGTGGTTGTCGAACCCCATGTTTGTCTAGAAGAAAACATTTGGCAAATGGCGCATGTGTATCGATTTTACATCTTTGAATAAAGCTTGCCCCCGTGACCCCTACCCCATGCCTCGCATAGACCAATTGGTTGATTCTACTACGGGCTCTGAGCTCCTCAGCTTCCTTGATGCATATTCTGGGTACCATCAGATTTTGCTGAAGCAAGAAGATAATGTCAAGACGAGCTTCGTTACACCCTCAGGAGTATTCTGCTATGTTTGGATGCCTTTCGGCCTCCGTAACGCTGGGGCTACCTTGTCCAGGTTGATATCCAAGGCCTTGGGTCACCAAATCGGTCGGAATATTGACGCTTACATGGACGATATCATCATTAAAAGCGCGGATAAAAACTGCCATAGCTCGGATATAGCTGAAACATTCGGCAGTCTCCAGAGATGCGGAATTCATCTTAACCTGGAGAAATGCATCTTCGGAGCTCGGGCTGGGAAGTTGCTTGGTTATCTGGTCTGTAGTCAGGGCATCGAAGCTAGTCCAACCCAAGTCAGTGCACTGCAGAACATGTCCCCTCCCTAGAACTTGAAGCAGGCCCAGAAGTTGGTTGGACGCCTCGCGGCTCTCAACCGCTTCTTGGCAAGATCAGCTGAGCGAAGTATGCCTATTTTCAAGGTGCTATGGGGATCCAAGGACTTTGAATGACTCCCAAATGTCAAGACTATTTCGACAGGATAAAGGAATACCTCGTCAACCTTATTACCCTCGCTATAGCCCGGAGCGGCGATCCCCTTCTCATCTATCTCGCTGCCATGAGTTGTGCAGCGAGTGAGGCAATTATTCAAGAAGAGGAAACTGGTGGGAAGCTGATACAACGCCCGGTGTACTTTGTGTATGAAGTCCTCTCCAGAGAAAAGACCCGGTATACTAAGCTCGAGAAAGTAGCATACACTCTCGTCATGGCCTCCCGGAAACATTGGCACTTCTTTCTGGCCCACAACATAGTCATCCCAACCACTTACCCTCTGGGTGACATGTTCCGGAATTAGGATGCTGCTGGGCAAATTGGCAAGTGGGCAGTGGAACTTGCTCCATTCGACATCACTTTCGTGGCCCGGACTGCCAATAAGTCTCAGATCCTTACAAATTTTGTCGACGAATGGACACCGACGGCCAACCATGCCCCTGACGAAGCTGGCGAAGGAGTGTGGACTATTTATTTAGATGGTGCTTACCAAGCCTCCGAAGCAGGCGCAGGGGCAGTGATTGTTTCTCCCTCAGGTCAGCAAGCATTATACTCCGTTCGGTTGAATTTTAAAGCTACAAATAACGTCGCTGAGTATGAAGGAGTGCTGCTGGGTCTCCGCAAGGCGCACGCGCTCGGGGCTGCTCGAGTGATCGTCAAGGCTGACTCTCAAGTCATGGCCGGGCACGTGGAAACGATTTTTCAAGCTAGGCATCCTGATCTCACCGCATACCTCGAAGCCGTTTGGAAGCTTGAGGCAGCTTTTAAGGGAATCTCCGTCCAAAGAATCCCAAGGAGTGAAAATTGCTAGGCTGATATCCTCGCTAACGCTGGTGCAGGCGGTCAGGCCCTTCCACCCACTGCTTTCTTCGAAGAGCTCACCAAGCCATCTGCATCTCTCCGAGGAGGCACACCGACCCAAGTATCAGCAGAGTCTCCGGCGTCCTCGAAACCAGCCGAGATCCTTTGTACGGTCGATAGTGATTGGTGAGAGCCTATCATGTGGCTACTTAAAGGCGAAGTGGAAATATCAAGCTTGGTACGGAGCTTGCGCGGCTTAAGTTCTACATGAGATCTTATCAAGCCATTAATGGAGTAGTCTACAAGTTTGGTGTCTGTTCCCCGATGCTTCGGTGCATCTCTCGTACCGACGGGCAGCAGATGCTCCGAGAGATACACGAAGGCTTGTGTGGTAGCCATTTGGCCCCTCGAGCCCTTGCCGGAAAAACTCTCCGTTAGGGCGTGTATTGGACCACTATTGTCACTGATGCTGAAGATCTGGTGCGCACCTGTCAAGGGTGCCAATGGATGGGGCGGTGGATCCATTGGCCTCCCACCAACCTACAAATCATCACGCCTGTTTGGCCTCTTGCCCGATGGGGCATGGACCTCATTGGCCCGTTTCCTAGGGCTAAGGGCAACCTGAGCTTTGCCGTTGTCACTGTTGAGTACTTCTCCAAGTGGGTCGAAGTCGAGCCACTGACCGCCATCACCTCCCGAGGCGTCCAGAAGTTCTTTTGGCAAAACATCATCTGCCGTTTCGGAGTGCCCAAGCAGCTCACGTTGGATAATGGTACTCAGTTCTATGCAAGTACTTTCAAGGCGTTCTGCGAGGAGGTGGGGTACAGCTATGCTTCGCGGTCGTCTGGCATCCACGGTCTAACTGAGCCGTCGAACGGGCCAATGGGCATATACTATCCAGCCTCAACAAGCGCATCGTGGGTCTGGCCAAGGGCCTATGGCCCGAGGAGTTTCCCAAGATTTTGTGGTCTATTCGGACCACCCCTTCCCGCACAACTGGTTTCACCCCGTTCCGGCTATTGTTCACAGACGAAGCAATGACGCCGACAGAGCTCCAGGTCGGTTCCCTGCGAGTCACAACTCCGGAAGCTGATCGAGAGCGTGTCGTCTAACTCGACCTCATGGAGGAATCGAGGCTTCGTGTCATCGCCAATCTTTCTAAATATCAAAAACAGACGAAAGCATGGTATGACCCCAAAGTTAAGCGAAATGAGTTCCAGCTAGGGCATCTTGTCCTTCAGGCGGTTGCCGCCCCCACAAAGCTAGGCAATAAGTGGGAAGGTCCGTACATCGTAGTCGGCTATGGGCGACTAGGGTCCTACCGTTTAGCTACTCTGGAAGGCGAAGATCTAAAGCACACCTGGCATGTGAAGCATATAAAGTGCTATTTTGCGTAGTGTGATGTAATACATTTTGCCCTTGGTATTTTTCATTGTACTGGATTTCTCAGTTTAAACAATGAAAAATCCGACGAACGTTCTACCGAAGTGGACGCACTACGGTACTAAGCGTAATCCCGGCAGACTCGAAGGGTTCAGAGCTCCAGCTTGAAGCACCCCGTTTTGGGTTTCGAGCTCCGGCTCGAAGCACCCCACTTTGGGTTCCGAGCTCCAGCTTGAAGCACCCTACCTCAGGTTTTCGAGCTCCAACTCAACGCACCCCATTCTTGGTTCCAAGCTCCGACTCGACGCACCCCATTTTTCGTTCCGAGCTCCAGCTCGACGCACCCCATTTTTGGTTCCGAGCTCTGGTTCGAAGCACCCCATCTCAGGGTTACGAGCTCTGGCTCGAAGCACCCCATGTTCGGGTTTCGAGCTCCTGTTCGGCGCACCTTACGTCCGTGTTTATGAGCTCCGGCTCGAGGCGCCCCACAATTGGGTTCTGAGTACCCGTCCCAGAGTGCCCCGTATTCAAGTCCTGAATGCCAGGTCCGATGCGTCGTGCCTTGTAGTAAGCAAGTGTGGTACTCCTGGCTCCCAATCCTAGGTCCAAGCACATTGCACCTAGCCGACTAGTCGACTACCCACAAAGAGGGGGGAGAGGAGTGGACAAGAAAGCAATCGGGATCCATTTGTGGCATAGGCAATACTTCATAGGGTACATAGAACGTAGACGATACCTATTACAAAGTCAAACTGAAAAATAAAACTAAGAGAAATCGTCGTCAGAAACCAAGGGTTGGTTTCGGTGTTTTGTGATGAGTGATTGACAGACTTTTTACCCTCTGTTCGAAGGGTACCTCCGAAGGGTGTTCGGAGGTTGGACCTCCGAAGTGTGTTCAGAGGTGGTGTCACCGAAGTGTGTTCGGTGTTTGCTTGCTGCAGCTGTGCAGCGGAGTGTGCTCGTCGGAGGGGTCCGACAGTACACGATGACTGGGTGTGTACCGAAGGGTTCGGTACTTTGGGCGGTACACCGGAGTGTGTACCGGAGGTTGTTGGACCGGAAACGGCGACCAGAGGGGGGGTGAATGGGAGCTTTTTAAAATTTCTGACTAAAACTTAGCCTTTGGTTCTGTTCTGTCTTCTGCGGAACAGGCTTCGAACACAACCTTCGAAGGTCTGGTTCAGAGGTACTTCGACAGCTCCGAACACAGGCTTCGCAGGAGGCAAAAGTTCGAAGTCAAGAAGACTTAGCTCCACGGACACCCCTCGAAAATCTACTCTGCTAAGTCAGTGCAGGCTCCGCACACAGGGTGCTTTGAGCAGGCTTCGCACTTCACCCTTCGCAAGAGTGGACAGCCCTCTGAGGACTTCGACCAAGTACTTGGCGACAGCAACAGGTGCTGGGCTTCGTATGCGGAGGTCTACGCGCACACAAAATGGACTACGCTAAGAGCTTCGACACAAGAAGCACTACGGGAAAAGAACAGGGCTTCGCTAGTAAGCAGCGAGGTCTTGCCTCGTGTTACACAGAGCGACAGCACACTGTAAAGCACACTTCGCAATAAAACACCCTTCGCCTAGGCAGGCTTCGGTGAACTAAAAACTAGCGAGGTATGCGATGCGAGCTCAAGCAAAAGCACACAGAAGCAGGGCTTCGCCGCTTGAACAAGGAACACAAAATAAATGAACTCTGGATGAATACAGCGAGGTCTGTGTACAGGAGCTCAACAGTAAATGCTCAAAGTGTTAAATGTTACCTACCGAGCCCCCATATTTATAGCCCACGGCTTCATCCTAAGGAAGTGACTACTTTACCCCTAGGGTTTACAACTGATTTGTCTCTACAGAACTAAGGGGTACAAAAGGTAGTCCACCTTTATTCTGGAGGCTTCTCTGTCAGCTGCAGAGGGGACAGTGTCAGCCTTTTTCAGAACAGACAGTGTCAGCCTTTACAGTGTTGACTTCTGGAACCTCCCTTCGCACCGAGGGTGCGGTAGCTTCGGCGAGAAGCCTGCAGCCTGTTGGCCTTCGCTCCGCCGAAGAAGTCCTTCGATACAGTGACGGTTTTGAGCCGAAGCCGTCAAAGCCCTTGGGCCTTCGCACCACCACCTCCGGAGTGGACCACCACGGCTTCGCAGCTGCTCCCAGCTCAAACACCGTCCGTCCGTGTACCGAAGCCATGCATGGCCGAAGCACCACAAGTCATCCTCACTCCGAAGCCCCACCTTCGGAGTACCACCCTTCGAAGTCCCTCCTTCGTCCAAGGCCTCCGCATGAAGCATTCCATGAGCACTTCGTCGCAGTGTCTCTCCCCGAGCACACTCCTCGACGAGCCTCACCCGGACCATGCCTTCGATGCACCTCGACCTCTGAGACCTTCGTCGGGCACCTTCGAGTGTCTCCCTCCGGAGCACACTTCGAACCCTTGCCTCCGCAGAGGACTTCTAGCAACCAACTCCGAAGTCACTCCATTCGGAGTACCTTCGAAGTGCCTCACCTCCGAGGACTTGTCTCGGAGTACCTTCAGCCGGAGCCACACTCCGCACTCTCTGCCTTCTCCTGGCACGTCTCGACCCGAGGACCGACCCGGACCACCTTCGCAGCCACCGTGACGGAGCTCCCCACTCCCCTGGCATCAAGCCACCCGCTTGACCCAGGTTCACCTGGCTCGAACCCTGTCCGTCGCCTCCGAAGTCCCTGCGCACCACCGACAAGCAAACAAGTGTATCCAGTACTCCGGAGACCTCTCCGGGTTATCAACCTCCGGTACACACTCTGGTGTACCGCCCAAAGTACCAAAGCCATCGGTACGAATCCAGTCAACGTGTACTGCCGGACCCCTCCGACAGGCACACTCCGCTGCGCAGCTGCAGCAAGCAAACACACACCGAACATACTTCGGTGACACCACCTCCGAACACCCTTCGGAGGTACCACCTCCGAAGCCCCTTCGGAGGTACCCTTCGAACAGAGGGTAAAAAGGCCTGTCAATCACTCATCACAAAACAACGAAACCAACTCTTGGTTTCTCAATCTCCCCCTTGATGAGTGCATTGACAACGAAATTGAAGTTCAAGAAAATGTAAAAATTTTCAGCACACAAGTGACCATAAAAACTCAGAAAAGAGCCAAAGCATGTCACTTGATAAAAGAAATTTTCTCCCCCTTTGTAAAAGAGTAAAAAGCCCCTTCGGCAAGACTCCCCTTTGATAAAAAACTCCCCCTGAGTTAAGCAAATCTTTTCTCCCCCTTTATGTCAAAAATCTCTCCCCCTTAGAAATCATGCCTTCTTGCGGCAGAGAACATAGCAAATCTCTCCCCCTTTGGCAATGCAAGCATCAAGGATCAGTCAAAAGATGCAAAGCTTCGAAATGAGCAGAATTGCAAAGACATATAATGCAAAAATATGCCAATATTAACACCAATGATCATGTGCTCAGCTCAATGTAACATTCTGTGAAACAAGATGATGGCATGTGATTTTGTCATTTTGAGATAAAAGCATCACCACTTAATCATAGCAGCTAGACATGTGAAGGCAAGGACTGCGCAAAGCTAACAAATTCTACCTTAGACAGACAAGTTTTGTTCAAAAGGAGCTGTGAAAGCAAACTTGATGATTAATCAATTTTGATGTTCTTTTTCTGAATGCCAGGGGTTATTTGTTTGTCCACCTTATACTTTCCAATCAAGCCAAGCCTAGGCATGAAAGCCATCTGAAGCTTAAGGCGGTGATTTTGGCATACACTACACTATCCCAGTTCAGACCAAAGTGCAATGGAAAGCAGTCTAGAATAGAGTAGTGCGACAAACAAACCCTCCTGGATCTTTTCATTTAAAACGGGCAACTCATGGATTTTTGATTTTGATTCAGATGAATGAAATATTTTGATGAATATCCATGAATAAAGAACACAATTTTTTTTTTTAAATTGCAAATTTTAGCATCCAAGGAACAGTGTCTTGCTGTCAAGTAGATAAAAGATAGCTAAAAGCAGTCCTGCCTAAACAAGCTAGATACAAGATTGTGCAGTGAGCAAGTTTTGATTTTAGAAAATAAAATATCATGCACAACCAATGTTCCAGACATATTTCATAGAGCTGAGCTGACATGATTTCTTTGAATTAAAAGCAGGCATATAATAGCAAAAGATGTAAGTGCAATTCCACACATAATGAGCATATGCAAGAAAATTAAAATCAGCTCCCCCTCACAAGATGCCGTAGGGATGACAAATACCAAGTTCCCCACGCAAGTAAGCAAATCGAGAAGCATCGAGGGGTTTTGTAAAAATATCGGCAAGCTGGTGTTGGGTATCAACATATTGAAGTTCAATATCACCCTTCTCATTATGATCTCTGAGAAAATGATACCGTACATCAATGTGTTTGGTTCTGGAGTGCTGAACCGGGTTGTTTGCAATACAAATAGCACTAGTGTTATCACAGAAAAGTGGAACACTCTTATAATCTAACCCGAAATCCCGCAAAGTGGAAACCATCCACAAAATCTGAGAGCAACAGCTAGCTGCAGCAACATATTCGGCCTCAGCCGTCGATTGTGCAACACTAGACTGTTTGCGGGAAGACCAGCAAACCAGAGACGTACCCAGAAAATGACAAGTACCAGAGGTACTCTTCCTATCAATTCTACACCCAGCAAAATCCGCATCTGAATAACCTCTAAGACATAAAGATGAAGACGATGAATACCATATGCCAAATTCAAGGGTGTGTTTGAGATACCTTAGGATGCGCTTAACCGCTTGGCGGTGCGAAGCTCGTGGTGAAGCTTGAAAACGAGCGCACAGACACACAGCGAAGTGTATGTCCGGCCTCGTGGCAGTCAAGTAGAGGAGGGAGCCGATCATGCTTCGGAACTCCTTCTGATCTACGGCTTCTCCATCTTCGTCAGGGTCCAATGCTACAGATGTAGCCATTGGAGTGGCGAGGGGCTTCGCATCAGACATGTCGAACTTCTTGAGCAGGTCCTTGGTGTACTTCGTCTGGTGGACAAAAGTACCTTGTTTGCTTTGCTTGATTTGCAAACCAAGGAAAAAGGTGAGTTCACCCATCATTGACATTTCAAATTCCCTGCTCATGGTATCTGCAAACTCGGCAACCAAAGCATGAGAAGAGCCACCAAAGATGATATCATCTACATAAATCTGTACTAGAAGGAAATCTTTGCCATGCTTGAGAGTAAACAAAGTTTTATCAACAGAGCCCATCAAATACCCTCGCTCAAGCAGAAAAGACTTAAGTCTATCATACCAAGCCCGAGGGGCCTGCTTGAGTCCATAAAGAGCCTTATGAAGTTTAAGGACTTTATGTGGGTACTTGGGGTTTTCAAAACCAGGAGGTTGTTTTACATAAACATCTTCACCTATGAAGCCATTAAGAAAAGCACTTTTGACATCCATTTGATAGAGTTTGAATCCCCGGGATGTCGCAAAGGCAAGCAAAATCCTAATGGCCTCAAGGCGAGCAACAGGTGCAAAAGTTTCAGTAAAATCAATCCCTTCTAGTTGAGAAAAGCCCTGAGCTACAAGTCTAGCCTTGTTTCTAACAATTGTCCCATCCTCCCCTTGTTTATTTTTGAAAATCCATTTAGTTCCAATGAAATGAACATTTGGTGGAGGATCAACTAAAGTCCAGACTTGGTTTCTTTCAAAATTTTCAAGCTCTTCATGCATGGCATTGATCCAACTAGAATCAGAAAGAGCATGACTAACATCTAAAGGCTCGAAAGAAGCAACAAAAGCAGCATTAGTGAAATGGGCATGAGAACGAGTTACCCTTTGATCAAGCTCACCAATGATCTGCTCGGGAGGGTGCATCCTTTGAACATGATGTGGAGCCTCGCGGCGGGATGCAGTCTCCCCCTCAACTTGTGCGTTGGAGTGGTCCAAGATGACTGATGTTGAGGTAGTCGCTTCGGGACCTCGTGCCGAAGTAGTAGAAGCGGGGTCAGCTTCGGGGGTTGATGTCGAGGGTAGTAGGGGATCATCCTCGAATTCTCCGGGATCTTCTTCTTCGAACAAAGTCTGTTCCATGTCGTGTTCATTTGCCTGTTCAAAAGGAGAACTAACAGAGGGGGTTGATTCATCAAAAGTCACATCACATGACTCGATGACAGTGTTAGTTTCCAAGTTATAAACACGATAAGAATGACCATGAGTAGTATAACCCAAAAAGATCCCGTCAGAAGATCGCGACTCAAATTTATCCAAGTTACCACGTTTCAGGATAAAGCAGCGACAGCCAAAAACTCGAAGATGAGTAACCTTGGGCTGTCTCCCAAAACGCAGCTCATAAGATGTCAAATTTAAAATTGAGCGCAAGAAAATTCGGTTTGAGATGTAGCAAGCAGTGTTCATGGCCTCAGCCCAGAATTTTCTAGGAGTCCTATGCTCATCAAGCATCGTCCTAGCCATCTCAACCAAGGTGCGGTTTTTCCTCTCAACAACACCGTTCTGTTGAGGAACCCGCGGAGCAGAGAATTGATGTTCTATGCCATGCTCCATGCAAAAGTCAACAAAGAGACTATTTTTGAACTCGGTGCCATTATCGCTTCGAATGAATTTTAATGCACCAGGGAGTTCAGTAAAAAGTCTCAAAGCCAAGCTCCGAAAGTGTGAAAACACTTCATCCTTGCTGGCAAGAAAGAAGACCCAAGAGTAGCGAGAGAAATCGTCGACAATAACAAGTACATACCACTTGCCGCCTAAAGAACTAACCCGAGAAGGACCTACAGTGTCCATATGGAGAAGTTCTCCGGGTTGTTCAGTCATCACAGTGGTGACTGGCGAATGCGAAGCAGCAATCATTTTTCCATGTCGACAAGGAGCGCAAACTAAATTCTTCTCAAACTTGAGCTTGGGCAATCCTCGGATCAAACCTAGGGCGCTCAGACGAGCGAGCAACTCAAAGCTCATGTGCCCTAGTCTCCTATGCCACTTCCAAAGCTCAGAAGTCGAATGTGCAACAAGACAATGAGAAGAACCAGATGACTCTGAAAAATCAGCTCCAAAAACTCTCCCAACTCTAAAGATCTTACACACCACAACGCCATCAGAATTGAGCACTTGCGAAGTATCGCGATGAAATCGCACTTCGAAGCCCTCATCAAGCAACTGAGATACAGACAACAAATTGTATCCCAGGTTTTCAACCAAAGCAACATCTTTGAGAGTGAAGTTTGTGTTAATTCTTACCACACCTTTACCTTTCACTCTACTCCTTCGATTGTTTCCGAAGGTGATATGTTCCCTTTGCTTGGTTGTGGTGAGGCTGGAGAACCAAGCTGCATCTCCGGTCATGTGGCGCGAACAACCGGAGTCCATGATCCACGTGCCCTCCAAGCCTCGACCTGTCGCCTACACATGATAAGAACGTCTCGATCGCTCAGTGCTGGGGTGAGTGAAATAATGACGAGGCATCCAGCACTGAGTGACACGAGTAGTAGGCGCAGTAAAAGTAGATGGTCTACGCACATAATAATCAGAATGATGCAAAATGCGAGGTCTACCTACATGCAAAGAACAAAAAGCATGTCGAGGTCTCCTACTCTGACGATGTACAAAGCTACTCGCCCGAGGTCTACCACCATATGGAACATGGTGAACATCTCGAGGAGCAAAACCTCTCCGAGAAGCACGAGGAGCCTCTAAAACAGGACGAGAGTAAAATTCAGACTCATGCATACCTAAAGATGGGTAATGCATGTCCTGATAGCTCATCGCCTGTGCACGTCGCTCATCCTTGATGCGACGGAAACAGAAACCAATCAAATGACCCGCCTTCTGACAATAAGAACAGTGAAACACTCTCCTGGGGGCACTCTCATGGGTCATAGGAGCAACTCTCACAGGCTCCTTGGTTTTCTTCTGAGTGGGTTTCTTGGGAGGATTTTTCTTGGCACGAGGAGTGGTTTTCTTTGGTGGATGGGTAGGCTTTTTGGCTGATGGGGTGTCCAAAAGAGCTCTCTCTTTCTCTAGGGTGGTGGGAGAGGTGAAAACAGTTTTGGTCTTACTGTCTGAAGCTATCCTCTCAAAACCCAAACCTAGAGCTACCCCGGCTCTGTCAGCACACAACTTGGTCTTGGCCAAGAGCAAATCCATCCTACCCTTCCCTTCAGTGCATTTATTCACCACAGAAAGAAGGTATTCATTTTCAGACATGAGGTTTTCTGCTCGCTCTCTAACAGTGCCTAGTTGGTCCTTAAGGGTAATGCAAGTGTCACAAGCAGGTTGCACATCCTTAGAACTACCAGCCCTCTCCAATCTAGCTTCCAAATCATGAACATGCTTATCACGTAAATTAATGCTATCGCGTAATAAAGAGCAGTTCATGCAATCAATAACATCATGAGGTCTAGAATCCACCTCCAAAAGCTGCTTCTGTGCAGTCTCAAGCTCAGAAAGAGTTTGAGCATGAACAGAACGCAACTGAGCAAGCTCACTCATGACAACAGAACATGATTCACATTCAGCATCATCAAATTTAGACTTAAGCATGGCATATTCAGTAGAAACATTTTCTAGCCTAAGTCTAAGGTCTTTTCTTTCTCTAGCAGCTTGCACAAGTAATCTATCCTGACCTAGCACTACTTCATTCAGCTCATCTAATTTAATTAGAAGCTGGTCAGATGATAGATTTACCTCAGATGAGTCAAGCTCATCGCTGCTGTGATCGCTGTCGGCCATGAAGCAAAGGCCGGTGAAGTCACGTCCCATCTTGTCCTTCTTGTCCTCCTTCCTTGGGGACTCCTCCTCCTCAGAGCTCGACTCCTCAGTTGAGGATGTGTCGATGTCGCTGAGAGCAGCAACAAAGGCTCTGGAAGCGGCCTTGGCTACTTTCTTAGCCATCTTGCCGCGCTTGCCCTTCACAAAGGGCTTCCTCTCTTTTTTGTGGAATTTGGGGCGGTCACCCTCATCTCTCTTCTTGACCTTGGGGCAATTGGCCTTAATGTGAGAGGTGTCGCCACATTCATAGCAGCCACTAAAACCACTTCTCCTCTGATCCCGTCTCTCATGATGAAAGCGGGTGAACCTCCGGGCAATGAGAGCAAGCTCATCATCAGCTAGAGTATCCACCTGCTCCTTTGTGACGGAGACCAGGGAGGACAAAGCAAAACCATCTGCAAGAACACAAGTGCCTGATGTGCTTGGTTCTGCAGTGGTGCCACGGCTTGTGCTAGAAACCAATGCCAATGGCTGTGGCAAAGAGCTTCTGTGCACAGCAAGAGATGCCTTGGCAATCTCTGTGGACATCAGCTTGCTAAAGAGTTCGTCACAGGTCAATGTGTCATAGCCTGTGGACTCCTCAATGCTGGATATCTTCACTTCCCATATGCTACGGTCAAGAGCATAGAGAAGCTTGATAGCCCTATCATGATCACTGTAAGCAAGCGTCCCGTTGGATCGCAAGTTACTCACTATCGCGTCAAAGCGAGAAAACATGGCATCTACAGATTCACCAGGTGCCTGCACAAACAGCTGATACTGTTGATTGTAGGTGCTTTGGCGCCTGGCCTTGATCTGAGCAGAGCCCTCATGAAATACAGTGAGTGTTGTCCAAATTTCCCTAGCAGTCCTAAGGTGCTGCACCCTATCGAACTCACTCCGACTCAAACCAATGAACAGTATGTTCCTTGCCTTCGAGTTGGCAACATACTGATCTTTTTCAGTTTGAGTGGTGCGGGTATCAGGGATGGAGTATTGTGAGTCCACAATCTCCCAAATTGCATTTCCTTGGCTTAACAAGTAAGCCTCCATGCGCACCTTCCAGTATGCAAAATCTGTCCCATCGAACAGAGGAATTTTACTGCCTCTATCCATGTCGCCAACAGATCACAAAACCGGTTAAGGTCAACTGGTGATCTTAACCAAGCTCTGATACCAATTGTTGGACCGGAAACGGCGACCAGAGGGGGGGTGAATGGGAGCTTTTTAAAATTTCTGACTAAAACTTAGCCTTCGGTTCTGTTCTGTCTTCTGCGGAACAGGCTTCGAACACAACCTTCGAAGGTCTGGTTCGGAGGTACTTCGACAGCTCCGAACACAGGCTTCGCAGGAGGCAAAAGTTCGAAGTCAAGAAGACTTAGCTCCACGGACACCCCTCGAAAATCTACTCTGCTAAGTCAGTGCAGGCTCCGCACACAGGGTGCTTTGAGCAGGCTTCGCACTTCACCCTTCGCAAGAGTGGACAGCCCTCTGAGGACTTCGACCAAGTACTTGGCGACAGCAACAGGTGCTGGGCTTCGTATGCGGAGGTCTACGCGCACACAAAATGGACTACGCTAAGAGCTTCGACACAAGAAGCACTACGGGAAAAGAACAGGGCTTCGCTAGTAAGCAGCGAGGTCTTGCCTCGTGTTACACAGAGCGACAGCACACTGTAAAGCACACTTCGCAATAAAACACCCTTCGCCTAGGCAGGCTTCGGTGAACTAAAAACTAGCGAGGTATGCGATGCGAGCTCAAGCAAAAGCACACAGAAGCAGGGCTTCGCCGCTTGAACAAGGAACACAAAATAAATGAACTCTGGATGAATACAGCGAGGTCTGTGTACAGGAGCTCAACAGTAAATGCTCAAAGTGTTAAATGTTACCTACCGAGCCCCCATATTTATAGCCCACGGCTTCATCCTAAGGAAGTGACTACTTTACCCCTAGGGTTTACAACTGATTTGTCTCTACAGAACTAAGGGGTACAAAAGGTAGTCCACCTTTATTCTGGAGGCTTCTCTGTCAGCTGCAGAGGGGACAGTGTCAGCCTTTTTCAGAACAGACAGTGTCAGCCTTTACAGTGTTGACTTCTGGAACCTCCCTTCGCACCGAGGGTCTGGTAGCTTCGGCGAGAAGCCTGCAGCCTGTTGGCCTTCGCTCCGCCGAAGAAGTCCTTCGATACAGTGACGGTTTTGAGCCGAAGCCGTCAAAGCCCTTGGGCCTTCGCACCACCACCTCCGGAGTGGACCACCACGGCTTCGCAGCTGCTCCCAGCTCAAACACCGTCCGTCCGTGTACCGAAGCCATGCATGGCCGAAGCACCACAAGTCATCCTCACTCCGAAGCCCCACCTTCGGAGTACCACCCTTCGAAGTCCCTCCTTCGTCCAAGGCCTCCGCATGAAGCATTCCATGAGCACTTCGTCGCAGTGTCTCTCCCCGAGCACACTCCTCGACGAGCCTCACCCGGACCATGCCTTCGATGCACCTCGACCTCTGAGACCTTCGTCGGGCACCTTCGAGTGTCTCCCTCCGGAGCACACTTCGAACCCTTGCCTCCGCAGAGGACTTCTAGCAACCAACTCCGAAGTCACTCCATTCGGAGTACCTTCGAAGTGCCTCACCTCCGAGGACTTGTCTCGGAGTACCTTCAGCCGGAGCCACACTCCGCACTCTCTGCCTTCTCCTGGCACGTCTCGACCCGAGGACCGACCCGGACCACCTTCGCAGCCACCGTGACGGAGCTCCCCACTCCCCTGGCATCAAGCCACCCGCTTGACCCAGGTTCACCTGGCTCGAACCCTGTCCGTCGCCTCCGAAGTCCCTGCGCACCACCGACAAGCAAACAAGTGTATCCAGTACTCCGGAGACCTCTCCGGGTTATCAACCTCCGGTACACACTCCGGTGTACCGCCCAAAGTACCAAAGCCATCGGTACGAATCCAGTCAACGTGTACTGCCGGACCCCTCCGACAGGCACACTCCGCTGCGCAGCTGCAGCAAGCAAACACACACCGAACATACTTCGGTGACACCACCTCCGAACACCCTTCGGAGGTACCACCTCCGAAGCCCCTTCGGAGGTACCCTTCGAACAGAGGGTAAAAAGGCCTGTCAATCACTCATCACAAAACAACGAAACCAACTCTTGGTTTCTCAGAGGTTGCTAACCTGGAGAGGTCTCCGGAGTACTGGATACACTTGTCTGTTTGTCTGTGGTGCGCAGGGACTTCGGAGGCGACGGACAAGGTTCGCAGCAGGTGAACCTGGGTCAAGCGGGAGGCTTGATGCCAGGGGAGCGGGGAGCTCCGTCACAGTGGCTACGAAGGTGGTCCGGGTCGGTCCTCGGGTCGAGGCATGCCAGGAGAAGGTAGAGAGTGCGGAGCGTGGCTCAGGCTGAAGGTACTCCGAGACAAGTCCTCGGAGGTGAGGCACTTCGAAGGTACTCCGAATGGAGTGACTTCGGAGTTGGTGGAACAAGTCCTCTGCGGAGGCATGGAATTCGAAGTGTGCTCCGGAGGGAGACATTCGAAGGTTGCCTGACGAAGGTCTCAGAAGTCGAGGCGCATCGAAGGCATGGTCCGGGTGAGGCTCGTCGAGGAGTGTGCTCGGGGTGAGACACTGCGACGAAGTGCTCATGGAATGCTTCATGCGAAGGCCTTGGACGAAGGAGGGACTTCGAAGGGTGGTACTCCGAAGGTGGGGCTTCGGAGTGAGGATGACTTGAGGTGCTTCGGCCTGCATGGCTTCGGTACACGGACTGGCGGAGTTCGAGCTGGGTGTAGCTGCGAAGCCGTGGTGGTCCACTCCGGAGGTGTTGGTGCGAAGGCTCAAGAGCTTTGACGGCTTCGGCTCAAAACCGTCAGTGTATCGGAGACTGACTTCGGTGAAGCGAAGGCCATCTAGCTTCAGGCTTCTCACCGAAGCTACCGCACCCTCGCGTGCGATGGGAGGCTGCAGAAAGTAAAAGACTGCAAAGGCTGACACTGTCTGTTCTGTAAAAGGCTGACACTGTCCCCTTTGCAAAGCTGACAGAGAAGCCTCCAGAATAAAGGTGGACTACCTTTTGTACCCCTTAGTTCTGTAGAGTCAAATCTTCTGTAAACCCTAGGGGTAAAGTAGTCACTTCCTTTGGGTGAACTGTGGGCTATAAATATGGGGGCTCGGTAGGTAACATTTAACACTTTGAGCATTTACTGTTGAGCTCCTGTAGCCACACTTCGATTGTAATACATCCAGAGAGTTCATTTTTCTATGTTCCTTGTTCAAGCGGCGAAGCCCTGTTTCCTGTGCTTTTGCTTGAGCTCGCTTTGCATACCTCGCCTGTAGTAGTGCACCGAAGCCAGTTGAGGCGAAGGTTGTTTTTCTAGCGAAGTGTGTTTTGTCAGTGTGCGTTCGCTCTGTGTAACAGGAGGCGTCACCTCGCTGCTTACTAGCGTAGCCCTAACCGAGGCCTGTTTTGCTTCTTGTTTCGAAGCCCTTAGCGTAGTCCGTTTGTGTGCGTGTAGACTTTCGTGTACGAAGCCCAGCACCAGTTGCTGCCGCCAAGTACTTGGTCGAAGTCCTCAGAGGGCTGTCCACTCTTGCGAAGGGTGAAGTGCGAAGCCTGCTCGAAGCACCCTGTGTGCGGAGCCTGCACTGACATAGCAGAGTAGATTTTCGAGGGTAGTGAGTGGAGCGAAGTCTTCTTGGCTTCGAACTTTTGCTCCTCCGAAGCCTGTGTTCGAAGGTGTCGAAGTACCTCCGAACCAGAACTTCGAAGGTAGTGTGCGAAGCCTGTTCCGCAGAAGACAGTACTGAAACCGAAGGCTAGTTTTTTAGCCCGAAATTTTAAAAGCTCCCATTCACCCCCCCTCTGGTCGCCGTTTCCGGTCCAACAATTGGTATCAGAGCAGGTTAAGATCACCAGTTGACCTTAACCGGTTTTGTGATCTGTTGGCGACATGGATAGAGGCAGTAAAATTCCTCTGTTCGATGGGACAGACTTTGCATACTGGAAGGTGCGCATGGAGGCTTACTTGTTAAGCCAAGGAAATGCAATTTGGGAGATTGTGGACTCACAATACTCCATCCCTGAGACTCGCACCTCTCAGACTGAGAAGGATCAGTATATTGCCAATTCCAAGGCAAGAAACATATTGTTCATCGGTTTGAGTAGAAGTTAGTTCGATAGGGTGCAGCACCTTAGGACTGCTAGGGAGATTTGGACAACGCTCACTATTTTTCATGAGGGCTCTACACAGATTAAGGCCAGGCGCCAAAGCACCTACAACCAACAGTATCAGCTGTTTGTGCAGGCACCTGGTGAATCTATAGATGCCATGTTTTCGCGCTTTGATGCTATAGTGAGTAACTTGCGATCCAACGGGACGCTTGCTTACAGTGATCATGATAGGGCTATCAAGCTCCTCTATGCTCTTGACCGATAGCATATGGGAAGTGAAGATTTCCAGCATTGAGGAGTCCACAGGCTATGACACATTGACCTGTGATGAACTCTTTAGCAAGCTGAAGTCCACAGAGATTGCCAAGGCATCTCTTGCTGTGCACAGAAGCTCTTTGCCACAGCCATTGGCATTGGTTTCTAGCACTAGCCGTGGCACCACTGCAGAACCAAGCACATCTGGTACTTGTGTTTTTGCAGATGGTTTTGCTTTGTCCTCCCTGGTCTCCGTCACAAAGGAGCAGGTGGACACTCTAGCTGATGATGAGCTTGCTCTCATTGCCCGGAGGTTCACCCATTTTCATCATGAGAGACGGGATCAGAGGAGAAGTGGTTTTGGTGGTTGTTTTGAATGCGGTGACACTTCTCACATCAAGGCTAATTGCCCTAAGCTCAAAAGAGAGATGAGAGTGAGCGCCCCAAATACCACAAAAAGGAGAGGAAGCCTTTTGTGAAGGGCAAGCGCGGCAAGATGGCTAAGAAAGTAGCCAAGGCCGCTTCTAGAGCCTTTGTTGCTGCTCTCAGCGACATCGACACATCCTCAACTGAGGAGTCGAGCTCTGAGGAGGAGGAGTCCCCAAAGAAGGAGGACAAGAAGGACAAGAAGGGACGTGACTTCACCGGCCTTTGCTTCATGGCCGACAGCGATCACAGCGGCAATGAGCTTGACTCATCTGAGGTAAACCTATCATCTGACCAGCTACTAATTAAATTAGATGAGCTGAATGAAGTAGTACTTGGTCAGGATAGATTACTTGTGCAAGCCGCTAGAGAAAGAAAAGACCTTAGACTTAGGCTAGAAAATATTTCTACTGAATATGCCATGCTTAAGTCTAAGTTTGATGATGCTGAATGTGAGTCCTGTTCTGTTGTCATGAGTGAGCTTGCTCAGTTGCGTTCTGTTCATGCTCAAACTCTTTCTGAGCTTGAGACTGCACAGAAGCAGCTTTTGAAGGTGGATTCTAGACCTCATGATGTTATTGATTGCATGAACTGCTCTTTATTACGCGAAAGCATTAATTTACGTGATAAGCATGTTCATGATTTAGAGGCTAGATTGGAAAGGGCCGGTAGTTCTAAGGATGTGCAACCTGTGTGTGACACATGCATTACTCTTAAGGACCAGCTAGGCACTGTTAGAGAGCGAGCTGAAAACCTCATGTCAGAAAATGAATACCTTCTTTCCGTGGTAAACAAATGTACTGAGGGGAAGGGTAGGATGGATTTGCTCTTGGCCAAAACCAAGTTGTGTGCTGACAGAGCAGGGGTAGCTCTAGGTTTGGGTTTTGAGAGGATACCTTCAGACAGTAAGACCAAAACTGTTTTTACCTCTCCCACCACCCTAGAGAAAGAGAGAGCTCTGTTGGACACCCCATCAGCCAAAAAGCCTACCCATCCTCCAAAGAAAACCACTCCTCCTGCCAAGAAAAATCCTCCCAAGAAAACCACACAGAAGAAACCCAAGGAGCCTGTGAGAGTTGCTCCTGTGACCCATGAGAGTGCCCCTAGGAGAGTGTTCCATTGTTCTTATTGTCAGCGGGCGGGTCATTTGGTTGGATTTTGTTTTCGTCGCATCAAGGATGAGTGACGCTCTTAGGCGATGAGTTACCAGGACATGCATTACCCATCTTTAGGTATGCATGAGTCTGAGTTTTACTATCATCCTGCTTTTGAGGCTCCTCGTGCTTCTCGGAGAGGTTTTGCTCCTCGAGGTCTTCACCTTGTTCCATATGGTGGTAGACCTCGGGCTAGCAGATTTGTACCTCGTCAGAGTAGGAGACCTCGACATATTGTTCTTTCACAGCATGTAGGTAGACCTCGCACTTTGCATCATTCTGATTATTATGTGCGTAGACCGTCTGCTTTTACTGTGCCTACTACTCGTGTCACTCAGTGCTGGATGCCTCGCCATTATTTTACTCACCCCAGCACTGAGCGATCAAGACGTTCTCATCATGTGTAGGCGACAGATCGAGGCTTGGAGGGCACGTGGATCATGGACTCCGGTTGTTCGCGCCACATGACCGGAGATGCAGCATGGTTCTCCAGCCTCACCACAACCAAGCAAAGGGAACATATCACCTTCGGAAACAATCGATGGAGTAGAGTGAAAGGTAAAGGTGTGGTAAGAATTAACTCCAACTTCACTCTCAAAGATGTTGCTTTGGTTGAAAACCTGGGATACAATTTGCTGTCTGTATCTCAGTTGCTTGATGAGGGCTTCGAAGTGCGATTTCATCGCGATACTTCGCAAGTGCTCAATTCTGATGGCGTTGTGGTGTGTAAGATCTTTAGAGTTGGAAGAGTTTTTGGAGCAGATTTTTCAGAGTCATCTGGTTCTTCTCATTGTCTTGTTGCACATTCGACTTCTGAGCTTTGGAAGTGGCATAGGAGACTAGGGCATATGAGCTTTGAATTGCTCGCTCGTCTGAGCGCCCTAGGTCTAATCCGAGGATTGCCCAAGCTCAAGTTTGAGAAGAATTTAGTTTGCGCTCCGTGTCGACATGGAAAAATGATTGCCGCTTCGCATTCGCCAGTCACCACAGTGATGACTGAACAACCCGGAGAACTTCTCCATATGGACATTGTAGGTCCTTCTCGGGTTAGTTCTTTAGGCGGCAAGTGGTATGTTCTAGTAATTGTCGACGATTTCTCTCGCTACTCTTGGGTCTTCTTTCTTGCCAGCAAGGATGAAGTGTTTTCACACTTTCGGAGCTTGGTTTTGAGACTTTTCACTGAACTCCCTGGTGCATTAAAATTCATTCGAAGCGATAATGGCACCGAGTTCAAAAATAGTCTCTTTGTTGACTTTTGCATGGAGCATGGCATAGAACATCAATTCTCTGCTCCGCGGGTTCCTCAACAGAATGGTGTTGTTGAGAGGAAGAACCGCACTTTGGTTGAGATGGCTAGGACGATGCTTGATGAGCATAGGACTCCTAGAAAATTCTGGGCTGAGGCCATGAACACTGCATGTTACATCTCAAACCAAATTTTCTTGCGCTCAATTTTAAACTTGACATCTTATGAGCTGCGTTTTGGGAGACAGCCCAAGGTTACTCATCTTCGAGTTTTTGGCTGTCGCTGCTTTATCCTAAAACGTGGTAACTTGGATAAATTTGAGTCGCGATCTACTGACGGGATCTTTTTGGGTTATACCTACTCATGGTCATTCTTATCATGTTTATAACTTGGAAACTAACACTGTCATCGAGTCATGTGATGTGACTTTTGATGAATCAACCCCCTCTGTTAGTTCTGCTTTTGAACAGGCAAATGAACACGACATGGAACAGACCTTATTCGAAGACGAAGATCCCGGAGAATTCGAGGATGAACCCCTACTGCCCTCAACATCGACCCCCGAAGCTGACCCCGCTTCAACCACTTCGGCACAAGGTCCCGAAGCGACTACCTCAACATCGGTCATCTTGGACCACTACAACGCACAAGTTGAGGGGGAGACTGCATCCCGCCGTGAGGCTCCACACCATGTTCAAAGGATGCACCCTCCCGAGCAGATCATTGGTGAGCTTGATCAAAGGGTAACACGTTCTCACGCTCATTTCACTAATTCTGCTTTTGTTGCTTCTTTCGAGCCCTTAGATGTTAGCCATGCACTTTCTGATTCTAGTTGGATCAATGCCATGCATGAGGAACTTGAAAATTTTGAGAGAAACCAAGTCTGGACTTTAGTTGATCCTCCACCTAATGTTCATTTCATTGGAACAAAATGGATTTTCAAAAATAAACAAGGGGAGGATGGGACTATAGTTAGAAATAAGGCTAGACTTGTAGCTCAGGGCTTTTCTCAACTAGAAGGGATTGATTTTACTGAAACTTTTGCACCTGTTGCTCGCCTTGAGGCCATTAGGATTTTGCTTGCCTTTGCGACATCCCGTGGATTCAAACTCTATCAAATGGATGTCAAAAGTGCTTTTCTTAATGGTTTCATAGGTGAAGATGTTTATGTAAAACAACCCCCTGGTTTTGAAAACCCCAAGTACCCACATAAAGTCCTTAAACTTCATAAGGCTCTTTATGGACTCAAGCAGGCCCCTCGGGCGTGGTATGATAGACTTAAGTCTTTTCTGCTTGAGCGAGGGTATTTGATGGGCTCTGTTGATAAAACTTTGTTTACTCTCAAGCATGGCAAAGATTTCCTCCTAGTTCAGATTTATGTGGATGATATCATCTTTGGTGGCTCTTCTCATGCTTTGGTTGCCGAGTTTGCAGATACCATGAGCAGGGAATTTGAAATGTCGATGATGGGTGAACTCACCTTCTTCCTTGGTTTGCAAATCAAGCAAAGCAAACAAGGTACTTTTGTCCACCAGACAAAGTACACCAAGGACCTGCTCAAGAAGTTCGACATGTCCGATGCGAAGCCCCTCGCCACTCCAATGGCTACCTCTGTAGCATTGGACCCTGACGAAGATGGAGAAGCCGTAGATCAGAAGGAGTTCCGGAGCATGATCGGCTCCCTCCTCTACTTGACTGCCACGAGGCCGGACATACACTTCGCTGTGTGTCTGTGCGCTCATTTTTAGGCTTCACCACGAGCTTCGCACCGCCAATAGGTTAAGCGCATCCTAAGGTATCTCAAACACACCCTTGAATTTGGCATATGGTATTCAGCGTCTTCTTCTTTATGTCTTCGAGGTTATTCTGATGCGGACTTTGCTGGGTGTAGAATTGATAGGAAGAGTACCTCTGGTACTTGTCATTTTCTGGGTACCTCTCTGGTTTGCTGGTCTTCCCGCAAACAGTCTAGTGTTGCACAATCAACGGCTGAGGCCGAATATGTTGCTGCAGCTAGCTGTTGCTCTCAGATTTTGTGGATGATTTCCACTTTGCGGGATTTCGGGTTAGATTATAAGAGTGTTCCACTTTTCTGTGATAACACTAGTGCTATTTGTATTGCAAACAACCCGGTTCAGCACTCCAGAACCAAACACATTGATGTACGGTATCATTTTCTCAGAGATCACAATGAGAAGGGTGATATTGAACTTCAATATGTTGATACCCAACACCAGCTTGCCGATATTTTTACAAAACCCCTCGATGCTTCTCGATTTGCTTACTTGCGTGGGGAACTTGGCATTTGTCACCCTTACGGCATTTTGTGAGGGGGAGCTGTTTTAGATGGATGTGCTTTTGCTAATTGTGCTGAAATTGCATTTATATATTTTGCACTTATATGCCTGCTTATAATTCATGAAATCATGTTAGCTCAGCTCTTTTTAATTCATCTAGAACATTCATGTGCATGGTTATTCCTTTTCAAAATCAACTCGTGCTCACTGCTTAGTCTTGAATCTAGCATATTTAGGCAGGACTGCTTTAGCTATCTTTTATCTGCTTGACAGCGAGACACTGTTCTACATTTTCATGGATATTCATAAAGTGCCAAACATTGGTTCACTTAGTTAAAATCAACAATTCCATGATTTGCATGCTTTTAAGAGAAAAGATCCAGGTGGGTTTGTTTGTCGCACTACTCTATTCTAGACTGCTTACCATTGCACATCGGTCTGAACTGGAATAGTGTAGTGTATACCAAAATCTTCGCCTTAAGCTTCTTATGGCTTTCATGCCTAGGCTTGGCCGGATTGGAAAGAATAAGGTGGACAAACAAATAACCCCTGGCACTAAGAAAAGAACAACAAAATTCATTGTCTATCAAGTTTGCTTTTCAAGCTCCTTTTGAACTGGACTTGTCTGTCTAGAGTAGAGATTGACTAGCTTTGCGCAGTCCTTGCTCTTACTTGTCTAGTTTCCTTGACTAAGTGGTGTTGCTTTTATTTCAAAATGATCAAATCACATGCTTCATCATGTTTTTAGAGAATATTAATTTGAGCTGAGCCCATGATCATTGGTGTTACTGTTGGCATATTTTTGCTTCATATGTCTTTGCCATTTTGCTCAATTCGATGCTTTGCATCTTTTACATACTCCTTGATGCTTGCATTGCCAAAGGGGAGAAATTCCTTGTTGTCTGCCGCAAAGAATATAAGTTCCAAAGGGGGAGAAGGCTATTTGTTGCCAAAGGGGGAGACTTTAACTCAGGGGGAGTTTTTATTGCCGAAGGGGCTTTTTACTCTTTTGAGAAAGGGGGAGGAAAATTCTTTTATCAAGTGACATGATTTGGCTCTTTTCTGAGTTTTTATGGTCACTTGTGTGCTGAAAGTTTTTATATTTTCTTGAACTTCGATTTGGTTGTCAATGCACTCATCAAGGGGGAGATTGAGAAACCAAGGGTTGGTTTCGGTGTTTTGTGATGAGTGATTGACAGACTTTTTACCCTCTGTTCGAAGGGTACCTCCGAAGGGTGTTCGGAGGTTGGACCTCCGAAGTGTGTTCGGAGGTGGTGTCACCGAAGTGTGTTCGGTGTTTGCTTGCTGCAGCTGTGCAGCGGAGTGTGCTCATCGGAGGGGTCCGACAGTACACGATGACTGGGTGTGTACCGAAGGGTTCGGTACTTTGGGCGGTACACCGGAGTGTGTACCGGAGGTTGCTAACCCGGAGAGGTCTCCGGAGTACTGGATACACTTGTCTGTTTGTCTGTGGTGCGCAGGGACTTCGGAGGCGACGGACAAGGTTCGCAGCAGGTGAACCTGGGTCAAGCGGGAGGCTTGATGCCAGGGGAGCGGGGAGCTCCGTCACGGTGGCTACGAAGGTGGTCCGGGTCGGTCCTCGGGTCGAGGCATGCCAGGAGAAGGCAGAGAGTGCGGAGCGTGGCTCCGGCTGAAGGTACTCCGAGACAAGTCCTCGGAGGTGAGGCACTTCGAAGGTACTCCGAATGGAGTGACTTCGGAGTTGGTGGAACAAGTCCTCTGCGGAGGCATGGAATTCGAAGTGTGCTCCGGAGGGAGACATTCGAAGGTTGCCCGACGAAGGTCTCAGAAGTCGAGGCGCATCGAAGGCATGGTCCGGGTGAGGCTCGTCGAGGAGTGTGCTCGGGGTGAGACACTGCGACGAAGTGCTCATGGAATGCTTCATGCGAAGGCCTTGGACGAAGGAGGGACTTCGAAGGGTGGTACTCCGAAGGTGGGGCTTCGGAGTGAGGATGACTTGAGGTGCTTCGGCCTGCATGGCTTCGGTACACGGACTGACGGAGTTCGAGCTGGGTGTAGCTGCGAAGCCGTGGTGGTCCACTCCGGAGGTGTTGGTGCGAAGGCTCAAGAGCTTTGACGGCTTCGGCTCAAAACCGTCAGTGTATCGGAGACTGACTTCGGTGAAGCGAAGGCCATTTGGCTTCAGGCTTCTCACCGAAGCTACCGCACCCTCGCGTGCGATGGGAGGCTGCAGAAAGTCAAAGACTGCAAAGGCTGACACTGTCTGTTCTGTAAAAGGCTGACACTGTCCCCTCTGCAAAGCTGACAAAGAAGCCTCCAGAATAAAGGTGGACTACCTTTTGTACCCCTTAGTTCTGTAGAGTCAAATCTTCTGTAAACCCTAGGGGTAAAGTAGTCACTTCCTTTGGGTGAACTGTGGGCTATAAATATGGGGGCTCGGTAGGTAACATTTAACACTTTGAGCATTTACTGTTGAGCTCCTGTAGCCACACTTCGATTGTAATACATCCAGAGAGTTCATTTTTCTGTGTTCCTTGTTCAAGCGGCGAAGACCTGTTTCCTGTGCTTTTGCTTGAGCTCGCTTTGCATACCTCGCCTGTAGTAGTGCACCGAAGCCAGTTGAGGCGAAGGTTGTTTTTCTAGCGAAGTGTGTTTTGTCAGTGTGCGTTCGCTCTGTGTAACAGGAGGTGTCACCTCGCTGCTTACTAGCGTAGCCCTGACCGAGGCCCGTTTTGCTTCTTGTTTCGAAGCCCTTAGCGTAGTCCGTTTGTGTGCGTGTAGACTTTCATGTACGAAGCCCAGCACCAGTTGCTGCCGCCAAGTACTTGGTCGAAGTCCTCAGAGGGATGTCCACTCTTGCGAAGGGTGAAGTGCGAAGCCTGCTCGAAGCACCCTGTGTGCGGAGCCTGCACTGACTTAGCAGAGTAGATTTTCGAGGGTAGTGAGTGGAGCGAAGTCTTCTTGGCTTCGAACTTTTGCTCCTCCGAAGCCTGTGTTCGAAGGTGTCGAAGTACCTCCGAAACCGAACTTCGAAGGTAGTGTGCGAAGCCTGTTCCGCAGAAGACAGTACTGAAACCGAAGGCTAGTTTTTTAGCCCGAAATTTTAAAAGCTCCCATTCACCCTCCCTCTGGTCGCCGTTTCCGGTCCAACACGTCGTCTAAGCCAGGTAGGAATCAGAAGCCTTTCCAGTCTTGAAGGTTGCCTGGGCCCCTCGCACTCCCTTCGGTCTGCGCCCCCGGAGCCACGTGGTTGAACTCCTTCTTCTCTTTTTTCTTCTGCTTCCTCTCCTCTTTCTTTTGAGCCCGAAAAGCCTTCTGATCTTCTTGAAGCTAGGCCCAGCTACACAAGCATTGATCTCCGAGCCCCGGTTCATCAGGGCCAATCTCCACGTCGGACCAATTTACTGGCTCGGGCGATGAAGATGGAGCTTATGTCTTCCCTTCCTCTTCCTTGATAAAACCCAAGACCTCATGAAGGACCTCAGGGATAACGTGCGCATTGTCATCTCGAGGGATGTTAAAGCGCGCAGGCCGGTCAGCCCTGAGGGCCTCGAAGATGGCCCATTGGTGCCGGAGGGCCTCGCCCTCGTCAAGAATCTCGACGCCGGGATCACGAGTGTTGCAAATACCCTAGATGATTTCCAGAAAAAAACTTCCCTTTATTAAAAAAATGTCAAAGTTCCTACCTATTACATGAGTTGTGATACTAAGGCCCTAAGGGAACTACACCTTTGGGTTCGGGAGTGGTGCAGTGACTGGAGGCTTCGAAGAGGACGAGGGAAGGCTCGATCGAAGGGCCTCATCTATCCAGGCCTTGACCATGTCTGGGCCCTTCGCCCTCCAAGTCGTCTAGAGAGCCTTCCAGGCTTGTGTGACCACTAGAGCAGGGGAAAGGAGATGGCTCCCCCCAAAGGTGACTGGAGGTGAACTCGACGACGAAGGCAAGGTGCCTCCAGAAGCCTCCAGCTGGTGAAGTACGCCGAGGGCAGCCACCCGGGCCGACACCTCCCCATACCTTGACACGGTGGAGCTTATCTACCGGACGACGACCTGAATGAACTTCAGCCGGCGGCTAACGGGACCCCGAGCAACGTCGAAGGCCACGCATCCCGTGCCGAAGCACTCTAGGACCCTTCAGAGGGACACCACGGTGTCAGCCGCAATCTTCTCCCCTTGGGCCAGTGCCTCGGCCACCGCTTCATTCCAGGCTAGGAGATCTACGATGGTCCGCTCGAGTTTGAGCCCCTGGATCTTCTGGATCTCCGCGGCGGCGACCATTGCCTCGAGCTCCTCCATCTAAGAGACCTAGACTTGGAGGGCGCCAACCTCGGCCTCGAGCCTATCTGCTTCGCTAGCCCAGGCTCGGAGCTCCTCCATCTCCACGACTTGGGCCCGGAAGGCATCGACCTCTTCATTGAGCTTGTCTGCTTCGACCGCTTGGGCTCAGACTCCATCCAAATCAGCAACTTGGGCCTTGAGGATGTCGATCTCCACGACTTGAGCTTGGAGCTCTTCGGCTCTGGTGGCCTAGGTGCGGAGGCCCACGACCTCCGACTCCAACATCCGGAGCTGGTCAGCCTCGGCCGCGTACTCCTGTACTACCTTCTCGGCGGCCTCGGCGCGTCCAAGGAGTTCCGAAGCATCACGCTCGTGGCGACTCCATTCAGTGAGAAGAGACAACAGCGATCCCTGCCCTAGTGCGACTATCTGTGCACGAAGAAGCAAGGAGTAAGTCAAAAGTGAAGAAGGTGCTAGGGGCTTGTCCGGGAGTGTCCTGAAGGCATACCTGGCTCGTGGTGCTCTCAATAGCCTGGCCGAGGCCGGCGCCATCCACATGGTCGAGCTCTGATATCAGCTCGGTCTCCCTCAGGCCCAGGTTGGAGTCGTGAAGGGGAGTGGTCTTCACCGCGAAGTCTTGGCCGCTCTCTATGAAGGGAACCAAGAGGGGCACGCAGGAGCGGGCATGCCTCGGGTCCGTAGGAGGGTGGATCTCAGTGTCCCGAGTGGCTTCCCCCGGGGCTCCCTCCGAGGCCTCCTCCGACTCTGCCTGGCCGTCCGACTCCGAGACCTCCGCCGCATCCGTAGGGGCTTTGGCTCTCGCATCGCCGGCACCTCCGGAGGGTGCAGGTGACGAGACTGGGGCCTAGGTAGAGGTGCCTACACAAGGGCAAAGTAAGCTAATCAGAAGCATTGTAAGCAAAGATACTCAGGTAGGGGATTGGTGTGAGGCTTCGTACCTTCATCCACGACCTCGGTCAGAGGATCCGAAGACTGAATGCCTATGGGGTGCAGGGTCGGTAGAAGAGGTCGTCCATTGAGTTCATCGGGGATCCGGCCAGCGTTGCGGCTAATTCAGCCTCCACATTGGCGCTCCCCTCAATCGCTCCCAAGGAGTCGGCCATCCCCCCTAGGTCCATACTGTCAGTTTCCCGACTTTTGCGGGAGCTAGCGGATATCCCCTCCGATGCCAGGCCGCACGAAGGAGTAGACCTGGGGAGACACTGTTGCTCCCACGTTGGACGCCTCCGGTCCGATCCCCAGAGAGGGCTGCTGCGGGTTCGATGAAGCCGGAACCCCTCCGTCAGCGGCGCCGCTAGTAGCCAGTCGTTCGGTCTGGGATGTGCTGGGGTTTGGTAGGGAGTCGTCTGACTCCATTCCCACTCCCCCGCTAGAGGATTCCCCTCCGGAGTTAGAAGCAGAGGAGCAAGCCGGAGAGAGTCACTTGGGACCCTTCACGGTATTCTTCTTCTTCAGAGGGCGCCTCGGAGACTCCCCGACATTGAGATCCACCGCCCTCTTTTTTCGAAGACGGGTGTAAGGCTTCCTTTTATGGGAGAGGTGGCGGGGAGAGGTTGAGTGCGTCCCACATGTTGTTGAATTGCTCCCAGGACCCAACAAGCTCCATCCTCCGCTTGTGTTCAGCCGGAGTAGGAGCCCGAGTATCTTCTCGGCGATCCGGGCTACTTCGTCTGGGTTCTTGGCAACAAGTGACCCTGCAATCAGGTTAAACGTTTTAGCATTCCTGCTATCTGTCAAAGTCATAAGGAGTTTGATTAGGGGAAAAGAAAGCAGTCGAACCTAGCCGGTTGGAAAGCTCCGTTGAGGAAGACTTGTCTTGGGCGCTACGAAGTGATGGCTTTCGTGGGGAAGGATTCGGCATATTTGTTTCGAAGCTAGAAGTTGATGCTGCCGTAGGACTGCACCAGGCCCTCCTTCTTCTTCGGTTGGCAAAGCACCTCGTGCATCTGAGCGAAGACCTCCACTCGACCCTCGCAACCCTCTGCTCGCATGGACCACTCGATGATGGAGAGGCGGGCCATGGTGTTCGTGGATAGTTGGGGCAGTTTGAGGTGGAAGGCATCAAGGAACCCCGCTAGGAGCTCCGAAGCTGGGAACCCCAGCCATGTGTCGAAGAACGCCTCGAAGACGATGACCTCTCCTTCGCGCGGCTCGGGGATGGTCTCCAGGCCCGGCTTCCTGGCCTCCATGCTGGGGCCGAGGCGGAGCCGGGTCGCTAGCACAATGGATTTGGCCGAGCACAATGACTTCCACAGCTCAAGAGTTTTCTCCTGAAGCCTTTCCGACGCTGGGCGGAGCTCTTGGGGATAACGGGTTTCTGCTGAGCTGGGGGCCATTGTCATAGCTACTACTTGGCGCTGCAGGAACCGGGGATCGGCTGCTGCCGTGGGAGCGCTCCTCTCCGACATGCTTGAAGATGATAGTGAAGAGAAGGCGGCTGAGAACTAGGAAGATGGAGGTGGTGATTGTGAGTCTTTGAGAGTTGGGTTGGCCGAGCAGGAGGAGGCTAGTTTGGCCAGCGGGGAGTATTTATGCGCGGGCGGCGGTCGCTCGGTCCGTTCGACGCCCCGCCTGTTCGAATTCCCTCATGTGCCCGCGTGCGCCGGGCACGAGGGAACTGCATTAAAGTCTCACCAGTGCACTCCTCCCATGCGCCGGCGCGCGATGGTAGAGCTGAAGCTGCATTAAAGTCCTGCCGGTCCATTTCCCGCACGCGCTGGCATGCAACGGTCACATTGAGGTCGCATTAAATTCATCCGGTCCAACTCCTCCAGCGGGCTAGCGTGAAATGGTCACCGTGGAGTTGCCTCGAGGCCATCGGCCAACTCTCCTATCGCTTCGGCACTCATCGAGCGCGCCGGAGCCGCTACAAGGTCAACCCCGGGCTCCGAAGCTTCGTAGCACCCCCGAAGCATTCAGAGCGAATAGCCGGTTCACTACAAGCGCCCTGGGTCTCACTGTGAGTTGATTTCCGATAGGATTAACCATCTGTATTATCTTTTACGCTTCCTTTGTTTTCTTCCGCATAGGGCCTTTGACCAGAAAGAAGCGAGGGGCTATTGGTTGGGGAGATAATCCCGAGGAAGCTTGGGAACATGAAGGATGGGAGCGCTGTTCGAAGGAAGGGCTTTGTTAGCTGGAGGTTGGTGAGGGTATCGGCCCTAAGATGGTACGGAGGCTGGATGCTCCCCTCCGAAGGCGTACAGAGGACCTAAAGCCCGGAGGCCCGTGGTCTCAGAGCTGCGAAGCAGGTAGGAGGCTGGAGCCATATCCCCGAAAGGTGCGAAGGGCCCAACATCAGGACAAAAGACCAGGACCTGTTTGGTCAAAGTGGTCTGGCGATAGGATCGCGATCGTCTGTGTAGCGTCTGGCGCTGCTGCCATGTCCGGAATGGCTGATACGCTGTCAGGGTTACACTTTTTGTCTATACTATGGGGTTGCAATTCTTGTCAGTACTATAGGCCTGTGTTAGGCAGTACTACTGCCAGAAGGATTTTGGACGTATCGGACCCCCATCCGGGCTCCTCTATAAATACTTCCCCTCCCTAGGTTGTAAGGGACACTGGATCCAAGAAACACTTTGATCTGAGCTTCTCATTCCACACACATTCTCAAACCTGTTGGTTTAGTCCGCTGCGCCAACACTATGTTTATCTCCAAGTGATTTTCATCATCTCCATGATTCCTAACAATAATAATAATATTAGGTAGTAATTTATTCCCAAGATAATATACTAAGATACTTAGAAACGAGTTGACTTGGAGATTTAATCGCCATGCTCGAACTCGAATAATTGGATCTTGGTATTCATGTTTGGTTGTATCATTGGTAGGGATGTCCTCATCATCCTCCCCTTCTTGATTTGGAGTCATCCTCGACTCAACGTCTATTGGTCCCCAATAAACTTCCATGATAATACAAGAGTTCAATATACATGCATCTGTTCTATTGATCTAAGAAAGTATTTCTGGAATTGAAAATTAATGCATCTCATGGTGTATAATCTCAGGTTTAAATATATAAAAATTAAATATAACATAGAAAGAATGTACCTTAACTTGTTTCCTCACAATCATATTCTATCCCAAGTGGTGATGTTCTCATCATTATCCCTCAAGGGAGGCCCGAACCAGTATAAATTCTTTATCCCTCTATGAGAACCCTTCGAGGTTCACTCTAAACATCATATTCCACAAAAACTTGTTGTAGCTAACGCAATTTCCACAACAATTGGTGCCGTCCATGGGGAGCCCAGTACTAAAAGCTGAGTTCTCTGCCACTGTCTATGTCTCGAAGTACGCCAGAGAGGGGAGCTCCAGAGTCCGATGGCTCTGCGCACCCTTCGGGAAGGGGCTTCGAGTGCAGCTCGAAGACCTTTCTCGCCTTACACCACCCCTCGCGCTTCAGATTGTGCCCTTAGGCAAAGGGCTCTGAGCGCTTGTCTGCTTCGACCGCTTGGGCTCAGAGTCCATCCAAATCAGCAACTTGGGCCTTGAGGATGCCGATCTCCACGACTTGAGCTTGGAGCTCTTCGGCAATGGCGGCCTGGGTGCGGAGGCCCACGACCTCCGACTCCAGCATCCAGAGCTGGTCAGCCTCGGTCGCGTACTCCTGGACTACCTTCTCGGCGACCTCGCCGTGTCCAAGGAGTTCCGAAGCATTACGCTCGTGGCGACTCCGTTCAGTGAGAAGAGACAACAGCGATCCCTACGCTAGTGCGACTATCTGCGCACAAAGAAGCAAGGAGTAAGTCAAAAGTCAAGAAGGTGCTAGGGGCTTGTCTGGGAACGTCCTGAAGGCATACCTGGCTCGCGGTACTCTCGACAGCCTGATCGAGGCCGGCGCCATTGAGAAACCATGTTGAAGAATATGGTTTTGATATTCCAGATGTGATGAGTGATTGTCAACGGAAGTCAATGGAAGGGAGAGATGAAGACCTGCCGAGTCTTTCGGCGTAAAACTGACAATCTATGTTTAATTCATTTTTAGGATATTAATATTTAGTTTTTAAGTTTAGAATAATTTTATTTGAGTCAGGTAATTTTTTTAAGATTAGTTTAGTAATTTTTAGAATTTAATTTAGAGTCATTTTAATTTTACCCGTGGGTAAATTAGTCTTTTCATGTATTAGGATTTGCCTATAAATAGGCCCCTATCCCCTTGGGGATAGACGACTATTTTTCAATAATTAATTTACAGTCCAAAAATTGCCGTCGGCTAATCTGTTTCTCTCTGGATTTTTCTCATCTGCGCATTCTCAACTTCCTCTCCGGAGCAATCATTTTCACTGGCCAGATTTGTTTTCGCGTGCATCTGCATCTGGTACAGCGCAAGCCCACGCAGTCAGATAGCAGCGCAATGCTTCAGGTGGCAAGCTAGCCCTGCAGCACGTGGGGCCCGCCTCGTGGGCTTGGGTTGTGTTCGGCGGGAGGCAGCTGCTGGAGCCACAAGGGAACATGGCAACAAGTTTCCTCCTGCACTGCCTTTGGCATTCGTCTGCTCACGGCGGAAAGCAGCGGCAGTGGCGGCTTTGCACGGAGCGTATCACAGGCGCAGGCCCAACGGTGATTTCTTGCGGATCTACGGCGAGCAGGTAAGTAGATTAAATCTCCTATTTTCTAGGTAATCTCAGTTTAATTAATAAACTAGTAGTTATCTGTTCTGTTAATTAAAATTAATCTCGTCATTAATTTTTAATATGTTAGTTTGTTTTTAACGCAAGTTAGTTAATCTGCTTATCTCTAAATTTTTGGCTAGATTAAATTTGTTAGCTATTTCGTAGCTAATTTTATCTGCTAGAATTTATTCATTTTAGCATATTTTATTTAAGTGGTTTTAATCTGCTCTCTGCTTTAAATGTTTATTTCATTTTCCTGTTGAGTTCTGGAGTTAAACTTTCCATAGAGCAGCAGCAGTCTATTTCATAGCCTATAGACTTGTTTTAGCCTGGCACATGCATGTAGGTAGTGAATTATTTCCTAGGGGTAGTAGTTCTACAGCCTAGCTAGGAATTTTAGGGTCATTGAATAGCTGACAAAGGCTATGATGCACAGAGTTTTTTCCTAGCCTCCTGACGTCTCTGGTTTCTCTTGGTTGTGTGTTTTGTGTGTGGATAGTTCCTGCAGTATAGCAGCATCAGTTTTTATGCCTCTCATGGTAAGCTGTGTTCTTAGGCATAGGACCCACATTTCTTGGAAGCAGCAATAGCCTACGATTTATCTACTAGATATTATTCTTTAATCTGCTTATTAGTTATCTCGTATTATTAATTTAAATATATCTGTTGGCGTAAAAGATTACGCTAACAGGTTTCTGTAGAAAAGAAACTAACAAACGAAGTGTTTGTGAAGCAAACTGTTCTAAGCCTCCGAAAGGATAATAGCTTAGAATAGTTCGAAAGTGTGTATTGAATCACTTGTATTCGGTCCCTATTACAGGGTGAAATGGGGGGTATTTATAGGCCCAAACATTAAGGAAAAGACCTATTTACCCCTCTATTACAACCGACATTAAGGAAACTATTCGGTTTCCTTAATAGGGCTAAAATGGTAAAAGACTAATCTAATAAGAAAGAAGATAAGTCTTCCATCTTAGCTGGCAGAAAAGATCTTGAAGGGCTTTAGTTCGAAGACATACTTCGAACTTGTGCCTGTCTTCGGGCTTCGAACAGGGTTCTGAGCATCTTCGAAGATGATCTTCGGACAGTCTTCGAACTGGTTGGCTGTCTTTATGCTTCTTTGGCAATAACCCCGAAGATGAGATATTTTCCCCCAACAGTAGCCCCTCGAATACGCTTCTCCGTTCGACCTGTAACGTTTAGGAGAGCAGTATACGCAAGAAAAGTAATCATGTGTAGGGGTTAACAGATTTATATCATCTCCGAACTATGTGGAGATATACGTTTCGGATTGGTATTCGAAGGAGTTACATTCGAAGTAACTTAGAAGTATCTTTAGAAAGACTGAAGACTTTCCAGACTTAGAAAAAATAGCCGTTAACATGTTTCTTCTAACGGAAGTTAAACGATCCGTTATTTTCGGAGGAAAATAACGGGCGAGAATGCGAAAGGGCAGCACCCAAACGGTAACAAACGGGACATTTAGGCTATAAATAAAGGGCTTAAAACTTACCCGATTACCTTTTCACCGCTTTCTCACAGTCAAAAGCTTTTTGAGCCCCTTGAGTTCTTGAGCCCTAGCCTTTGATTTCTTGAGCCCTAGCCTCCATTTCCTCAGAACAATCCAGCGATCGTGATGGCGAAGACCAAGGGATCTGCGCCTCCTTCGGCCTTGGCTCGGCAACAGGCGGCCGCAGCGGCAGCATTGGCGGCGGCACCCTCGATGCAGGCGGCAACATCCATGGCGGCAAGGGGAAGAAATCCCCAAATCGCTGATGACCAAGGTCTGTGCCCACCGTCGACCAAATACTTGGATCAGTCTTTTGAGTTAGGGCCTTCTACCTACAAGAGAGAGTCTTTGGCAATCACAGCAGGGGGAAAAATTAGTAATGGAGTTATGATTCGGAAGCCGGGCAAAGAATCGATTCCATCACCAAGACCCGGAGAGGTTGTAGTATTCGAAGCTTTTTTCGAAGCAGGCTTGGGCCTCCCTGCTGTGGATTTCTTGGCCGAAGTGCTTGACCTGTTCCATGTAACCCTCCCCCAGCTATCTCCGAATGCTGTAGCTAGATTAGCCATCTTCGAGTGGGCGCTGAGAGCCGAAGGTTGTGAGGGGAGGGCTGAAATCTTCGCTGCACTTCATAGAGCAACTTGTCAGCCGAAGACCTTCGTAGGCTCCGGAGGTGAGAAAGTGGTGGTTGCCTTCGGAAGCATTAATTTTAGACTTCGAGACGAATATGTCCTGCAATTCCCTGCTAAGGCCATCAATGCTAGATGGTACACCGATTGGGTCCTGAGGTGGTTTTATGCCGAAGTCGGAGCGAGCAGTCCTCTGGCTGGGCCCCTCAAAGAAATCCAATTCCGGAAAGAAGCCTTAGTGCAACCTGACGAAGGCCAGCTCGAAGCTCGCCTCAACTTGCTTCAGAAAATCAGACGAAGGTTAAGCATGCGGGACTTAGCCGAAGAATTCCTCGGACTGCAAATTCCTCCGCTGATGGCCAACTGGCCTATCGTCTTCGAGGATGACTCGGAAGGCGGTCTTCGCAAGATCAATTATACTTCGAGCCCTGCAGGTAACTTCGAAACCAACATGCATTGTACATATTTACTTCGAAGAAGGACTAACTCGAATTATTTTTTAGCTTCTTCAGCCCCTATTACTTCAGAGCAAATTGTAAGGGCTTCGGAGAAGATTCTGGGTGCCCCAACTCCGTCGGAAAAAGAATGGCGAATCAAATTGGTAGGAAGTTGGGAGCGATTTAACAGAGTATGGGGAATGTTGGAGTTAACTCCGCCCCCTCTGATGGACTGGGTGCCTCAGGAGAAAGGACCCAAGAAAAGAGTGGCTGAAGCCGGAGCTTCTAGCTCTGCAAAGACTCCGGTGAAGAAGGTGGCTCGAAAGCCAAAAAATCTCGCACCTTCGGATCCTGCGACTTCAAGCTCAAGAACCTCAATCTCTGGTTCTAAAGAAGACGAAGGTATATTATTAGTGAAATTGATTGATGAAGATGCAGCTCAACGAAGTATTCACATCGAAGATACTGCAGGAATACCGGAGCCCCAAGCCAACATCGAAGAAGTAAGAGCTCCGGATACCCAGGAGGAACAAATCGAAGCCCCTATGGGTGGAGATGAAGTCGAGGTTCCGACAACTTCGGTTATGGAGGAAAGGACTGCTCACGGAGATGTTCCGACAGTGGAAAATCTGACTGCGGAGTCAGATGATAACTTCACTTTTGATCCTCCGATCAGCCCGGTGCTCGATCTCCCGGAGAATGTCGAAGGTAGATTTCGCATAATTCATATCAATTTATGCAAAATTATACAATGTATAATATTTTTGTTTTTTCAGAGCCTCCTGTTGTCGAAGTATCTCACGAAGATACAATTCAAAGGCCTTCGACAACTTCGGAGCCACACCCGGAGGTTACTCAACAAGGACCTGGAAGAGGAAAAAGACACATAGAGCCTCTCCCTACTCAAGGATCGACTTCATCTGAGTCAACAGATGAAAGTGAATCAACTGAGGGGGGGCCATCTTTAGAAGTTCCAAGGGCCTCGGAAGAACTCTCCGGCCCTTTGCTAAGCAGAGCTGATCAGAAGGCTTCAGTAATGCTTCCTCTCATAACTCCTTTTTTGGAGGAGAAAATCGGACTTGGGACTTTGGTTAAACCTTTGGGTCAAGCCAGTCGCAAAGTCGGGGAAACAGAACTGGTAGCCCTTTTAAGCAGAGCGAAGGGCTCGGAGCTTAACCTTGCTGTAGAAAGAGCAGCTTATCAGGTATAAAGCATCTTCGAACCAAATAGCAAATCATATATGAATAATTTCTTATTTCAGTTTTTCTTTTTTCTTAGCAAGCAGTCTTAGCCCGCGCTGCGGCTTTATCAAGCGAAAATGAAATTGCTCAACTTCGAGGAGAGAACGAGGCTCTTCAAAGAAATTTTAACTTCTCCGAAGGTCGAGTAGCTCAGATGGATAATATAATACTAGCAGAGCGAAGGGCTAGGCAAAGCTTGGAGGCTGCGAAGAAAGAGCTCGAAGCAGAAAGAATTGTGCTTCGAGCAGAAGTTGAAAGACTGCGGAAGGAGGATGCTGCTAAGGGGTCCGAACTTGTGAGACTCCAAGAAGAGGCTGGCCAACTCCTGACTCAAAAGAATACTTTGACTACGGAGAATGCTAGAATTTCTGGAGTTCTGGCAGAAACAACTTCGGCCAAGGATGCACTTGTTGAGGAAAAACTCAAGTCTGAGAAGGTGGCTTCGGAAGTCATCGAGCAGATGCTAGGTGTCTTGGAGTACTTCGGTACTACGGGATCACTACCTTCGGATGACAATGTGACTCTGCTGTGCCGGTTAAAGAGGATCCAAGGAGCAGCGAAGCAAATGAAGACGGCAGGCATGCGTTATGGAGAACTCTCCGGACAAGTGTCTGCCCTTGGATTACTTCGTTACTATGAGGATTTGGGCCGAATAATTACTCCGAGCGCAGAGGGCTCCATCATCTTCGACGACGCGAGACTTTTGACTCCTTCCGAAGGCGTGACTGCCGCCTGGCGAGCCTTTCAAACTTCATGGAGAGCCGAAGGCCGATCTGCGATCAAGGCTTGGATTGATGAAGGCCAACGCCAGAAGCAAGTTCGGAGCCAAGCTTCGAGCAGTCAACCTCCTTCGAACCCACAGGTTTAGGAATATTTTAGGATTTCTAACCATGTAAAACTTTATGCTTGTAAACATTTATCAATGAAAGTCTTGTTTGTCATATTTTTAGGCTTTGCCTCTTATGGAAGATATCGAAGTGTTAGAACTTAACAGCGAAGTTCGCTCATTGTGGAACACCTTCGAACTTCTAAAGAGTTATAAGCGTCCTCGATTTCTTATTCCTCGAGATGACTCCGGTGTATTGCGCCCGAAGTAATCAAAGACGTATTGTCTTATATAAAAGAGGAAGATAAAGAGATTGACGCAAACACCTCGTCTTCTGAAGACACTAATTGGTCCGAAGACGAAGGTGAAGCCCAAAATAAAAGATCTGAAGATCTTAGAAGCTGGGAAAGAAGCCCCGAGCGGCTTCGAACTTGGGCCGAGCTTCAACAAGAGCAGAAGGATTTTAGAGCTTCGAAGGGGAGGAAGAGAGTTAAACGTAAAGTTCTTAGAACTTCCGATGTTGGAACTAGTCGTTCCACCCCTAGCTCTCGGGACCAAAGAGGTCTCCGATTCCTTCTTGGTATAGATACCAATTTTTCATAATGTAATCTGTAAATACATTTATTTCAATAATGAATGCCGATTTAAAATTGTCTCCATATTTACTAGCCCCTCTTTGGGTATAAGCAACTTCGAACTGTATTCAAAGATGGTTATGCGCAAAGAAAAAACTTCGGAGTACAATTTTTTTGGGGGTTCGGAGCCCCTCTGTCATTTAAAGATCTTTTGAAATCTTATGAAATGCCTTCGACTTTTTGTAGTCAGAAGAATGGTAACTTGGTACCTTTGTTTAACGAAAGAAATCAATTGAGATAACTTTCAGGACACTTTAGTGTCTTAAGAAATTTGTCGCTTTGGACTTATATGAACAGACATTCGAAGCTCATGGCTCAAATGCTGTTTTGCTTTAGCCACCTTCGGCTATTTTTGCAGAAGTCTACCAGCCAATGGCTTGGACTTCGCAGAATTTGGCCACCTTCGGCTCTTTTTACGGATGTCTACCAGCCAATGGCTTGGACTCCGTATAATTGTAGCCACCTTCGGCTATTTTTGCAGAAGTCTACCAGCCAATGGCTTGGACTTCGCAGAATTTGGCCACCTTCGGCTCTTTTTTGCAGAAGTCTACCAGCCAATGGCTTGGACTTCGCAGAATTTGGCCACCTTCGGCTCTTTTTACGGATGTCTGCAAGCTGCAGCTTGGACTCCGCAGATTTTGGCCACCTTCGGCTCTTTTTACGGAAGTCTACCAGCCAATGGCTTGGACTCCGTAGAATGTGGTATTGGCTCTTTTACGGATGCCTACAAACCGTGGTTTGGGCTCCGGATGGATTTCAGCCACCACACCGGAGGCTTCGACTTTATGGGTACGAAGTCCGGAAATACAGCCCAGCTTAATGACACTTCCCTCTCGGTCCACCCCACGGTTCCAGCGCGTCCGCTCGGGAAGCTGGGAGTCTATGAGGGGAAGGCAACTATCAGGGTGTATGCTTTATTAATTTAGAGGTGATTACAAGCGAATTACAAGGAGCCCTTATGCGAAGTATCGCTTTAGGTGCTCCGCATGCCAAGTATGTGCTAACTCTTCACCTTCTAAATTAGCTAATTTAAATGAACCAGGGCGCCCTGAACGGACAATTAAATATGGACCTTCCCATTTATTGCCTAACTTCCCTGGTGCTATAATGCTTCGTAGAACAAGATGACCCGGCATTAACTCGCTGAGCTTAACCTTCGGGTCATACCAAGTCTTCGTCTGCTGGTGATACTTTGATAAATTAGCTACAGCCCGAAGTCTTGTTTCTTCTGAGAAATCTAACGAAGCTTGTCTTTCTTCTTCGATGTCCGGTTCGGTGCTGCGAAATGACCCCCCTTTGAGCTCCGTTGGAGTCATAGCTTCATCTCCGAATAGTAGTCTGAACGGAGTAAAACCTGTGGACCTTGTTTGCGTAGTCCGAATGGACCACAGAATCTTCGGAAGCTCTTCGGTCCACAGTCCCTTTGATAATCCTACTATTCTTCGATTTAGCCCTGATAAAATATTTCCATTGGCTCGCTCAACGGCTCCATTCGACTGAGGATGTCTCACTGCAGCAAAACATAGTTGAATGCCTAGGTCTTCGCAAAACTTCCTGAAGGGTTCTGCGTCGAACTGTGTTCCATTATCAACTGTGAGATATCTAGGCACTCCGAACCGGCAAATAATGTTCTTCCAGAAGAATTTCTGTACATTGTTCGAAGTGATAGCTGTTAAGGGCTCTGCTTCTACCCACTTAGAAAAATATTCAATGGCTACCACTGCGAACTTCAGATTTCCCTTTGCTAACGGAAAGGGACCAATTAGATCCATACCCCATCTGGCCATAGGCCATACCGAAGCAATGACTTGAAGAGCTGTTGGTGGGCGATGACTCCGTCGACCCATCCACTGACATCCTTGACAAGTGCGGACCAAGCTCTCCGCATCAGCTGTTATTGTGGGCCAATAAAGCCCCTGGCGAAGTGTTTTTCCTGCCAGAGCTCTAGGGGCTAAATGGCTTCCACAAAGGCCTTCGTGAATTTCTCGAAGAATTTCTTGGCCTTCGGCTTGAGATATACATCGGAGTAGAGGGGAGCATACTCCGGCCTTGTATAATATACCGTTGATTAACTGATAGTTTCTTGCTCTGAGCTTTAATCTTGACAACTGGGGCTCTTCGGGCAAATTTGTTCCTCCTTGCAGGAGTTCTATGATCGAATCTTTCCAATCTGCACTAGGAATGCAAAGAATCTCCGCAGAGGCAATTTGTGTTACCGAAGGTACATTGAGCTCCTCATAGAAAGCTTCGTCAGGCACATCCACAGCTCCGGCTGCAGCCTTCGCTAAAATGTCCGCTTGCACGTTTTCAGCTCTTGGTATACTCCGAATGGAAATACCCTTGAAATGTGCTTCGATCTTGCGGATTTCTTCTAAATACTTTGCAAGCTGTGGATGTCGGACTTGAAAACTTTTGTCTACGTGCCCTGCTACTATCTGAGAATCTGTTTTTATAATTATCCTTGTAGCCCCTAGAGCACGTGCTTTCTGGAGTCCCAATAAAATCCCTTCGTACTCCGCTATATTATTGGTAGACTTAAAGTTGAGTCTTGCGGAGTACATTGCTCTTTGCCCTGACGGTGAAATCAATACTGCCCCAATGCCTGCTCCAGATGCTTGGAAGGCCCCATCGGAGTAAACAGTCCAAACTCCGTCATCTGATTTCTCCGGAGTCAACTTCGCAGGTGGAGTCCACTTTGCTACGAAGTCTGCTAGGACTTGGGATTTGATAGCTGTCCTTGCCAGGAAAGATATGCCGAAGGGTGCTAGCTCTACTGCCCACTTCCCAATCCTTCCAGTGGAATCTTTGCTTCGGAGCATATCTCCTAAAGGATACGAAGTTGGTACAATTACATTATGAGCCAAAAAATAATGTCTTAGCTTCCTCGAAGCCATTATCAGGGCATAAACGAACTTCTCAAGTTCGTAGTATCTTGTCTTCGCTCCTGACAATGCTTCGGATACAAAATAGACAGGATTTTGGACCAACTTCCCATTGATATCTGCTTCTCTGACAAGGACTGCGCTGACAGCTGAACCTGTAGCTGCAAGATACAGGAGTAGGGTTTCGTCCGCAATAGGCATCGTGAGTGTAGCAAGATTGCTGAGATAATCTTTAATATCTTCGAAACTTTTCTGACACTCCGGTGTCCATGCAAAATCTTCGGACCCTTTCAAAGCTTTAAATATTGGCAAGCTCCTCTCCGCAGACCTTGATAAAAACCTGCTAAGTGCTGCCAGACGTCCAGTCAGCTTTTGCACTTGCTTTAAATTCTCCGGAGGAGCCATCTTCTGCAGCGCAGTTATTTGAGTAGGGCTAGCTTCAATTCCCCTGCTTGAAACTAAGTACCCTAACAACTTTCCAGCCTTAGCTCCGAATATACATTTTTCGGGGTTAAGACGGATCCCACATGCCCGAAGGCTATTGAATGTTTCTGCTAAGTCTAGGCTATGTTGGTGCTTTAAGGCACTCTTTATTACAATATCATCCATATAGGCCTCCACATTGCGACCTAGTTGATGACCTAGAGCCTTAGCAACTAATCTTGAAAAAGTAGCTCCGGCATTTCTTAGGCCGAAGGGCATTCTTACATAACAGAAGACTCCCGAAGGAGTTACAAAGCTCGTCTTGATTTCATCTTCGCGCTTCAACCATATTTGATGATAACCAGAATACGCGTCAAGGAAGCTTAGTAACTCCGAACCTGCAGTGGAGTCAACTAGTTGATCAATTCGGGGCATGGGGTAGGGGTCACGTGGGCACGCTTTATTCAGAGATGTGAAATCAATGCACATGCGCCACTTCCCGGAAGACTTCTTCCTGACGAAGACTGGGTTGGCTAACCATTCTGTATGGGCCACTTCTCTGATAATCCCAGCCTTCAACAGTTTTTCAACTTCGTCCTTAGCTAGAGCAGCTCTCTCTGCGGACATCTTCCGGAGCCCTTGTCGAACAGGCTGGGCCTTCGGGTTTACAAGCAAACTGTGCTCAATAATATCCCGATCGACTCCGGTGATATCTTCGTCAGACCAAGGGAAGACATCCAAATTTTCTTCCACGACCTTTTTCCAAGGAGGTTGCAACTTCAGGAGGTAAATCTTTACCAAATTGAAAAGTGTATTCTTTACCATCTTTAACAATGATCTTCGTTGCAATCTCTCCTTCGGGACTTGGTCTTGGAAACGACTTCTTCGAAGCTTCGGAGGAGGCTGAAAAAATTTCTTCATTATTTTGAACACTGTTTACTTGCCTCGGATCAAGAGGAGGACCGTGACCATATTCTGCCCTCCGAGCCATGGCTTGATCTCCGAAGATTATCAAAACTCCTGCTTGTGTGGGCATCTTCATGCACAAGTAGTTGTGATGCGCCACAGCTCCGAACTGATTCAACATGCCCCGTCCGAAGATGACATTATAAGCATACGGGGCATCTACCACATCAAAGATAACTTCTTCAGTTCGGGCTAGTAAACCTTCTCCGAAGGTTACTTCCAGGCCTATCTGGCCAAGTGCATCAAGCGGAGGTCCTGCGAAGCCTTGCAGAGGACGAGCCGCTGGGAGGAGATGCTTCCGGGAAATGCATAACTGATCGAAGGCTTGTACAAAGATGATATCTGTCGAGCTACCTCCGTCAATTAGCACCCTTCGGACTTCAGTCCCTGCAATATCAGCAGTGATAACCAATGGATCTGCATGCGGGAACTTAATACCAGCTGCATCCTCCGCAGAGAAAGATATTGGAACATGGGACCACTCCGGCATTGCAGCTGCAGATGACGAAGTCCCAATATGACCTACCTCCCGAACGTACTCTCTTCGCTGTCTCTTGGACATGCTTCCGAGGGTACCTCCTCCGGAGATAGGGAGAACTACTCTCTTTCCTCTATCTTGCCCTTCCTCTTGCTTCGGAGGTGGCATAACATTGGCCACCGGAGGGTGCCTTGCAGCATCAAAATTTTCTATCCGCGCCACAGCCTGGACCGGCTCCGGGCGCACTGCTGCTGCTGGACTTCGGTCGGTACTACCTCGACCCGAAGTTCTTTCCAAGTATTCTCCCCTTAGGGTAAGGATAGCCTTGCAAGTGTCAGTTGCATGGCTTCGATTCTCTCCATGAATACAGCAAAAAAGGGTCTGGCCCTTGCTAGCCGTTTTCCCTGGCGGCCTCCAGCCACTGGACTTGTTCCCCACAGACTGTGGAGCTCTTGGTGCAAACTTCTGTGGGGGTGCAATGTTCAAAACTTCAGAGCGAGGGTGCTTTTGCCCTCTTCTTCGATCATGTTGCACTTCGAAGACTGGTTCTTGCGGCTGTGCCGAAGTCTTCACCTCTGCTTTAACTTCTTGCAATATTGTCGAAGTAGCAGCAGTCCTCCGAAGCCAACCCTCTTCTGACCTCGCATACTCCTCGAAGTATGACATCAGCTGTGATACTGTGGTGATGCTCTTCCGATGCAGTTTATCCAGAAGGCCTTTATGACTGACGCCTTCCCGAGCCGCATCAACCACTGAGGATGTGGACAGCCCCCGAATTTGCGACTTCGTGTGAGCGAAGCGCTTGAAGTACTGCCTCAATGTTTCTCCGGGGAGCTGTTTCACTTGGAAAAGGCTTCCTGTTGACATGGGGGGCACGAAGGTGCCCTGAAAATTACTTATAAACTTCCTCTTCAACTGTGACCACGAATTGATTGATCCTGGCTTTAAAGACCAGAACCATCTCAACGCCACTCCTTGAAGAGCTAACGGGAAGCACTTCGCCATAGTCTCTCTGTCTCCGCCGCTAGCCTCAATCGCTAGGGCATAAGAACACGCGAACTCACTGGGATCTTCGTCTCCGGCATACTTGCAGAGCTTAGAGGTTTTGAACTTTGGATCAAAGCGAACCTTCTGCAGCTCAGGATGCAACGGAGATTCATTGTCGTAAGAGGCGTTCTCCGGGGCTTCGGGATAACCAAGATCGTCGTCTTCGGGCCCTTCGGGGATAGCTGGGGTGGCTTGAGAGCGAAGCCTGTTCGCAGCTTCTTGTCGCCACCTCGCTACCTCAGCTTGAAGGTTGGCCATTTGAGTGGCCATGTCTCCAAGGCTATCTTGATCTCCTCCGGAAGGACCTTCCGGGTCTTGAGAACTGGTATGATCAGTTCGAATCGGGATGGAGGGTGGCGGAGTGGCTCCGGGCGGTCGGAGTATGGAAGGGGTTGGCGGAGAGGCTTCGTATCCTCGAGGAATAGAAGCCCCTTGCGGAGTTTGAGGTGGAGGGATAGTCGAAGACCCTCCGACTTCAACTGTGTCGAAGGGTATCTCTCCGGAGATCCGAGAGGACCTCCGAGTGGGATTGCGAGGTGCGCTCCGCTTAGGAGGCATGATGTAAGAAGTTGGTAGAGAACGAAGTTTTTCGAACTAGGTCCCCACGGACGGCGCCAACTGTTGGCGTAAAAGATTACGCTAACAGGTTTCTGTAGAAAAGAAACTAACAAACGAAGTGTTTGTGAAGCAAACTGTTCTAAGCCTCCGAAAGGATAATAGCTTAGAATAGTTCGAAAGTGTGTATTGAATCACTTGTATTCGGTCCCTATTACAGGGTGAAATGGGGGGTATTTATAGGCCCAAACATTAAGGAAAAGACATATTTACCCCTCTATTACAACCGACATTAAGGAAACTATTCGGTTTCCTTAATAGGGCTAAAATGGTAAAAGACTAATCTAATAAGAAAGAAGATAAGTCTTCCATCTTAGCTGGCAGAAAAGATCTTGAAGGGCTTTAGTTCGAAGACATACTTCGAACTTGTGCCTGTCTTCGGGCTTCGAACAGGGTTCTGAGCATCTTCGAAGATGATCTTCGGACAGTCTTCGAACTGGTTGGCTGTCTTTATGCTGCTTTGGCAATAACCCCGAAGATGAGATATTTTCCCCCAACAATATCTATTTAATCTGCTCATATAAAAGGAAAAGAAAAATTTATTAGTCGCAATAAATTTTTATTCTAGTTTTCACGTGAAATATTTTAGGTTTATATCATAATTAATTTTTGAATGATCACTGCTTTATTTATTTGATTAGTAGTTTATTTCTACACTGCAATATAAATAATTAGTAATTTATCTAGGTGTTTTTATTTACTGCAGTATCTTTATTTAGTTTATTTTTAATATCATTTTAATTAGGACACTGGTAATTTTTAGGCTAGACAACTATAGTACCAGTAATTTGCCTTGCTAATATTGTTTGTCTAGTTTAGTTCTTTTGGGTGTTGGGTTTAATTTATAGTTTAGCAAGAAATTTTTAGGCGCCCATTCACCCCCCTCTGGTCGCTACTTTCGGTCCTACAAGTGGTATCAGAGCGTTAGTTAGGTTTTTCTAATATCTTAACCGATTCAAAACCTAGGTAGTGACCATGACGTCTTCTGGTAAAATCCCATCCCTAGAAGCTTTTGGCTACACTTATTAGAAGACTCACATGCGAGCATACCTTATGAGCCAAAGCTCGGACATATGGGAGATTTGTGTTCATCCGAGTTTCACCATAACGACTATTGCTGCAGATACTGCTGCTGATGTAATTACCCAGCATCAAAATAATAGTAAGACGGTGAATATTTTATTTTCTGGTGTAGGTCCTAGTGAGTTTGAGCGTGTTAGCCATCTCACCACTGCTCGAGAGATCTGGGCTACCCTCCAAGCACACTATGAGGGGACAGCTCAGGTTAAGGCTAGGCTTTATTAGACCTACCGGCGTGAGTATGAAAATTTCTCAAAGAAGCCGGGTGAGACTATTGAGGCTTTGTTTGGTAGTTTTCAATCGATCATTAACAAGCTTCGTGTTAACAAGGCCGAGGGTGATTAGCTTGTCTCGGATCATGAACAGGTGCTTAAGGTACTCCATACCTTGGACCCTAAGATCTGGGAGATCAAGGTCTCTTCTATTGTTGAGAGCACATCATATGATACCTTGACCATCGCAGAGCTTTTTAGTAAGCTCAAGGCCTCAGAGGTCGATATCCAGTTGAGATCAAATCTCACTGGTTCTGGATCAAAGACTCTGGCACTTGCGACACCATCTGCTGATCCTAATACCATGAGTTGTACTGCGTTTTCCTTGATGTCTATTTCTGAGGAACAACTTGATACTCTAGGAGATGATGACCTGTGCTTGTTTAACAACCGAGTGCGACGTATCTATGATAAGTGAATGTTTAAGAGACACGGCACAAAATCCGGATGCTTTGAGTGTGGTGACCCAGGTCATTTCATCGCTGACTGCCCCAAGCAGAAAAATTACAAGAAGGGGACCAGCGATAACTCCTACAACTCCGGCATGTATGACAACTCCACAAAGGGCAAGCCCAAGACAAGATTTTTCCGAAAGGCTCTGAAGGATTACAGGCGTGAGAATAAGAAACGAGACAAGACCTTCTTCACCGACATGGAGAAAAGATACTCCAAGAGATCCTCATCTTCAAGTTCAAGTGATGAAGAGGTCATGATCCGGAAAGGGAAGGACAGGGACAATCCGGTGGGCCTCTGTTTCGTGGGCTTCGGGGACATGCCGAACATTCGCTCACGTCACAGCCGAAGACCCCACAAGAGCTTCTGCTCAATGGCTCTTGGGGAGAAGAAAGAGGACTCCTCCAACGACTCCGATGAGAAGGCATCTTCCTATGAACAAGAAGTTGTTAATTTACTAGAATAGAATAGTTAGGAGTTGAAGTATCGGGATAAACTGCTTAGAGGAGCTAAGAAGAGAATAGATGAGCTTGAGAGTGAGCTTGCCACGGCAAATGGCAAGATTGAGAGTTTGTCTTCTTCTCCTTGCTTGGGTGATAGTGGTGAGTGCCCTAACTGTGAGTTGTTGTTGTGTGACCTGACAACTCTTAAGTCCAGGTACACAGAGAGAGTAGATGAGAGAGACGCTTTGGCCACTGAGCTTGAAAGTGCTCAGTAGGAGCTAAAAGATGCTCATGCCACTGTCGTCGCACCTTGTGTAGACTGCCCATCCCATTTAGCGAGTATAGATTTAACTGAGAGCCAAGAGTGATGAGCAGTTGAGAAAGTTAGATGGAGTGAGAGCTGAGTTGGAACAGACTAAGCTAGAGCTTGAGACCTTGTCAGTTCCACCCACTGTTTGTGAGAACTTCCTGTCCATTAGAATGGAGTTGATCAAGCTAACAGCAGAGAAGTCTGTCGAAGTTGATAAAGAGTGTGAGATCTGCTTGTCTCAGATTGAGGTGTTAGCTTCTTTGAGAGAGGAGCTAGCTGATGTTTAGAATGAGAACTTTTACCTCCGTCAGATCCTGAGTTGGATTAGTGCCAGAGAGCCACAACTCGGCATGATGATCCAGCAGTTCAATAGACAGGATGGATTTGGGGTAGGTTACACATATACCAAGGCTGATTTTGAGAGCGCCATTAGCCATGCAGTGGAGTGGAGTAAGATGACTCCTGAACAGATACATCCCAAGACTCAATCTACTGAGTCCTTTAAGGATAGTCAGGCCAAGGATGGAGTGATCCAAGAACAACCTAAAGCTCCACCTAAGAAGCAGATCTGGGTCCCAAAGCCTAAAACTCTTCACACTTCTCTTGATTCTTTACCTGGACCCTCTCACACCAAAGATGATACACCAAACACCACCAAACCTAAGAATCCCAAGTCTCAACCACATACCAAGAAGCCTACCTATCACTGTGAGTTTTGTTAAAGAGACGGGCATCTTGAGGAGTTTTGCTTTAGGAGGAAGCGAGTTGAGCGAGCAGAGAGAGCTCGAGGTGTGCAGGAGCAGTTCTACCAGCAGGGTGGTAGACAGAGAGTTCCTCGACGCAGAGAGAGGCTAGAGGCTAGGCCACGTCGTGTAGGTGGTGGTAGAGGAGACAGTTTTTATGATCGTGCTCTGGAGGGTGGTTTTTGTTCCGGCAGAGTTCCAGATCGTTATGGATACGGTGTTGGTCCTCGTAACCGTGATTTTAGGAAAAACAGAGGATCGCGCTTTGATCCGCGTTTGGTCCAGACTCATATGATTCCTTCTGCTTTCCTACATATGCGCAGATGGCTCGACACTGGTTTAACACCTTTGCCAAACCTGGGGTTGGACCGTTTGTTCCCACTTGTGATTATTGATCTGGATTTGGGAGTTGTGTATCCTTTTTTGGATATTTTAAGTCAATTTTTTCTTTTCTTCTTTATTTTTATTGAGTCTTTCTGTGTGTGTTCATATCATGCATAATCATAAATCACATTTTGAGCTTGCTTCTGTTATATGATTAATCTGCTTTACTTTCTCTAGCTAGTATATGCTTTTGACTACATGTCGATGATCATGTTCTGGTTCAGTTCACGTGATATATCTGATATTTGTCATATGCATGGCTTTTATGCTTTAAAATTGAAAAATGATCATCATTGCTTCTGGTAACTAGCATGTGTAGGCTGAATGCTTTCGCTATCTTTTACATGCCTTGTAGCTATATCCTTACTTAGATGCAGATATGCAACTTGGACATCTATATGCTTTAAATATGAAAAATGTGCTATAAAATGCTAAAAAAATCCAGAAAAATGAAAAATTTATGCATTTTTATGATTATTAGAAAAGATCCATGTGGGTTTGCTTTGTCACATTGCATTGTTCTGGACTGCTTACCATAGCACTTTGGTATGAACTAGGACAGTGTAATGTATGCCAAGACCAATGTCTTAAGCTTCTGATGGTCCAGTTCTGGCCTAGGCTTGACTTGGTCGGTTAGCATAAGGTTTGACATGCAAATAACCCCTGGCAGAAATGAAAAAAAAATTAAAAAGATGACAAGTTTGCTGAAGCACTTTGTTTTGGACAATGCTTATCTTGGTAGATATCTGTTAGCTTTTGCATCTCATGCTTTACTTTGCTTCTCAACTAGAAAATGTGGTGATGCTTTTGTTTTTGCAAAAATCGAAAAATGTGTGCTAATGACTTTCTTAAGATATCATCTATTGCACTGATCATGTCATGTATCTTAGACAGTATATCTTTCGCTATACCTGTTAGATGTTGTTATTGCAGTTAATCATATCTAAGAAGCATGCTTTTCACACTCCACCTGCACCCCATCTGCACTCATGGCATTTTTTGAGGGGGAGCTGAGGAGCCATGCTGAATAGTGTGGGCCTCATGGCTCCAGAAGTGATGAGTCATTGTCAACGATAGTCAAAGAGGACAGAAAAAGAAGAGATCTGCTGTTTCATGGGCCGCGTGTGACTCAGGTACACGGGCAGCGAGCGACTGTCGGGTAGAGGAGGCTGCGAAGTCGGGCTGGCCCAATCCGGGTGCATGGGCCAGAAGCAGTAGAAGACCCACTGGGCTGTTGACCAGGACTGACTCAGGTACACGGGCGGTGAGCGATTGCCGGGCTGAGAGAGCTGCGGAGTCGGGCCGGCCCAATCCGGGTACCTGGTGCAAAACTGGTGGAGGCTTTGTCAGTTTCGGCACAAAACTGACAACCGTTGATTCTGTATCCGACTGTCCAGAAGAGAAGCCGTAGTCGCTACGAAAGCTGAGCTTCCGGATAAGTCATCTGTAACTCTAGGCCCACAGTCAGTCAGTCGTGTCTGTAAAAATACCTAAGGGCAGTAGAGTCTTTTCCTTTATTCTTGAGTCTGTAAAAACCCTAAGGGGCTGGTAGAATATTCCTAGTGTTGGGAGCCTATAAATAGGACCCTAATCCCTAGGGTTTGTACTACCCTTTTGGCTGAAATCAAATCCACTCTATTGGGTCACTTTTTGTCTCTTGCCTTGCCTTTCTCTTCTCTTGTTCCCTGCTTGCGCCGCCAGGAAGTTTTGCTCCTGTGTTTAATGCCTTGCTTTTAATGTTGCAGTAAATGCCCCATTTCCTTGTGTGCAGTATCTGCAAAGCTTTTAATGGCTACATTTCATTAGCATAGCAAGTTTTCCCGTGATTTTTGAGGCTTTGGAGGCTTCGGCTGGGTGTGTTCTTCACTCTAGTAGTACTAGTTCTTGCTGTTGCAAGTAGTACTACTTCCCTGCAGCTACAGTGTTCTGTGCAGCTTTTCACCTTCTACTGCACAGCTTTTTGATCGAAGCTGACAGGGTCTATTACCTTTTCTGGCTGTGTTTCTGGCGAAGTCTTTCTCTGGTCGAAGCCCCTCAGCTTCGTGAGGCAGGCTTCGATCTAACACCTTCGAAGGCTTCGTTCGATCTTCGATTTTTGGTTTGTGTTCTGGGTTGCTAAGCTTCGAAGCATTTTCTGAACGTCAGCATCGCATACTTCGAACGATAGTGCGAAGGGGCTTCGGCTCTATCTGTTCGAAGTCCATACATCGACAAGTTTCGAAGTTGGGTTCGAAGCTTGTAGCTCCGCTAGGCCTCGCACTGACTTCTGTGTGGCGTGTCACCCTTCGCCTCTCTTTTCGGAGCTTGCTCTTTTCGAAGGTAGAGCATTGACTTCGGACTTGGTTTTCTGTCGTGTGGCAGGCTTCGCTTCTCTGTTCGAAGGTCGTTCATCTGTCTGTTGTGTTCGAAGTTCTGTGTTTGAAGGTTTGACTTCGAAGCTGTTGGTTCGAAGCTGTGTTTGAAGCTTTGTCTTCGAAGTACACACTTCGAAGCAGGCTCCGACATTTGTCATACTTCGCTTCGAAGCATACTTCGCTTCTTGCCACTTCGAACTAGACTAGATTCAAACACCTTCGGCATCTTCAACATGCTTCGCAACTGACCTCCGAAGCAGGCTCCGTCACCAACCTCCGAAGCAGACCTCGACGTGCGAAGGGGGCTTCGCCAAGTTCCGAACAGGAGACAAATTTGGACAGTAACTTCTCTTTTCATCTTACACATACTTAGATCATTTCATTGAGAAGGTTAGGCCTGTTACACCTTTTTCATCTGCCTAGTTGCACTACTTTAGTTTTACACTGTTTATCATCAGTTGCTTCTAGGTTAGAAACCTTTCGACTTAGGCCTTCTGTTTATTTTCTGCTGCGTAGTCTTTTGAGGTGCGTTGGGTATTGGGAACAGGCCATTGATTCGAAAGAATTTTTTAAGGCGCCCATTCACCCCCCTCTGGTCGCTACTTTCGGTCCTACAAGTGGTATAAGAGCGAGGTTAGGGTTTTTCCATACCTTGACCGGTTCTAAACCCCAGTAGTGACTATGACGTCTCCTGGCAAGGTCCCGTCCTTGGAAGCCTATGGCTATAATTATTGGAAGACTCGCATGCGAGCCTATCTCATGAGCCAGGGTTCGGACATATGGGACATTTGCGTTCACACCACGTTTGTCATTTTGCCAGTTACTGAGCAAGGTACTGCTGGTATCATTGCTCAGCATCTGAGCAACAGTAAGGCTGTGAACATTCTGTTTTCTGGCTTAGGTCCCACTGAGTTTGAGCGAGTGAGTCATCTCTCCAATGCGAGAGAGATCTGGGCTACCCTCAAGGCACACCATGAGGGAACAGCACAGGTCAAGGCTCGACTCTATCAGACCTACCGGCGTGAATATGAGAATTTCACACAGAAGCCGGGTGAATCTGTTGAGGCTTTGTTTGGTCGCTTTCAGTCGATCATTAACAAGCTTCGGGACAACAAGGCTGAGGGTGCTCAGTTAGTCTCAGATCACGAGCAGGCTCTCAAGGTTCTCCATACCTTGGACCCAAAGATCTGGGAGATCAAGGTATCCTCTATCGTTGAGAGCACTTCTTACGATACCTTGACCATTTCTGAGTTATTTAGCAAGCTGAAGGCCACTGAGGTAGATATCCAGTTGAGATCAAATCTCACTGGCTCTGGATCAAAATCCCTGGCCCTTGCTACACCTTCTGTTGATCCCTCTGCTGTGAGCTGTGCTGGGTTCTCTTTGATGTCTATCACTGAGGACCAGCTTGAGTTGTTGGGAGATGATGATTTGTGTCTTTTTAACAACCGGGTGCGTCGTGTCTATGATAAAAGAATGTTCAAAAGACACGACACAAAATCCGGATGCTTTGAATGTGGTGATCCAGGACACTTCATCGCCGACTGCCCCAAGTGCAATGGATACAAGAAGGGCACCGGTGGCAGCTTCCACGACTCCGGCAAGCATGAGAACCCTTCCTTCAACAAGGGCAAGCCGAAGACCCGGTTCTTCAAAAAGGCCCTGAAGGACTACCGGCGAGAGAACAAGAAGCATGACAAGGCCTTCTTCGCCGAGATGGAGAAAAGCTACTCCAAGCGGTCCACGTCCTCTTCCTCTTCATCGAGCTCAAGCGATGAGGAGATCGCCATCATGAAGGGGAAGGACAAGGATGATACGACGGGCCTCTTCTTCATGGCTTTCGGGGACAAGCTGAAGAGCCGCTCACACCAGCGCCGAAGATCCCGCAGGAGCTTCTGTTCAATGGCTCTTGGGGATAGAGAAGAAAAGACCTCCTTCGACGACTCCGACGACGACGACAGCAAGGTATCATCTTATGAGCGTGAAATTGTTGATTTACTTGAGAGCAATCGTCAGGAGTTGAAGTATCGGGAAAAACTGCTTAGGGGGGCTAAGAAGAGGATAGATGAGTTAGAAAGTGAGCTTGCCGTGGCCAACAGCAGAATTGAGAGTCTATCTTCTTCTCCTTGCTTGGGTAATAGCAGTGAGTGCCCGAAGTGTGAGGTGCTTCTGTGTGACCTGTCGACTCTGAAGTCCAGGTACACAGAAAGGGTTGATGAGAGGGACGCTTTGGCCACTGAGCTTGAAAGCGCTCAGCAGGAGCTGAAAGATGCTCAAGCCACTGTCGTCGCACCCTGTGTTGATTGCCCATCTCATCTAGCAGCCTTAGCTGAGCTGAAATCCAAGGGCGATGAGCATTTGGGTGATTTAGAGAGGTTGAGAGCTGAGCTTGCGCAGACTAGGCTAGAGCTTGAGACATTGTCAGTTCTACCCACTGTCTGTGAGAACTGCTTGTCTCTTATAATGGAGTTGATTAAGCTAAAAGCCGGGAAGTCTGTCCAAGTAGAGAGTGAGTGTGAGACCTTCTTGTCTCAGGTGGAGGTTCTAGCTTCCTTGAGAGAGGAGCTAGCAGATTCTCAGAATGAGAACTTTTACCTCCGTTCTATCCTAAGTTGGATCAGTGCCAGAGAGCCACAGCTTGGCATGATGATCCAGCAGTTCAAGAGGCAGGATGGGTTTGGGGTAGGTTACACCTACACCAAGGCTGACTTTGAGAGTGCCATCAGCTGGGCAGTGGAGTGGAGTAAAATGACTCCAGAGCAGAGGTATCCCAAGACTCACTCCACTGAGTCTTCCCAGGCTTGTCAGCCCAAGGATGGAGTGATCCATGAACCACCTAAAGCTCCACCCAAGAAACCTATCTGGGTTCCAAAGCCCAAACTCCTCCACACTTCTCTTGACTCTCTTCCTGGACCTTCTCAGCCCAAGAAGACCACACCAAACACTACCAAGCCCAAAAATCCTAAACCTCAACCACATCCCAAGAAGCCCACCTATCATTGTGAGTACTGTCAGAGAGACGGGCATCTTGTGGAGTTCTGCTTCAGGAGGAAGCGGGTTGAGAGCAGAGAGGGCTCGTAGTGATCAGGAGCAGCTCTACCAACAGGGTGGTAGACTGCGTGTTCCTCGACGCGGGGAGAGGCTGGAGGCCAGGCCGCGTCGTGTAGGCGGTGGTAGAGGAGACGGCTTTCTTGCCGGTGCTCCAGTTGGTGGTGTCCGTTCCGGCAGAGTTCCAGACCGTGTTGGCTACGGTTCTGGACCTCGTGGCCGCAGGGTTAGGCAAAACCGAGGACCGTGCTTTGAGCCGCGTTTTGGTCCAAACTCTTTTGATGGTTTTCGCTTTCCATCTTTTGAGCAGATGGCTCGACACTGGTTTAGCTCTTTTGCTAAACCTGGTGCCGAACCATTTGCTCCCACTTACAGACATTGATTGTGCAGGACCGGGGACTGGAGGATGTTTGGATCATGGACTCAGGATGCTCTCGCCACATGACGGGACATCGCAGATGGTTCTCCACTCTCACTCCCCCGAGCTCCAAAGAATACATCACATTCGGGAACAGCGGTCAAGGGAAAGTAAGTGGCATAGGCTCAATTAGCATTTCAGATCATTTCTCTTTAAAGAATGTTGCCTTGGTTAAGAATTTGAACTTCAATTTGATTTCTGTTTCGCAACTTCTTGAGGATGGTTTGGAAGTGCGTTTTAAGAAGGGCAATTCTTCTGTGGTTGATTCTAGAGGGTCTCTGGTTTGTCAGATTTTACCTTTCGGTAAAGTATTTCGAATTGACTTCTCTAGTTCTTTTGGCCCTTCTCGTTGTTTGATTGCTGGATCTTCTTCTGAGCTCTGGAAGTGGCATAGGAGGTTAGGTCACTTGAGTTTTGACCTGCTAGTCTGGTTAAGCTCTATGGACCTCATCCGAGGATTGCCCAAGCTTAAGATGGAGAAGGATCTAGTTTGTCATCCCTGTCGTCATGGGAAAATGGTTGCCGCTTCTCACGCACCTGTAACTCAGGTGATGACTTCATATCCGGGCGAGCTTTTACATTTGGACACTGTAGGTCCAGCTCAGGTACGCTCAGTCGGTGGGAAGTGGTATGCACTTGTAATTGTTGACGACTTTTCTCGATTCTCGTGGGTTTTCTTTTTGGAGTCTAAGGATGAAACTTTTCAATTTGTCCATGACCTGATTTTGAAGCTGAAGAATGAGAACAATGGTCGGATGCGAGCAATTCGCTCCGACAACGGCTCTGAGTTCAAGAACTCTCAGTTCGTCAGCTTCTGTAGTGATCAGGGTCTGGACCATCGGTTTTCTTCTCCTTACACTCCCCCACAGAACGACATTGTGGAACGAAAGAACCGCACGGTAGTTGAGATGGCCAGGACGATGCTCGATGAGCACAAGACTCCTAGGCGTTTTTGGGCTGAAGCCATGAACACGGCTTGCTATCTGGCCAACCGCATTTTTCTTAGAGCTTACATTGGTAAGACATCATATGAACTGCGGTTTGGCAGACAGCCCAAGGTGAGCCACTTGCGAGCGTTTGGCTGCAAGTGCTTTGTGCTCAAGAAGGGAGGGCACTTGGACAAGTTTGAGTCTCATTGTTGGGATGGTATTTTTCTTGGTTATGCTTTGCATTCACGAGGTTTTCGCGTTTGGAACCTTGAATCCAAGTTGCTTGTCGAGACTTGTGAGGTTTCATTTGATGAGTCCTTGCCTTCTTTGAATCCTTCTTTTGAGCTTTCTGGTGATGATGAGCTCGGAGAGTCCATCTTTGAGGAAGATGAGGATACTCCAGCTGCTGATGAGGGTGGGCCTTCTGCATCCCCCGCAGATCCCACACCTTCTGAGATTTCGACTGATGATGAGGGCGGACCTCTGATCACTTCTTCCACTTCGATCGAGCCCCCTCAGTCGAGTCCAGAGGTCCCAGCTGCTGACTCCGGTGAGGTGACTTCAGATCACCAGGGAACCCTAGCAGTTCAGCGTGACCATCCCTCAGAGCTCATCATAGGTGATTTGACTGAGAGGACTTTGCGTTCTTCTGCCTCTCTCGCTGTGTTTGCTGAATCTGCGTTTGTTGCATCTTTTGAGCCCAGAGATGTTTCTCATGCTCTTTCTGATTCAAATTGGATTAATGCTATGCAAGAAGAGCTTGAGAATTTTGTCCGCAATCGGGTTTGGACGCTAGTTGAGCCGCCACCAGGATGCAACCCCATAGGCACCAAATGGGTATTCAAGAACAAACAAGGTGAAGATGGGGTTGTGGTGCGCAACAAGGCTCGACTAGTTGCCCAGGGTTATTGCCAGAAGGAAGGTATTGACTTTGAAGAAACCTTCGCTCCTGTTTCCCGTCTTGAGTCCATTCGTATTCTTCTAGCTTTTGCCGTTTCGAAGGGTTTTAAGCTTTTTCAAATGGATGTTAAGAGTGCTTTTCTGAACGGGTACATAGAAGAGGAGGTTTATGTTAGGCAACCCCCCGGTTTTGAGAACCCCAAGTTTCCTCGACATGTTTTTAAGTTGCACAAAGCTTTATATGGGTTAAAGCAAGCCCCCAGGGCTTGGTATGACCGGTTGAAGCAATTTTTGTTGGGGAAGGGCTTTGTGATGGGTTATGTGGATAAAACTCTTTTCTTGCTCAGAGATGCTTCAGATTTTTTAGTTGCTCAGATTTACGTGGACGATATTATCTTTGGCGGTACTACTGATTCTCTTGTGTCCAAGTTTTCTGAGCAGATGCACAGTGAGTTTGAGATGAGCCTCATGGGTGAGCTCAAGTACTTTTTAGGGCTCCAGATCAAGCAGACCAAGGACGACACCTTCATCCACCGAGGTAAGTACACTCGTGATATGTTAATGAAATTTGACTTTGGTGGTGAATTGAAGCCGCAGATGACCCCGATGGGCACTTCTGGGGGTCTGGACAAGGATGAGAGCGGCGTCAAGGTCAATGAAAGGGAGTTTCGAGGGATGATCGGTTCGCTGTTGTACTTAACGGCAACAAGACCGGACATACAGTTCGCCGTGGGACTTTGCGCGCGTTTTCAGTCTTCACCACGCGCATCTCACCGGCAAGCTGTCAAGCGCATATTCAGGTATCTCACTTATGCGCCCGATCTCGGTCTTTACTATTCAGCATCATCATCTCTTGATTTATCTGGCTTTTCGGATGCCGACTTTGGTGGGTGCCGGTTGGATCGCAATTCGACTTCCGGTACTTGCCAGTTTCTTGGTTCTTCTCTTGTGTCTTGGTCTTCATGAAAGCAATCTGGAGTTGCTCTCTCAACCACACAGGCTGAGTACGTAGCTGCTGCTAGCTGCTGCTCACAGTTGGTTTGGATGATATCCACTCTATGAGATTTTGGGTTGTTCTTTCCTACCAGAGTCCCATTGTTTTGCGACAACACTAGTGCTATTAGTGTAGGGAAAAACCCGTGTCTCCATTCAAAAACCAAACATATTGATGTGCGCTTTCACATCTTGCGGGATCAATATGAGAAAGGTGTCATTGACCTTGTTCATGTTGATACCCATCATCAGTTGGCTGACATTTTCACCAAACCCCTAGATCAGTCTACATTTGAGCATTTACGAGGGGATTTGGGTGTTGTGTATCCTTTCTAGGATATTTTGCGTCAGTTTTTCCTTCTTCTTTACTCTTTTCTTGAGTCTTTTTGTGTGTGTTCATAACATACATATTCACATATCACACTTTTGAGCCTGCTTCTGTTATATGATTGAACTGCTTTACTTATTCTAGCTGGTACATGCTTTTGATTACATGTCGATGATCATGCTTTGCTTCAGTTCAAATGATATGTCTGATATCTGTCATATGCGTGGTTTTTATGCTTTAAAATTGAAAAATGATCACCATTGCTTCTGGTAACTAGCATGCGTAGGCTGAATGTTCTTGCTATCTGTTATATGCCTTGTAGCTAGTTTCTGACTTAGATGCAAATATGCAACTTGGACATCTTTCTGCTTTAAAACATGGATACGTGCTATAAAAATGATGACAAATCAAGAAAAATGAAAATTCCATGCCTTTTTATGCATACCTTGAAAAGATCCAGGTGGGTTTGCTTTGTCGCACTGCATTGTTCTGGACTGCATACCATAGCACTTTGGTATGAACTAGGACAGTGTAATGTATGCCAAGACCAATGTCTTAAGCTTCTGATGGTCCAGTTCTGGCCTAGGCTTGACTTGGTCGGTCAGCATAAGGTTTGACATGCAAATAACCCCTGGCCACAATGAAAAAGGGAAAAGAAAAAGCTTGAAAATTGAAATGATAACAAGTTTGCTGAAGCACTTTGTTTTTGGACAATGCTTATCTTGGTAGATATCAGTTAGCTTTTGCATCTCATGCTTTACCTTGCTTGTTTATTCGAACATGTGGTGATGCTTTTGTTTGCAAAAACTGAAAACTGCGTGCAAATGACTTTCTTTAGATATCATCTGTTGCACTGATCATGCCATGTGTCTTAGACAGTATCTCTTTTGCTATACTTGTTAGATGCTGTAATTGCAGTCAATCATATTTAAGAAGCATGCTTTCTACACTCCTTATGCACTCCAGTTGAATTCACTGCATATTTTGAGGGGGAGTTGCATTTTAGGGGGAGTCTGTGTCTCTTTTGAGTGCTTGATGAGTTCACTTGTCAACAAGGGGGAGAAAATTTGGGATCAGAATTTAAGGGGGAGTTTTTACTCTGTTGATATCCTTGTTGTTCTGAAATCGCACTCATTTTGAGCTTTTATGTTTTGGTTAACCATAATGACCGCTTCTTGCTTTTGTTCGGCTTTTGGTCATTAGGGTTAAACTTTTACCTTATTTTTCTTCTTCTTTGTTTTCTTGTGTTTTGTTTTCGTGTTTCCACATTTGTTCGCAGGTGCTGAAGAGCCGAGAAAAGAGGAGTGTTGACAATGCACTCATCAAGGAGGAGATTGAGGAGCCATGCTGAATAGCGTGGGCCTCATGGCTCCAGAAGTGATGAGTCATTGTCAACGATAGTCAAAGAGGACAGAAAAAGAAGAGATCTGCTGTTTCATGGGCCGCGTGTGACTCAGGTACACGGGCAGCGAGTGACTATCGGGCAGAGGAGGCTGCGAAGTCGGGCTGGCCCAATCCGGGTGCATGGGCCAGAAGCAGTAGAAGACCCACTGGGCTGTTGACCAGGACTGACTCAGGTACACGGGCGGTGAGCGATTGCCGGGCTGAGAGAGCTGCGGAGTCGGGCCGGCCCAATCCGGGTACCTGGTGCAAAGCTGGTGGAGGCTTTGTCAGTTTCGGCGCAAAACTGACAACCGTTGATTCTGTATCCGACTGTCCAGAAGAGAAGCCGTAGTCGCTACGAAAGCTGAGCTTCCGGATAAGTCATCTGTAACTCTAGGCCCACAGTCAGTCAGTCGTGTCTGTAAAAATACCTAAGGGCAGTAGAGTCTTTTCCTTTATTCTTGAGTCTGTAAAAACCCTAAGGGGCTGGTAGAATATTCCTAGTGTTGGGAGCCTATAAATAGGACCCCAATCCCTAGGGTTTGGACTACCCTTTTGGCTGAAATCAAATCCACTCTATTGGGTCACTTTTTGTCTCTTGCCTTGCCTTTCTCTTCTCTTGTTCCCTGCTTGCGCTGCCAGGAAGTTTTGCTCCTGTGTTTAATGCCTTGCTTTTAATGTTGCAGTAAATGCCCCATTTCCTTGTGTGCAGTATCTGCAAAGCTTTTAATGGCTACATTTCATTAGCATAGCAAGTTTTCCCATGATTTTTGAGGCTTTGGAGGCTTCGGCTGGGTGTGTTCTTCACTCTAGTAGTACTAGTTCTTGCTGTTGCAAGTAGTACTACTTCTCTGCAGCTACAGTGTTCTGTGCAGCTTTTCACCTTCTACTGCACAGCTTTTTGATCGAAGCTGACAGGGTCTATTACCTTTTCTGGCTGTGTTTCTGGCGAAGTCTTTCTCTGTTCGAAGCCCCTCAGCTTCGTGAGGCAGGCTTCGATCTAACACCTTCGAAGGCTTCGTTCGATCTTCGATTTTTGGTTTGTGTTCTGGGTTGCTAAGCTTCGAAGCATTTTCTGAACGTCAGCATCGCATACTTCGAACGATAGTGCGAAGGGCCTTCGTCTCTATCTATTCGAAGTCCATACTTCGACAAGTTTCGAAGTTGGGTTCGAAGCTTGTAGCTCCGCTAGGCCTCGCACTGACTTCTGTGTGGCGTGTCACCCTTCGCCTCTCTTTTCGGAGCTTGCTCTTTTCGAAGGTAGAGCATTGACTTCGGACTTGGTTTTCTGTCGTGTGGCAGGCTTCGCTTCTCTGTTCGAAGGTCGTTCATCTGTCTGTTGTGTTCGAAGTTCTGTGTTTGAAGGTTTGACTTCGAAGCTGTTGGTTCGAAGCTGTGTTCGAAGCTTTGTCTTCGAAGTACACACTTCGAAGCAAGCTCCGACATTTGTCATACTTCGCTTCGAAGCATACTTCGCTTCTTGCCACTTCGAACTAGACTAGAACCAAACACCTTCGGCATCTTCAACATGCTTCGCAACTGACCTCCGAAGCAGGCTCCGTCACCAACCTACGAAGCAGACCTCGACGTGCGAAGGGGGCTTCGCCAAGTTCCAAACAGGAGACAAATTTGGACAGTAACTTCTCTTTTCATCTTACACATACTTAGATCATTTCATTGAGAAGGTTAGGCCTGTTACACCTTGTTCATCTGCCTAGTTGCACTACTTTAGTTTTACACTGTTTATCATCAGTTGCTTCTAGGTTAGAAACCTTTCGACTTAGGCATTCTGTTTATTTTCTGCTGCGTAGTCTTTTGAGGTGCGTTGGGTATTGGGAACAGGCCATTGATTCGAAAGAATTTTTTAAGGCGCCCATTCACCCCCCTCTGGTCGCTACTTTTGGTCCTACAGGAGCTGCATTTCAGGGGGAGTTTGTGTTTATGTCTCTTTAAAGTGCATTTAGTCTCACTTGATGAGTCCAATTGTCAACAAGGGGAAGAAATTTTGGATATATTTTTGGCTTTCTCTGCGATTTATTTTAGGGGGAGTTTTCTTGTTGGTAATTCTGAGATTTGCACTTGTTTTGAGGCTTTATTTTTGGTTAACCATAATGCCCGCTTTTCTTGCTTCTGTTTGGCTTTTGGTCTTTAGGGTTAAACTTTTATTTTATTTCTTCTATTTTATTTTGTCTTTGTTTTTCTGTTTCCACATGTTTTTGCAGGTTCTAGAGATGAGCTGAAGAGGGTGTTGACAATGCACTCATCAAGGGGGAGATTGAGAAACCATGTTGAAGAATATGGTTTTGATATTACAGATGTGATGAGTGATTGTCAACGGAAGTCAATGAAAGGGAGAGATGAAGACCTGTCGAGTCTGAGGCGCATGTGACTCAGGTACACGGGCAGTGAACGATAGCCGGGCAGAGGAGTCGCGGCGTTGGGCTGGCCCAATCCGGGTACATGGCTAGGAGCGGCAGAGGATCCACCAGTCTGTTGACTAGGTTTGACTCAGGTACAGGGGCGGCGAGCGATTGCCAGGCTGAGGAAGCCGCGGGGTCGGGTCGGCCCAATCCGGGTACCCGGTGCGAAGATGGTGGATGCTTTGTCAGTTTCGGCATAAAACTGACAATCTATGTTTAATTCATTTTTAGGATATTAATATTTAGTTTTTAAGTTTAGAATAATTTTATTTGAGTCAGGTAAGTTTTTTAAGATTAGTTTAGTAATTTTCAAAATTTAATTTAGAGTCAGTTTAATTTTACCCGTGGGTAAATTAGTCTTTTCATGTATTAGGATTTGCCTATAAATAGGCCCCTATCTCCTTGGAGATAGACGACTGTTTTTCAATAATTAATTTACAATCCAAAAATTGTCTTCGGCTCATCTCTTTCTCTCCGGATTTTTCTCATCTGCGCATTCTCAAGTTCCTCTCCGGAGCAATCTTTTTCGCTGGCCAAATTTGTTTTCGCGTGCATCTGCATCCGGTACAGCGCAAGCCCACGCAGTCAGATAGCAGTGCAAGGCTGCAGGCGGCAAGCTAGCCCTGAAGCGTGTGGGGCCCACCTCGTGGGCTGGGGTTGTGTTCGGCGGGAGGCTGCTGCTGCAGCCCCAAGGGAACATGGCAACAAGTTTCCTCCTGCAATGCCTTTGGCATTCGTCTGCTCACGGTGGAAAGCAGTGGCAGCGGCGGCTTTGCACAGAGCGCATCATAGGCGTAGGCCCCACGGTGATTCCTTGCGGATCTACGGCAAGCAGGTAAGTAGATTAAATCTCCTATTTTCTAGGTAATCTCAGTTTAATTAATAAACTAGTAGTTATCTGTTCTGTTAATTAAAATTAATCTCATCATTAATTTTTAATATGTTAGTTTGTTTTTAACGCAAGTTAGTTAATCTGCTTATCTCTAAATTTTTGGCTAGATTAAATTTGTTAGCTATTTCGTAGCTAATTTTATCTGCTAGAATTTATTCGTGTTAGCATATTTTATTTAAGTGGTTTTAATCTGCTCTCTGCTTTAAATGTTTATTTCGTTTTCCTGTTGAGTTTTGGAGTTCTACTTTCCATAGAGCAGCAGCAGTCTATTTCATAGCCTATAGACTTGTTTTAGCCTGGCACATGCATGAAGCTAGTGAATTATTTCCTAGGGGTAGTAGTTCTACAGCCTAGCTAGGAATTTTAGGGTCATTGAATGGCTGACAAAGGCTAGGATGCATAGAGTTTTTCCCTAGCCTCCTGACGTCTCTGGTTTCTCTTGGTTGTGTGTTTTTTGTGTGGATAGTTCCTGCAGTACAGCAGCATCAGTTTTTATGCCTCTCATGGTAAGCTGTGTTCTTAGGCATGGGACCCACATTTCTTGAAAGCAGCAATAGCCTACGATTTATCTACTAGATATTATTCTTTAATCTGCTTATTAGTTATCTCATATTATTAATTTAAATATATCTATTTAATCCGCTCATATAAAAGGAAAAGAAAAATTTATTAGTCGTAATAAATTTTTATTCTAGTTTTCACGTAAAATATTTTAGGTTTATATCATAATTAATTTTTGAATGATCACTGCTTTATTTATTTGATTAGTAGTTTATTTCTAGACTACAATATAAATAATTAGTAATTTATCTAGGTGTTTTTATTTACTGCAGTATTTTTATTTAGTTTATTTTTAATATCATTTTAATTAGGACACTGGTCATTTTTAGGCTAGACAACTATAGTACCAGTAATTTGCCTTGCTAATATTGTTTGTCTGGTTTTGTTCTTCTGGGTGTTGGCTTTAATTTATAGTTTAGCAAGAAATTTTAGGCGCCCATTCACCCCCCTCTGGTCGCTACTTTCGGTCCTACAGCCATCCACATGGCCGAGCTCTGATATCAGCTCGGTCTCCCTCAGGCCCAGGTAGGACTCGTGGAGGGGAGCGGTCTTCGCCGCGAAGTCTTGGCCGCTCTCTAGGAAGGGAACCAAGAGGGGCACGCAGGAGCGAGCATGCCTCAGGTCTGTAGGAGGGAGGATCTCGGTGTCCCGAGTGGCTTCCCCCGAGGCTCCCTCCGAGGCCTCCTCCGACTCCGCCTGGTCGTCCGACTCCGAGACCTCCGCCACATCCATAGGGGCTTTGGCTCTCGCATCGGCGGCACCTCCAGAGGGTGCAGGTGATGGGACTGGGGCCCGGGTAGAGGTGCCTGCACAAGGGCAAAGTATGCTAATCAGAAGCATTGTAAGCAAAGATACTCAGGTAGGGGATTGGTGTGAGGCTTCATACCTTCATCCATGGCCTCGGTCGGAGGATCCGAAGACTGAATTCCTATGGGGTGCAGGGTCAGTAGAAGAGGTTGTCCATTGAGTTCATTGGGGAGCCGGCCAGCGCTGCGGCTAATTAAGCCTCCACGTTGGTGCTCCCCTCAATCGCTCCCAAGGAGTCGGCCATCCCCCTAGGTCCATACTGTCAGTTTCCCGATTTTTGCGGGAGTTAGCGGAGATCCCCTCTGACGCGAAGGAGTAGACCAGGGAGACATCGTTGCTCCCGCGTTGGACGCCTCCGGTCCGATCCCTAGAGCGGGATGCTGCTGGTTCGATGAAGCCGAAACCCCTCCGTCAGCGGTGCCGCCAGGAGCCAGTCGTTCGGTCTGGGATGTGCTGGGGTTTGGCAGGGAGTCGTCTGACTCCGTTCCCACTCCCCCGCTAGAGGATTCCCCTTCGGAGTTAGAAGCGGAGGAGCAAGCCGGAGAGAGTTGCTTGGGACCCTTCACGGTCTTCTTCTTTTTCGGAGGGCGCCTTGGAGACTCCCTGGCATTGAGATCCGCCGCCCACTTTTTCGAATTCGGGCGTAAGGCTTCCTTCTCTGGGAGAGGTGGCGGGGAGAGGTTGAGTGCGTCCCACACGCGGTTGAATCGCTCCCAAGACCCGACAAGCTCCATCTGTCGCTTGTGTTCAGTCGGAGTAGGAGCCCAAGTATCTTCTCGGCGATCCGGGCTACTTCGTCTGGGGTCTTGGCATCAAGCGACCCTGTAGTCAGGTTAAATGTTTTAGCATTCCTGCTATCTGTCGAAGTCATAAGGAGTTTGATCAGGGGAAAATAAAGCAGTCGAACCTAGCCGATTGGAAAGCTCCGTTGAGGAAGACTTGTCTTGGGCGCTCCGAAGCGAGGCTGGCACCTCCTCCTTCAGAGGCGAGATCTTGAGCGCGACGAACTCATCCATCAGATCACGCATGCTCATCCGGCAGGCAATGATTTGGAGGAGTCAGATGCGGGCAGAGATTCAGCCAGCATTGGCTTCGATGTTCGCCTCCCTCCGGCACTAGATGTGGCGCCGGGGTCCGGCGAGTACGGAGTCCAGCCCAGCTCAGACATAGAACCAATGGTGTATCTAGTTGGAGTACCACTGTTCATTGATGGCTTTCGTGGGGAAGGATTCCGCATATTTCTTTCGAAGCTAGAAGTTGATGCTGCCGTAGGACTGCACCAGGCCCTCCTTCTTCTTTGGTTGGCAAAGCGCCTCATGCATCCGAGCGAAGACCTCCACTCGGCCCTCGCAGCCCTCCGCTCGCATGGACCACTCGAAGATGGAGAGGCGGGCCACGGCGTTCGTGGATAGTTGGGGCAGTTTGAGGTGGAAGGCGTCAAGGACCCCCGCTAGGAGCTCTAAAGCTGGGAACCCAGCCATGTGTCGAAGAATGCCTCGAAGATGATGACCTCTCCTTCGCACGGCTCGGGGATGGTGTCCAGGCCCGGCTTCCTGGCCTCCATGCTGGGGCCGAGGCGGATCCGGGTCGCTAGAGCAATGGATTTGGCCGAGCACGACGACTTCCCCAGCTCTAGAGTTTGCTCCTGAAATGTTTTCGACGCCGGGTGGAACTCTTGGGGATCTCGGGTTTCTGCTGAGCTGGGGGCCATTGCCGCAACTACTACTTGGCGCTACAGGAACAGGGGATCGGCCGCTACCGTGGGAGCGCTCCTCTCTGACATGCTTGAAGATGATAGTGAAGAGAAGGCGGCTGAGAACTAGGAAGATGGAGGTGGAGAATGTGAGTCTTTGAGAGTTGGGTTGGCTAAGCAGGAGGAGGTTAGTTTGGCCAACAGGGAGTATTTATGCGCGCGCGGTGGTCGCTCAGTCCGTTCGACGCCCCGCCTGTTCGCATTCCCCCATGTGCCCGTGTGCGCCGGGCACGCGGGAACTGCATTAATGTCTCACCGGTCCACTCCTCCCACGCGCCGGCGCGCGATGGTAGAGCTGAAGCTGAATTAAAGTCCTGCTGGTCCATTTCCGGCACGCGCTAGCATTCAACGGTCACACTGAGGTCGCATTAAATTCAGCAGGTCCAACTCCTCCTGTGGGCTGGCATGCAACGGTCACCCTGGAGTTGCCTCGAGGCCATCGACCAAGTCTCCTGTCGTGTCGGCACGCATCGAGCGCGTCGGAGCCGCTACAAGGTCAACCCCAGGCTCTGAAGCTTCGTAGCACCCCCGAAGCATTCAGAGCGGATAGCCGGTTCACTGCAAGCGCCCTAGGTCTCACTGTGAGTTGATTTCTGATAGGATTAACCATCTGTATTATCTTGTACGCTTCCTTCCTTTTCTTCCGCGTAGGGCCTTTCAACAGAAAGAAGCGAGGGCTACTGTTGGGGGAGATAATCCCGACGAAGCTTGGGAACATGAATGATGGGAGCGCTGTTCGAAGGAAGGGCTTTGTTAGCTAGAGGCTGGTGAGGGTATCGGCCCTAAGATGGTACAGAGGCTGGATGTTCCCCTCCGAAGGCGTTCGGAGGACCTGAAGCCCGGAGGCCCGTGGTCTCGGAGCTGCGAAGCAGGTAGGAGGCCAGAGCCATATCCCCGAAAGGTGCGAAGGTCCCGACATTAGGACAAAAGACCGGGACCAGTTTGGTCAAAGTGGTCTGGTGATAGGATCGTGATCATCTGCGTAGTGTCTGGTGCTGCTGCCCTAGTCCAGAATGGCTGATACGCTGTCAGGGTTACACCTTTTGTCTATACTATGGGGTTGCAATTCTTGTCGGTACTATAGGCCCGTGTTAGGCAGTACTACTGCCAGAAGGATTTTGGAAGTATCGGACCCGCATCCGGGGTCCTCTATAAATACTTCCCCTCCATAGGTTGTAAGGGACACTGGATCCAAGAAACACTTTGATCTTAGCTTCTCATTCCACACAGATTCTCAAACCTGTTGGTTTAGTCCGCTGTGCCAACACTATGTTTATCTCCAAGTGATTTTCATCATCTCCATGATTCCTAATAATAATAATAATATTAGGTAGTAATTTATTCTCAAACGAGTTGACTTGGAGATTTAATCGCTGTGCTCGAACTCGAAAAATTGGATTTTGGTATTCATGTATGGTTGTATCATTGGTAGGGATGTCCTCATCATCCTCCCATTCTTGATTTGGAGTCATCCTCGACTCAACGTCTATTGGTCCCCAATCAACTTCCATGATAATACAAGTGTTGGGGGAAAATATCTCATCTTCGGCGTTATTGCCAAAGCAGCATAAAGGCAGTCAACCAGTTCGAAGATTCTCCGAAGATCATCTTCGAAGATGCCCGGAACCCCGTTCGAAACACGAAGGTAGGCATAGGTTCGGAGTACATCTTCGAACTAATGCCCTCCAAGATCTTTTCTGCCAGCTAAGATGGAAGGCTTATCTTCTTTCTTATTAGATTAGTCTTTTACCATTTTAGCCCTATTAAGGGTACCGAATAGTTTCCACTATGTCGGTTGTAATAGAGGGGTAAATAGGTCTTTTCCTTAATGTTTGGGCCTATAAATACCCCCCATTTCACCCTGTAATAGGGACCGAATACAAGTTATTCAATACACACTTTCGAACTATTCTAAGTTATTATCCTTTCAGAGGCTTAGAACAGTTTGCTTCACAAACACTTCTGAGCTAAGAACTGTTTCCTAAGCAGAAGGCCGTAGGTTTAGCGTAATCTTTTACGCCAACAGGGGGTATTTATAGGCCCAAACATTAAGGAAAAGACCTATTTACCCCTCTATTACAACCGACATAGTGGAAACTATTCGGTACCCTTAATAGGGCTAAAATGGTAAAAGACTAATCTAATAAGAAAGAAGATAAGCCTTCCATCTTAGCTGGCAGAAAAGATCTTGGAGGGCATTAGTTCGAAGATGTACTCCGAACCTATGCCTACCTTCGTGTTTCGAACAGGGTTCCGGGCATCTTCGAAGATGATCTTCGGAGAATCTTCGAACTGGTTGACTGCCTTTATGCTGCTTTGGCAATAACGCCGAAGATGAGATATTTTCCCACAATAGTAGCCCCTCGAATACGCTTCTCCGTTGACCTGTAACGTTAGGAAAGCAGTATACGAAAGGAAAAGATAACCAATCATAGGGGTTATTGGTTTTTATTTTATCTCTGAAATGCATGAAGATATGAACTCCGAATCAGTCTTAAGGTAATTACTTTTCGAACTATCTTAGAACTGACTTAGGAAGTTCGAAAGTCTTTTTAGACTTAGAAGAAATAACCGTTAGTTTCTGTTTCCAACGAAAACTATAGCAGGCGTTAATTTCGTAAAAGAAGTAACGGCAGGAATGCGAAACGACATGAATTAACGATAAGAAAGTGAAGTCTAGGCTATAAATAAAGGGCCTACAAGTTACCCGGTTACCTTTTCAACCGCATTCTAACAATCAAAAACTTTTGAGCCCTTTGAGTTCTTGAGCCCTAGCCTTTGAGTTCTTGAGCCCTAGCCTCCATTTCCTCAGAGCAATCCAGCGATCGTGATGGTGAAGACCAAGGGATCTGCGCCTCCTTCGGCCTTGGCTCGGCAACAGGCGGCCGCAGCGGCAGCGGCGGCAGCGTTGGCGGCGGCACCTCCGATGCAGGCGGCGACATCCATGGCGGCAGGGGGGAGAAATCCCCAAATCCCCAATAATCAAGGTCTGTGCCCGCCGTCGACGAAATATTTAGACCAGTCTTTTCAACTGGGGTCTTCTGCCTGCAAGAGAGAATCGCTAGCAATGGCAGTAGAAGGGAAAATCAGTACCGGAGTAATGATTCGCAAGCCTGGAAAAGAGCTTATTCCGTCACCGAGGCCCGGAGAAGTAGTAGTATTCGAAGCTTTCTTCGAAGCTGGCTTGGGCCTTCCTGCTGTAGACTTCTTGGCGGAGGTATTGGATCTGTTTCATGTAACCCTCCCCCAATTATCTCCGAATGCAGTAGCTAGGTTAGCTATCTTTGAATGGGCGCTGAGAGCTGAAGGTTGTGAGGGGAGGGCAAAAATTTTCGCTGCACTTCATAGAGCAACTTGCCAGCCGAAGACCTTCGTAGGCTCCGGAGGTGAAAAAGTGCTAGTATCCTTCGGCTCTATCAACTTTAGGCTTCGGGACGAATATGCTCTTCAGTTTCCTGCCAAGGCCATCAATGCTAGATGGTATACTGATTGGGTCCTGAGGTGGTTCTATGCCGAAGTTGGAGCGAGCAGTCCTCTGGCTGGGCCCCTCAAAGAAATTCAATTCCGGAAGGAAGCCTTAGTACAGCCTGACGAAGGCCAGCTCGAAGCTCGCCTTAACCTGCTTCAGAAAATTAGCCGAAGGTTAAGCATGCGGGACTTAGCCGAAGAATTCCTCGGACTGCAAATTCCTCCGCTGATGGCCAACTGGCCTATCATCTTCGAGGATGACTCGGAAGGCGGTCTTCGCAAGATCAATTTAACTTCAAGCCCTGCAGGTAACTTCGAAACCAACATGCATTGTACATATTTATTTCGAAGAAAAAACTAACTTGAATTATTTATTTTTTAGCTTCTTCAGCCCCTATTACTTCAGAGCAAATTGTAAGGGCTTCGGAGAAGATTTTGGGTGCCCCAACTCCGACTGAAAAAGAATGGCGAATTAAATTGGTCGGGAGTTGGGAAAGGTTTAACAGAGTATGGGGAATGCTGAAACTCACTCCTCCCCCTCTGATGGATTGGGTGCCTTCGGAGAAAGGGCCCCAGAAGAGGAAAGTCGAAGCTGGGACTTCGAGTTCAGCAAAAACTCCGGTGAAGAAGGTGGCTCGGAAGCCAAAAAACCTCGCACCTTCGGATCCTACTCCTTCGAGCCCAAGGGCTTTGATTTCCGACTCCCAAGAAGAAACAGGGAGATTGCTTGTGCGTCTGATGGAAGAGAATGAAACTCAAAGGACTGCACAAGCCGAAGTACCTGCGAACGTACCGGAGTCCGGAGATAATGTTGATCAACCAAGGACTTCGGTAGTTCAAGAAGATGTAACTCAGGACGAAGTTCCTGTGAATGAAAGTGGGGTCGAAGTCACTATGGCTTCGATTTCCGAAGAAGCAACGAGGACTGCCCAGGACGATGCTCCTGCAGTCCAGATTTAACGGCTGATTCAGATGAACAATTAGCCTTTGATCCACCGAACAGTCCGACGATGACTCCTCTGCAAAATGTCGAAGGTAGACTTCGAATAACCTTTTTGTATTTATTTGAGTATTTATACTATGTATAATACTTTTCATTATTTTACAGAGTCCACTCCTATGGAAGAAGTCCGTCAAGAGGAAATAATTCCTGGACCTTCGACGACTTCGGAGCCAGCCCAGAGAGTTACTCAAAAGGGACCTAGAAGAGGCAAAAGACAAATAGAGCCCCTGCCTGCTATAAGCTCCGAATCAACTCCGTCTGATTCAACAGACGAGAGGCAATCTTCCAGGGAGGGTCAAACTCCAGTGGCTCCGAAGACCATAGGCCAAAGCTCCGGTCCTTCGTTGAACGAAGATGACCAAGAGGCAATAAGCATGCTCCCCTTGTTGGCTCCTTTCTTAGGGCAAACAACTGGTCTTCGGACTTTGCTCGAACCTTTGGATCGAGCTAGCCGTGACATAGGGGAGACCAAATTAGTGGCCATCCTGAGCAAGGCTGACAGGACGGAGCTTAATGCCGTTATTGAACGTACAGCCTACCAGGTACGAAGTAACTGCGAAATATTATAGAATTCATCTTTGAATAAATATTTACTTTAGTTTTTTATTTTGACAGCAAACTGTCTCGGCCCGAGCTGCAAGTCTATGCAATGACGAAGAAATCGCTCGGCTTCGGGAAGAAAATAGTGCTCTTCAAAGGAATTTTAACATCTCCGAAAGTCGAGTGGCTCAAATGGACAATATAATATCAACAGAGCGAAGGGTCAGGCAAAGCTTGGAGGCTGCGAAGAAAGAGCTCAAAGCAGAGAGGATTGTGCTTCGAGCAGAGGTTGAAAAACTGCGGGCGGAGCATGCTACTGCGGGGTCTAAGCTCGTCCGACTCGAAGAGGAAGCTAGCCAACTGTTAACCCAGAAGAACACTTTGACCACTGAGAATGCTAGGCTTTCTGGGGTTTTGGACGAAGTCACTTCGACGAAGGATGCGCTGAACGAAGATAAGTTGAAGTCTGAGAAGGTGGCTGCGGAGGTTATGAATCAGTTGTTAGATGTCCTGGAGTACTTCGGTACTACCGGAACTCTCCCTTCTGACGATAACATCAGCCTTCTGCGCCGGTTGAAAAGGATCCAAGGGGTGGCGAAGCAGATGAAGACGGCGGGCATTAGATACGGAGAACTCTCCGGACAAGTGTCTGCTGTTGGTCTACTTCGCTATTACGAAGATCTGGGCCGATCAATAACTCCAGACGCAGGAGGGGGTCCAATCACCTTTGACGACGAGCGACTTCTAAAACCTTCCGAAGGTGTGGCTGCTGCCTGGCGAGCCTTCCAAACCTCTTGGAGAGCCGAAGGTCGTTCTGCGATCAAGGCTTGGATTGACGAAGGCCAACGCCAGAAGCACGCTCGGACTCAAGCTTCGAGCAGTCAACCTCCTTCGAACCCGCAAGTTTAGGAATATTTTAGGATTTCTAACCATGTAAAGCTTTATGCTTGTAAACAATTATCAATGAAAATCTTGTTTGTCATATTTTTAGGCTTTGCCTCTTATGGAAGATATCGAAGTGTTAGAGCTTAACAGCGAACTTCGTTCATTGTGGAACACCTTCGAACTTCTAAAGAGTTATAAGCGTCCTCGATTTCTTATTCCTCGAGATGACTCCGGCGTAATTGCGCTCGAAGTAATCAAAGACGTATTGTCTTATATTAAAGAGGAAGATAAAGAGGTTGACGCAAACACCTCGTCTTCTGAAGACACTAATTGGTCTGAAGACGAAAGTGAAGCCCAAAATAAAAGATCTGAAGATCTTAGAAGCTGGGAAAAAAGCCCCGAGCGGCTTCGAACTTGGGCCGAGCTTCAACAAGAGCAGAAGGATTTTAGAGCTTCGAAGGGGAGGAAGAGAGTTAAACGTAAAGTTCTTAGAACTTCTGATGTTGGAACTAGTCGTTCCACCCCTAGCTCTCGGGACCGAAGAGGTCTCCGATTCCTTCTTGGTATAGATACCAATTTTTCATAGTGTAATCTGTAAACACATTTATTTCAATAATGAATGCCGATTTAAAATTCTCTCCATATTTACTAGCCCCTCTTTGGGTATAAGCAACTTCGAAATGTATTCAAAGATGGTTATGCGCAAAGAAAAAACTTCGGAGTACAATTTTTTGGGGGTTCGGAGCCCCTCTGTCATTTAAAGATCTTTTGTAATCTTATGAAATGTCTTCGACTTTTTGCAGTCAGAAGAATGGCAACTTAGTACCTTTGTTTTACGAAAGAAATCAATTGAGATAACTTCCAGGACACTTTAGTGTCTTAAAAAATTTGTCACTTTGGACTTATGTTAACAGACATTCGAAGCTCATGGCTCAAATGCTGTTTTGCTTTAGCCACCTTCGGCTTGTCTTTGCGATCTCTGACGAACCAATGGTTCGGAGTTTGCAATGGTATCTTTGGACTCTTTTTACGGATGTCTACCAGCCAATGGCTTGGACTCCGTATAATTTAGCCACCTTCGGCTGTTTTTGCAGAAGTCTACCAGCCAATGGCTTGGACTTCGCAGATTTTGGCCACCTTCGGCTCTTTTTACGGAAGTCTGCAAGCTGCAGCTTGGACTCCGTAGATTTTGGCCACCTTCGGCTCTTTTTACGGAAGTCTACCAGCCAATGGCTTGGACTCCGTAGAATGTGGTTTTGGGCTCTTTTACGGATGCCTACAAGCTGTTGGCCTAGGCTCCGGATTATGTCAGCCACCACGTCGGAGGCTTCGAACTTTATGGGTTCGAAGTCCGAAAATACAACCCAGCTTAATGACACTTCCCTCTCGGTCGACCCCGCGGTTCCAGTGCGTCCACTCGGAAGCTGGAAGTCTATGAGGGGAAGGCAACTATCAGGGTCATATGCTTTATTAATTTAGAGGTGATTACAAGCGAATTACAAGGAGCCCTTATGCGAAGTATCGCTTTAGGTGCTCCGCATGCCAAGTATGTGCTAACTCTTCACCTTCTAAATTAGCTAATTTAAATGAACCAGGGCGCCCTGAGCGGACAATTAGATATGGACCTTCCCATTTATTGCCTAACTTCCCTGGTGCTATAATGCTTCGTAGAACAAGATGACCCGACCTTAACTCACTGAGCTTAACCTTCGGGTCATACCAAGTCTTCGTCTGTTGATGATACTTTGATAAATTAGCTACAGCCCGAAGTCTTGTTTCTTCTGACAAATCTAACGAAGCTTGTCTTTCTTCTTCAATGTCCGGTTCGGTGCTGCGAAATGATCCCCCTTTGAGCTCCGTTGGAGTCATAGCTTCATCTCCGAATAGTAGTCTGAACGGAGTAAAACCTGTGGACCTTGTTTGCGTAGTCCGAATGGACCACAGAATCTTCGGAAGCTCTTCGGTCCACAGCCCCTTTGATAATCCTATTATTCTTCGATTTAGCCCTGATAAAATATTCCCATTGGCTCGCTCTACGGCTCCATTCGACTGAGGATGCCTCACTGCAGAAAAACATAGCTGAATGCCTAGGTCTTCGCAAAACTTCCTGAAGGGTTCTGCGTCGAATTGTGTTCCATTATCAACTGTGAGATATCTAGGCACTCCGAACCGGCAAATAATGTTCTTCCAGAAGAATTTCTGTACATTGTTCGAAGTGATAGCTGTTAAGGGCTCTGCTTCCACCCACTTAGAAAAATATTCAATAGCTACCACTGCGAACTTCAGATTTCCCTTTGCTAACGGAAAGGGACCAATTAGATCCATACCCCATCTGGCCATAGGCCATACCAGAGCAATGACTTGAAGAGCTGTTGGTGGGCGATGACTCCGTCGACCCATCCACTGGCATCCTTGACAAGTGCGGACCAAGCTCTCCGCATCAGCTGTTATTGTGGGCCAATAAAGCCCCTGGCGAAGTGTTTTTCCTGCCAGAGCTCTAGGGTCTAAATGGCTTCCACAAAGGCCTTCGTGAATTTCTCGAAGAATTTCTTGGCCTTCGGCTTGAGATATACATCGGAGTAGAGGGGAACATACTCCGGCCTTGTATAATATACCGTTGATTAACTGATAGCTTCTGGCTCTGAGCTTTAATCTGGAAAACTGGGGCTCTTCGGGCAAATTTGTTCCTCCTTGCAAGAGTTCTATGATCGAATCTTTCCAATCTGCACTAGGAATGCAAAGAATCTCCGTAGAGGCAATTTGTGGCACCGAAGGTATATTGAGCTCCTCATAGAAAGCTTCTTCAGGCACATCCACAGCTCCGGCTGCAGCCTTCACTAAAATGTCCGCTTGCACGTTTTCAGCTCTTGGTATACTCCGAATGGAAATACCCTTGAAGTGTGCTTCGATTTTGCGGATTTCTTCCAAATACTTTGCAAGCTGTGGATGTCGAACCTGAAAACTTTTGTCTACGTGCCCTGCTACTATCTTCCCGAACATGAGACCACTCCGGCATTGCAGCTGCAGATGACGAAGTCCCAATGTGACCTACTTCCCGAACGTACTCTCTTCGCTGTCTCTTGGACATGCTTCCGAGGGTACCTCCTCCGGAGATAGGGAGAACTACTCTTTTTCCTCTATCTTGCCCTTCCTCTTGCTTCGGGGGTGGCATAACATTGGCCACCGGAGGGTGCCTTGCAGCATCAAAATTTTCTATCCTCGCCACAGCCTGGACCGGGTCTGGGCGCGTTGCTGCTGGACTTCGGTCGGTACTGCCTCGTCCCAAAGTTCTCTCCAAGTACTCTCCCCTTAGGGTAAGGATAGCCTTGCAAGTGTCAGTTGCATGGCTTCGATTTTCTCCATGAATACAGCAAAAAAGGGTCTGGCCCTTGCCAGCCGTTTTCCCTGGCGGCCTCCAGCCGCTGGTCTTGTTCCCCGTAGACTGTGGAGCTCTTGGTGCAAACTTCTGTGGGGGTGCAATATTCAAGACTTCATAGCGAGGGTGCTTTTGCCCTCTTCTTCGATCATGTTGCACTTCAAAGACTGGTTCCTGCGGCTGTGCCGAAGTCTTCACTTCTGCTTTAACTTCTTGCGATACTGTCGAAGTAGCAGCAGTCCTCCGAAGCCAACCCTCTTCTGACCTCGCATACTCCTCGAAATATGACATCAGCTGTGACACTGAGGAGATGCTCTTCCGATGCAGTTTATCTAGAAGGCCTTGATGACTGACGCCTTCCCGAGCCGCATCAACCACTGAGGATGTGGACAGCCCCCGAATTTGCGACTTCGTATGAGCGAAGCGCTTGAAGTACTGCCTCAATGTTTCTCCGGGGAGCTATTTCACTTGGAAAAGGGGCTAGTAAAAGATTAAGTCCGTCAAGAGGAAATAATTCCTGGACCTTCGACGACTTCGGAGCCAGCCTAGAGAGTTACTCAAAAGGGACCTGGAAGAGGCAAAAGACAAATAGAGCCCCTGCCTGCTATAAGCTCCGAATCAACTCCGTCTGATTCAGCAGACGAGAGCCAATCTTCCAGGGAGGGTCAAACTCCAGTGGCTCTGAAGACCATAGGCCAAAGCTCCGGTCCTTCGTTGAACGAAGATGACCAAGAGGCAATAAGCATGCTCCCCTTGTTGGCTCCTTTCTTAGGGCAAACAACTGGTCTTCGGACTTTGCTCGAACCTTTGGATCGAGCTAGCCGTGACATAGGGGAGACCAAATTAGTGGCCATCCTGAGCAAGGCTGACATGACAGAGCTTAATGCCGTTATTGAACGTACAGCCTACCCGGTACGAAGTAACTACGAAATATTATAGAATTCATCTTTGAATAAATATTTACTTTAGTTTTTTATTTTGACAGCAAACTGTCTTGGCCCGAGCTGCAAGTCTATGCAATGACGAAGAAATCGCTCGGCTTCGGGAAGAAAATAGTGCTCTTCAAAGGAATTTTAACATCTCCGAAAGTCGAGTGGCTCAAATGGACAATATAATATCAACAGAGCGAAGGGCCAGGCAAAGCTTGGAGGCTGCGAAGAAAGAGCTCGAAGCAGAGAGGATTGTGCTTCGAGCAGAGGTTGAAAAACTGCGGGCGGAGCATGCTACTGCGGGGTCTAAGCTCGTCCGACTCGAAGAGGAAGCTAGCCAACTGTTAACCCAGAAGAACACTTTGACCACTGAGAATGCTAGGCTTTCTGGGGTTTTGGACGAAGTCACTTCGACGAAGGATGCGCTGAACGAAGATAAGTTGAAGTCTGAGAAGGTGGCTACGGAGGTTATGAATCAAACTGTTGGCGTAAAAGATTACGCTAACAGGTTTCTGTAGAAAGGAAACTAACAAACGAAGTGTTTGTGAAGCAAGCTGTTCTAAGCCTCTGAAAGGATAATAACTTAGAATAGTTCGAAAGTGTGTATTGAATAACTTGTATTCGGTCCCTATTACAGGGTGAAATGGGGGGTATTTATAGGCCCAAACATTAAGGAAAAGACCTATTTACCCCTCTATTACAACCGACATAGTGGAAACTATTCGGTACCCTTAATAGGGCTAAAATGGTAAAAGACTAATCTAATAAGAAAGAAGATAAGCCTTCCATCTTAGCTAGCAGAAAAGATCTTGGAGGGCATTAGTTCGAAGATGTACTCCTGAACCTATGCCTACCTTCGTGTTTCGAACGGGGTTCCGGGCATCTTCGAAGATGATCTTCGGAGAATCTTCGAACTGGTTGACTGCCTTTATGCTGCTTTGGCAATAACGCCGAAGATGAGATATTTTCCCCCAACAGTAGCCCCTCGAATACGCTTCTCCGTTGACCTGTAACGTTAGGAAAGCAGTATACGAAAGGAAAAGATAACCAATCATAGGGGTTATTGGTTTTTATTTTATCTCTGAAATGCATGAAGATATGAACTCCGAATCAGTCTTAAGGTAATTACTTTTCGAACTATCTTAGAACTGACTTAGGAAGTTCGAAAGTCTTTTTAGACTTAGAAGAAATAACCGTTAGTTTCTGTTTCCAACGGAAACTATAGCAGGCGTTAATTTCGTAAAAGAAGTAACGGCAGGAATGCGAAACGACATGAATTAACGGTAAGAAAGTGAAGTCTAGGCTATAAATAAAGGGCCTAGAAGTTACCCGGTTACCTTTTCACCGCATTCTAACAATCAAAAACTTTTGAGCCCTTTGAGTTCTTGAGCCCTAGCCTTTGAGTTCTTGAGCCCTAGCCTCCATTTCCTCAGAGCAATCCAGCGATCGTGATGGTGAAGACCAAGGGATCTGCGCCTCCTTCGGCCTTGGCTCGGCAACAGGCGGCTGCAGCGGCAGCGGCGGCAGCGTTGGCGGCGGCACCTCCGATGCAGGCGGCGACATCCATGGCGGCAGGGGAGAGAAATCCCCAAATCCCCAATAATCAAGGTCTGTGCCCGCCGTCGACGAAATATTTAGACCAGTCTTTTCAACTGGGGTCTTCTGCCTGCAAGAGAGAATCGCTAGCAATGGCAGTAGAAGGGAAAATCAGTACCGGAGTAATGATTCGCAAGCCTGGAAAAGAGCTTATTCCGTCACCGAGGCCCGGAGAAGTAGTAGTATTCGAAGCTTTCTTCAAAGCTGGCTTGGGCCTTCCTGCTGTAGACTTCTTGGCGGAGGTATTGGATCTGTTTCATGTAATCCTCCCCCAATTATCTCCGAATGCAGTAGCTATGTTAGCTATCTTTGAATGGGCGCTGAGAGCCGAAGGTTGTGAGGGGAGGGCAGAAATCTTCGCTGCACTTCATAGAGCAACTTGCCAGCCGAAGACCTTCGTAGGCTCCGGAGGTGAAAAAGTGGTAGTATCCTTCGGCTCTATCAACTTTAGGCTTCGGGACGAATATGCTCTTCAGTTTCCTGCCAAGGCCATCAATGCTAGATGGTATACTGATTGGGTCCTGAGGTGGTTCTATGCCGAAGTTGGAGCGAGCAGTCCTCTGGCTGGGCCCCTCAACGAAATTCAATTCCGGAAGGAAGCCTTAGTACAGCCTGACGAAGGCCAGCTCGAAGCTCGCCTTAACCTGCTTCAGAAAATTAGCCGAAGGTTAAGCATGCGGGACTTAGCCGAAGAATTCCTCGGACTGCAAATTCCTCCGCTGATGGCCAACTGGCCTATCATCTTCGAGGATGACTCGGAAGGCGGTCTTCGCAAGATCAATTTAACTTCAAGCCCTGCAGGTAACTTCGAAACCAACATGCATTGTACATATTTATTTCGAAGAAAAAACTAACTTGAAAAACCAACATGCATTAGCCACCTTCGGCTTGTCTTTGCGATCTCTGACGAACCAATGGTTCGGAGTTTGCAATGGTCTCTTTGGACTCTTTTTACGGATGTCTACCAGCTAATGGCTTGGACTCAATATAATTTAGCCACCTTCGGCTGTTTTTGCAGAAGTCTACTAGCCAATGGCTTGGACTTCGCAGATTTTGGCCACCTTCTGCTCTTTTTACGGAAGTCTGCAAGCTGTAGCTTGGACTCCGTAGATTTTGGCCACCTTCGGCTCTTTTTACGGAAGTCTACCAGCCAATGGCTTGGACTCCGTAGAATGTGGTTTTGGGCTCTTTTACGGATGCCTACAAGCCGTTGGCCTGGGCTCCGGATTATGTCAGCCACCACGTCGGAGGCTTCGAACTTTATGGGTTCGAAGTCCGAAAATACAACCCAGCTTAATGACACTTCCCTCTCGGTCGACCCCGCGGTTCCAGTGCGTCCACTCGGAAGCTGGAAGTCTATGAGGGGAAGGCAACTATCAGGGTCATATGCTTTATTAATTTAGAGGTGATTACAAGCGAATTACAAGGAGCCCTTATGCGAAGTATCGCTTTAGGTGCTCCGCATGCCAAGTATGTGCTAACTCTTCACCTTCTAAATTAGCTAATTTAAATGAACCAGGGCGCCCTGAGCGGACAATTAGATATGGACCTTCCCATTTATTGCCTAACTTCCCTGGTGCTATAATGCTTCGTAGAACAAGATGACCCGGCCTTAACTCACTGAGCTTAACCTTCGGGTCATACCAAGTCTTCGTCTGCTGATGATACTTTGATAAATTAGCTACAGCCCGAAGTCTTGTTTCTTCTGACAAATCTAACGAAGCTTGTCTTTCTTCTTCAATGTCCGGTTCGGTGCTGCGAAATGATCCCCCTTTGAGATCCGTTGGAGTCATAGCTTCATCTCCGAATAGTAGTCTGAACGGAGTAAAACCTGTGGACCTTGTTTGCGTAGTCCGAATGGACCACAGAATCTTCGGAAGCTCTTCGGTCCACAGTCCCTTTGATAATCCTACTATTCTTCGATTTAGCCCTGATAAAATATTCCCATTGGCTCGCTCTACGGCTCCATTCGACTGAGGATGCCTCACTGCAGCAAAACATAGCTGAATGCCTAGGTCTTCGCAAAACTTCCTGAAGGGTTCTGCGTCGAATTGTGTTCCATTATCAACTGTGAGATATCTAGGCACTCCGAACCGGCAAATAATGTTCTTCCAGAAGAATTTCTGTACATTGTTCGAAGTGATAGCTGTTAAGGGCTCTGCTTCCACCCACTTAGAAAAATATTCAATAGCTACCACTGCGAACTTCAGATTTCCCTTTGCTAACGGAAAGGGACCAATTAGATCCATACCCCATCTGGCCATAGGCCATACCGGAGCAATGACTTGAAGAGCTGTTGGTGGGCGATGACTCCGTCGACCCATCCACTGGCATCCTTGACAAGTGCAGACCAAGCTCTCCGCATCAGCTGTTATTGTGGGCCAATAAAGCCCTTGGCGAAGTGTTTTTCCTGCCAGAGCTCTAGGGGCTAAATGGCTTCCACAAAGGCCTTCGTGAATTTCTCGAAGAATTTCTTGGCCTTCGGCTTGAGATATACATCGGAGTAGAGGGGAACATACTCCGGCCTTGTATAATATACCGTTGATTAACTGATAGCTTCTGGCTCTGAGCTTTAATCTGGACAACTGGGGCTCTTCGGGCAAATTTGTTCCTCCTTGCAAGAGTTCTATGATCGAATCTTTCCAATCTGCACTAGGAATGCAAAGAATCTCCGCAGAGGCAATTTGTGGCACCGAAGGTATATTGAGCTCCTCATAGAAAGCTTCTTCAGGCACATCCACAGCTCCGGCTGCAGCCTTCGCTAAAATGTCCGCTTGCACGTTTTCAGCTCTTGGTATACTCCGAATGGAAATACCCTAGAAGTGTGCTTCGATTTTGCGGATTTCTTCCAAATACTTTGCAAGCTGTGGATGTCGAACCTGAAAACTTTTGTCTACGTGCCCTGCTACTATCTGAGAATCGGTCTTTATAATTATTCTTGTAGCCCCTAGAGCACGTGCTTTCCTGAGTCCTAACAAAATCCCTTCGTACTCCGCTATATTATTGGTAGACTTAAAGTTGAGTCTTGCGGAATACATTGCTCTTTGCCCTGACGGTGAAATCAACACTGCCCCAATGCCTGCTCCGGATGCTTGGAAAGCCCCATCGGTGTAAACAGTCCAAACTCCGTCATTTGATTTCTCCGGAGTCAAATTCGCAGGTGGAGTCCACTCTGCTACGAAGTCTGCTAGGACTTGGGATTTGATAGCTGTCCTTGCCAGGAAAGATATGCCGAAGGGTGCTATCTCTACTGCCCACTTTCCAATCCTTCCAGTGGAATCTTTGCTTCGGAGCATATCTCCTAAGGGATACGAAGTTGGTACAATTACATTGTGAGCCAAAAAATAATGTCTTAGCTTTCTCGAAGCCATTATCAGAGCATAAACGAACTTCTCAAGTTCGGAGTATCTTGTCTTCGCTCCTGATAATGCTTCGGATACAAAATAGACAGGATTTTGGACCAACTTCCCATTGAAATCCACTTCTCTGACAAGGACTGCGCTGACAACTGAACCTGTAGCTGCAAGATACAGGAGTAGGGTTTCGTCCGCAATAGGCACCGTGAGTGTAGCAAGATTGCTGAGATAATCTTTAATATCTTCGAAGCTTTTCTGACACTCCGGTGTCCATGCAAAATCTTCGGACCCTTTCAAAGCTTTAAATATTGGCAAGCTCCTCTCCGCAGACCTTGATAAAAACCTGCTAAGTGCGGCCAGACGTCCAGTCAGCTTTTGCACTTGCTTTAAATTCTCCGGAGGAGCCATCTTCTGCAGCGCAGTTATTTGAGTAGGGCTAGCTTCAATTCCCCTGCTTGAAACTAAATACACTAACAACTTTCCAGCCTTAGCTCCGAATATACATTTTTCGGGGTTAAGACGGATCCCACATGCCCGAAGGCTATTGAATGTTTCTGCTAAGTCTAGGCTATGTTGGTGCTTTAAAGCACTCTTTATTACAATATCATCCATATCGGCCTCCACATTGCGACCTAGTTGATGACCTAAAGCCTTAGCAACTAATCTTGAAAAAGTAGCCCCGGCATTTCTTAGGCCGAAGGGCATTCTTACATAGCAGAAGACTCCCGAAGGAGTTACAAAGCTTGTCTTGATTTCATCTTCGCGCTTCAACCATATTTGATGATAACCAGAATACGCGTCAAGGAAGCTTAATAACTCCGAACCTGCAGTGGAGTCAACCAGTTGATCAATTCGGGGCATGGGGTAGGGGTCACGTGGGCACGCTTTATTCAGAGATGTGAAATCAATGCACATGCGCCACTTCCCGAAAGACTTCTTCCTGACGAAGACTGGGTTGGCTAACCATTCTGTGTGAGCCACTTCTCTGATAATCCCAGCCTTCAACAGTTTTTCAACTTCGTCTTTAGCTAGAGCAGCTCTCTCTGCGGACATCTTCCGGAGTCCTTGTCGAATAGGCTGGGCCTTCGGGTTTACAAGTAAACTGTGCTCAATGATATCCCGATCGACTCCGGTGATATCTTCGTCAGACCAAGCGAAGACATCCAAATTTTCTTCCACGACCTTTTCCAAGGAGGTTGCAACTTCAGGAGGTAAATCTTTACCAAATTGAAAAGTGCATTCTTTACCATCTTTAACAATGATCTTCGTTGCAATCTCTCCTTCGGGACTTGGTCTCAGAAAAGACTTCTTCGAAGCTTTGGAGGAGGCTGAAAAAATTTCTTCATTATCCTGCACACTGTTTACTTGCCTCGGATCAAGAGGGGGACCGTGACCATATTCTGCCCTCCGAGCAATGGCTTGATCTCCGAAGATTGTTAAGACTCCTGCTTGAGTGGGCATCTTCATGCACAAGTAGTTGTGATGCGCCACAGCTCCGAACTGATTCAACATGCCCCGTCCGAAGATGACGGCGCCAACTGTTGGCGTAAAAGATTACGCTAACAGGTTTCTGTAGAAAAGAAACTAACAAACGAAGTGTTTGTGAAGCAAATTGTTCTAAGCATCCGAAAGGATAATAACTTAGAATAGTTCGAAAGTGTGTATTGAATAACTTGTATTCGGTCCCTATTACAGGGTGAAATGGGGGGTATTTATAGGCCCAAACATTAAGGAAAAGACCTATTTACCCCTCTATTACAACCGACATTAAGGAAACTATTCGGTTTCCTTAATAGGGCTAAAATGTTAAAAGACTAATCTAATAAGAAAGAAGATAAGTCTTCCATCTTAGCTGGCAGAAAATATCTTGAAGGGATTTAGTTCGAAGACATACTCCGAACCAATGCCTATCTTGTGCTTCGAACGAGGTTCCAGGTGTCTTCGAAGATGATCTTCTAAGAACCTTCGAACCTGATGACTGCTTTTATGTTGCTTCGGCAATAACCCCGAAGATGAGATATTTTCCCCCAACAGTAGCCCCTCGAATACGCTTCTCCGTTGACCTGTAACGTTAGGAAAGCAGTATACGAAAGGAAAAGATAACCAATCATAGGGGTTATTGGTTTTTATTTTATCTCCGAAATGCATGAAGATATGAACTCCGAATCAGTCTTAAGGTAATTGCTTTTCGAACTATCTTAGAACTGACTTAGGAAGTTCGAAAGTCTTTTTAGACTTAGAAGAAATAGCCGTTAGTTTCTGTTTCCAACGGAAACTGTACCAGGCGTTAATTTCGTAAAAGAAGTAACGGCAGGAATGCGAAACGACATGGATTAATGGTAAGAAAGTGAAGTCTAGGATATAAATAAAGGGCCTAGAAGTTACCCGGTTACCTTTTCACCGCATTCTAGCAATCAAAAACTTTTGAGCCCTTTGAGTTCTTGAGCCCTAGCCTTTGAGTTCTTGAGCCCTAGCCTTTGAGTTCTTGAGCCCTAGTCTCCATTTCCTCAGAGCAATCCAGCGATCGTGATGGTGAAGACCAAGGGATCTGCGCCTCCTTCGGCCTTGGCTCGGCAACAGGCGGCCGCAGCGGCAGCGGCGGTAGCGTTGGCGGCGGCACCTCCGATGCAGGCAGCGACATCCATGGCGGCAGGGGGGAGAAATCTCCAAATCACCGATGACCAAGGTTTGTGCCCCCCTCGACCAAGTATTTGGATCAGTCTTTTGAGTTGGGGCCTTCTACCTGCAAGAGATAGTCTTTGGCAATCACAGCAGGGGGAAAAATTAGTAATGGAGTTATGATTCGGAAGCCGGGCAAAGAATCGATTCCATCACCAAGACCCGGAGAAGTAGTAGTATTCGAAGCTTTCTTCGAAGCTGGCTTGGGCCTTCCTGCTGTAGACTTCTTGGCGGAGGTATTGGATCTGTTTCATGTAACCCTCCCCCAATTATCTCCGAATGCAGTAGCTAGGTTAGCTATCTTTGAATGGGCGCTGAGAGCCGAAGGTTGTGAGGGGAGGGCAGAAATCTTTGCTGCACTTCATAGAGCAACTTGCCAGCCGAAGACCTTCGTAGGCTCCGGAGGTGAAAAAGTGGTAGTATCCTTCGGCTCTATCAACTTTAGGCTTCGGGACGAATATGCTCTTCAGTTTCCTGCCAAGGCCATCAATGCTAGATGGTATACTGATTGGGTCCTGAGGTGGTTCTATGCCGAAGTTGGAGCGAGCAGTCCTCTGGCTGGGCCCCTCAAAGAAATTCAATTCTGGAAGGAAGCCTTAGTACAGCCTGACGAAGGCCAGCTCGAAGCTCGCCTTAACCTGCTTCAGAAAATTAGCCGAAGGTTAAGCATGCGGGACTTAGCCGAAGAATTCCTCGAACTGCAAATTCCTCCGCTGATGGCCAACTGGCCTATCATCTTCGAGGATGACTCGGAAGGCGGTCTTCGCAAGATCAATTTTACTTCGAGCCCTGCAGGTAACTTCGAAACCAACATGCATTGTACATATTTACTTCGAAGAAAGACTAACTTGAATTATTTTTAGCTTCTTCAGCCCCTATTACTTCAGAACAAATTGTAAGGGCTTCGGAGAAGATTTTATGTGCCCCAACTCCGACTGAAAAAGAATGGCGAATTAAATTGGTCGGGAGTTGGGAAAGGTTTAACAGAGTATAGGGAATGTTGGAGTTAACTCCGCCCCCTCTGATGGACTGGGTGCCTCTGGAGAAAGGACCCAAGAAAAGAATGGCTGAAGCCGGAGCTTCTAGCTCCGCAAGGACTCCGGTGAAGAAGGTGGCTCGGAAGCCAAAAAATCTCGCACCTTCGAATCCTGCGCCTTCGAGCTCAAGAACCTCAATCTCTGGTTCTAAAGAAGATGAAGGTATATTATTAGTGAGATTGATTGATGAAGATGCAGCTCAACGAAATATTCACATTGAAGATACTGCAGGTATACCGGACCCCCATGCTAACATTGAAGAAGTGAGAGCTCCGGATACTCAAGAAGAGCAAATCGAAGCCCCTATGGGCGAAGATGAAGTTGAAGTTCCTACAACTTCAATTGTGGAGGAAAGAAGGACTGCTCACGGAGATACTCCGACAGCAGAAAATTTAACTGTGGATTCAGATGATGACTTCACTTTTGATCCTCCGAGCAGTCCAGTGCTTGATCTTCCGGAGAATGTCGAAGGTAAATTTCGCATAATTCTTATCAATTTCTGCAAAATTATACAATGTATAATATTTTTGTTTTTGCAGAGCCTCCTGCTGTAGAAGTACATCACGAAGACACAATTCAAAGGCCTTCGACAACTTCGGAGCCACACCCGGAGGTTACTCAACAGGGGCCTGAAAGGGGTAAAAGACACATAGAGCCTCTCCCTACTCAAGGATCGACTTCGTCTGAGTCAACAGATGAAAGTGAATCAATTGAGGGGGGCCATCTTCAGAAGTTCCAAGGACCTCAGGAGAACACTCCGGAGCTTCGCCAAGCAGGGAAGATCAAAAGGCTTCGGCTCTGCTCCCTCTTTTAACTCCATTTTTGGAGCAAAGAAAAGGGCTTCGGACTTTGCTCAAACCTTTAGGTCGAGTGAGTCGGGAAGTCGGGGAGACAGAGCTAGTAGCAAAATTAAGCAAGGCGAAGAATTCGGAGCTTAATGTTGCTTTGGAAAGAGCAGCTTATCAGGTACGGAGTACCTTCGAACCGATATCTTTAGCAAATTATATTGGGTTCGAAGTACATCTTTGAACCAGTAGCAAATTATAAATGAATAATTTCTTACTTCAGTTTTTTCTCTTCTTAGCAAGCGGTCTTGGCCCGCGCTGCAGCCTTATCGAACGAAAATGAAATTACTCAGCTTCGGGAAGAAAATGAAGCTCTGAAACGCAACTTATATTTCTCTGAAGCTAGAGTACTTCAAATGGACAATGTAATTTCAGCGGAGCGCAGGGCCAGACAGGGCTTGGAGGCTGTTAATAAGGAGCTCGAAGCAGAAAGAATCGTGCTTCGGGCCGAAATTGAAAAGGTGAGGTCGGAGCATGCTAATGCTGGGTCCGAACTTGTAAGGCTCCAAGAGGAAGCTAGCAAACTCCTAAACCAGAAGAAAGATTTAATTACGGAGAACGCTAGGATTTCCGGAGTTTTGGCAGAAACGACTTTGAGCAAGGATGTTCTAATTGAAGAAAAGCTTAAGTCGGAGAAGGTGGCTACGGAGGTCATCGAACAGATGCTAAGTGTTCTGGAGTACTTCGGTACTACTGGATCACTTCCTTCGGATGACAATGTGACTCTGCTGCGCCGGTTAAAGAGGATCCAAGGAGCAGCGAAGCAAATGAAGACGACGGGCATGCGTTATGGAGAACTCTCCGAACAAGTGTCTGCCCTTGGATTACTTCGTTACTATGAGGATTTGGGCCGAATAATTACTCCGAGCGCAGAGGGCTCCATTACCTTCGACGACGAGAGACTTTTCAATCCTTCCGAAGGCGTGACTGCCGCCTGGCGAGCCTTTCAAACTTCATGGACAGCCGAAGGTCGTTCTGTGATCAAGGCTTGGATTGATGAAGGCCAACGCCAGAAGCAAGTTCGGAGCCAAGCTTCGAGCAGTCAGCCTCCTCCGAACCCGCAGGTTTAGGAATTATTTAGGATTTTTTTGATTATGTAAAGCTCATGCTTGTAAACATTTATCAATGAAAGTCTTGTTTGTCATATTTTTAGGCTTTGCCTCTTATGGAAGATATCGAAGTGTTAGAGCTTAACAGCGAACTTCGTTCATTGTGGAACACCTTCGAACTTCTAAAGAGTTATAAGCGTCCTCGATTTCTTATTCCTCGAGATGACTCCGGCGTAATTGCGCCCGAAGTAATCAAAGACGTATTGTCTTATATTAAAGAGGAAGATAAAGAGATTGACGCAAACACCTCGTCTTCTGAAGACACTAATTGGTCTGAAGACGAAGGTGAAGCCCAAAATAAAAGATCTGAAGATCTTAGAAGCTGGGAAAGAAGCCCCGAGCGGCTTCGAACTTGGGCCGAGCTTCAACAAGAGCAGAAGGATTTTAGAGCTTCGACGGGGAGGAAGAGAGTTAAACGTAAAGTTCTTAGAACTTCTGATGTTGGAACTAGTCGTTCCACCCCTAGCTCTCGGGACCGAAGAGGTCTCCGATTCCTTCTTGGTATAGATACCAATTTTTCATAGTGTAATCTGTAAACACATTTATTTCAATAATGAATGTCGATTTAAAATTGTCTCCATATTTACTAGCCCCTCTTTGGGTATAAGCAACTTTGAAATGTATTCAAAGATGGTTATGCGCAAAGAAAAAACTTCGGAGTACAATTTTTTGGGGGTTCAGAGCCCCTCTGTCATTTAAAGATCTTTTGAAATCTTATGAAATGTCTTCGACTTTTTGCAGTCAGAAGAATGGCAACTTAGTACCTTTGTTTTACGAAAGAAATCAATTGAGATAACTTCCAGGACACTTTAGTGTCTTAAAAAATTTGTCACTTTGGACTTATGTTAACAGACATTCGAAGCTCATGGCTCAAATGCTTTTTTGCTTTAGCCACCTTGGCTTGTCTTTGCGATCTCTGACGAACCAATGGTTCGGAGTTTGCAATGGTCTCTTTGGACTCTTTTTACGGATGTCTACCAGCTAATGGCTTGGACTCCATATAATTTAGCCACCTTCGGCTGTTTTTGCAGAAGTCTACTAGCCAATGGCTTGGACTTCGCAGATTTTGGCCACCTTCTGCTCTTTTTACGGAAGTCTGCAAGCTGTAGCTTGGACTCCGTAGATTTTGGCCACCTTCGGCTCTTTTTACGGAAGTCTACCAGCCAATGGCTTGGACTCCGTAGAATGTGGTTTTGGGCTCTTTTACGGATGCCTACAAGCCGTTGGCCTGGGCTCCGGATTATGTCAGCCACCACGTCGGAGGCTTCGAACTTTATGGGTTCGAAGTCCGAAAATACAACCCAGCTTAATGACACTTCCCTCTCGGTCGACCCCGCGGTTCCAGTGCGTCCACTCGGAAGCTGGAAGTCTATGAGGGGAAGGCAACTATCAGGGTCATATGCTTTATTAATTTAGAGGTGATTACAAGTGAATTACAAGGAGCCCTTATGCGAAGTATCGCTTTAGGTGCTCCGCATGCCAAGTATGTGCTAACTCTTCACCTTCTAAATTAGCTAATTTAAATGAACCAGGGCGCCCTGAGCGGACAATTAGATATGGACCTTCCCATTTATTGCCTAACTTCCCTGGTGCTATAATGCTTCGTAGAACAAGATGACCCGGCCTTAACTCACTGAGCTTAACCTTCGGGTCATACCAAGTCTTCGTCTGCTGATGATACTTTGATAAATTAGCTACAGCCCGAAGTCTTGTTTCTTCTGACAAATCTAACGAAGCTTGTCTTTCTTCTTCAATGTCCGGTTCGGTGCTGCGAAATGATCCCCCTTTGAGATCCGTTGGAGTCATAGCTTCATCTCCGAATAGTAGTCTGAACGGAGTAAAACCTGTGGACCTTGTTTGCGTAGTCCGAATGGACCACAGAATCTTCGGAAGCTCTTCGGTCCACAGTCCCTTTGATAATCCTACTATTCTTCGATTTAGCCCTGATAAAATATTCCCATTGGCTCGCTCTACGGCTCCATTCGACTGAGGATGCCTCACTGCAGCAAAACATAGCTGAATGCCTAGGTCTTCGCAAAACTTCCTGAAGGGTTCTGCGTCGAATTGTGTTCCATTATCAACTGTGAGATATCTAGGCACTCCGAACCGGCAAATAATGTTCTTCCAGAAGAATTTCTGTACATTGTTCGAAGTGATAGCTGTTAAGGGCTCTGCTTCCACCCACTTAGAAAAATATTCAATAGCTACCACTGCGAACTTCAGATTTCCCTTTGCTAACGGAAAGGGACCAATTAGATCCATACCCCATCTGGCCATAGGCCATACCGGAGCAATGACTTGAAGAGCTGTTGGTGGGCGATGACTCCGTCGACCCATCCACTGGCATCCTTGACAAGTGCAGACCAAGCTCTCCGCATCAGCTGTTATTGTGGGCCAATAAAGCCCCTGGCGAAGTGTTTTTCCTGCCAGAGCTCTAGGGGCTAAATGGCTTCCACAAAGGCCTTCGTGAATTTCTCGAAGAATTTCTTGGCCTTCGGCTTGAGATATACATCGGAGTAGAGGGGAACATACTCCGGCCTTGTATAATATACCGTTGATTAACTGATAGCTTCTGGCTCTGAGCTTTAATCTGGACAACTGGGGCTCTTCGGGCAAATTTGTTCCTCCTTGCAAGAGTTCTATGATCGAATCTTTCCAATCTGCACTAGGAATGCAAAGAATCTCCGCAGAGGCAATTTGTGGCACCGAAGGTATATTGAGCTCCTCATAGAAAGCTTCTTCAGGCACATCCACAGCTCCGGCTGCAGCCTTCGCTAAAATGTCCGCTTGCACGTTTTCAGCTCTTGGTATACTCCGAATGGAAATACCCTAGAAGTGTGCTTCGATTTTGCGGATTTCTTCCAAATACTTTGCAAGCTGTGGATGTCGAACCTGAAAACTTTTGTCTACGTGCCCTGCTACTATCTGAGAATCTGTCTTTATAATTATTCTTGTAGCCCCTAGAGCACGTGCTTTCCTGAGTCCTAACAAAATCCCTTCGTACTCCGCTATATTATTGGTAGACTTAAAGTTGAGTCTTGCGGAATACATTGCTCTTTGCCCTGACGGTGAAATCAACACTGCCCCAATGCCTGCTCCAGATGCTTGGAAAGCCCCATCGGAGTAAACAGTCCAAACTCCGTCATTTGATTTCTCCGGAGTCAAATTCGCAGGTGGAGTCCACTCTGCTACGAAGTCTGCTAGGACTTGGGATTTGATAGCTGTCCTTGCCAGGAAAGATATGCCGAAGGGTGCTAGCTCTACTGCCCACTTTCCAATCCTTCCAGTGGAATCTTTGCTTCGGAGCATATCTCCTAAGGGATACGAAGTTGGTACAATTACATTGTGAGCCAAAAAATAATGTCTTAGCTTTCTCGAAGCCATTATCAGAGCATAAACGAACTTCTCAAGTTCGGAGTATCTTGTCTTCGCTCCTGATAATGCTTCGGATACAAAATAGACAGGATTTTGGACCAACTTCCCATTGAAATCCACTTCTCTGACAAGGACTGCGCTGACAACTGAACCTGTAGCTGCAAGATACAGGAGTAGGGTTTCGTCCGCAATAGGCACCGTGAGTGTAGCAAGATTGCTGAGATAATCTTTAATATCTTCGAAGCTTTTCTGACACTCCGGTGTCCATGCAAAATCTTCGGACCCTTTCAAAGCTTTAAATATTGGCAAGCTCCTCTCCGCGGACCTTGATAAAAACCTGCTAAGTGCGGCCAGACGTCCAGTCAGCTTTTGCACTTGCTTTAAATTCTCCGGAGGAGCCATCTTCTGCAGCGCAGTTATTTGAGTAGGGCTAGCTTCAATTCCCCTGCTTGAAACTAAATACCCTAACAACTTTCCAGCCTTAGCTCCGAATATACATTTTTCGGGGTTAAGACGGATCTCACATGCCCGAAGGCTATTGAATGTTTCTGCTAAGTCTAGTCTATGTTGGTGCTTTAAAGCACTCTTTATTACAATATCATCCATATAGGCCTCCACATTGCGACCTAGTTGATGACCTAGAGCCTTAGCAACTAATCTTGAAAAAGTAGCCCCGGCATTTCTTAGGCCGAAGGGCATTCTTACATAGCAGAAGACTCCCGAAGGAGTTACAAAGCTTGTCTTGATTTCATCTTCGCGCTTCAACCATATTTGATGATAACCAGAATACGCGTCAAGGAAGCTTAATAACTCCGAACCTGCAGTGGAGTCAACCAGTTGATCAATTCGGGGCATGGGGTAGGGGTCACGTGGGCACGCTTTATTCAGAGATGTGAAATCAATGCACATGCGCCACTTCCCGGAAGACTTCTTCCTGACGAAGACTGGGTTGGCTAACCATTCTGTGTGAGCCACTTCTCTGATAATCCCAGCCTTCAACAGTTTTTCAACTTCGTCCTTAGCTAGAGCAGCTCTCTCAGCGGACATCTTCCGGAGTCCTTGTCGAACAGGCCGGGCCTTCGGGTTTACAAGTAAACTGTGCTCAATGATATCCCGATCGACTCCGGTGATATCTTCGTCAAACCAAGCGAAGACATCCAAATTTTCTTCCACGACCTTTTCCAAGGAGGTTGAAACTTCAGGAGGTAAATCTTTACCAAATTGAAAAGTGTATTCTTTACCATCTTTAACAATGATCTTCGTTGCAATCTCTCCTTCGGGACTTGGTCTTGGAAAAGACTTCTTCGAAGCTTCGGAGGAGGCTGAAAAAATTTCTTCATTATCCTGCACACTATTTACTTGCCTCGGATCAAGAGGGGGACCGTGACCATATTCTGCCCTCCGAGCAATGGCTTGATCTCCGAAGATTGTTAAGACTCCTGCTTGAGTGGGCATCTTCATGCACAAGTAGTTGTGATGCGCCACAGCTCCGAACTGATTCAACATGCCCCGTCCGAAGATGACATTATAAGCATATGGGGCATCTACCATATCAAAGATAACTTCTTCAGTTCGAGCTAATAAACCTTCTCCGAAGGTAAATTCCAGGCCTATCTGGCCAAGTGCATCAAGCGGAGGTCCGGCAAAGCCTTGTAGAGGACGAGCCGCTGGGAGGAGATGCTTCCTGGAAATGCATAACTGATCGAAGGCTTGCACAAAAATGATATCTGCCGAACTACCTCCATCAATTAGCACCCTTCGGACTTCAGTCCCTGCAATATCAGCAGTGATAACCAATGGATCTGCATGCGGGAACTTAATACCAGCTGCATCCTCCGCAGAGAAAGATATCGGAACATGAGACCACTCCGGCATTGCAGCTGCAGATGACGAAGTCCCAATGTGACCTACTTCTCGAACGTACTCTCTTCGCTGTCTCTTGGACATGCTTCCGAGGGTACCTCCTTCGGAGATAGGGAGAACTACTCTTTTTCCTCTATCTTGCCCTTCCTCTTGCTTCGGGGGTGGCATAACATTGGCCACCGGAGGGTGCCTTGCAGCATCAAAATTTTCTATCCGCGCCACAGCCTGGACCGGGTCTGGGCGCGTTGCTGCTGGACTTCGGTCGGTACTGCCTCGACCCGAAGTTCTCTCCAAGTACTCTCCCCTTAGGGTAAGGATAGCCTTGCAAGTGTCAGTTGCATGGCTTCGATTTTCTCCATGAATACAGCAAAAAAGGGTCTGGCCCTTGCCAGCCGTTTTCCCTGGCGGCCTCCAGCCGCTGGTCTTGTTCCCCGTAGACTGTGGAGCTCTTGGTGCAAACTTCTGTGGGGGTGCAATATTCAAGACTTCAGAGCGAGGGTGCTTTTGCCCTCTTCTTCGATCATGTTGCACTTCAAAGACTGGTTCCTGCGGCTGTGCCGAAGTCTTCACTTCTGCTTTAACTTCTTGCCATACTGTCGAAGTAGCAGCAGTCCTCCGAAGCCAACCCTCTTCTGACCTCGCATACTCCTCGAAATATGACATCAGCTGTGACACTGAGGAGATGCTCTTCCGATGCAGTTTATCCAGAAGGCCTTGATGACTGACGCCTTCCCGAGCCGCATCAACCACTGAGGATGTGGACAGCCCCCGAATTTGCGACTTCGTATGAGCGAAGCGCTTGAAGTACTGCCTCAATGTTTCTCCGGGGAGCTGTTTCACTTGGAAAAGGCTTCCTGTTGACATAGGAGGCACGAAGGTGCCCTGAAAGTTACTTATAAACTTCCTCTTCAATTGTGACCACGAATTGATTGATCCTGGCTTTAAAGACCAGAACCATCTCAACGCCACTCCTTGAAGAGCTAACGGGAAGCACTTCGCCATAGTGTCTCTGACTCCGCCGCTAGCCTCAATTGCTAGGGCATAAGAACGCGCGAACTCTCCGGGATCTTCATCTCCGGCATACTTGCAGAGCTTCGAAGTTTTAAACTTTGGATCAAAGCGAACCTTCTGCAGCTCAGGATGCAACGGAGATTCATTGTCGTAAGAGGCGTTCTCCGGGGCTTCGGGATAATCAAGATCGTCGTCTTCGGGCACTTCTGGGATAGTTGGGATGGCTTGAGAGCGAAGCCTGTCCGCAGCTTCTTGTCGCCATCTCGCTACCTCAGCTTGAAGGTTGGCCATTTGAGTGGCCATGTCTCCAAGGCTATCTTCATCTCCTCCGGAAGGACCTTCCGGGTCTTGAGAACTGGTAGGATCAGTTCGAATCGGAATGGAGGGTGGAGGAGGGACTCCGGGCGGTCGGAGTATGGAAGGGGTTGGCGGAGAGGTTTCGTATCCTCGAGGGATAGAAGCCCCTTCCGGAGTTTGAGGTGGAGGGATAGTCGAAGACCCTCCGACTTCAACTGTGTCAAAGGGTATCTCTCCGGAGATCCAAGAGGACCTCCGAGTGGGATTGCGAGGTGCGCTCCGCTTAGGAGGCATGATGTAAGAAGTTGGTAGAGAACGAAGTTTTTCGGACTAGGTTCCCCACGGACGGCGCCAACTGTTGGCGTAAAAGATTACGCTAACAGGTTTCTGTAGAAAAGAAACTAACAAACGAAGTGTTTGTGAAGCAAACTGTTCTAAGCCTCCGAAAGGATAATAACTTAGAATAGTTCGAAAGTGTGTATTGAATAACTTGTATTCGGTCCCTATTACAGGGTGAAATGGGGTGTATTTATAGGCCCAAACATTAAGGAAAAGACCTATTTACCCCTCTATTACAACCGACATTAAGGAAACTATTCGGTTTCCTTAATAGGGCTAAAATGGTAAAAGACTAATCTAATAAGAAAGAAGATAAGTCTTCCATCTTAGCTGGCAGAAAAGATCTTGAAGGGCTTTAGTTCGAAGACATACTCCGAACCAATGCCTATCTTGTGCTTCGAACGGGGTTCCAGGTGTCTTCGAAGATGATCTTCTGAGAACCTTCGAACCTGATGACTGCTTTTATGTTGCTTCGGCAATAACCCCGAAGATGAGATATTTTCCCCCAACAGTTAACTGTTGGCGTAAAAGATTACGCTAACAGGTTTCTGTAGAAAAGAAACTAACAAACGAAGTGTTTGTGAAGCAAACTGTTCTAAGCCTCCGAAAGGATAATAACTTAGAATAGTTCGAAAGTGTGTATTGAATAACTTGTATTCGGTCCCTATTACAGGGTGAAATGGGGGGTATTTATAGGCCCAAACATTAAGGAAAAGACCTATTACCCCTCTATTACAACCGACATTAAGGAAACTATTCGGTTTCCTTAATAGGGCTAAAATGGTAAAAGACTAATCTAATAAGAAAGAAGATAAGTCTTCCATCTTAGCTGGCAGAAAAGATCTTGAAGGGCTTTAGTTCGAAGACATACTCCGAACCAATGCCTATCTTGTGCTTCGAACGGGGTTCCAGGTGTCTTCGAAGATGATCTTCTGAGAACCTTCGAACCTGATGACTGCTTTTATGTTGCTTCGCAATAACCCCGAAGATGAGATATTTTCCCCCAACAGTAGCCCCTCGAATACGCTTCTCCGTTGACCTGTAACGTTAGGAAAGCAGTATACGAAAGGAAAAGATAGCCAATCATAGGGGTTATTGGTTTTTATTTTATCTCCGAAATGCATGAAGATATGAACTCCGAATCAGTCTTAAGGTAATTGCTTTTCGAACTATCTTAGAACTGACTTAGGAAGTTCGAAAGTCTTTTTAGACTTAGAATAAATAGACGTTAGTTTCTGTTTCCAACGGAAACTGTACCAGGCGTTAATTTCGTAAAAGAAGTAACGGCAGGAATGCGAAACGACATGGATTAACGGTAAGAAAGTGAAGTCTAGGCTATAAATAAAGGGCCTAGAAGTTACCCGGTTACCTTTTCACCGCATTCTAGCAATCAAAAACTTTTGAGCCCTTTGAGTTCTTGAGCCCTAGCCTTTGAGTTCTTGAGCCCTAGCCTTTGAGTTCTTGAGCCCTAGCCTCCATTTCCTCAGAGCAATCCAGCGATCGTGATGGTGAAGACCAAGGGATCTGCGCCTCCTTCGGCCTTGGCTCGGCAACAGGCGGCTGCAGCGGCAGCGGCGGCAGCGTTGGCGGCGGCACCTCCGATGCAGGCGGTGACATCCATGGTGGTAGGGGGGAGAAATCTCCAAATCACCGATGACCAAGGTCTGTGCCCGCCATCGACCAAGTATTTGGATCAGTCTTTTGAGTTGGGGCCTTCTACCTGCAAGAGAGAGTCTTTGGCAATCACAGCAGGGGGAAAAAATTAGTAATGGAGTTATGATTCGGAAGCCGGGCAAAGAATCGATTCCATCACCAAGACCCGGAGAAGTAGTAGTATTCGAAGCTTTCTTCGAAGCTGGCTTGGGCCTTCCTGCTGTAGACTTCTTGGCGGAGGTATTGGATCTGTTTCATGTAACCCTCCCCCAATTATCTCCGAATGCAGTAGCTAGGTTAGCTATCTTTGAATGGGCGCTGAGAGCCGAAGGTTGTGAGGGGAGGTGTCGCGCCCCGATTTAATAAATCAGGACTTTATTGAAATTCCATAGAAAATCAACAAGACGTTCATCATGCGACCTCGTACAATACGGGCAATCATTCACGGTTCGTAGACCGCATTAATACAAAAGTGAATAAAGATAAAGAGAAACTAATAAAACAAGGGTCCTAGATGAACGCCTTCTTCCAGTCTCGCCTTGACTGGGTCGCTACTCCAGACCTTCATCCTCCTCGTAGTAGACGGGCTCTGATGTTGTAAGTCAACGGGGTGAGTACAGATGTACTCAGCAAGCCACCGAATGCAAATATAATGCAAGATAATAACAAGGGAGATGGTGGCTAATTTTGCGGAAGCAGCATAATTGTAAAGCTTTAAATGAGAGCAATTTATTAGTACGGAAAAGTAAACATGTGCATGTGTATCATCATCTTCTAACTCGAGGGGTACAGTCAGCCCCACCTCGCTCAACAGTCCTTACGTGCCATGAATAACTTGAACATTCACACAATTGTAAACTAACTGCGAGTAGTCACACAACCCGCCCTTGACCGTGGGCTCGGCTTTTCGAAAAGATTGAATTACTCTGATCAGAGATGTACCACTGTACCCACAAGGCACGCACTCATCACCTACACCGAAGTGTAACGAGATGACCCATCACACGGGAACTCGTGCCAAAACCTTCCATATAGTCCTCCCCGACTCAATAGCACCCTCTTATGGGTTTCATATGGTGTCCCGACGCATCGGAGCCCCACCATACCCCCCCTTGAGCCTCGTCGGTATAAGTCGCCCAGCAGGCTAGCCCCTTGCCCCCTCCTCTATGGTGCATCAAGCCGGAGTATTCCATACTTCCAGTTAGGACTTACCCATTAGACTTGTGGTTGGTACGGAAGTGCTTTGCAACAGATCCCGCAGACCGGTCCTTATAGTGCCCCGGGTGCGACAAACCAGTGCCCGAGCTTGCACCCGGAACCCACCATACTTATAACCTTGCCAACTCCAACAGAGTCCAGAGACGAGAATAACAGGGAAATTCATATACAGAAATCCAGCTATCTACGACTCGTTCTTTTTAGCCTATAGCAGGTGTGCCGGTACATTGGGCACTAGCTAATATTTTTATAGTAGAGTGACAAGGAGTTAAGGCTCAATAAGCATGGCTTGGGTTTGCACACAAGGACGGGGATCTACTAAATATAAGTGTAAGGCTTGAAGATTGGACTAATGCAATATTAACCTATGTGTTATAGCGATAAGTTATTAAAACATGGGCTCAATTATGATCAACTGTTTCCACAGAGATGGTCGATGACTTGCCTTGCTCAGCAAATGGGGATGGAGGAACCTCGGGGTAGAACTCCTGCTCCTCGACGAACTCGTAGTCTTCTCGATACGGAAAATAAACAATGCATTCAATAAACAGATAAAAATTCACCAAACCTACACATTTGTAGGAAGTAATATTTTTAATATTTCAAGGTTTTGTTCAAAACAGTAAAGTTTAATATTTTAGAATTTTCCCAATTTATTTTCTGTATTTTTAATTTTAACCCTAAGGGATTTTTATTCATTTATTTATTAATAATATTTTGAGTAACATAAGCATACTGTTTTTATGGCATTAATGTGTAGAGAATAATATTCTGGTTCTAACAAAATTTGAATGGTGAAATTTGGAGTTAAAATGAGCAAGATATGAATTTTTGAAGTTTAAACAGTTTTCTGGAATTTATTTAAACTAAAAACAGTCTCTGGTCCACGGTGAACCAGGTTCACCGTGAACCCGTGACTATTCGCGTGGACCGGCCGATCCAGAGCCGTCGGATCTGGATCTGGCGGTCGGAAGCGAGGCGGGAGGCGTAAGTGAAATTGGACGGCCACGATTAGATCTCGCGAAGCGGTATGACGTGGACGCACCAGATCACGCTGGGTTTTTAAGTTATGATCAACGGTCGAGATGGCACCGTACCCCTTCGATCAGATCTGAGGGCCTGGATTAAATCCCGAGGGGATTTAATCGTAGCCCTCCGATCGTGATCGGACGGCCACGATCGCGTCCGGCACGGCACGACGTGAGGGGGCGCGTACCCCCTTCGTCTCCGGCGACGGCGGGCTCGGGTGCGGCCATGGCGGCGACGGCGAGCGCCTAGGTGCCTAGCTACCGGCGGAAATGGAACGAGGGGAGCACGTCGGTTCCAACCATACCTGTGGCGGCGAGGATGGACGAAGGATGGCGGCCGGCGGTGAGGGTAGACGGCGGAGGTGGTTCGGGAGCTTGACGGCGACGTTGATCCGGCGGGTTCCAAGGCCAATGGAGTGGTGGCCGGGGACGAGGGGTCGTCGACGGTCACGACGGTGGCAGTGGCTAGGTTAGGAGAGGCGGGGGTCGGCGGCGATCGCTCGCCGGAGGTGGAGCAGAACCGAAGCTCGAAGAAGAGGGCGACGGCGCTCTGGAAGGCTTCGGTTAGGGCTTAGGAGGTGTGGGCGGAGTGCGGTGAGCCGAGGGGTTTTTATAGGGGTCACCGGCGATGTATAAGGCAGGGCAAACGGAGGAAACCCGAAGGGTTCCTCTTTTGCGCCGGCGAGGGTTCCATCCGCGTGGGCGAGCTTCCATTCTTGTTAAAACGCGTGGCATGAAGATGGAAGGGGGTCGTCGTGGTCCAAGGAAGGGTGTACGAGGTGGATCCGAGCGGATCGGGGCGTCCGGCGGCGAGGGAAGGAAAGGGATCGCCGGGAAAGGAAAGGGGATCCCCTTCCCGGGAGGAAGACGATCCTGACAGGTGGGCTCCACCTGTCAGTGAGCGATCCAAAAAGGAAGGGTGCCGACAGACGGGTCCGAGCGGTCAGTGGCGCGGCGGGGGCTGACCGGTGGGGCCAAGCGGGCGTGGGCGGGAGGAGAGAGGGGAGGCGTGCGCCGACAGGCGGGCCCCTCCTGTCAGTGGGTGGGTGGCAACGGGCTGGGCCAAAAAGGCCGTTGGGGAAAGTTTCGGGGTTGAGGCCCGTTAAGGATTTAAAATTGATTTTCGATTTAAAATAATTCCAGAAAATCAAGTATTTGATTAAGGGTTGAATCACTGTTGATAAAAATTTGTAAAAATTCCTAATATTATATCTTGGCCTTTAGTTCATCCCATAAAATTTTCAAGTCCAGATATTTAGTATTTCTCCTTGTTTGGCTTTATTTGGGTTCTTTTGTGAATTTCCCTTTAATAATTTAATCAAAAATGGTTTAAATAATACTTTTCTTTTTATTTTATTCCTTTTAATTTTTGGGGTGTTACAATCCTATCCCCCTTACAGAGAATCTCGTCCTCGAGATTCGGATCAATCCTCGAATAGCTCAGGATGCTGTGCCTTGAGTTCATCTTCTTTTTCCCAGGTGGCTTCCTCTACTGGATGATTGCTCCACTGCACCTTGCAGAAGCGGATGACTCGACTCCTGGTGGTTCTTTCTTTGACTTCCAATATCTTGACCGGCTTTTCTACATAGGTCAGATCCTCTTGGACATCCAACTGCTGAAGATCCACTTGCTCCGTGGGGACGCGGAGACATTTCTTGAGTTGAGATACATGAAACACGTCATGCACTCCAGCCAATGAGGGCGGTAATTCCAACTGATAAGCTACTTCGCCTTGGCGTCGAATAACGGGAAATGGTCCAACATATCGAGGGGCCAACTTTCCTCTCATGTTAAACCGTTGAGTCCCACGAAGAGGTGTAACCCGAAGGTATACATGGTCTCCTTCTTCAAAGGCTAGATCTCGACGACGATTGTCGGCGTAGCTCTTCTGTCGCGATTGGGCCGTCTTGAGTCTGTCTCTGATGATCCGTACTTTCTCTTCGGCTTCACGGAGAATGTCGGTTCCGAATACTTGGGATTCACCAGTTTGGTCCCAAAGGAGAGGCGTTCTGCACTTACGTCCATATAGGGCTTCAAAAGGAGACATCTGAAGACTGGCTTGGTAGCTATTGTTGTATGAAAATTCTGCATATGGCAAGCTCTTGTCCCAAGTGGCTCCAAAATCCAAAACACAGGCTCGAAGCATATCCT
>JAAALK010000288.1:50318660-50420423 GCA_019279435.1 Zizania palustris
CCGATTTAATAAATCAGGACTTATTGAAATTCCATAGAAAATCAACAAGACGTTCATCATGCGACCTCGTACAATACGGGCAATCATTCACGGTTCGTAGACCGCATTAATACAAAAGTGAATAAAGATAAAGAGAAACTAATAAAACAAGGGTCCTAGATGAACGCCTTCTTCCAGTCTCGCCTTGACTGGGTCGCTACTCCAGACCTTCATCCTCCTCGTAGTAGACGGGCTCTGATGTTGTAAGTCAACGGGGTGAGTACAGATGTACTCAGCAAGCCACCGAATGCAAATATAATGCAAGATAATAACAAGGGAGATGGTGGCTAATTTTGCGGAAGCAGCATAATTGTAAAGCTTTAAATGAGAGCAATTTATTAGTACGGAAAAGTAAACATGTGCATGTGTATCATCATCTTCTAACTCGAGGGGTACAGTCAGCCCCACCTCGCTCAACAGTCCTTACGTGCCATGAATAACTTGAACATTCACACAATTGTAAACTAACTGCGAGTAGTCACACAACCCGCCCTTGACCGTGGGCTCGGCTTTTCGAAAAGATTGAATTACTCTGATCAGAGATGTACCACTGTACCCACAAGGCACGCACTCATCACCTACACCGAAGTGTAACGAGATGACCCATCACACGGGAACTCGTGCCAAAACCTTCCATATAGTCCTCCCCGACTCAATAGCACCCTCTTATGGGTTTCATATGGTGTCCCGACGCATCGGAGCCCCACCATACCCCCCCTTGAGCCTCGTCGGTACAAGTCGCCCGCAGGCTAGCCCCTTGCCCCCTCCTCTATGGTGCATCAAGCCGGAGTATTCCATACTTCCAGTTAGGACTTACCCATTAGACTTGTGGTTGGTACGGAAGTGCTTTGCAACAGATCCCGCAGACCGGTCCTTATAGTGCCCCGGGTGCGACAAACCAGTGCCCGAGCTTGCACCCGGAACCCACCATACTTATAACCTTGCCAACTCCAACAGAGTCCAGAGACGAGAATAACAGGGAAATTCATATACAGAAATCCAGCTATCTACGACTCGTTCTTTTTAGCCTATAGCAGGTGTGCCGGTACATTGGGCACTAGCTAATATTTTTATAGTAGAGTGACAAGGAGTTAAGGCTCAATAAGCATGGCTTGGGTTTGCACACAAGGACGGGGATCTACTAAATATAAGTGTAAGGCTTGAAGATTGGACTAATGCAATATTAACCTATGTGTTATAGCGATAAGTTATTAAAACATGGGCTCAATTATGATCAACTGTTTCCACAGAGATGGTCGATGACTTGCCTTGCTCAGCAAATGGGGATGGAGGAACCTCGGGGTAGAACTCCTGCTCCTCGACGAACTCGTAGTCTTCTCGATACGGAAAATAAACAATGCATTCAATAAACAGATAAAAATTCACCAAACCTACACATTTGTAGGAAGTAATATTTTTAATATTTCAAGGTTTTGTTCAAAACAGTAAAGTTTAATATTTTAGAATTTTCCCAATTTATTTTCTGTATTTTTAATTTTAACCCTAAGGGATTTTTATTCATTTATTTATTAATAATATTTTGAGTAACATAAGCATACTGTTTTTATGGCATTAATGTGTAGAGAATAATATTCTGGTTCTAACAAAATTTGAATGGTGAAATTTGGAGTTAAAATGAGCAAGATATGAATTTTTGAAGTTTAAACAGTTTTCTGGAATTTTATTTAAACTAAAAACAGTCTCTGGTCCACGGTGAACCAGGTTCACCGTGAACCCGTGACTATTCGCGTGGACCGGCCGATCCAGAGCCGTCGGATCTGGATCTGGTGGTCGGACGCGAGGCGGGAGGCGTAAGTGAAATTGGACGGCCACGATTAGATCTCGCGAAGCGGTATGACGTGGACGCACCAGATCACGCTGGGTTTTTAAGTTATGATCAACGGTCGAGATGGCACCGTACCCCTTCGATCAGATCTGAGGGCCTGGATTAAATCCCGAGGGGATTTAATCGTAGCCCTCTGATCGTGATCGGACGGCCACGATCGCGTCCGGCACGGCACGACGTGAGGGGGCGCGTACCCCCTTCGTCTCCGGCGACGGCGGGCTCGGGTGCGGCCATGGCGGCGACGGCGAGCGCCTAGGTGCCTAGCTACCGGCGGAAATGGAACGAGGGGAGCACGTCGGTTCCAACCATACCTGTGGCGGCGAGGATGGACGAAGGATGGCGGCCGGCGGTGAGGGTAGACGGCGGAGGTGGTTCGGGAGCTTGACGGCGACGTTGATCCGGCGGGTTCCAAGGCCAATGGAGTGGTGGCCGGGGACGAGGGGTCGTCGACGGTCACGACGGTGGCAGTGGCTAGGTTAGGAGAGGCGGGGGTCGGCGGCGATCGCTCGCCGGAGGTGGAGCAGAACCGAAGCTCGAAGAAGAGGGCGACGGCGCTCTGGAAGGCTTCGGTTAGGGCTTAGGAGGTGTGGGCGGAGTGCGGTGAGCCGAGGGGTTTTTATAGGGGTCACCGGCGATGTATAAGGCAGGGCAAACGGAGGAAACCCGAAGGGTTCCTCTTTTGCGCCGGCGAGGGTTCCATCCGCGTGGGCGAGCTTCCATTCTTGTTAAAACGCGTGGCATGAAGATGGAAGGGGGTCGTCGTGGTCCAAGGAAGGGTGTACGAGGTGGATCCGAGCGGATCGGGGCTTCCGGCGGCGAGGGAAGGAAAGGGATCGCCGGGAAAGGAAAGGGGATCCCCTTCCCGGGAGGAAGACGATCCTGACAGGTGGGCTCCACCTGTCAGTGAGCGATCCAAAAAGGAAGGGTGCCGACAGACGGGTCCGAGCGGTCAGTGGCGCGGCGGGGGCTGACCGGTGGGGCCAAGCGGGCGTGGGCGGGAGGAGAGAGGGGAGGCGTGCGCCGACAGGCGGGCCCCTCCTGTCAGTGGGTGGGTGGCAACGGGCTGGGCCAAAAAGGCCGTTGGGGAAAGTTTCGGGGTTGAGGCCCGTTAAGGATTTAAAATTGATTTTCGATTTAAAATAATTCCAGAAAATCAAGTATTTGATTAAGGGTTGAATCACTGTTGATAAAAATTTGTAAAAATTCCTAATATTATATCTTGGCCTTTAGTTCACCCCATAAAATTTTCAAGTCCAGATATTTAGTATTTCTCCTTGTTTGGCTTTATTTGGGTTCTTTTGTGAATTTCCCTTTAATAATTTAATCAAAAATGGTTTAAATAATACTTTTCTTTTTATTTTATTCCTTTTAATTTTTGGGGTGTTACAGGAGGGCGGAAATCTTTGCTGCACTTCATAGAGCAACTTGCCAGCCGAAGACCTTCGTAGGCTCCGGAGGTGAAAAAGTGGTAGTATCCTTCGGCTCTATCAACTTTAGGCTTCGGGACGAATATGCTCTTCAGTTTCCTGCCAAGGCCATCAATGCTAGATGGTATACTGATTGGGTCCTGAGGTGGTTCTATGTCGAAGTTGGAGCGAGCAGTCCTCTGGCTAGGCCCCTCAAAGAAATTCAATTCCGGAAGGAAGCCTTAGTACAGCCTGACGAAGGCCAGCTCGAAGCTCGCCTTAACCTGCTTCAGAAAATTAGCCGAATGTTAAGCATGCGGGACTTAGCCGAAGAATTCCTCGGACTGCAAATTCCTCCGCTGATGGCCAACTGGCCTATCATCTTCGAGGATGACTCGGAAGGCGGTCTTCGCAAGATCAATTTTACTTCGAGCCCTGCAGGTAACTTCGAAACCAACATGCATTGTACATATTTACTTCGAAGAAAGACTAACTTGAATTATTTTAGCTTCTTCAGCCCCTATTACTTCAGAACAAATTGTAAGGGCTTCGGAGAAGATTTTAGGTGCCCCAACTCCGACTGAAAAAGAATGGCGAATTAAATTGGTCGGGAGTTGGGAAAGGTTTAACAGAGTATGGGGAATGTTGGAGTTAACTCCGCCCCCTCTGATGGACTGGGTGCCTCTAGAGAAAGGACCCAAGAAAAGAATGGCTGAAGCCGGAGCTTCTAGCTCCGCAAGGACTCCGGTGAAGAAGGTGGCTCGGAAGCCAAAAAATCTCGCACCTTCGAATCCTGCGCCTTCGAGCTCAAGAACCTCAATCTCTGGTTCTAAAGAAGATGAAGGTATATTATTAGTGAGATTGATTGATGAAGATGCAGCTCAACGAAATATTCACATTGAAGATACTGCAGGTATACCGGAGCCCCATGCTAACATTGAAGAAGTGAGAGCTCCGGATACTCAAGAAGAGCAAATCGAAGCCCCTATGGGCGAAGATGAAGTTGAAGTTCCTACAACTTCAATTGTGGAGGAAAGAAGGACTGCTCACGGAGATACTCCGACAGCAGAAAATTTAACTGTGGATTCAGATGATGACTTCACTTTTGATCCTCCGAGCAGTCCAGTGCTCGATCTTCCGGAGAATGTCGAAGGTAAATTTCGCATAATTCTTATCAATTTCTGCAAAATTATACAATGTATAATATTTTTGTTTTTGCAGAGCCTCCTGCTGTAGAAGTACATCACGAAGACACAATTCAAAGGCCTTCGACAACTTCGGAGCCACACCCGGAGGTTACTCAACAGGGGCCTGGAAGGGGTAAAAGACACATAGAGCCTCTCCCTACTCAAGGATCGACTTCGTCTGAGTCAACAGATGAAAGTGAATCAACTGAGGGGGGGCCATCTTCAGAAGTTCCAAGGACCTCAGGAGAACACTCCGGAGCTTCGCCAAGCAGGGAAGATCAAAAGGCTTCGGCTCTGCTCCCTCTTTTAACTCCTTTTTGGAGCAAAGAAAAGGGCTTCGGACTTTGCTCAAACCTTTAGGTCGAGTGAGTCGGGAAGTCGGGGAGACAGAGCTAGTAGCAAAATTAAGCAAGGCGAAGAATTCAGAGCTTAATGTTGCTTTGGAAAGAGCAGCTTATCAGGTACGGAGTACCTTCGAACCGATATCTTTAGCAAATTATATTGGGTTCGAAGTACATCTTCGAACCAGTAGCAAATTATAAATGAATAATTTCTTACTTCAGTTTTTTCTCTTCTTAGCAAGCGGTCTTGGCCCGCGCTGCAGCCTTATCGAACGAAAATGAAATTACTCAGCTTCGGGAAGAAAATGAAGCTCTGAAATGCAACTTATCTTTCTCCGAAGCTAGAGTACTTCAAATGGACAATGTAATTTCAGCGGAGCGCAGGGCCAGACAGGGCTTGGAGGCTGTTAATAAGGAGCTCGAAGCAGAAAGAATCGTGCTTCCGGCCGAAATTGAAAAGGTGAGGTCGGAGCATGCTAATGCTGGGTCCGAACTTGTAAGGCTCCAAGAGGAAGCTAGCCAACTCCTAAACCAGAAGAAAGATTTAATTACGGAGAACGCTAGGATTTCCGGAGTTTTGGCAGAAACGACTTCGAGCAAGGATGTTCTAATTGAAGAAAAGCTTAAGTCGGAGAAGGTGGCTACGGAGGTCATCGAACAGATGCTAATTGTTATGGAGTACTTCGGTACTACTGGATCACTTCCTTCGGATGACAATGTGACTCTGCTGCGCCGGTTAAATAGGATCCAAGGAGCAGCGAAGCAAATGAAGACGGCGGGCATGCGTTATGGAGAACTCTCCGGACAAGTGTCTGCCCTTGGATTACTTCGTTACTATGAGGATTTGGGCCGAATAATTACTCCGAGCGCAGAGGGCTCCATTACCTTCGACGACGAGAGACTTTTGAATCCTTCCGAAGGCGTGACTGCCGCCTGGCGAGCCTTTCAAACTTCATGGAGAGCCGAAGGTCGTTCTGCGATCAAGGCTTGGATTGATGAAGGCCAACGCCAGAAGCAAGTTCGGAGCCAAGCTTCGAGCAGTCAGCCTCCTCCGAACCCGCAGGTTTAGGAATTATTTAGGATTTTTTTGATTATGTAAAGCTCATGCTTGTAAACATTTATCAATGAAAGTCTTGTTTGTCATATTTTTAGGCTTTGCCTCTTATGGAAGATATCGAAGTGTTAGAGCTTAACAGCGAACTTCGTTCATTGTGGAACACCTTCGAACTTCTAAAGAGTTATAAGCGTCCTCGATTTCTTATTCCTCGAGATGACTCCGGCGTAATTGCGCCCGAAGTAATCAAAGACGTATTGTCTTATATTAAAGAGGAACATAAAGAGATTGACGCAAACACCTCGTCTTCTGAAGACACTAATTGGTCTGAAGACGAAGGTGAAGCACAAAATAAAAGATCTGAAGATCTTAGAAGCTGGGAAAGAAGCCCCGAGCGGCTTCGAACTTGGGCCGAGCTTCAACAAGAGCAGAAGGATTTTAGAGCTTCGAGGGGGAGGAAGAGAGTTAAACGTAAAGTTCTTAGAACTTCTGATGTTGGAACTAGTCGTTCCACCCCTAGCTCTCGGGACCGAAGAGGTCTCCGATTCCTTCTTGGTATAGATACCAATTTTTCATAGTGTAATCTGTAAACACATTTATTTCAATAATGAATGCCGATTTAAAATTGTCTCCATATTTACTAGCCCCTCTTTGGGTATAAGCAACTTCGAAATGTATTCAAAGATGGTTATGCGCAAAGAAAAAACTTCTGAGTACAATTTTTTGGGGGTTCGGAGCCCCTCTGTCATTTAAAGATCTTTTGAAATCTTATGAAATGTCTTCGACTTTTTGCAGTCAGAAGAATGGCAACTTAGTACCTTTGTTTTACGAAAGAAATCAATTGAGATAACTTTCAGGACACTTTAGTGTCTTAAAAAATTTGTCACTTTGGACTTATGTTAACAGACATTCGAAGCTCATGGCTCAAATGCTGTTTGCTTTAGCCACCTTCGGCTTGTCTTTGCGATCTCTGACGAACCAATGGTTCGGAGTTTGCAATGGTCTCTTTGGACTCTTTTTACGGATGTCTACCAGCCAATGGCTTGGACTCCGTATAATTTAGCCACCTTCGGCTGTTTTTGCAGAAGTCTACCAGCCAATGGCTTGGACTTCGCAGATTTTGGCCACCTTCGGCTCTTTTTACGGAAGTCTGCAAGCTGCAGCTTGGACTCCGTAGATTTTGGCCACCTTCGGCTCTTTTTACGGAAGTCTACCAGCCAATGGCTTGGACTCCGTAGAATGTGGTTTTGGGCTCTTTTACGGATGCCTACAAGCCGTTGGCCTGGGCTCCGGATTATGTCAGCCACCACGTCGGAGGCTTCGAACTTTATGGGTTCGAAGTCCGAAAATACAACCCAGCTTAATGACACTTCCCTCTCGGTCGACCCCGCGGTTCCAGTGCGTCCACTCGGAAGCTGGAAGTCTATGAGGGGAAGGCAACTATCAGGGTCATATGCTTTATTAATTTAGAGGTGATTACAAGCGAATTACAAGGAGCCCTTATGCGAAGTATCGCTTTAGGTGCTCCGCATGCCAAGTATGTGCTAACTCTTCACCTTCTAAATTAGCTAATTTAAATGAACCAGGGCGCCCTGAGCGGACAATTAGATATGGACCTTCCCATTTATTGCCTAACTTCCCTGGTGCTATAATGCTTCGTAGAACAAGATGACCCGGCCTTAACTCACTGAGCTTAACCTTCGGGTCATACCAAGTCTTCGTCTGCTGATGATACTTTGATAAATTAGCTACAGCCCGAAGTCTTGTTTCTTCTGACAAATCTAACGAAGCTTGTCTTTCTTCTTCAATGTCCGGTTCGGTGCTGCGAAATGATCCCCCTTTGAGCTCCGTTGGAGTCATAGCTTCATCTCCGAATAGTAGTCTGAACGGAGTAAAACCTGTGGACCTTGTTTGCGTAGTCCGAATGGACCACAGAATCTTCGGAAGCTCTTCGGTCCACAGTCCCTTTGATAATCCTACTATTCTTCGATTTAGCCCTGATAAAATATTCCCATTGGCTCGCTCTACGGCTCCATTCGACTGAGGATGCCTCACTGCAGCAAAACATAGCTGAATGCCTAGGTCTTCGCAAAACTTCCTGAAGGGTTCTGCGTCGAATTGTGTTCCATTATCAACTGTGAGATATCTAGGCACTCCGAACCGGCAAATAATGGTCTTCCAGAAGAATTTCTGTACATTGTTCGAAGTGATAGCTGTTAAGGGCTCTGCTTCCACCCACTTAGAAAAATATTCAATAGCTACCACTGCGAACTTCAGATTTCCCTTTGCTAACGGAAAGGGACCAATTAGATCCATACCCCATCTGGCCATAGGCCATACCGGAGCAATGACTTGAAGAGCTGTTGGTGGGCGATGACTCCGTCGACCCATCCACTGGCATCCTTGACAAGTGCGGACCAAGCTCTCCGCATCAGCTGTTATTGTGGGCCAATAAAGCCCCTGGCGAAGTGTTTTTCCTGCCAGAGCTCTAGGGGCTAAATGGCTTCCACAAAGGCCTTCGTGAATTTCTCGAAGAATTTCTTGGCCTTCGGCTTGAGATATACATCGGAGTAGAGGGGAACATACTCCGACCTTGTATAATATACCGTTGATTAACTGATAGCTTCTGGCTCTGAGCTTTAATCTGGACAACTGGGGCTCTTCGGGCAAATTTGTTCCTCCTTGCAAGAGTTCTATGATCGAATCTTTCCAATCTGCACTAGGAATGCAAAGAATCTCCGCAGAGGCAATTTGTGGCACCGAAGGTATATTGAGCTCCTCATAGAAAGCTTCTTCAGGCACATCCACAGCTCCGGCTGCAGCCTTCGCTAAAATGTCCGCTTGCACGTTTTCAGCTCTTGGTATACTCCGAATGGAAATACCCTTGATGTGTGCTTCGATTTTGCGGATTTCTTCCAAATACTTTGCAAGCTGTGGATGTCGAACCTGAAAACTTTTGTCTACGTGCCCTGCTACTATCTGAGAATCTGTCTTTATAATTATTCTTGTAGCCCCTAGAGCACGTGCTTTCCTGAGTCCTAACAAAATCCCTTCGTACTCCGCTATATTATTGGTAGACTTAAAGTTGAGTCTTGCGGAATACATTGCTCTTTGCCCTGACGGTGAAATCAACACTGCCCCAATGCCTGCTCCGGATGCTTGGAAAGCCCCATCGGAGTAAACAGTCCAAACTCCGTCATTTGATTTCTCTGGAGTCAAATTCGCAGGTGGAGTCCACTCTGCTACGAAGTCTGCTAGGACTTGGGATTTGATAGCTGTCCTTGCCAGGAAAGATATGCCGAAGGGTGCTAGCTCTACTGCCCACTTTCCAATCCTTCCAGTGGAATCTTTGCTTCGGAGCATATCTCCTAAGGGATACGAAGTTGGTACAATTACATTGTGAGCCAAAAAATAATGTCTTAGCTTTCTCGAAGCCATTATCAGAGCATAAACGAACTTCTCAAGTTCGGAGTATCTTGTCTTCGCTCCTGATAATGCTTCGGATACAAAATAGACAGGATTTTGGACCAACTTCCCATTGAAATCCACTTCTCTGACAAGGACTGCGCTGACAGCTGAACCTGTAGCTGCAAGATACAGGAGTAGGGTTTCGTCCGCAATAGGCACCGTGAGTGTAGCATGATTGCTGAGATAATCTTTAATATCTTCGAAGCTTTTCTGACACTCCGGTGTCCATGCAAAATCTTCGGACCCTTTCAAAGCTTTAAATATTGGCAAGCTCCTCTCCGCAGACCTTGATAAAAACCTGCTAAGTGCGGCCAGACGTCCAGTCAGCTTTTGCACTTGCTTTAAATTCTCCGGAGGAGCCATCTTCTGCAGCGCAGTTATTTGAGTAGGGCTAGCTTCAATTCCCCTGCTTGAAACTAAATACCCTAACAACTTTCCAGCCTTAGCTCCGAATATACATTTTTCGGGGTTAAGACGGATCTCACATGCCCGAAGGCTATTGAATGTTTCTGCTAAGTCTAGGCTATGTTGGTGCTTTAAAGCACTCTTTATTACAATATCATCCATATAGGCCTCCACATTGCGACCTAGTTGATGACCTAGAGCCTTAGCAACTAATCTTGAAAAAGTAGCCCCGGCATTTCTTAGGCCGAAGGGCATTCTTACATAGCAGAAGACTCCCGAAGGAGTTACAAAGCTTGTCTTGATTTCATCTTCGCGCTTCAACCATATTTGATGATAACCAGAATACGCGTCAAGGAAGCTTAATAACTCCGAACCTGCAGTGGAGTCAACTAGTTGATCAATTCGGGGCATGGGGTAGGGGTCACGTGGGCACGCTTTATTCAGAGATGTGAAATCAATGCACATGCGCCACTTCCCGAAAGACTTCTTCCTGATGAAGACTGGGTTGGCTAACCATTCTGTGTGAGCCACTTCTCTGATAATCCCAGCCTTCAACAGTTTTTCAACTTCGTCCTTAGCTAGAGCAGCTCTCTCTGCGGACATCTTCCGGAGTCCTTGTCGAATAGGCCGGGCCTTCGGGTTTACAAGTAAACTGTGCTCAATGATATCCCGATCGACTCCGGTGATATCTTCGTCAGACCAAGCGAAGACATCCAAATTTTCTTCCACGACCTTTTCCAAGGAGGTTGCAACTTCAGAAGGTAAATCTTTACCAAATTGAAAAGTGTATTCTTTACCATCTTTAACAATGATCTTCGTTGCAATCTCTCCTTTGGGACTTGGTCTCGGAAAAGACTTCTTCGAAGCTTCGGAGGAGGCTGAAAAAATTTCTTCATTATCCTGCACACTGTTTACTTGCCTCGGATCAAGAGGGGGACCGTGACCATATTCTGCCCTCCGAGCAATGGCTTGATCTCCGAAGATTGTTAAGACTCCTGCTTGAGTGGGCATCTTCATGCACAAGTAGTTGTGATGCGCCACAGCTCCGAACTGATTCAACATGCCCCGTCCGAAGATGACATTATAAGCATATGGGGCATCTACCATATCAAAGATAACTTCTTCAGTTCGAGCTAATAAACCTTCTCCGACTTCTACAGTATCCCCATACTCTGTTAAACCGTTCCCAACTCCCGACCAATTTAATTCGCCATTCTTTTTCCGTCGGAGTTGGGGCACCCAGAATCTTCTCCGAAGCCCTTACAATTTGCTCTGAAGTAATAGGGGCTGAAGAAGCTAAAAATAATTCAAGTTAGTCTTTCTTCGAAGTAAATATGTTCAATGCATGTTGGTTTCGAAGTTACCTGCAAGGCTCGAAGTAAAATTGATTTTGCGAAGACCGCCTTCCGAGTCATCCTCGAAGATGATAGGCCACTTGGCCATTAGCGGAGGAATTTGCAGTCCGAGGAATTCTTCGGCTAAGTCTCGCATGCTTAACCTTCGGCTAATTTTCTGAAGCAGGTTAAGGCGAGCTTCGAGCTGGCCTTCGTCCGGCTGCACTAAGGCTTCCTTCCGGAATTGAATTTCTTTGAGGGGCCCAGCCAGAGGACTGCTCGCTCCAACTTCGGCATAGAACCACCTCAGAACCCAATCAGTATACCATCTAGCATTGATGGCCTTGGCAGGAAACTGAAGAGCATATTCGTCCCGAAGCCTAAAGTTGATAGAGCTGAAGGATACTACCACTTTTTCACCTCCGGAGCCTACGAAGGTCTTCGGCTGGCAAGTTGCTCTATGAAGTGCAGCGAAGATTTCTGCCCTCCCCTCACAACCTTCGGCTCTCAGTGCCCATTCAAAGATAGCTAATCTAGCTACAGCATTCGGAGATAGCTGAGGGAGGGTTACATGGAACAGATTAAGTACTTCGGCCAGGAAGTCCACAACAGGGAGGCCCAAGCCTGCTTCGAAAAAGGCTTCGAATACTACAACCTCTCCGGGTCTTGGTGATGGAATCGATTCTTTGCCCGGCTTCCGAATCATAACTCCATTACTAATTTTTCCCCCTGCTGTGATTGCCAAAGACTCTCTCTTGCAGGTAGAAGGCCCCAACTCAAAAGACTGATCCAAATATTTGGTCGATGGGGGCACATACCTTGGTCATCGGCGATTTGGGGATTTCTCCCCCCTGCCGCCATGGATGTCGCCGCCTGCATCGGAGGTGCCGCCGCCAATGCTGCCGCCGCTGCCGCCGCTGCCGCTGTGGCCGCTTGTTGCCGAGCCAAGGCCGAAGGAGGCGCAGATCCCTTGGTCTTCACCATCACGATTGCTGGATTGCTCTGAGGAAATGGAGGCTAGGGCTCAAGAACTCAAAGGCTAGGGCTCAAGAACTCAAAGGGCTCAAAAGTTTTTGATTGCTAGAATGCGGTGAAAAGGTAACCGGGTAACTTCTAGGCCCTTTATTTATAGCCTAGACTACACTTTCTTACCGTTAATCCATGTCGTTTCGCATTCCTGCCGTTACTTCTTTTATGAAATTAACGCCTGCTATAGTTTCCGTTGGAAACAGAAACTAACGGCTATTTCTTCTAAGTCTAAAAAGACTTTTGAACTTCTTGAGTCGGTACTAAGATAGTTCGAAAAATAACTATCTTAAGACTAATTCGAAGTTCATATCTTCATGCATTTCGGAGATAAAATAAAAACTAATAACCCCTATGATTGGTTATCTTTTCTTTCCGTATACTGCTCTCCTAACGTTACAGGTCGAACGGAGAAGCGTATTCGAGGGGCTACTGTTGGGGGAAAATATCTCATCTTCGGGGTTATTGCCGAAGCAGCATAAAGACAGTCAACCAGTTCGAAGATTCTCCGAAGATCATCTTCGAAGATGCCCGGAACCCCGTTCGAAGCACGAAGATAGGCATTGGTTCGAAGTATGTCTTCGAACTAAAGCCCTTCAGGATCTTTTCTGCCAGCTAAGATGGAAGACTTATCTTCTTTCTTATTAGATTAGTCTTTTACCATTTTAGCCCTATTAAGGAAACCGAATAGTTTCCTTAATGTCGGTAGTAATAGAGGGGTAAATAGGTCTTTTCCTTAATGTTTAGGCCTATAAATACCCCCCATTTCACCCTGTAATAGGGACCAAATACAAGTTATTCAATACACACTTTCGAACTATTCTAAGTTATTATCCTTTCGGAGGCTTAGAACAGTTTGCTTCACAAACACTTCGTTTGTTAGTTTCTTTTCTACAGAAACCTGTTAGCGTAATCTTTTACGCCAACAGTTGGCGCCGTCCGTGGGGCATACGAAACCTCTCCGCCAACCCCTTCCATACTCCGACCACCCGGAGTCCCTTTTCCACCCTCCATTCTGATTCGATCTGATCCTACCAGTTCTCAAGACCTCGAAGGTCCTTTCGGAGGAGATGAAGATAGCCTTGGAGACATGGCCACTCAAATGGCCAACCTTCAAGCTGAGGTAGCGAGATGGCGACAAGAAGCTGCGGACAGGCTTCGCTCTCAAGCCATCCCAGCTATCCCAGAAGTGCCCGAAGACGACGATCTTGATTATCCCGAAGCCCCGGAGAACGCCTCTTACGACAATGAATCTCCGTTGCATCCTGAGCTGCAGAAGGTTCGCTTTGATCCAAAGTTTAAAACTTCGAAGCTCTGCAAGTATGCCGGAGATGAAGATCCCAGAGAGTTCGCGCGTTCTTATGCCCTAGCGATTGAGGCTAGCGGCGGAGTCAGAGACACTATGGCAAAGTGCTTCCCGTTAGCTCTTCAAGGAGTGGCGTTGAGATGGTTCTGTTCTTTAAAGCCAGGATCAATCAATTCGTGGTCACAGTTGAAGAGGAAGTTTATAAGTAACTTTCAGGGCACCTTCGTGCCTCCTATGTCAACAGGAAGTCTTTTCCAAGTGAAACAGCTCCCCGGAGAAACATTGAGGCAGTACTTCAAGCGCTTCGCTCATACGAAGTCGCAAATTCGGGGGCTGTCCACATCCTCAGTGGTTGATGCGGCTCGGGAAGGCGTCAGTCATCAAGGCCTTCTGGATAAACTGCATCGGAAGAGCATCTCCTCAGTTTCGCAGTTGATGTCATACTTCGAGGAGTATGCGAGGTCAGAAGAGGGTTGGCTTCGGAGGACTGCTGCTACTTCGACTGTATTGCAAGAAGTCAAAGCAGAAGTGAAGACTTCGGCACAGCCGCAGGAACCAGTCTTCGAAGTGCAACATGATCGGAGAAGAGGGCAAAAGCACCCTCGCTCTGAAGTCTTGAATATTGCACCCCCTCCGAAGTTTTCACCAAGAGCTCCACAGTCTACGGAGCCCAGGCCAACGACTTGTAGGCATCCGTAAAAGAGCCCAAAACCACATTCTACGGAGTCCAAGCCATTGGCTGGTAGACTTCCGTAAAAAGAGCCGAAGGTGGCCAAAATCTACGGAGTCCAAGCTGCAGCTTGCAGACTTCCGTAAAAAGAGCCGAAGGTGGCCAAAATCTGCGAAGTCCAAGCCATTGGCTGGTAGACTTCTGCAAAAACAGCCGAAGGTGGCTAAATTATACGGAGTCCAAGCCATTGGCTGGTAGACATCCGTAAAAAGAGTCCAAAGAGACCATTGCAAACTCCGAACCATTGGTTCGTCAGAGATCGCAAAGACAAGCCGAAGGTGGCTAAAGCAAAACAGCATTTGAGCCATGAGCTTCGAATGTCTGTTAACATAAGTCCAAAGTGACAAATTTTTAAGACATTAAAGTGTCCTGAAAGTTATCTCAATTGATTTCTTTCGTAAAACAAAGGTACTAACTTACCATTCTTCTGACTACAAAAAGTCGAAGACATTTCATAAGATTACAAAAGATCTTTAAATGACAGAGGGGCTCCGAACCCCCAAAAAATTGTACTCCGAAGTTTTTTCTTTGCGCATAACCATCTTTGAATACATTTCGAAGTTGCTTATACCCAAAGAGGGGCTAGTAAATATGGAGACAATTTTAAATCGGCATTCATTATTGAAATAAATGTGTTTACAGATTACACTACGAAAAGTTGGTATCTATACCAAGAAGGAATCGGAGACCTCTTCGGTCCCGAGAGCTAGGGGTGGAACGACTAGTTCCAACATCAGAAGTTCTAAGAACTTTACGTTTAACTCTCTTCCTCCCCTTCGAAGCTCTAAAATCCTTCTGCTCTTGTTGAAGCTCGGCCCAAGTTCGAAGCCGCTCGGGGCTTCTTTCCCAGCTTCTAAGATCTTCAGATCTTTTATTTTGGGCTTCACTTTCGTCTTCAGACCAATTAGTGTCTTCAGAAGATGAGGTGTTTGCATCAACCTCTTTATCTTCCTCTTTAATATAAGACAATACGTCTTTGATTACTTCGGGCGCAATTACGCCGGAGTCATCTCGAGGAATAAGAAATCGAGGACGCTTATAACTCTTTAGAAGTTCGAAGGTGTTCCACAATGAGCGAAGTTCGTTGTTAAGCTCTAACACTTCGATATCTTCCATAAGAGGGAAAGCCTAAAAATATGACAAACAAGATTTTCATTGATAAATGTTTACAAGCATAAAGCTTTACATGGTTAGAAATCCTAAAATATTCCTAAACCTGCGGGTTCGAAGGAGGTTGACTGCTCGAAGCTTGAGTCCGAGCGTGCTTCTGGCGTTGGCCTTCGTCAATCCAAGCCTTGATCGCAGAACGACCTTCGGCTCTCCAAGAGGTTTGGAAGGCTCGCCAGGCAGCAGCCACACCTTCGGAAGGTTTTAGAAGTCGCTCGTCGTCAAAGGTGATTGGACCCCCTCCTGCGTCCGGAGTTATTGATCGGCCCAGATCTTCGTAATAGCGAAGTAGACCAACAGCAGACACTTGTCCGGAGAGTTCTCCGTATCTAATGCCCGCCGTCTTCATCTGCTTCGCGACCCCTTGGATCCTTTTCAACCGGCGCAGAAGGCTGATGTTATCGTCAGAAGGGAGAGTTCCGGTAGTACCGAAGTACTCCAGGACATCTAACAACTGATTCATAACCTCCGCAGCCACCTTCTCAGACTTCAACTTATCTTCGTTCAGCGCATCCTTCGTCGAAGTGACTTCGTCCAAAACCCCAGAAAGCCTAGCATTCTCAGTGGTCAAAGTGTTCTTCTGGGTTAACAGTTGGCTAGCTTCCTCTTCGAGTCGGACGAGCTTAGACCCCGCAGTAGCATGCTCCGCCCGCAGTTTTTCAACCTCTGCTCGAAGCACAATCCTCTCTGCTTCGAGCTCTTTCTTCGCAGCCTCCAAGCTTTGCCTGGCCCTTCGCTCTGTTGATATTATATTGTCCATTTGAGCCACTCGACTTTCGGAGATGTTAAAATTCCTTTGAAGAGCACTATTTTCTTCCCGAAGCCGAGCGATTTCTTCGTCATTGCATAGACTTGCATCTCGGGCCAAGACAGTTTGCTGTCAAAATAAAAAACTAAAGTAAATATTTATTCAAAGATGAATTCTATAATATTTCGCAGTTACTTCGTACCTGGTAGGCTGTACGTTCAATAACGGCATTAAGCTCCGTCCTGTCAGCCTTGCTCAGGATGGCCACTAATTTGGTCTCCCCTATGTCACGGCTAGCTCGATCCAAAGGTTCGAGCAAAGTCCGAAGACCAGTTGTTTGCCCTAAGAAAGGAGCCAACAAGGGGAGCATGCTTATTGCCTCTTGGTCATCTTCGTTCAACGAAGGACCGGAGCTTTGGCCTATGGTCTTCGGAGCCACTGGAGTTTGACCCTCCCTGTAAGATTGGCTCTCGTCTGTTGAATCAGACGGAGTTTATTCGGAGCTTATAGCAGGCAGGGGCTCTATTTGTCTTTTGCCTCTTCCAGGTCCCTTTTGAGTAACTCTCTGGGCTCGCTCCGAAGTCGTCGAAGGTCCAGGAATTATTTCCTCTTGACGGACTTCTTCCATAGGAGTGGACTCTGTAAAATAATGAAAAGTATTATACATAGTATAAATACTCAAATAAATACAAAAAGGTTATTCGAAGTCTACCTTCGACATTTTGCAGAGGAGTCATCGTCGGACTGTTCGGTGGATCGAAGGCTAATTCTTCATCCGAATCAGCCGTTAAATCTTGGACTGCAGGAGCATCGTCCTGGGTAGTCCTCGTTGCTTCTTCGGAAATCGAAGCCATAGTGACTTCGACCCCACTTTCATTCACAGGAACTTCGTCCTGAGTTACATCTTCTTGAACTACCGAAGTCCTTGGTTGATCAACATTATCTCCAGACTCTGGTACGTTCGAAGGTACTTCGGCTTGTGCAGTCCTTTGAGTTTCATTCTCTTCCATCAGACGCACAAGCAATCTCCCTGTTTCTTCTTGGGAGTCGGAAATCAAAGCCCTTGGGCTCGAAGGAGTAGGATCCGAAGGTGCGAGGTTTTTTGGCTTCCGAGCCACCTTCTTCACCGGAGTTTTTGCTGAACTCGAAGTCCCAGCTTTGGCTTTCCTCTTATGGGGCCCTTTCTCCGAAGGCACCCAATCCATCAGAGGGGGAGGAGTGAGTTTCAGCATTCCCCATACTCTGTTAAACCTTTCCCAACTCCCGACCAATTTAATTCGCCGTTCTTTTTCAGTCGGAGTTGGGGCACCCAAAATCTTCTCCGAAGCCCTTACAATTTGCTCTGAAGTAATAGGGGCTGAAGAAGCTAAAAAATAAACAATTCAAGTTAGTTTTTTCTTCGAAATAAATATGTACAATGCATGTTGGTTTCGAAGTTACCTGCAGGGCTTGAAGTTAAATTGATCTTGCGAAGACCGCCTTCCGAGTCATCCTCGAAGATGATAGGCCAGTTGGCCATCAGCGGAGGAATTTGCAGTCCGAGGAATTCTTCGGCTAAGTCCCGCATGCTTAACCTTCGGCTAATTTTCTGAAGCAGGTTAAGGCGAGCTTCGAGCTGGCCTACGTCAGGCTGTACTAAGGCTTCCTTCCGGAATTGAATTTCTTTGAGGGGCCCAGCCAGAGGACTGCTCGCTCCAACTTCGGCATAGAACCACCTCAAGACCCAATCAGTATACCATCTAGCATTGATGGCCTTGGCAGGAAACTGAAGAGCATATTCGTCCCGAAGCCTAAAGTTGATAGAGCCGAAGGATACTACCACTTTTTCACCTCCGGAGCCTACGAAGGTCTTCGGCTGGCAAGTTGCTCTATGAAGTGCAGCGAAGATTTCTGCCCTCCCCTCACAACCTTCGGCTCTCAGCGCCCATTCAAAGATAGCTAACCTAGCTAATGCATTCGGAGATAATTGGGGGAGGGTTACATGAAACAGATCCAATACCTCCGCCAAGAAGTCTACAGCAGGAAGGCCCAAGCCAGCTTCGAAGAAAGCTTCGAATACTACTACTTCTCCGGGCCTCGGTGACGGAATAAGCTCTTTTCCAGGCTTGCGAATCATTACTCCGGTACTGATTTTCCCTTCTACTGCCATTGCTAGCGATTCTCTCTTGCAGGTAGAAGACCCCAGTTGAAAAGACTGGTCTAAATATTTCGTCGACGGCGGGCACAGACCTTGATTATCGGGGATTTGGGGATTTCTCCCCCCTGCCGCCATGGATGTCGCCGCCTGCATCGGAGGTGCCGCCGCCAACACTGCCGCCGCTCCCGCTGCGGCCGCCTGTTGCCGAGCCAAGGCCGAAGGAGGCGCAGATCCCTTGGTCTTCACCATCACGATCGCTGGATTGCTCTGAGGAAATGGAGGCTAGGGCTCAAGAACTCAAAGGCTAGGGCTCAAGAACTCAGAGGGCTCAAAAGTTTTTGATTGTTAGAATGCGGTGAAAAGGTAACCGGGTAAGTTCTAGGCCCTTTATTTATAGCCTAGACTTCACTTTCTTACCGTTAATTCATGTCGTTTCGCATTCTTGCCGTTACTTCTTTTACGAAATTAACGCCTGCTATAGTTTCCGTTGGAAACAGAAACTAACGGTTAGTTCTTCTAAGTCTAAAAAGACTTTCGAACTTCCTAAGTCAGTTCTAAGATAGTTCGAAAAGTAATTACCTTAAGACTGATTCGGAGTTCATATCTTCATGCATTTCAGAGATAAAATAAAAACCAATAACCCCTATGATTGGTTATCTTTTCCTTTCGTATACTGCTTTCCTAACGTTACAGGTCAACGGAGAAGCGTATTCGAGGGGCTACTGTTGGGGGAAAATATCTCATCTTCGGCGTTATTGCCAAAGCAGCATAAAGGCAGTCAACCAGTTCGAAGATTCTCCGAAGATCATCTTCGAAGATGCCCGGAACCCCGTTCGAAACACGAAGGTAGGCATAGGTTCGGAGTACATCTTCGAACTAATGCCCTCCAAGATCTTTTCTGCCAGCTAAGATGGAAGGCTTATCTTCTTTCTTATTAGATTAGTCTTTTACCATTTTAGCCCTATTAAGGGTACCGAATAGTTTCCACTATGTCGGTTGTAATAGAGGGGTAAATAGGTCTTTTCCTTAATGTTTGGGCCTATAAACTTGTTGTAGCTAATGCAATTTCCACAACAATTGGCGCCGTCCATGGGGAGCCCAGTACTAAAAGCTGAGTTCTCTGCCACTGTCTATGTCTCGAAGTACGCCTAAGAGGGGAGCTTCGGAGTCCCATGGCTCCGCGCACCCTTCGGCAAGGGGCTTCAAGTGCAGTTCGAAGACCTTTCTCGCCTTCCACCACCCCTGGCGCTTCAGAGTGTGCCCTTAGGCAAAGGGCTCTGAGCGCGTGCCGAAGGCCTCCAAAGCCCTAGGTGCTATGAGGCGAGCTCTTCAATCATGCGAAGCCGCTTGATTTCCGTATCAACTCGAGTTTCCTGATGTATGTACACAACTCGAAGCCCCGCTTCGTTGTGCAAAGCCAAAAGTGTTTCAGTAAATCTTTGAATCCTTGCTTCGCCTTTAAAGCAAAACCTTGCTCTGCCTTATTTAAAATTGAAGCCTTGCTTCACATATAAAAATTGAAGCCTCGCTTCACTTTATTGAAAACCGAAGTCTTGCTTCACTTTAAAATTGAGGCCTCACTTTGTCTTATTCAAAATCGAAGCCTTGCTTTGCCTTATTTAAAATCAAAGCCTTGCTTCGCTTTGTAAAAACCCGGAGCACCCCTCCAAAGGCTACACAGTGCCTCCAGGCCCGTAGCAGTGGGCTGTAGGACTCCCTCGAGTGACGGCTCGAGGTGCCCAAGACTTCCGGGCGATGGATCAATGAGTTCGTAATTCCAGGCTGCGGCCTGATGCATCACAGGGTCAAAGGTGGCCCAGGGTCGTAGGTGGCCCAGAGTTGTAGTTGGCTCAACCCCATCGTTGGTTCGGTGAATCCACACCACCTATTGCTTCCATTCATTACAGGATCAAGCTCAGAAGCCTTGCTTCGCTATCTTAACACGATTCGAAGCCTTGCTTCATGTAGCACCGAAAGTAGCGACCAGAGGGGGGTGAATGGGCGCCTAAAAATTCTTTCGAATCAATGGCCTGCTCCCAATACCCAATGCACCTCAAAAGACTAAACAGCAAGGAATGAACAGATAGCCTAAGTCTAAAGGTATCTACTGAAGTTAAAATCAGAAAAACACTAATACAGTGCGAATAGGCAGATAAACAAAATATTCAGGACCTGGCAGATCAAAAACTTCTCAGCAAAATAATCTAAGTACATATGGAATGAGATGAGAGATTACTGTTCAGAATTTGTCTCCTATTCGATACTTGCCGAAGCCTGCTTGCTGTGTCGAAGCCTGCTTCAGAATGACGAAGCTTGCTTCGGAGTCCCTTTATGAAGTCTGCCGAAGGCTGTCGTGAAAGTGCCGAAGGTATTTGGTCTAGCCTAGTTCGAGGTGGCAAATAGCGAAGTATGCTTCGAAGCGAAGTACAAGAGTATCGAAGCTTACTTCGAACAGAGTACTTCGAAGCCTATCCTTCCAACAGAAAGCTTCGAACACGACGCACAGACAAACAACCTTCGAAAACGAAGCGAAGACCGACACACGACAGAAAAACCAAGTCGAAGTCTATGCTCTATCTTCGGAGCTAGCAAAATCGAAGTATGACCTTCGAATCATACTCACTGTGACTTCAAACAAGACAGCAGTACACTTCGAGCGAAGTCTATCAGAATGAAAAGGGACTTTGCTCCTGTCAACTTGATCAAAAAGCTACGCAGGAAAAAGCATGCCTAGAGTACTAGTGTACTGTTGCTACAATGAAGTAGTACTACTTGCAACCAGCAAGAACTAGTACTCCTCGTGAAGAACAAACTGAAGCAACAGAGAAGCTTCTGCTCAGGAATAAAACAACTGCGTGCAAACCGAACCAACAGAGCCTTAAATGCACACACCAACGGGAATCAAATCTTCCAAAAACAGAGGAGAAACACTTGAATCTCAGGAAGAACAGGACATTGCCCGGCGGCGCACACATGGAGAGAGAGAAAAATGCAGGAACAAAAAAATGACCCAAGGAATGATTGAAAAAGTGATTTCTAGAAGGGTAGTCTAACCCTAGGGATTGGGGCCCTATTTATAGGCTGCCCAATGACCTAGAATATTCCACCAGCCCCTTAGGGTTTTTTACAGACGCTTACATAAAGGAAAATACTCAACTGCCCTTAGGATTTTTTACAGACTCGATTGACTGACTATGGGCCTAGAGATACAGATGACTTATCCGGAAGCTAAGCTTTCGTAGCGACTACGGCTTCTCTTCTAGACAGTCGGATACAAGATCGACGGTTGTCAGTTTTGCGCCGAAACTAACAAAACCTCCACCGACTTTGCACCAGGTACCCAGATTGGGCCGGCTCGACTCCGCAGCTCTCTCAACCCGGAAATCGCTCACCGCTCGTGTACTTGAGTCAATCCTGGTCAACAGCCCAGTGGGTCTTCTGCTGCTCCTGGCCCATGTACTCGGATTGGGCCAGCCCGACTTCGCAGCCTCCTCTGCCAGACAGTCGCTTGCTGCCCGTGTACCTGAGTCACACGTGGCACATGATGCAGTAGATCTCTTCTCTTCTTCTGTCCTCTTTGACTATCGTTGACAATGACTCATCACATCTGGAGCCATGAGGCCCACGCTATTCAGCATGGCTCCTCAATCTCCCCCTTGATGAGTGCATTGTCAACACTTACTTCTTCAGCTCTTCAGCACCTGCGAACAAATGTGGAAACACGAAAACAAAGCACAAGAAAACAAAGAAGAAGAAAAATAAGGTAAAAGTTTAACCCTAATGACCAAAAGCCAAACAAAAGCAAGAAGCGGTCATTATGGTTAACCAAAGGTAAAAGCTCAAAACGAGTGCAATCTCAGAACCAACAAGGATATCAAAAGAGTAAGGAAACGCTCCCCCTTAAACCCTTATCCCAAAATTTATCCCCCTTGTTGACAAGTGAACTCATCAAGCACTCAATAGAGACACAGACTCCCCCTGAAATGCAATTCCCCCTCAAAATATGCGACGAATGCAACTGGGGTGCAGGTGGAGTATGGAAAGGCGTGCTTCTCAGATATGATTGACTTGCAATTAACAAAATCTAGCAGGTATAGCAAACGACATATTGTCTAAGACACATGGCATGATTAGTGCAACAGATGATATCTAAAGAAAGTCATTTGCACGCATGTTCCAGTTTTCACAATCAAAAGCATCACCACATTTTCCACTTAACAAGCAAAGTAAAGCATGAGATGCAAAGGCTAACTGATATCTACCAAGATAAGCATTGTCCAAAACAAAGTGCTTCAGCAAACTTGTTATCATTTCAATTTTCAGGCTTTTTCTTTTTTCCTTTTTCATTTTTGCCAGGGGTTATTTGCATGTCAAACCTTATGCTGACCGACCAAGTCAAGCCTAGGCTAGAACGGGACCATCAGAAGCTTAAGACATTGGTCTTGGCATACATTACACTGTCCTAGTTCATACCAAAGTGCTATGGTACGCAGTCCAGAACAATGCAATGCGACAAAGAAACCCACCTGGATCTTTTCAAGTTATGCAGAAAAAGGCATGGAATTTTCATTTTTCTTGATTTTTCATCTTTTTTATAGCACATATCCATGTTTGAAAGTAGAAAGATGTCCAAGTTGCATGTTTGCATCTAAGTCAGGAACTAGCTACAAGGCATGTAACAGATAGCAAGAACATTCAGCCTACGCATGCTAGTTACCAGAAGCAATGGTGATCATTTTTTCAAGATTTAAATCATAAAATCCATGCATATGACAGATATCAGACATATCAAATGGACTGAAACAAAGCATGATCATTGACAAGTAATCAAAAGCATGTACCAGCTAGAATAAGCAAAGCAGTTCAATCATATACCAGAAGCAGCTCAAAAGTGTGATAAGTGAATGTGCAAGATATGAACACACACAAAAAAACTCAAGAAAGAAAAAAACTGACGCAAAATGTCCTAGAGGGGATATACAACACCCAAATCCCCTCGTAAATGCTCAAAGGTAGACTGATCTAGGGGTTTGGTAAAAATGTCAGCCAACTGATGATGGGTATCGACATGAACAAGGTCAATGACACCTTTCTCATATTGATCCCGCAGAAAATGAAAGCGCACATCAATGTGTTTGGTTTTTGAATGGAGACAAGGGTTTTTCCATACACTAATTGCATTGGTGCTATCACAAAACAAAGGAACTATGGTAGGAAAGAACAACCCAAAATCTCATAAAGTGGAAATCATCCAAACCAATTGTGAGCAGCAGCTAGCAGCAGCTACATACTCAGCCTCTGTTGTCGAAAGAGCAACTCCAGATTGCTTTCTAGAAGACCAAGAGACAAGAGACGAACCAAGAAACTAGCAAGTACCGGAAGTCGACTTGCGATCCAACCGGCACCCACCAAAGTCGGCATCCGAAAAGCAAGATAAATCAAGAGATGATGATGCTGAATAGTAAAGACCATGATCAGGCGCATAGGTAAGATACCTGAAGATGCGCTTGACAGCCTGCCGATGAGACGCGCGTGGTGAAGACTGAAAACGCGCAGAGTCCCACGGCGAACTGTATGTCTGGTCTTGTCGCCGTCAAGTATAGCAGCGAATCGATCATCCCTCGAAACTCCCTTTCATTGACCTTGACGCCGCTCTCGTCCTTGTCCAGGCCCCCAGATGTGCCCATCGAGGTCATCTGCGGCTTCAATTCTCCACCAAAGTCAAATTTATTAAGCATATCGCGAGTATACTTACCTTGGTGGATGAAAGTGTCGTCCTTGGTTTGCTTGATCTGGAGCCCTAAGAAATACTTGAGCTCACCCATGAGGCTCATCTCAAACTCACTGTGCATCTGCTCAGAAAACTTGGACACAAGAGAATCAGTAGTACCGCCAAAAATAATATCCTCTACGTAAATCTGAGCAACCAAGAAATCTGAAGCTACTCTGAGCAAGAAGAGAGTTTTATCCAAAGAACCCATCACAAAGCCCTTCCCCAACAAAAACTGCTTCAACCGGTCATACCAAGCCCTGGGGGCTTGCTTCAACCCGTATAAAGCTTTTTGCAACTTAAAAACATGTCGAGGAAACTTAGGGTTCTCAAAACCGGGGGGCTGCCTAACATAAACTTCCTCCTCTATGAACCTGTTCAGAAAAGCACTCTTAACGTCCATTTGAAAAAGCTTAAAACCCTTCGAAGCGGCAAAAGCTAAGAGAATGCGAATGGACTCAAGACGGGCTACAAGGGCGAAAGTTTCTTCAAAATCAATACCCTCCTTCTGGCAAAAACCCTGGGCAACTAATCGAGCCTTGTTGCGCACCACAACCCCATCTTCACCTTGCCTGTTCTTGAACACCCACTTGGTGCCTATAGGGTTGCATCCTGGTGGCAGCTCAACTAGTATCCAAACCCGATTACGGACAAAGTTCTCAAGCTCTTCTTGCATAGCATTAATCCAATTAGAATCAGAAAGAGCATGATAAACATCTCTGGGCTCAAAAGATGCAACAAAAGCAGATTCAGCAAACACAGCAAGAGAATTACTAGATGAACACAATGTTCTCTCAGTCAAATCACTGATGATGAGCTCTGAGGGATGGTCACGCTGAACTGCTCCGGTTCCCTGGTGATCTGAAGTCACCTCACCGGAGTTAGCAGCTGGCACCTCTGGACTCGACTGAGGGGGCTCGATCGAAGTGGAAGAAGTGATCAGAGGTCTGCCCTCGTCCTCAGTCGAAGTCTCAGAAGGTGTGGACTCTGGAAGGGGTGCAGAAGGCTCACCCTCAATAGCAGCTGGAGTATCCTCATCTTCGTCGAAGATGGACTCTCCGAGCTCACCATCAGAAGGCTCAAAAGAAGGAGTCAAAGAAGGAAAGGACTCATCAAATGAAACCTCACAAGTCTCGATAAGCAGCTGGGATTCGAGCTTCCAAACACGGAAGCCTCGAGAATGCAAAGCGTAGCCAAGAAAAACTCCGTCCCAGCAACGAGACTCAAACTTGTCCAAATGCCCTCCCTTCTTGAGCACAAAGCACTTGCAGCTAAACGCTCGCAAGTGGCTCACCTTGGGTTGTCTGCCAAACCGCAACTCATATGAGGTCTTACCAAGGTAAGCTCTCAGAAAAATGCGGTTGTCTAGATAGCAAGCCGTGTTCATGGCTTTAGCCCAAAAACGCCTAGGAGTCCTATGCTCATCGAGCATCGTCCTGGCCATCTCGACTAGCGTGCGGTTCTTTCGTTCCACAATGCCATTCTGTGGGGGAGTGTAAGGAGCAGAAAACTGATGGTCAAGACCCTGATCACTACAAAAGCTGACGAACTGAGAGTTCTTGAACTCAGAGCCATTGTTGGAGCGAATTGCTCGCATCCGACCATTGTTCTCATTCTTCAGCTTCAAAATCAGGTAATGAACAAAATGAAAAGTTTCATCCTTAGACTCCAAAAAGAAAACCCACGAGAATCGAGAGAAGTCGTCAACAATGACAAGTGCGTACCACTTCCCACCGACTGAACGTACCCGAGCTGGACCAACAGTGTCCAAGTGTAAAAGCTCGCCCGGATACGAAGTCATCACCTGAGTCACAGGTGAGTGAAAAGCGGTAACCATTTCCCATGATGACAGGGATGAAAAACTAGATCTTTCTCTATTTTAAGCTTGGGCAATCCTCGGATGAGGTCCATAGAGCTTAACCTGACTAGCAGATCAAAACTCAAATGGCCTAACCTCCTATTCCACTTCCAGAGCTCAGAAGAAGATCCAGCTATCAAACAATGAGAAGGGCCAAAAGAACTAGAGAAGTCAATTCGAAAACCTTTACCAAATGGTAAGATCTAGCAAATCAAAGACCCTCTAGAATCAAATATAGAAGAATTGCCCTTCTTAAAACGCACTTCCAAACCATCCTCAAGAAGTTGCGAAACAGAAATCAAGTTGAAATTCAAATTTTTAACCAAAGCAACATTCTTCAAAGAGAAATGGTCTGAAATAGAAATTGAGCCGATGCCACTTACTTTCCCTTGACCACTGTTCCCGAAGGTGATGTACTCTTTGTAGCTCGGGGGAGTGAGACTGGAGAACCATCTACGATGTCCCTTCATGTGACGAGAGCATCCTGAGTCCATGATCCAAACGTCCTCCAGTCCCCGATCCTGCACAATCAGTGGATGTAAGTGGGAGCAAATGGTCCGGCACCAGGTTAAGCAAAGGAGGTAAACCAGTGTCGAGCCATCTGCTCAAAAGACAGAAAGAAGAAATCATCATGAGAGTTCGGACCAAAATGCGGCTCAAAGCGCGATCCTAGGTTTTGCCTAAAACCTTAGCCACGAGGTCCAGGACCATAGCCAAAATGGCCTGGAGCTCAGCCGGAACGGACACCACCATTTGGAGCACGGGCATGAAAGTCGTCTCCTCTACCAGCACCTACACGACGCGGCCTGGCCTCCAGCCTCTCCCGGCGTCGAGGAACACGCAGTCTACTACCCTGCTAGTAGAACTGCTCCTGACCACCTTGAGCTCTCTCAGTTCTCTCAACCCGCTTCCGCCTGAAGCAAAACTCCGCAAGATGCCCGTCTCTCTAACAGTACTCACAATGATAGTGGGCTTCTTGGGATGTGGTTGAGGCTTCGGATTCTTGGTCTTAGTGGTGTTAGGTGTAGTCTTCTTGGGTTGAGAGGGTCCAGGAAGAGAGTCAATAGAAGTGTGGAGGTGTTTGGGCTTTGGAACCCAGATAGGTTTCTCAGTTAATGTCCTATTTTGAAGAGTATGCAAGGTCAGAAGAAGGCTGGCTTCGGAGAACTGCAGCTACTCCGTCCATACTGCAGGAAGTAAAATTGGAAGTGAAAACTTCGGCACAGCCGCAAGAACCTGCTTTCGGAGCTCAGCATGATAGGAGAAGGGGGCAAAAGCATCCTCGTTTAGAAGTTCTGCACATTGCACCCTCGCAGAAGTTTGCCCAGAGAGCTCCACAACCTTCGGGAAACAAAACCAGCGGTTGGAAGCCTCCACGGAAGTCAGCTGGAAAAGGCCAAACTTTCTTTTGTTGTATCCATGGCGAGAACCGAAGTCACGCAACTGATGCGTGCAAAGCTATACTTACTCTGAGAGGAGAGTATTTAGAGAGAACTTCGGGTCGAGGCACTACTGACCGAGTTCAAGCTGAAGTGCGCCCAGAGCCTGTCCAGGCTGTGGCGCGAATTGAAAACTTTAATCCAACGAGGCGCCCTCCGGTGGACAATGTTATGCCACCTCCGAAGCAGGAAGAAGGGCAAGATCGAGGAAAAAGAGTAGTTCTTCCAATCTCCGGAGGAGGAACACTTGGAAGCATGTCAAAGAGGCAGAGAAGGGAGTATGTCAGAGAAGTGGGGCATATTGGAACTTCTTTGTCTGCAGCTACTATGCCGGAATGGTCCCATGTACCAATATCTTTTTCTGCGGAGGATGTAGCTGGCATTAAATTTCCACATGCAGACCCACTTGTCATTACTGCCGACATCATAGGAACTGAGGTTCGAAGAGTGTTAATTGATGGAGGAAGTTCGGCAGACATTATTTTTGTTCAAGCCTTCGATCAATTGTGCATCTCCAGAAAGCACCTTCTTCCAGCGGCTCGTCCCTTGCAAGGCTTTGCAGGACCTCCGCTTGATGCACTTGGCCAAATTGGCTTAGAAGTTACCTTCGGAGAAGGATTGTTAGCCAGGACAGAGGAAGTAATCTTCGATGTTGTAGATGCTCCATATGCTTACAACGTCATATTCAGAAGAGGCAAGTTAAATCAGTTCGGAGCTGTGGCACACCATAATTACTTGTGCATGAAGATGCCCACGCAAGCAGGAGTCCTCACTATCTTCGGAGATCAAGCTACCGCCCGAAGAGCGGAATATGGTCACGGTCCTCCTCTTGATCCGAGGCAAGTAAACAGTGTTCAAAATAATGAAGAAATTTTTTCAGCCTCCTCCGAAGCTTCGAAGAAGTCGTTTCCAAGACCAAGCCCCGAAGGAGAGATTGCAACGAAGATTATTGTCAAAGATGGTAAAGAATACACTTTTCAATTTGGTAAAGATTTACCTCCTGAAGTTGCAACTTCCTTGGAAAAGGTCGTAGAAGAAAATTTGGATGTCTTCGCTTGGTCTGACGAAGATATCACCGGAGTCGATCGGGATATTATTGAGCACAGTTTGCTTGTAAACCCGAAGGCCCGGCTTGTTCGGCAAGGACTACGGAAGATGTCCGCAGAGAGAGCTGCTCTAGCTAAGGACGAAGTTGAAAAACTGTTGAAGGCTGGGATTATCAGAGAAGTGGCCCACACAGAATGGTTAGCCAACCCAGTCTTCGTCAGGAAGAAGTCTTCCGGAAAGTGGCGCATGTGCATTGATTTCACATCTTTGAATAAAGCGTGCCCACGAGACCCCTACCCCATGCCCCGAATTGATCAACTAGTTGACTCTACTGCAGGTTCGGAGTTACTAAGCTTCCTTGACACGTATTCTGGTTATCATCAAATATGGTTGAAGCGCGAAGATGAAATCAAGACGAGCTTTGTAACTCCTTCGGGAGTCTTCTGTTATGTAAGAATGCCCTTCGGCCTAAGAAATGCCGGGGCTACTTTTTCAAGATTAGTTGCTAAGGCTCTAGGTCATCAACTAGGTCGCAATGTGGAGGCCTATATGGATGATATTGCAATAAAGAGTGCCTTAAAGCACCAACATAGCCTAGACTTAGCAGAAACATTCAATAGCCTTCGGGCATGTGGGATCCGTCTTAACCCCGAAAAATGTATATTCAGAGCTAAGGCTGGAAAGTTGTTAGGGTACTTAGTTTCAAGCAGGGGAATTGAAGCTAGCCCTACTCAAATAACTGCGCTGCAGAAGATGGCTCCTCCGGAGAATTTAAAGCAAGTGCAAAAGCTGACTGGACGTCTGGCAGCACTTAGCAGGTTTTTATCAAGGTCTGCGGAGAGGAGCTTGCCAATATTTAAAGCTTTGAAAGGGTCCGAAGATTTTGCATGGACACCGGAGTGTCAGAAAAGTTTCGAAGATATTAAAGATTATCTCAGCAATCTTGCTACACTCACGGTGCCTATTGCGGACGAAACCCTACTCCTGTATCTTGCAGCTACGGGTTCAGCTGTCAGCGCAGTCCTTGTCAGAGAAGCGGATATCAATGGGAAGTTGGTCCAAAATCCTGTCTATTTTGTATCCGAAGCATTGTCAGGAGCGAAGACAAGATACTCCGAACTTGAGAAGTTCGTTTATGCCCTGATAATGGCTTCGAGGAAGCTAAGACATTATTTTTTGGCTCATAATGTAATTGTACCAACTTCGTATCCTTTAGGAGATATGCTCCGAAGCAAAGATTCCACTGGAAGGATTGGAAAGTGGGCAGTAGAGCTAGCACCCTTCGGCATATCTTTCCTGGCAAGGACAGCTATCAAATCCCAAGTCCTAGCAGACTTCGTAGCAGAGTGGACTCCACCTGCGAAGTTGACTCCGGAGAAATCAGATGACGGAGTTTGGACTGTTTACTCCGATGGGGCCTTCCAAGCATCTGGAGCAGGCATTGGGGCAGTATTGATTTCACCGTCAGGGCAAAGAGCAATGTACTCCGCAAGACTCAACTTTAAGTCTACCAATAATATAGCGGAGTACGAAGGGATTTTATTGGGACTCCGGAAAGCACGTGCTCTAGGGGCTACAAGGATAATTATAAAAACAGATTCTCAGATAGTAGCAGGGCACGTAGACAAAAGTTTTCAAGTCCAACATCCACAGCTTGCAAAGTATTTAGAAGAAATCCGCAAGATCGAAGCACATTTCAAGGGTATTTCCATTCGGAGTATACCAAGAGCTGAAAACATGCAAGCGGACATTTTAGCGAAGGCTGCAGCCGGAGCTGTGGATGTGCCTGACGAAGCTTTCTATGAGGAGCTCAATGTACCTTCGGTAACACAAATTGCCTCTGCGGAGATTCTTTGCATTCCTAGTGCAGATTGGAAAGATTCGATCATAGAACTCCTGCAAGGAGGAACAAATTTGCCCGAAGAGCCCCAGTTGTCAAGATTAAAGCTCAGAGCAAGAAACTATCAGTTAATCAACGGTATATTATACAAGGCCGGAGTATGCTCCCCTTTACTCCGATGTATATCTCAAGCCGAAGGCCAAGAAATTCTTCGAGAAATTCACGAAGGCCTTTGTGGAAGCCATTTAGCCCCTAGAGCTCTGGCAGGAAAAACACTTCGCCAGGGGCTTTATTGGCCCACAATAACAGCTGATGCTTAGAGCTTGGTCCGCACTTGTCAAGGATGTCAGTGGATGGGTCGACGGAGTCATCGCCCACCAACAGCTCTTCAAGTCATTGCTCCGGTATGGCCTATGGCCAGATGGGGTATGGATCTAATTGGTCCCTTTCCGTTAGCAAAGGGAAATCTGAAGTTCGCAGTGGTAGCCATTGAATATTTTTCTAAGTGGGTAGAAGCAGAGCCCTTAACAGCTATCACTTCGAACAATGTACAGAAATTCTTCTGGAAGAACATTATTTGCCGGTTCGGAGTGCCTAGATATCTCACAGTTGATAATGGAACACAGTTCGACGCAGAACCCTTCAGGAAGTTTTGCGAAGACCTAGGCATTCAACTATGTTTTGCTGCAGTGAGACATCCTCAGTCGAATGGAGCCGTTGAGCGAGCCAATGGAAATATTTTATCAGGGCTAAATCGAAGAATAGTAGGATTATCAAAGGGACTGTGGACCGAAGAGCTTCCGAAGATTCTGTGGTCCATTCGGACTACACAAACAAGGTCCACAGGTTTTACTCCGTTCAGACTACTATTCGGAGATGAAGCTATGACTCCAACAGAGCTCAAAGGGGGGTCATTTCGCAGCACCGAACCGGACATCGAAGAAGAAAGGCAAGCTTCGTTAGATTTGTCAGAAGAAACAAGACTTCGGGCTGTAGCTAATTTATCAAAGTATCATCAGCAGACGAAGACTTGGTATGACCCGAAGGTTAAGCTCAGCGAGTTAAGACCGGGTCATCTTGTTCTACGAAGCATTATAGCACCAGGGAAGTTAGGCAATAAATGGGAAGGTCCATATCTAATTGTCCGCTCAGGGCGCCCTGGTTCATTTAAATTAGCTAATTTAGAAGGTGAAGAGTTAGCACATACTTGGCATGCGGAGCACCTAAAGCGATACTTCGCATAAGGGCTCCTTGTAATTCGCTTGTAATCACCTCTAAATTAATAAAGCATACACCCTGATAGTTGCCTTCCCCTCATAGACTCCCAGCTTCCCGAGCGGACGCGCTGGAACCGTGGGGTGGACCGAGAGGGAAGTGTCATTAAGCTGGGCTGTATTTCCGGACTTCGTACCCATAAAGTCGAAGCCTCCGGTGTGGTGGCTGAAATCCATCCGGAGCCCAGGCCACGGCTTGTAGGCATCCGTAAAAGAGCCAATACCACATTCTACGGAGTCCAAGCCATTGGCTGGTAGACTTCCGTAAAAAGAGCCGAAGGTGGCCAAAATCTGCGGAGTCCAAGCTGCAGCTTGCAGACATCCGTAAAAAGAGCCGAAGGTGGCCAAATTCTGCGAAGTCCAAGCCATTGGCTGGTAGACTTCTGCAAAAATAGCCGAAGGTGGCTACAATTATACGGAGTCCAAGCCATTGGCTGGTAGACATCCGTAAAAAGAGCCGAAGGTGGCCAAATTCTGCGAAGTCCAAGCCATTGGCTGGTAGACTTCTGCACAAATAGCCGAAGGTGGCTAAAGCAAAACAGCATTTGAGCCATGAGCTTCGAATGTCTGTTCATATAAGTCCAAAACGACAAATTTCTTAAGACACTAAAGTGTCCTGAAAGTTATCTCAATTGATTTCTTTCGTTAAACAAAGGTACCAAGTTACCATTCTTCTGACTACAAAAAGTCGAAGGCATTTCATAAGATTTCAAAAGATCTTTAAATGACAGAGGGGCTCCGAACCCCCAAAAAATTGTACTCCGAAGTTTTTTCTTTGCGCATAACCATCTTTGAATACAGTTCGAAGTTGCTTATACCCAAAGAGGGGCTAGTAAATATGGAGACAATTTTAAATCGGCATTCATTATTGAAATAAATGTATTTACAGATTACATTATGAAAAATTGGTATCTATACCAAGAAGGAATCGGAGACCTCTTCGGTCCCGAGAGCTAGGGGTGGAACGACTAGTTCCAACATCGGAAGTTCTAAGAACTTTACGTTTAACTCTCTTCCTCCCCTTCGAAGCTCTAAAATCCTTCTGCTCTTGTTGAAGCTCGGCCCAAGTTCGAAGCCGCTCGGGGCTTCTTTCCCAGCTTCTAAGATCTTCAGATCTTTTATTTTGGGCTTCACCTTCGTCTTCGGACCAATTAGTGTCTTCAGAAGACGAGGTGTTTGCGTCAATCTCTTTATCTTCCTCTTTAATATAAGACAATACGTCTTTGATTACTTCGGGCGCAATAACGCCGGAGTCATCTCGAGGAATAAGAAATCGAGGACGCTTATAACTCTTTAGAAGTTCGAAGGTGTTCCACAATGAGCGAACTTCGCTGTTAAGCTCTAACACTTCGATATCTTCCATAAGAGGCAAAGCCTAAAAATATGACAAACAAGACTTTCATTGATAAATGTTTACAAGCATAAAGCTTTACATGGTTAGAAATCCTAAAATATTCCTAAACTTGCGGGTTCGAAGGAGGTTGACTGCTCGAAGCTTGGCTCCGAACTTGCTTCTGGCGTTGGCCTTCATCAATCCAAGCCTTGATCGCAGAACGACCTTCGGCTCTCCACGAAGTTTGGAAGGCTCGCCAGGCGGCAGTCACACCTTCGGAAGGAGTCAAAAGTCTCGCGTCGTCGAAGATGATGGAGCCCTCTGCGCTTGGAGTAATTGTTCGGCCCAAATCCTCATAGTAACGAAGTAATCCAAGGGCAGACACTTGTCCGGAGAGTTCTCCATAACGCATGCCTGCCGTCTTCATTTGCTTCGCTGCTCCTTGGATCCTCTTTAACCGACGCAGCAGAGTCACATTGTCATCCGAAGGTAGTGATCCCGTAGTACCGAAGTACTCCAAGACACCTAGCATCTGCTCGATGACCTCCGAAGCCACCTTCTCAGACTTGAGTTTTTCCTCAATAAGTGCATCCTTGGCCGAAGTTGTTTCTGCTAGAACTCTGGAAATTCTAGCATTCTCCGTAGTCAAAGTATTCTTTTGAGTCAGGAGTTGGCCAGCCTCTTCTTGGAGTCTCACAAGTTCGGACCCCTTAGCAGCATCCTCCTTCCGCAGTCTTTCAACTTCTGCTCGAAGCACAATTCTTTCTGCTTCGAGCTCTTTCTTCGCAGCCTCCAAGCTTTGCCTAGCCCTTCGCTCTGCTAGTATTACATTATCCATCTGAGCTACTCGACCTTCGGAGAAGTTAAAATTTCTTTAAGAGCTTCGTTCTCTTCCCGAAGTTGAGCAATTTCATTTTCGCCCGATAAAGCTGCAGCGCGGGCCAAGACTGCTTGCTAAGAAAAAAGAAAAACTGGAATAAGAAATTATTCATATATAATTTGCTATTTGATTCAAAGATGCTTCGTACCTGATAAGCTGCTCTTTCTATAGCAATGTTAAGCTCCGAACTCTTCGCTCTGCTTAAAAGGGCTACCAGTTCTGTTTCCCCGACTTTGCGACTGACTTGACCCAAAGGTTTAACCAAAGTCCCAAGTCCGGTTTTATACTCCAAAAAAGGAGTTATGAGAGGAAGCATTACTGAAGCCTTCTGGTCAGCTCTGCTTAGCGAAGGTCCGGAGAGTTCTTCCGAAGTCCTTGGAACTTCTGAAGATGGTCCCCCTTCGGTTGATTCACTTTCATCTGTTGACTCAGATGAAGTTGATCCTTGAGTAGGGGGAGGCTCTATGTGCCTTTTACCTCTTCCAGGTCCTTGTTGAGTAACCTCCGGACGTGGCTCCGAAGTTGTCGAAGGCCTTTGAATTGTATCTTCGTGAGATACTTCGACAACAGGAGGCTCTAAAAAAAACAAACAAAAATATTATACATTGTATAATTTTGCATAAATTGATATGAATTATGCGAAATCTACCTTCGACATTCTCCGGTAGATCGAGTACTGGGCTGATCGGAGGATCAAAAGTGAAGTCATCATCTGACTCCGCAGTCAGATTTTCCACTGTCGGAGCATCTCCGTGAGCAGTCCTTTCCTCCACAACCGAAGTTGTCGGAACCTCAACTTCATCTACACCCATAGGGGCTTCGATTTGTTCCTCCTGGGTATCCGGAGCTCTTACTTCTTCGATGTTGGCTTGGGGCTCCAGAATACCTGCAGTATCTTCAGTATGAATATTTCGTTGAGCTGCATCTTCGTCAATCAATTTCACTAATAATGTACCTTCATCCTCTTTAGAACCAGAAATTGAGGTTCTTGAGCTTGAAGGTGCAGGATCCGAAGGTGCAGGATCTGAAGGTGCGAGGTTCTTCGGCTTCTGAGCCACCTTCTTCACCGGAGTTTTCGCTGAACTTGAAGTTCCAGCTTCGGCTTTTCTTTTCTGAGGCCCTTTCTCCAAAGGCGCCCAATCCATCAGAGGGGGAGGAGTGAGTTTCAGCATTCCCCATACTCTGTTAAATCTCTCCCAACTCCCAACCAGTTTAATTCGCCACTCTTTCTCAGCCGGAGTTGGAGCACCCAAGATCTTTTCCGAAGCCCTTATAATCTGTTCTGAAGTAACAGGGGCTGAAGAAACTGCAAAATAAATAATTCAAGTTAGTTTTTTCTTCGAAGTAAATATGTTTAATGCATGTTGGTTTCGAAGTTACCTGTAGGACTTGAAGTCAAGTTAATTTTGCGAAGACCGCCTTCGGAGTCATCTTCGAAGATGATAGGCCAGTTGGCCATCAGTGGAGGAATTTGAACACCAATAAATTCTTCAGCCAAGTCTCGCATACTGAGCCTTCGGCTAACTTTTTCAAGCAGGTTCAGACGGGCTTCGAATTGGCCTTCGTCGGGTCGCACCAAAGCTTCCTTTCGGAATTGGATTTCTTTAAGTGGCCCAGCCAGAGGATTGCTTGCCCCAACTTCGGCATAGAACCATTTCAGAATCCAATCGGTGTACCATCTAGCGTTGATAGCTTTAGCAGGAAAGTGAAGGGCATACTCATCCCGAAGTCTAAAGTTGATACTGCCAAAAGATATCACTACTTTTTCACCTCCAGGAGTTACGAAGGTTTTCGGCTGGCAGGTTGCTCTATGTAATGCAGCGAAGATTTCAGCCCTTCCTTCACATCCTTCGGCTCTCAAAGCCCACTCAAAGATAGCTAATCTAGCTACCGCATTCGGAGATAGTTGGGGGAAGGGTTACATGGAATAGGTCGAGTACCTCCGCCAAGAAGTCCACTGCAGGGAGACCCAAGCCCGCTTCGAAGAATGCTTCGAACACTACCACTTCTCCGGGTCTTGGCACTGGAATTACTTCTTTTCCTGGCTTTCGAATCATAACTCCCGCACCAATATTCCCTCCTACTGCGATTGTCAAGGACTCTCTTTTGCAAGTCGAAGGCCCCAACTGGAAGGACTGATCTAAATACTTAGTTGACGGGGGGCACAAACCTTGGTCAGCAGAGATTTGGGGATTTCCCCCTCCAGCCGCCATAGATGTTGTTGCGGCCATCGAAGGTATCGCCGCCAACGTTGCTGCTGCCGCTGCTGCCGCCTGTTGCCGAGCCACAATCGAAGGAGGCGCTGATCCCTTGGTCTTCGCCATTGCAATCTCTGGATCGCTTTGGAGGAACTAGAGGCTAGGGTTTAAGAACTCAAGGGGCTCAGAAATCTCTTGATTGTGAGAAAGCGGTGAAAAGGTAACCGGGTAACTTCTAAGCCCTTAATTTATAGCCTGAACTTCATTTTCTTACTGTTAATTCATGTCGTTTCGCATTCCTGCCGTTACTCTTTTTTGCGAAATTAACGCCTGCTACAGTTTCCGTTGTAAACAGAAACTAACGGCTATATCTTCTAAGTCTAAAAAGACTTTCGAACTTCCTGAGTTAGTTCTAAGATAGTTCGAAAAGTAACCACCTTAAAACTAATTCGAAGTTCATATCTTCATGCATTTCGGAGATAAAATAAAAACCAATAACCCCTATGATTGGTTATCTTTTCTTTCCGTATACTGCTCTCCTAACGTTACAGGTTGAACGGAGAAGAGTATTCGAGGGGCTACTGTTGGGGGAAAATATCTCATCTTCAGGGTTATTGCCGAAGATCCATGAAGGCAGTCAACCAGTTCAAAGATTCTCCGAAGGTTACCTTCGAAGATACCCGGAACCCCGTTCGAAGTCCGAAGACAGGTGTTGGTTCGAAGTATGTCTTCGAACTAAAGCCCTTCAAGATCTTTTCTGCCAGCTAAGATGGAAGACTTATCTTCTTTCTTATTAGATTAGTCTTTTACCATTTTAGCCCTATTAAGGAAACCGAATAGTTTCCTTAATGTCGGTTGTAATAGAGGGGTAAATAGGTCTTTTCCTTAATGTTTGGGCCTATAAATACCCCCCATTTCACCCTGTAATAGAGACCGAATACAAGTGATTAAATACACACTTTCGAACTATTCTAAGCTATTATCCTTTCGGAGGCTTAGAACAGTTTGCTTCACAAACACTTCGTTTGTTAGTTTCTTTTCTACAGAAACCTGTTAGCGTAATCTTTTACGCCAACAGACTAGTTCCAATCCCGGGAGTTCTAACAACTTTACGTTTAACTCTTTTGCCTCCCTTCGAAGCTCTAAAGTCTTTTTGTTCTTGTTGAAGCTCGGCCCAAGTTCGAAGCCGTTCGGGGCTCTTTTCCCAGCTTCCAAGTTCTTCAGGCTTTTTACTTCGAGCTTCATCTTCGTCTTCGGACCATATAACGTCTTCAAAAGATGAAGTTTCCAAGTTAACTTCTTTTTCTTCCTCTTTAATACAAGGTAATATGTCTTTACTTATTTCGGACGTAATTACTCTGGAACTGTCTCGAGGAATTAGAAATTGAGGACGCTTGTGAAGTTTTAAGATATTGAAGTTAGCCCATAATAAGCGAAGTTTGTCGTTAACATCTAACACTTCGGCATCTTCAATATGAGGCAAAGCCTAGAAACATGATAAAGAAATCTTCATTTATAAATGTACATTAGCATAATGCTTTACATAGTCAAAAATCCTAAGGTATTTCTAAACCTGCGAGTTTGGAGGGGGCTAACTGCTCGAAGCTTGGGACCGAGCCTGCTTCTGGCGTTGTCCTTCGTCAATCCAAGCCTTGATCGCAGTGCGACCTTTGGCTCTCCATGAAGTTTGGAAGGTTTGCCAAGCAGCGGCCACACCTTCGGAAGGAGTGAAAAGTTGTTCGTCGTCGAAGGTAATTGGGCCCTCTCCTGCGCTCAGAGTTATCGATCGACCCAGATCTTCATAATAGCGAAGTAGACCAACGGCAGCCACTTGTCCGGAGAGTTCCCCGTAACAAATGCCTATTGTCTTCATTTGCTTCACTACTCCTTGAATCCTTTTCAGTCGGCGCAGCAGGGAGATGTTGTCATTTGAAGAAAGCGTCCCCGTAGTACCGAAATACTCTAGAACGCCTAGCATTTGGTCCATGACCTCCGCAGCTACCTTCTCAGACTTCAGCTTATCTTCAATTAGCGCATCCTTTGCCGAAGTTACCTCTTCTAGTACTCCAGAGAGTCTAGCAGCCTCCGTAGCCAAAGAATTCTTTTGATTCAGTAGCTGGCTAGCTTCTTCTCGGAGCCTAACAAGCTCAGTCCCCGCAGTAGCGTGCTCCGTCCGCATCCTTTCAATTTCTGCTCGAAGCACAATTCTTTCTGCTTCGAGCTCCTTATTCGCAGCCTCAAAACCTTGTCTGGCCCTGCGCTCCGTTGAAACTATGTTGTCCATTTGGGTCACTCGACCTTCGGAAATAGTAAAATTTCGTTGAAGAGTTTCATTTTCTTCTCGAAGACGAGTGATTTCGCGTTCGCTTGATACGTTCGCAGCTCGGGCCAAGACTGCTTGCTAAGAAAAGAAAAAACCAAGGTAAGAAATTATTTGTATATAAATTTGATGTTGTTTCGCAGATATTTCGTACCTGGTAGGCTGCACGTTCCATGGCAGCGTTAAGCTCCGAACTCTCCGCCTCACTCAAGATAGCCACCAAGTCCGTCTCCCCGACTTCCCGACTAGCTCGATCCAAAGGCTCGAGCAGAGTCCGAAGCCTAGTTCTTTGCTCCAAAAAAGGAGTTAAAAGGGGGAGCATGCTCAAGTCTTGCTGGTCATCTTTGCTTGGCGAAGGTTCGGAGTGCTGAGCTGTGGTCTTCGGAGCCTCAGTAGACTACCCTTCTTCAGTGGATTGGCTCTCATCTGTTGATTCAGACGGAGTTAATCCTGAGCTTGGAGCAGGGAGGGGGTCCATCTTTCCTTCGCCCTTTCCAGGCCCAATTTGAGTGGCTTCTGGAAGTGGCTCCGAAGTTGTCGAAGGTCCAGGAACTATATCTTCAGGACGGACCTCTTCAATGGAAGTGGACTCTGAAAAAGCAAAGCTATTATATTGTATAATTTTGCAGAAAGGAACAAAAGAATTATTCGAAGTTTACCTTTGATATTTTGGCGGCGAGTGAGCATTGGACTGCTTGGCGGATCGAAGGCGAGATCTTCGTCCGAGTCAAGCGTCAAATCTTCGACTGCCGGAGCGTTCTCCCGGACAGTCGTTGTTGCTTCGTCCGGAATCGAAGTCACAGTGACTTCGACTCCACTTTCGTCTGCAGGAGCTCCATCTTGAGGTAAATCCTCTTGAGCGACTAGAGTCCTTGTCTGCTCAAGATTGACTTGAGACTCCGGCACATTCGCAGCATCTTCAATATGCGTGTCTGTTTGAGCTGCATCTTCATCAATCAACCTCATCATTAAACTGCCTTCATGATCTTGAGAATCGGAGATTGAAGCTCTTGGGCTCGGAGGTGCAGGGTTTTTTGGCTTTCGAGTCACCTTCTTAACCGGAGTCTTGGCAGAGCTCGAAGTCCCAACTTCGGCTTTCCTCTTCTTGGGCTCTTTTCCGAAGGCACCCAATCCACCAAAGGAGGCGGAGCCACTTCGAGTAGCCCCCATACTCGATTGGATCGTTCCCAACTACTAACCAGTTTGATTCTCCATTCTTTTTTGGTCGGAGTTGGAGCACCTAGAATCTTCTCCGAAGCTCGAACAATCTGCTCCGAAGTTATAGGGGCTGAAGAAGCTGAAAAACGAGTTAAGTTGGTTATTCCTTCGAATGAATATGCATAATATATGTTGTTTTCGAAGTTACGTGCAGGGCTCGAAGTCGAAGTAATTTTGCGAAGACCGCCTTTCGAATCCTCTTTGAAGGTGATTGGCCAGTTGGCCATCAAAGGAGGGATTTGAAGCCCGAGGAATTCTTCGGCTAAGTGCCACATACTCAGGCGGCGACTAATTTTTTGGAGCAGGCTGGGGCGAGCTTCGAGCTGGCCCGGATCCGGATGCACAAGAGCTTCCTTTCGGAAGTTGATATCTTGAAGGGGTCCAGCTAGGCGACTGCTCGCCCCAACTTTGGCATAAAACCATTTCAGGATCCAGTCTGTGTACCATCTCGCATTGATGGCCTTGGCGGGAAATCGGAGGGCATACTCGTCCCGAAGCCTGAAGTTAATGCTTCCGAACGCTACTACCATTTTTTCACCTCCGGGGCCTACGAAGGTCTTCGGCTGGCACGAAGCTCTGTGCAGTGCTGCGAAGATCTCTGCCCTCCCTTCACAACCCTCTGCTCGCAATGCCCATTCGAAGATGGCGAGACGAGCTACAGCATTCGGAGAAAGTTGGGGGAGAGTGATGTGGAATAAATCTAATACCTCGGCCAAGAAATCAACTGTTGGAAGTCCTAAGCCAGCTTCGAAGAAGGATTCGAAAACAACCACCTCTCCGGGCCTTTGCGATGGAATGATCTCTTTCCCAGGTTTGCGAATCATCACCCCCGAACTAATTCTGCCCTCTATTGCAACCGCAAGAGATTCTCTACTGCAGGTTGACGACCCCAGTTGATAAGACTGGTCCGCATACTTCATCGATGCTGGGAAAAGGTCTTGGGGATTTCCTCCTGTCTGCGCCATTGCCGCCGTTGAAGGATTGGGAGTCGCTGCCGCCAAGGTTGCAGTCGTTGCTGCTGCCGCAGCCTGCTGCCGCGCCAGGGTTGAAGATGCTCTAGGGCCCTTGAAACTAGTCTTTGCCATTAAATCTCACAGATTGCTTCAGAAGGAAAATGGAGGCTAGGGTTCGGATTGGAGGCTAGGGCTCAAGTGATGGTTTGTTTGTAGCGAAAAGGTACTCAAGCAGGGTTTGGGCCCTCTATTTATAGCCCATGCTTTACATTTTTTACCGTTTGTCCATGCCGTTTCGCATTCTTGCTCGTTACTTTGTTCCGAAATTAACGCATTGCGTAACTTCCGTTAGAAGAAAGAAGCCAACAGCTATTTTTTCTAAGTCTAAAAAGGCTTTCAGGCTTCCTGAGTTAGTTCTAAGATAGTTCGAAAGTAATTGTCTTAAAACTGATTCGAAGTTTTATATCTCCATACATTTCGGAGATGGATTAAAATCTAATAACCCCTACGCATGATTATTTTTCTTGCGTATACTGCTCTCCTAACATTACAGATTTAGCGGAGAAGCGTATTCGAGGGGCTACTGTTGGGGGAAAATATTCCATCCTCGGGGTTATTGCAGTAACAGGACAAAGGCAGGCAATTTATTCAAAGGTTTCCAGATTACATCTTCGGAGATGCGTTGAGTCCAGTTCGAAGTATGAAGACAGACCATGGTTCGGAGTATATCTTTGTTGGCGTAAAAGATTACGCTAACAGGTTTCTGTAGAAAAGAAACTAACAAACGAAGTGTTTGTGAAGCAAACTGTTCTAAGCCTCCGAAAGGATAATAGCTTAGAATAGTTCGAAAGTGTGTATTGAATCACTTGTATTCGGTCCCTATTACAGGGTGAAATGGGGGGTATTTATAGGCCTAAACATTAAGGAAAAGACCTATTTACCCCTCTATTACAACCGACATTAAGGAAACTATTTGGTTTCCTTAATAGGGCTAAAATGGTAAAAGACTAATCTAATAAGAAAGAAGATAAGTCTTCCATCTTAGCTGGCAGAAAAGATCTTGAAGGGCTTTAGTCCGAAGACATACTTCGAACCTGTGCCTGTCTTCGGGCTTCGAACAGGGTTCTGAGCATCTTCGAAGATGATCTTCGGACAATCTTCGAACTGGTTGGCTGTCTTTATGCTGCTTTGGCAATAACCCCGAAGATGAGATATTTTCCCCCAACAATCTTCAAACATGGACTCTTCTAAGATCTTTTCTGCCAGCTAAGATGGAAGACTTATCTTCTCTCATTAGATTAGTCTTTTACCATTTTAGCCCTATTAAGGGTACCGAATAGTTTTCACTATGTCAGTTGTAATAGAGGGTAAAAAGGTCTTTTCCTTAATGTTTGGGCCTATAAATACCCCCCGTTTTACCTTGTAATGAGGACCAAATACAAGTTATTCAATACACACTTTCGAACTATTCTAAGCTATTATCCTTTCGGAGGCTTAGAACAGTTTGCTTCGCAAACACTTGGTTTGTTAGTTTCTATTCTTCAGAAACCTGTTAGCGTAATCTTTACGCCAACAACAGCTATATGAGATGGGCAATCAACACAGGGTGCGACAACAGTGGCTTGAGCATCTTTCAGCTCCAGCTAAGCGCTTTCAAGCTCAGTGGCCAAAGCATCCCTCTCATCAACCCTTTCTGTGTACCTAGACTTTAGAGTCGACAGGTCACACAGAAGCACCTCACAATTCGGGCACTCACTGCTATCACTTTTCTAACTCATCTATCCTCTTCTTAGCTCCCCTAAGCAGTTTTTCCCGATACTTTAACTCCTGATGATTGCTCTCAAGTAAATCGACAATTTCGCGTTCATAAGATGATACCTTTTCGTTGTCGTCGTTGTCATAGTCATCGGAGGAGCTCTTCTCTTCCTTATCCCCAAGAGCCATTGAGCAGAAGCTCTTGCGGGATCTTCAGCGCTGGTGTGAACGACTCTTCGGTTTGTCCCCGAAAGCCATGAAGCAAAGACCCGCCGGATCATCCTTGTCCTTCCCCTTCCTGATGATGATCTCCTCATCACTTGAGCTTGATGAAGAGGAAGAAGACGTGGACTGCTTGGAGTAGCTCTTCTCCATCTCGGCGAAGAAAGCCTTGTTGCGCTTCTTGTTCTCTCGCCGGTAGTCCTTCAGGGCCTTCTTAAAGAATCTGGTCTTCGGCTTGCCCTTGTTGAAGGAGGAGTTGTCGTGCTTGCCGGAGTTGTGGAAGCCACCACCGGTGCCCTTCTTGTGTCCATTTCGCTTGGGGCAGTCGGCGATGAAGTGTCCTGGATCACCAAACTCAAAGCACCCGGATTTTGTGCCGTGTCTTTTGAACATTCTCTTGTCATAGACACGACGCACCCGGTTGTTAAAAAGACACAAATCATCATCTCCCAACAACTCAAGCTGGTCCTCAGTGATAGACATCAAGGAGAACCCAGCACAACTCACAGAAGAGGGATCAACAGAAGATGTAGCAAGGTCCAGAGATTTCGATCCAGAACCAGTGAGATTTGATCTCAGTTGAAGATCAACCTCAATAGCCTTCAGCTTGCTAAATAACTCAGAAATGGTCAAGGTATCATAAGAAGTCTCTCAATGATGGAGGATACCTTGATCTCCCAGATCTTTGGGTCCAAGGTATGGAGAACCTTGAGCGCCTGCTCGTGATCTGAGACTAACTAAGCTCCCTCAGCCTTGTTGTCCCGAAGCTTGTTTATGATCGACTAAAAATGACCAAACAACGCTTCAACAGATTCACCCGGCTTCTGTGTGAAGTTCTCATATTCACGTCGGTAGGTCTGATAGAGCTGAGCCTTGACCTTGGCTGTTCCCTCATGGTGTGCCTTGAGGGTAGCCCAGATCTCTCTCGCAGTGGAGAGATGGCTCACACGTTCAAATTCAGTGGGACCTAAACCAGAAAAGAGAATGTTCACAGCCTTACTGTTGCTCAGATGCTGGGCAATGATACCAGCAGTACCATGCTCAGCGACTGGCAAAATGACAAACGTGGTGTGAACACAAATGTCCCAAATGTCCGAACCCTGGCTCATGAGATAGGCTCGCATGCGAGTCTTCCAATAGTTATAGCCATAGTCTTCCAAGGACGGGACCTTGCCAAGAGACGTCATGGTCACTACTGGGGTTTAGAACCGGTTAAGGTATTGAAAAACCCTAACCTTGCTTTGTTACCACTTGTAGGACCGAAAGTAGCGACCAGAAGGGGGGTGAATGGGCGCCTAAAAATTCTTTCAAATCAATGGCCTGCTCCCAATACCCAATGCACCTCAAAATACTAAACAACAAGGAATGAACAGATAGCCTAAGTCTAAAGGTATCTAGCCTAGAAGCGACTGAAGTTAAAATCAGAAAAACACTAATACAGTGCGAATAGGCATATAAACAAATATTTAGGACCTGGCAGATCAAAAACTTCTCAGCGAAATAATCTAAGTACATATGGAATGAGATGAGAGATTACTGTTCAGAATTTGTCTCTTGTTCGATACTTGCCGAAGCCTGCTTGCTGTGTCGAAGCCTGCTTCGGAATGACGAAGCTTGCTTCGGAGTCCCTTGACAAAGTCTGCCCAAGGCTGTCGTGAAAGTGCCGAAGGTATTTGGTCTAGCCTAGTTCGAGGTGGCAAAGAGCGAAGTATGCTTCGAAGCTAAGTACGAGAGTATCGAAGCTTGCTTCGAACAGAGTACTTCGAAGCCTATCCTTCGAACAGAAAGCTTCGAACATGACGCATAGACAAACAACCTTCGAAAACAAAGCGAAGACCGACACACGGCAGAAAAACCAAGTCGAAGTCTATGCTCTATATTCGGAGCTAGCAAAATCGAAATATGACCTTCGAATCATACTCACTGTGACTTCAAACAAGACAGCAGTACACTTCGAGCGAAGTCTATCAGAAAGACATACTCCGAAGCTACGTTCGAAGTCTGTCAAATTAGGCTTCGCAAAATAGCCAAAGTATCCTAGTAACGAAGTGCACCTTCGCACAAATGGTCGAAGTATGTCAAGCTAACAGACATCACAAAAACGTACTTAGAAGCTAAAAACACAGTGCACAAAATGAAAACGAAGTTCAAGCGAAGCCCTTGGGGATGTCAGATCGAAGCCTGCCTCACGGAGTTGAGGGACTTCGAACAGAGAGAAGGGGCTTCGCCAGAAACAGACAGAAAAGGGACTTTGCTCCTGTCAACTTGATCAAAAAGATACGCAGGAAAAAGCATGCCTAGAGTACTAGTGTACTGTTGCTACAGTGAAGTAGTACTACTTGCAACCAGCAAGAACTAGTACTCCTCATGAAGAATAAACTGAAGCAACAGAGAAGCTTCTGCTCAGGAATAAAACAACTGCGTGCAAACCGAACCAACAGAGCCTTAAATGCACACACCAACGAGAATCAAATCTGCCAAAAAAAGAGGAGAAACACTTGAATCTTAGGAAGAACAGGACATTGCCTGGCGGCGCACACAGGGAGAGAGAGAGAAAAATGCAGGAACAAAAAAATGACCCAAGGAATGATTGAAAAAGTGATTTCTAGAAGGCTAGTCCAACCCTAGGGATTGGGGCCCTATTTATAGGCTGCCCAATGACCTAGAATATTCCACCAGCCCCTTAGGGTTTTTTATAAACGCTTAAATAAAGGAAAAGACTCAACTGCCCTTAGGATTTTTTACAGACTCGACTGACTGACTGTGGGCCTATAGATACAGATGACTTATCCGGAAGCTAAGCTTTCATAGCGACTACGGCTTCTCTTCTGGATAGTCGGATACAAGATCGACTGTTGTCAGTTTTGCGCCGAAACTGACAAAACCTCCACCGACTTTGCACTAGGTACCCGGATTGGGCCAGCCCGACTCCGCGGCTCTCTCAGCCCGGCAATCCCTCACCGCCCGTGTACCTGAGTCAATCCTGGTCAACAGCCCAGTGGGTCTTCTGCTGCTCCTGGCCCATGTACCTGGATTGGGCCAGCCCGACTTCGCAGCCTCCTCTTCCCATCAGTCGCTTGCTGCCCGTGTACCTGAGTCACACGCGGCCCATGATGCAGCAGATCTCTTCTCTACTTCTGTCCTCTTTGACTATCGTTGACAATGACTCATCACATCTGGAGCCATGAGGCCCACGCTATTCAGCATGGCTCCTCACTTCGCGTGTCAAAATATAATCTAAGATTTAAGCATATCGAAGTCATGCTTCGCCTAAAATCTAAGTGTGCTTTGGAGCACTACTCCCGCATTTCATCAAAAACCAAGCATTTCAAAGCCATGCTTCGCTTAATTTAAGTACGCTGAAGCCTTGCTTTTCTTCAAATTAAAGAGTTCAAAGCCCAAAAGAGGCCTCCATTCAACGCGATATAAGCGTCCGAAGCCGCCAAAAGGTGCACCCCTTCGCATTCTTAATTGCTCGGACCGACAACGACTAAGTCCCTAGCCGCCATGCGCAAGGGGGGACCGAGGTACGTATGCGAAGCGTGCGAATGAAATGCGCGGTACGAGCATGAAAAGCTAAACATTTGGAACACTCAATTTATGTGAAGCATGCAAACAAAGTATGCAAATATAACAAATATCATTCACCGAGGTATGTATGCGAATGAAATGCGCAGTACGAGCGTGTCAAGCTAAAGTTCGGAACAATCAATTTATGCAAAGCTTGCAAATGAAGTAAGCAAATATAACAAATCTCATTCATTGCATGATAAAAATGAAGTATGTTGCAAATACACTTTGAAAACAAAAAACTACGAGTAATCTGTATCTAAGCCTAAGAAAAAGTGAGCTCGAGGCCCCGATATGTTCGACCCTCGCTTGCTCTTCTTCCGGGCAAGGCCCCCTCCGCTGGACAAAGCTGCGTCGGAGCCTGATCTCCCGCGGCCAAACCGTCAACACTCCAAAGCCTACAGTCCTCGTCTTTCGCCTTGTAGGTTGGTCCAACTCTAAGACGAAGGCAGAAAAGTCTAGGGCTTCATCACCTTGTAAGGCCACAACCGAAGACTGCACCCCATCGCCACTTAAGCCCACTTCAAAACAGGTTAAGTCTAGTGAGGATGAGGAACTCCGGATGGCAGCCAACAGCTGTTGGGATACTTCGGGAATGGCTTTGCCCCTGGGACCCCTCAGAAGTTTGAACCGAGGAGGGCATTCAGACCTAGCTACTTCGAGCACCACCCAAAGTTGGCGAAGCTCTTCTAAGTGCTCAAGCATTTCGAAGTCAACATCCAAAGGCTAAGCCTAGGAAGGTATAAAGTACTACCACATTTCTATTAATAAACTGATAAGGCATTTATAGGCCTATGACTACGAATTACGAAAGAGCCTAAGCTGGCGAGGTTTCGACGTCGAAGGCTGAGCTGGCGAGGCTTGCGCCCTGGCTTGGCGAAGGCGGGAGATCCGTTGGAGGTCGAGGACCGCTTTGCACCCGTGGGCCTTCCAGGGTTCTTGAAGTCGGCTCCATGCTCCGCGGACATCTGAGGGTGGCAAAACCAAGTGCTGGCCTCTAAAGGCCATAGGCGTGACTGAGGTCGCCGCCTCGAGGTGGTTGCACCCCGCGTCGTGAAGCATTTGCAACACTCCTTGGCCAGCCACTCGACCGGCCATCAGCACGAAGCCCTTCATCAACCCCTCCGCCATCGCAGCAGCCGTCCGAAGGAACTCTAGGTGATCCCCGACTAGATCTTGAGGATTGAAGTCCAGGGCCAGGCACTCGGTCCCCAGTTGTTCGAGGACTATGGTCATGCTCGAGGCGGCCTTGTCTACCCCTCGGACCACGAAGTCTTCCAGAGACTAGTTAGCCGCGTGAAGATGAGAGCACTCCGTCGCCATATTTGCCCTAGTTTCCTCCGAAGCCTGAAGTGCTTCTCAAAGCCTCTCTTTCTCTGAGGTCAAGGCTTCCCTTGCCTTGACTGTATCAGACCTCGCCTCCTCTGCCAATTCCTCAGCTAGCCTTCGCCTCTCGGCCTCCTCTGAAGCTTGGCGCCGAAGGGTGTCCCTCTCCTCCGGTAAGAGGGTCATCCGATGATCCACAGAGGCTGCTACTGCAGCGTTCAGCGCGAAGGCCTAAAAAGATTCAAAAAAATCCTAAGTGTTGATTAAAGAAGCTAGTATCACTCGGAGCCCGCATGAAGCTTCACTCACCTGGATGATGGCTTCGTAGGCATTTGCGGATAAACTGTGCCACCAAGTGAGAAACCATGTTGAAGAATATGGTTTTGATACTATAGATATGATGAGTGATTGTCAACGGAAGTCAAAGAAGAAGAGAAATGAAGACATGCCCAGTCTGAGGCGCGTGTGACTCAGGTACATGGGCAGCAAGTGACGGCCGGGTAGAGGAGTCGTGGAGTCGGGCTGGCCCAATCCGGGTACATGGGCTAGGAGCTTTAGATGATCCACTGGTCTGTTGACTGGGTTCTACTCAGGTACACGGGCGGCGAGCGATTGCCGGGCTGAGGAAGCTGTGGGGTCGAGTTGGCCCAATCCGGGTACCCGGTGCGAAGACGGTGGACGCTTTGTCAGGATATTAATATTTAGTTTTTAAGTTTAGAATATTCTTATTTGAGTCAGGATATTTTTCTAAGAATATTTTAGTAATTTTTGGAATTTATTTGAGTCAGTTTAATTTACCCTAGGCGTAAATTAGTCTTTTCATGTATTAGTAGTCGCCTATAAATAGGCCCCTATCCTCCCTGGGGATAGATGACTGTTTTCAATAGATCAATCTATAGTCCACATTTTGTTTTTTCCGCTGCAAGTTTTTTACTTTCTTCATCTACGAACACTGTAGCAGCCTTGGCCGTGAAGATTGCCGGTCCCTTAGCAGGCATTGCTTTTCACGGGTTGACGCAGGCGGGCTCCGGCAAACTCCATCAACGGCAAGCTTTGTTTTTGTCATGCGTTAGGTGGCAGAAAGCCATGGTGGCTTTTCCCGCGGCACATGAAAAAGATGGCGGCAGCCGAGAGAGCCACGTCAGGTGGGCCGCACGGGCGTGTAGCACGACGGTCAGCCTCCAACACACATCGGAATTTTTTTCTTGGACTACGAAGTCGTCAACGTGCGCAGGAGTGCTCGTTATGGGGGCAGCTTTTGGTATGGGCCCTGGCGCCTGTGCGTTCGCTCCATGCGACATGAGGCAGCGTGCGCTGCAGTGATTTACGGCTCTGGTTGCTTGCGGGTACAACAGTCCTAGCTATTCAGTTTTTCCACGCACGGCGATGAGCACGATGACTCAGGTAAGTTTCTAATCTCATATTTTTTAGTAGATCATTTTAAGAGATAATCATCTATTAATTAATTAGCGAAAATTTGTTTAGAAATTTCGTGGTAATTTAATCTGCCTAAATATTTTTAGTACTCGTATATTTTTATTTTAATATTCTTTAATCTGCTCGTATAAAAAGAAAAATTTATTAATAGTCGCAGTAATATTTTTATTCTAGATTTACTTGAAATATTTTAGTTTTATTTCTATATTAATTTCTGGATTTACATGTTTTATTCATTTAATTAGTATTGTATTTTTAGACTGAAAAATAAATATTTCGTGATTTATCAAGGTGTTTTTATTTACTGCAGTATTTTTATTTAGTTCATCTTTGATATCATTTTAATTAGGGCACCGTTCATTTTTAGGGTAGATAACTTTAGTTCTTGTAATTTGATTTTATAATATTATTTGTCTGGTTAAGTTTGTTTGGGTGTTGGGATTAGCATATGGTTTAGTAAGAAATTTTTAGGCGCCCATTCACCCCCCTCTGGTCGCTACTTTCGGTACTACAAGTGGTATCAGAGCGAGGTTAGGTTTTTTCTAATATCTTAACCGATTCTAAACCTAGGTAGTGACCATGACGTCTTCTAGTAAAATCCCGTCCGTATAAGCTTTTGGCTACACTTATTGGAAGACTCGCATGCGAGCATACCTTATGAGCGAGAGCTCGGACATATGGGAGATTTTTGTTCATCCTACTTTCACCATAGTGACTATTGCTACGGATACTGCACCAGATGTAGTTACCCAGCATCAAAATAATAGTAAAGCGGTGAACATTTTATTTTCTGGTCTAGATTCTAGTGAGTTTGAGCGTGTTAGCCATCTCACTACTGCACGACAGATCTGGGCTACCCTCTAGGCACACCATGAGGGAACATCTCAGGTCAAGGCTAGGCTCTACGAGACCTACCGGCGTGAGTATGAAAATTTCTCACAGAAGTCGGGTGAGACTGTTGAGGCTTTGTTTGGTCGTTTTCAATCGATCATTAACAAGCTTCGCGTTAACAAGGCCGAGTGTGATCAACTGGTCTCAGATCATGAACAGACGCTTAAGGTACTCCATACTTTGGACCCTAAGATCTAGGAGATCAAGGTTTCTTCTATTGTTGAGAGCGCATCTTATGATACCTTGACCGTCGCAGAGCTTTTTAGTATGCTCAAGGCCTTAGAGGTCGATATCCAGTTAAGATAAAATCTCACTGGTTCAGGGTCAAAGATTCTGGCGCTTGCGTCACCGTCTGCTAATCCTAATGCTATGAGTTGTACTGCTTTTTCCATGAATTCTATCTCCGAGGAACAACTTGATACTCTAGGAGATGATGATCTGTGCTTGTTTAACAACCGGGTGCGACGTGTCTATGATAAGCGAATGTTTAAGAGACACAGCACAAAATTCGGGTGCTTTGAGTGTGGTGATACAGGTCATTTCATTGCCGACTGCCCCAAGCAGAAGAATTACAAGAAGGGAACTGATGACAACTCCTATGACTCCGACAAGTACGACAACTCCATGAAGGGCAAGCCCAAGACAAGATTCTTTCGAAAGGCTTTGAAGGACTACAGGCATGAGATCAAGAAGCGAGACAAGGCTTTCTTCACAGATATGGAGAAAAGTTACTCCAAGAGATCCTCGTCTTCCTCCTCATCTTTGAGTTCAAGTGATGAAGAGATCGTGATCAGGAAGGGGAAGGACAGGGATGATCCGGCGGGCCTCTATTTCTTGGCCTTAGGGGACAAGCCGAAGATACGCTCACGTGACAGCTGAAAAACTCACAAGAGCTTCTGCTCAATGGCTCTTGGGGAGAAGAAAGAAAAGGACTCCTCCAACGACTCCGACGACGACGACGATGAGAAGGTATCATCCTATGACCAAGAAGTTGTTAATTTACTAGACCAGAACCGTCAGGAGTTGAAGTATCGGGAGAAACTGCTCAGAGGGTCTAAGAAGAGGATAGATGAGCTTGAGAGTGAGCTTGCCACGATGTATGGCAAGATTGAAAGTTTGTCTTATTCCCCTCGCTTGGGTGATAGTGGTGAGTGCCCTAACTGTGAGGTGTTGTTATGTGACCTGACGACTCTTAAGTCCAGTACACAGAGAAAGTAGATGAGAGAGATGCTTTGGCCACTGATGTTGAAAGCGCTCAGCTGGAGCTAAAAGATGCTCATGCCACTATCGTCGCACCTTGTGTAGACTGCCCATCCCATTTAGCTAGTATAGCTGAGCTGAGAGCCAAGAGTGATGAGCAGTTGATCGAGTTAGATGGAGTGAGAGCTGAGTTGGAGCAGACTAAGCTAGAGCTTGAGACCTTGTCAGTTCCACCCACTATTTTTGAGAACTGCCTGTCCATTAGAATGGAGTTGATTAGGTGGAGGTGTTAGCTTCATTAAGAGAGGAGCTAGCTGATGTTCAGAACGAGAACTTTTACCTCCATCAGATCCTGAGTTGGATTAGTGCCAAAGAGCCACAACTCGGCATGATGATCCAGCAGTTCAAGAGACAGGATGGGTTTGGGGTAGGTTACACCTATACCAAGGCTGATTTTGAGAGTGCCATTAGCTGAGCAGTGGAGTGGAGTAAGATGACTCTCGAACAGAGATATCCCAAGACTCACTCCACTGAGTCCTTTAAGGATAGTTAGCCCAAGGATGGATTGATCCAAGAACAACCTAAAGCTCCACCTAAGAAGCAGATTTGGGTTCCAAAGCCTAAAACTCTCCACACTTCTCTTGATTCTTTACCTGGACCCCCTCACACCAAAGCTGCTACACCAAACACCACCAAGCCTAAGAATCCTAAGCCACAACAACATCCCAAGAAGCCTACCTATCACTGTGAGTTCTGCCAGAGAGATAGGCATCTTGAGGAGTTTTGCTTCAGGAGGAAGCGGGTTGAGCGAGCAGAGAGAGCTCGAGGTGGGTAGGAGCAGTTCTACCAGCAGGGTGGTAGACAGAGAGTTCCTCGATGTAGAGAGAGGCTAGAGGCCAGGCCACGTCGTGTAGGTGGTGGTAGAGGAGACGATTTTTATGATCGTGCTTCGGAGGGTGGTTTCCGTTCCCGCACAGTTCCAGATCGTTATGGATACGGTTTTGGACCTCGTGACCATGATTTTAGACAGAACAGAGGACTGCGCTTTGAGCCACGTTTTGGTCTAGACTCATATGATTCCTTCTGCTTTCCTACTTACGAGCAGATGGCTCAACACTAGTTTAGTACTTTTGCTAGACCTAGTGGTCGACCATTTGCTCCCACTCATGACCATTGATCTTGTAGGATCGAGGACTGTAGGACGTATGGATCATGGATTCAGGATGTTCTCGCCATATGACGGGACACCACAGATGGTTCTCCAGCCTCACTCCCCGGAGCTCCATGGAATACATCACTTTCGGGAACAGTGGTCAAGGGAAGGTACAAGGTATTGGGTCGATTCGTATTTATGATTATTTCTCTTTGAAGAATGTTGCTTTAGTTGGAAATCTGAACTTTAATCTAATTTCTGTTTTGCAACTTCTTGAGGGTGGTTTAGAAGTGCGCTTTAAGAAGGGCATATCTTCTGTTGTTGATTCTAGAGGATCTTTAGTTTGTCGAATCTTACCTTTCGGTGAGGTTTTTTCATATTGATTTCTCTAGTTCTTCTGGCCCTTCTCGCTGTCTAATGGTCGGATCCTCCTCTGAGCTATGGAAGTGGCATAGAAGGTTAGGTCACTTGAGCTTTGATCTGCTTGTCAGGTTGAGTTCTATGGATCTTATCCGAGGTTTGCCTAAGCTTAAAATGGAGAAGGATCTAGTTTGTCATCCACATCGTCATGGGAAAATGGTTGCCGCTTCTCACGCACCTGTGACTCAGGTGATGGCTTCGTACCCGGGAGAGCTGTTGCACATGGATACAATAGGTCCAGCTCGAGTACGCTCAGTCGGTGGGAAGTGGTACACCCTTGTAATAGTTGACGATTTTTCTCGATTCTCGTGGGTTTACTTTCTAGAGTCTAAGGATGAGACTTTTTAGTATGTTTATGACCTGATTTTGAAGCTGAAGAACGAGAATAATGGTCTGATGCGAGAAATTCATTCGGACAACAGATCTGAGTTTAAGAACTCTCAGTTGGTCATTTTTTGTAGTGATCAGGGTCTTGATCATCAGTTCTCTGCTCCTTACACTCCCCCACAGAACGACATTGTGGAACGAAAGAATCGCATGCTTGTCGAGATGGCCAGGACGATGCTTGATGAGCATAGGACTCCGAGGCATTTTTGGGCTGAAGCAATGAACACAGCTTGCTATCTTGCCAACTGCATTTTTCTTAGAGCTTACTTAGGTAAGACATCATATGAGTTGCATTTTGGTAGATAGCCCAAGGTGAGTCACTTGCGAGCTTTTGGATGCAAGTGCTTTGTGCTTAAGAAGGGAGGGCATTTGGACAAGTTTGAGTCTCGTTGCTGGGATGGAGTCTTTCTTGGTTATACTTTGCATTCACAAGGCTTTCGTGTTTGGAACCTAGACTCTCAGATGCTTGTCGAGACTTGTGAGGTTTCTTTTGATGAGTCTTTGCCATCGCCGACTCGTTCTTTGAACTTTCTGAAGACGATGACCCTCCTGCTGATGATGAGGGTGGGCCCTCTGCATCGCCTGTAGACCCCACACCTTCTGAGACTTCGACTGAGGATGAGGACGGACCTCTAATTACTCCTACTTCGATCGAGCCTCCTCAGCCGAGTCCGGAGGTGCCAGGTGTTGACTCCGGTGAGATGACTTCTCAGCCGAGTCTAGAGGAGCGTGTTGCTGACTCTGGTGAGGTGACTTCAGATCACCTAAGATCCCGAGCAGTTCAGCGTGATCACCCTTCAGAGCTCATCATAGGTGACCTTATTGAGAGATCCTTACGTTCCTCAGCTTGTTCACTTGCTATGTTTGCTGAATCTGCTTTTGTTGCTACTTTTGAGCCCAGAGACATTTCTCATGCTCTTTCTGATTCAAATTGGATAAAGGCCATGCAAGAAGAGCATGAAAATTTTGTTCGCAATCGGGTTTGGACACTAGTTGAGCTGCCACCTGAATGCAACACCATAGGCACCAACTGGTGTTGTGGTGCGCAACAAAGCTCGATTAGTGGCACAGGGTTTCTATCAAAAGTAAGGTATTGACTTTGAAGAAACCTTCGCCCCTGTTGTTCGCCTTGAGTCCATTCGTATTCTTTTGGCCTTTGCTTCTTCTAAAGGTTTTAAGCTTCATCAAATGGATGTCAAGAGTGCTTTTCTAAACGGGTATATAGAGGAGGAGGTCTATGTTAAGCAACCCCCCGGTTTCGAGAACCCTAAATTTCCACGACATGTTTACAAGTTGCAGAAGGCTTTATACGGTCTTAAGCAGGCCCCAGGGCTTGGTATGATCGTCTGAAGCAGTTCTTGTTGCAGAAAGGTTTTGTGATGGGTTCTGTGGACAAGACTCTTTTCTTGCTTAGAGATGGCGCACACTTATTGGTCGCTCAGATTTATGTTGATGATATTATTGTTGGTGGTTCTACTAAAGAACTTGTATCCAAGTTTTCTGAGCATATGCATAGTGAGTTTGAGATGAGTCTCATGGGAGAACTCAAGTACTTTTTAGGGCTCCAGATCAAGTAGACTAGGACGACATTTTCATCTACCAGGGTAAGTATACACGAGATATGCTAAAGAAATTTGACTTTGGTGGAGAGCTAAAGCCACAGATGACCCCAATGGGTACATCTGGAGGTCTGGACAAGGACGAGAACGACATCAAGGTAAACGAGAGAGAGTATCGAGGGATGATCGGATCCCTGATATACTTGACTGCGACGAGACCAGACATTCAGTTTGCTGTGGGTGTGTGTGCTTGTTTTCAGTCTTCGCCACGCGCATCTCGCCGGCAGGCTATGAAGCGTATTTTTAGGTATCTTACTTATGCTGCTGATTTAGGTCTTTATTATTCTGCATCATCGTCTCTTGATCTAGCTAGTTTTTCGGACGCTGATTTTGGTGGGTGCCATCTGGATCACAAGTCTACTTCTGGTACTTGCCAGCTTCTTGGTTCTTCACTTGTTTCTTGGTCCTCTAGAAAACAATTTGGAGTTGTGTTTTCTACTAGTGAGGCTGAGTATGTAGCTGCTACTAGCTGTTGTTCTTAGTTGGTTTGGATGATTTCTACTTTGCAGGATTTTGTGTTGTTCTTCCCTTCGAGAGTTCCTTTGTTTTGTGATAGCATTAGTGCAATTAGTGTAGGGAAAAACCAATGTCTTCATTCTAAAACCAAACATATTGATGTGCGCTTTCACTTTCTGAGGGATCAATATGAGAAAGGGGTCATTGATCTTATACATGTTGATACCCATCAGCAGTTGGCTGATATTTTTACTAAACCCCTAGATCAGTCTACTTTTGAGTGTTTACGAGGGGATTTGGGAGTTGTGTATCGTTTTTAGGATATTTTGAGTCAGTTTTTCTTTCTTCTTTATTTTTTATTGAGTCTTTTTGTGTGCGTTCATATCATGCATAATCATCAATCACATTTTGAGCTTGCTTCTGTTATATGATCAATCTACTTTATTTTCTCTAGCTAGTATATGCTTTTGATTACATGTCGATGATCATGTTCTGTTTTAGTTCACATGATATATCTGATATTTGTCATATGCATGGCTTTTATGCCTTAAAATTGAAAAATGATCACAATTGCTTCTGGTAACTAGCATGTGTAGGCTGAATGTTTTCGCTATCTTTTACATACCTAGTAGCTAGATCCTTACTTAGATGCAGATATGCAACTTGGACATCTATATGCTTTAAATATGAAAAATGTGCTATAAAAATGATAAAAATTAAGAAAAATAAAAATTTTTGCATTTTTATGATTATTAGAAAAGATTCAGGTGTGTTTGCTTTGTCGCATTGCATTGTTCTGGACTGCGTACCATAGCACTTCGGTATGAACTAGGACGGTGTAATGTATGCCAAGACCAATGCCTTAAGCTTCTAATGGTCTAGTTCTGGCCTAGGCTTGACTTGGTCGGTTAGCATAAGGTTTGACATGTTTTATTCATTTAATTAGTATTTTATTTTTAGACTGAAAAATAAATATTTCATGATTTATCTAGGTGTCTTTATTTACTGCAGTATTTTTATTTAGTTCATCTTTGATATCATTTTAATTAGGACACCCGTCATTCTTAGGGTAGATAACTTTAGTTCCTGTAATTTGCTTTGATAATATTATTTGTCTGGTTAAGTTTGTTTGGGTGTTGGGATTAGCATATAGTTTAGTAAGAAATTTTTAGGCGCCCATTCACCCCCCTCTGGTCGCTACTTTTGGTCCTCTACCTAGTCCCCTTGCCCTACAGCAATGTAGCCCTCGTGGAACGAGTTGTGAGAAACCAAGGGTGGTTTCGGTCTGGATGATGAGTGATTGACAAGGATGAGCGCCTGAGCGAATGATTGGTCGAGAGTATGTGGAGTGCATCGAGGGTTTCGATGTGGAGTGAACGTGTGGCTGCCGAGGGTTTCGGCAATGCGTTTTGTTCTTGTTTTGACTTGTCTTGTTTGTGTAGGGTGGATATGCTGACCGACTGTCGATGGCGGGTGATCGAGGGTTGAGCAGGGAGCTTGATGTCGAGGATAAGGGAGACCAGGCGAAGTTGGAGAAGATCTCAAGAGTGCACGAAGAGACGGAGCGAGACTCGGACGGACGGCTGACTGCGACGGCGTGTCGACCGTGTTCGCGAGAGGGAGGCCAGGACAAGCATTCGTGCTGCTCGAGGGGATCGAGAGTGAAGTGGCTTGCTGACACTTAGAGTCGCGAAGCGGTGTCACGAGTCGAAGGCTGAAAAGGCTTTGTCGGTTTTTGCTGGAAACCGTCGTAACATTTACCGTTTTTACTATTTCAATAAAATAGTGTTAAGTTTTAGTTTAAATTTTTTTGTGTCAAAGTGTGTACTTTTTAGAGTATTTTTGGAGTATATATATATTCTGAAAATATTCTAAAGAGGGGTCTATAGTAAAATAGAGTTTTTCTAGTTTGTATTTTCAGTTTTGAATATTGAGTCTTTGTAGGGGCTGTTTGTAAAAAGGCCTTCTAGAAACATGGAGTTGTTGGGATAAATATCCGTGTGTGCTGGCCGAACTAAAGTGTCCAGAACTTTCAATCAAAAGAGAAATCAATTTGGTTTTGGCTTGCTAAGCTTGTTCATCCGGAAATTTTTCTTTGTCCCTGCTGAAATTGATTGACGGTGAACAACGCCAGGAGGTTTTGCCAGAAGATCAACAGCGATGTCGACAAAGATTTGCTACAGCGACATGTCCTGGCGCTGGAGGTAATTTCCTTCTGAATGCACTTTTGAGAGCCCGTTATCTTGTGTTTTTGCTGCAGAACTTGATGTAGATGCTTATACATATTTTGTTGTGAACGTTTTGAATGTTCCATTTTTGAAGTTTGCATCAAGGTTCTGTGAGTCTATGGAATTCTTTTGGAGATCACAAGTAGTATATCTGTTTCTAAATGCAATCAGATTGATTTTTATCTGAATTGAACTTAAGTCCCTTAAGGTGTTTGGAAAAATGTCTAGTTTACTCATGTGATTATGCAGCATGTTTGGCAAGAAGTTTTGATCTACAAAAATGACAGAGTACTGTTTGGAATGAGATCTCATGACAAGCTACAGGAAATTGAGTGATTTTTCTTTTACTTTCAACAGCAAGATCTGAACTGTTCTTGTCTGATTTCACTGTGTTTCTGCTCCTGGATGTTCTAAAGTGTGTCTGTCTTCTCTAGAAAGGTTAGAGGCTGTAGCTGTGTAGTTTTACCTCATGAATGTTTGTTTTTCAGTAAAGAGCTACAGCTGTTTTGAGATATCTATTCTTCCACTTTTTGATGTGCTGAACTGTTGCTTCTAGGAGATTGTTTTTTGTGTGTGATTCATATCTGAGTTATATGTGTGATCTGTTGATAAACTGGTTTTTTTAGTACTTGAATCATTTTTAGTTTGTGTTTATATGTTATTGAAGACTGGTCTGATGTTTACAAACACTCATGTATGGCTTCTAGTTCTGAATGTCTAGGTTGATGTTTAGAACTATCAAAAGTATGTGGTTTCATTTGATGAACAGTACTTTCACTTCTGTTTTCAGAGAAACTTCAATAACATCTGTCCAGCTTCCTCATCTTTTATGCTCTCTGAATTTTAGTCTTTGTGTCCCTGTGAATTCTGGTTGGTAAACAGTAATTGCTTGAGAGATTTGTTGAGAAGGGTAGTATTTGGTCTGAAATGATTTATCCTGACTGTTGTATGATTTGCTACAGTAAAAGGATATAGAGATAAGTACTAATTCTCTGTTTTCAAATCTGAGTTGATGTTAAAGAGTGTCCCTGAACCTCTGTTTAACTTTGAATTTGCATGTTCAAGCTGTGTGAGTTTTCAGAAACTAGATTGCGTGTTAAGTTATGAATTAATTTGATGTGCAAGGTGATCAAACAGTTTGCTGAACTGTTTTGAGATAGAACTATTAGTGTGCAGATCTTTAAATTGAATCTCTAGAAATTGTATCTTACACTGAAATCTGGGTACTGTTTTGAGTAAGGTATGAATGTTGCTAATGTACTGATCTAATTCTGAAGGTTCCTTGCAGTTTGATCTGATCTGTTGCACCAATTGTAGTGAATATATTTGTTGCTCAGCTCTTTGGTTACTAAAATTCAGAACCCGGAGGTTTGATCCCATGAAACAAACATTACTGTGTATAGTGCTCAAAAGTTGTCTCAATCATGAGTTAAGTCTTGCTGTTTTTACTGATTCAATCATCTAAAAGTGCAAGTTTTCTGTTTGATTATGAATTGAAATTAACGTGCGATTGATGTATTCAAATTGATACAAATCTTAAGTATTGGATTCAATCTGAATTTTACTATACTATTCACAGTCCGACAATGCAGAATTTTGTTCAAAACTTCTGAATTCAAATCTCAAGTTGCTGTGCAGAAATTAGGAGGTTCTGAATCTAGCTATCATGATTAAGCGTTATTTCATCTTGTGCTGATCTAAAATTATCTTGAAAATTGAAATTTGCTCTTTTGTCAAATGCATGTTATTGAAATTACTCTCACTATTCATCGTCCGAAAAATTTAGAAGTGCATGAATTTCATGTGAGATTGATTAGAAACATGTTGATTTGTCTCTACAAACTTGAATTGGTTGATTGTGTCAGTAATTTGATACTAGTTTACTAATAGCTTGTATCAAAGATGTTTTTGGGCGTTTGAATCTGTTTGAGCACAACTTTTGTACTGATTGATTTGAAACTTAAATTTGTGTTTTTAGAGGTGCGTTGGTTGATTTGATTAGGCCATCACTTTGAAAGCAAGTGTCAAGGTGCCTATTCACCCCCCTCTAGTCGCCATTCCAATCCCACAATTGGTATTAGAGTCGGTTTGATCACGAGTTGACCTTTATCGGTTGTGATCCTTTTTGGCGACATGGAACAGAACACAAAGATCCCTATTTTTGATGATCAAGACTATGCCTATTGGAAGTGCGGATGGAGGCTTATTTGCTTAGCCAAGGAAGTGCGATATGGGACAATGTTGCTTCCCAGTACACGATCCTTGAAACTCGTACCTCAGAGAATGAGAAGGCTCAATATGAATGTAATAGCAAGGCTAGAAACATTCTTTTTATCAGTCTAAGTCGCAACGAGATCGACAGGGTTTAGCACCTTTGTACTGCTTGAGAGATTTGGTCGACATTGAGTACTTTTCATGAGAGCACATCATAGGTTAAGGCTAGGAAGCAAGACCACATATAATCAAGAATACCAAATGTTCGTGTAGGGCCCTAGCGAATCTATTGATGCTTTGTTTGCTCGCTTTGATGGCATTGTTAGTAACTTGCGATCCATTGGGACGCTAGCTTACTCAGATCATGACTGTGCGATCAAACTTCTCTATGCTCTGGATTGTAGCATATGGGAAGTTAAGATCTCAAGAATTAAAGAATCTGCTAGCTTCGATATTTTGACATGCAATGAACTTTTCGGTAAGCTTAAGTCTACCGAGATCGCCAAGGCATCTCGTTCTGGGATTGGGAGCTCTTTGCCACAAACCATGGCACTAGTTTCCGGTTCCGGCAGTGGCACCTCATCTGGAGGTAATTCATCAAGTGTTTCTAGAGATTGTGCTTTCTCTGGTGCTTTTGACTTGTCCTCCCTTGTCTCTGTCACAAAAAGAACAATTGGATGCTCTAGATGATGAGGAGCTAGCTCTCATCGTTAGGAAGTTCACTCGCTTTTACAATGATAGACGAGACCAAAGGGGAGGAGGGTCATAGGGCTATGTTGAGTGTGGAGATACATCTCACATTAAAGCTAATTTCCCTAAACTGAAATTTAAAAATGAAAATGAGCACAAGCACCAAAAATGGAACAAGAAACCCTATTTCAGAGGAAAGCAAGGAAAAATGGCTACGAGAGTAGCCAAAGCTTTTGTGGCTGCCCTCAGCGATATCAACAGCATGTCAAGCGAGGAGCCAAGGTCAGAGGAAGAGGAGCCTCCCAAGAAGGGGAAGAAGGAGAAGAAGACAGTGGACATCACCAACCTTTGCTTCGCGTTCGATGGTGACTACAGCAGCGACGAGCTTGACACTTCTGAGGCACATCTATCCCGTGATCAGTTTCTTGTTAAGAATGATGAATTGCATGATGCTATTTATTCTCAGGATTGATTACTTAAACTTGCTCCTAAAGAACATAAAGAACTAAAACTCAGACTTGAAGGTATTTCCATTGAACTTGCTATTTTGAAATCTAAGTCTGATGATGCCGATTGTGAGTCATGTCTTACTGTCATGAATGAACTTGCTCAGCCGTGATTTATACATGCTCAAACTGTTGAAAAACTAGAATTAACCAAAAACACTTTTGTTGGTGGAGTCTAGTTCTACGGTCATTAACGAATGCCTGAACTATCCTCTGCTTGTTGAGAGCATAAATTTGAGAGATAGGCATGTTGATGAACTCAAGGCTAGATTGGAGAGTGTTGAGTGTTCTAAGGATGTGCAGCCGGCTTGTCCCACCTGCATCACCCTTAAGGATCAACTCAGCTTTGCTAGAGAGCAATGGAAAAAATTGAAATGTGAGAATGACTACCTTCTCTCCATTGTTGAAAAATGCACTGAAGGAAAGGGTGGGATGGACCTGCTTTTGGCTAAAACCAAAATGTGTGCTGACAGGGCAGGGTTAGCTCTTGGGTTTGGTTTTGAGAGAACCACTCCAAACACTTTGAGAGAAATTGTGTTCACTCCTCGCACTACCCTTGAGAAAGAGAGAGCCCAGTTAGACACTGATCAAAAAGCCAAGAATCCTTTCCAACCAACAAAGAAAGCTCTTCGTGCATTAGATGAACCTCCTCAGCCAAAACCCAAGAAAAGTGTGAGATTTGCGCCTGAGACCCATACCCACACACCCAAGAAAGTGTATCACTGTTCTTATTGTCATCGGATGGGTCATTTGATCGGGTTTTTCTATCGTCATATCAGGGATGAGCGACGGTATTTTGCTATGAGTTTTCATGACATTCACTACCCATCTTTAGGTATGCATGAGTCTGCTTTTCGCTCTTATCATGATTTTGAGGCTCCTTACAGTTATATGAGTGGCTATGCTGATCATGGTGTATATCGTACCTCGTATGATGATAGACCACGTAGGCATTTTGGTCGTAATTATTTTAGGAGACCTCAGTGAGTTGCTAGGAGACCACAAGTGCAGAATGATTCTCATCACACACAGTCTCCTGCTTTATCTACTTCTCGGGTTGTTCAGCGCTGGATACCTAAAGCATCTTATCTCTAAACCCAACGCTGAGTACTCGAGATTTTACTTCTCTACTTAGAGGAGTCATGAGAATGGTTTTGCCCCTCGTGGTGTACACCATGCTTCATATGGTGATAGATCACGTGTAAGAAGTTTTGTTGCTCGACAGGTTGGGAGACCTCATCGATTTCCAGGTTTGTGCTTTATTGCTAGACCACGCACTTTTTATCATGGTTTATCTCCTGTGCATGGTCAGTCTTCTACTTTGCCTACATCTCGTGTTTTGCGCTATTGGATTCCAAAGAAATTTTTATCTCACCCTCTCACTGAGCATCCGAGAGATTCGACCATGTTTTGAGGGGGAGCTATGTAGCATTGCATGAGCTTCTGTCATTTGATTAACTGCTTTTACAAGTACATGATTTGTAATGTCTTTGAACTATTATCTTTAATACTATTAACTACTTGGCATGTATTCATCTGAGAATTGTCATGAGCATGGATTTTATTTATGAAAATTTGAAAATGGTCATTGCTTAGTCTAGAATTTATTATGGATTGGCCGAGTGCTTTTGCTAGCTTTTATACACCTGATAGCTAGGTCCTTTTTACTTGGATGCTGATACACAACATGAGTTCATCAAAAATGTCTGAAAATGAAAATGAAATTGAATGAAAAAAAATGAAAAATGAATGAAAATGAAAATGAAAATGGAAATGAATGATATTCATGCTTTTGTGTGCTGAATTTTGAAAAGATCCAGGTGGGTTTGCTTTGTCGCACTACTTTGTTCTAGACGGCTTACCATAGCACTTTGGTATGAAGCGAGATATTGAGTGTATACCGAGACCATTGCTTTAAGCTTCTGATGGTTTCAACCTAGGCTTAGCATGGTCGGTTAGCATAAGGTTGACATGCAAATAACCCCTGACACAAAAATGAGAAATTTAAAATTCATTGCATATCATGTTTGCTGAAGCACCTTGAAGTGGGATATGCTTATCTAGTGTGTGCTTGTTTAGCTTTTGCATCTCATGCCTTGACATGTCTAGTATGCTAGTCTGAGTGGTGATGCTTTTATTTGCTAAAAACTGAAAATGCTTGCTCATGCCTTTTTGTTTAGATGGTATACATACGAGAATGTCTTTCAATACTTTTAGATGTTATTCAAGGTGAATACTTGATGGTACTGTAATTGCAGCTGCTCATGTTTCAGAAGCTCACATTTCTTCTTTACCCTCTTTCCCCTCTTTGCATCTTTTTATCTCCTTGATGCCTGCATTGTCAAAGGGGGAGAAATGATCTACATGATGCTTTGGCTTTTGGATTGCTTGGTTAAGGGGGAGTTGTGTTTCATGTTGAAATATTTTAATGCGATGCGCTTTTGATGTTTGATGCGATGTGCTTTTGATGCCTTTGTTTTTGCTTTGCCTTGCATAAGGTTTTTGCCCAAGCAGGGAGATCTTTTACCAAGTGACATGTTTTGGTCTTTTGTGAGTTTTTATGGTCACTTGTGCGCGTAACTTGCTACCTCATCATGTCTTTGCTTTGAGGTTGTCAATGCACTCCTCAAGGGGGAGATTGAGAAAACAAGTGTGGTTTCGGTTTGTATGATGAGTGATTGACAAGGATGAGCGTCTGAGCGAATGAGTGGTCGAGAGTATGTGGAGTGCATCAAGGGTTTCGATGTGGAGTGAAGGTGTGGCTGCCGAGGGTTTCAGCAGTGCGTTTCGTTCTTGTTTTGGCTTGTCTTGTTTATGTAGGGTGGAGATGCTGACCGACTATCAACGATGGGTGATCGAGGGTCGAGCGGGGAGCTTGATGCCGAGGATCGGGGAGGCCGCGCGAAGTTGGAGAAGATCTCAAAAGTGCACGAATAGACGGAGCGAGACTCGGACGGATGGCTGACTGCGACGGCGTGTCGACCGTGTTTCGAGAGGGAGGCCAGGACAAGCATTCGCATTGCTCGAGGGGATCGAGAGCGGAAATGGCTTGCTGGCGCTGGAAGTCGCGAAGCGGTGTCACGAGTCGAAGGGCTGAAAAGGCTTTGTCGGTTTTTGTTGAAAACCGTCAAAACATTTACCGTTTTTACTATTTTAATAAAATAGTGTCAAGTTTTAGTTTAATTTTTTTGTGTCAAAGTGTGTACTTTTTAGAGTATTTTGGACTATATATATTCTAAAAATATTCTAAAGAGGGGTCTTGAGTAAAATAGAGTTTTTCTAGTTTGTATTTTCAGTTTTGAATATTGAGTCTTTCTAGGGGCTGTTTGTAAAAAGGCCTTCTAGAAACATATGGAGTTGTTGCGATAAATATCCGTGTATGCTGGCCGAACCAAAGTGTCCAGAACTTTCAATCAAAAGAGAAATCAATTTGGTTTTGGCTTGCTAAGCTTGTTCATTCGGAAATTTTTCTTTGTCCCTGCTGAAATTGATTGACCGTGAACAATGCCAGGAGGTTTTCCCGGATGATCAACAGCGATGTCGACAAAGATTTGCTACAGCGACATGTCCAGGCGCTGGAGGTAATTTCCTTCTGAATGCACTTTTGAGAGCCCGTTATCTTGTGTTTTTGCTGCAGAACTTGATGTGGATGCTTATACATATTTTGTTGTGAATGTTTTGAATATTCCATTTTCGAAGTTTGCATCAACGTTCTGTGAGTCTATGGAATTCTTTTGGAGATCACTAGTAGTTTATCTGTTTCTAAATGCAATCAGATTGATTTTTATCTGAATTGAACTTAAGTCCCTTAAGGTGTTTGGAAAAATGTCTAGTTCACTCATGTGATTATGCAGCATGTTTGGCAAGAAGTTTTGATCTACAATAATGACAGAGTACTGTTTGGAATGAGATCTCATGACAAGATACAGGAAATTGAGTGAATTTTCTTTTACTTTCAACAACAAGATCTGAACTGTTCTTGTCTGATTTCACTGTGTTTCTGCTCCTGGATGTTCTGAAGTGTGTCTGTCTTCTCTAGAAAGGTTAGAGGCTGTAGCTGTGTAGTTTTACCTCATGAATATTTGTTTTTCAGTAAAGAGCTACAATAGTTTTGAGATATCTATTCTTCCACTTTTTGATGTGCTGAACTGTTGCTTATAGGAGATTGTTTTTTGTGTGTGATTCATATCTGAGTTTTATGTGTGATCTGTTGATAAACTGGTTTTAGTAGTTGAATCATTTTCAGTCTATGCTTATGTGTTATTGGACACTGTTCTGATGTTTACAAGCACTCATGTATGGCTTCTAGTTCTGAATGTCTAGGGTGATGTTTAGAACTATCAAAAGTATCTGGTTTCATTTGATGAATAGTACTTTCACTTCTGTTTTTAGAGAAACTTCCATAACATCTGTCCAGCTTCCTCATCTTTTATACTCTCTGAATTTTAGTCTTTGTGTCCCTGTGAATTCTGGTTGGTAAACAGTAATTGCTTGAGAGATTTGTTAAGAAGGGAAGTATTTGGTCTGAAATGATTTATCCTGACTGTTGTATGATTTGCTACAGTAAAAGCATATAGAGATCAGTACTAATTCTCTGTTTTCAAATCTGAGTTGATGTTAAAGAGTGTCCCTGAACCTTTGTTTAACTGTGAATTTGCATGTTCAAGCTGGGTGAGTTTTCATAAACTAGTTTGCTTGTTAAGTTATGAATTAATTTGATGTGCAAGGTGATCAATCAGTTTGCTGAACTGTTTTGAGATAGAACAATTAGTGTGCAGATATTTAAATTGAATCTCTGGAAATTCTATCTTACACTGAAATCTGGGTACTGTTTTGAGTAAGGTATGAATGTTGCTAATGTACTGATCTAATTTTGAAGGTTCCTTGCAGTTTGCTCTGATCTGTTGCACCAATTGTAGTGAATATATTTGTTGCTCAGCTCTTTGGTTACTAAAATTCAGAACCAGGAGGTTTGATCCCATGAAACAAACATTATTGTGTATAGTGCTCAAATGTTGTCTCAATCCTGAGATAAGTCTTGCTGTTTTTACTGATTCAATCATCTAAAAGTGCAAGTTTTCTGTTTGATTATGAATTGAAACTAACCTGTGATTGATGTATTCAAATTGATACAAATCTTGAGTATTGGATTAAATCTGAATTTTACTACACTATTCACAGTCCGACAATGCAGAATTTTGTTCAAAACTTCTGAATTCAAATCTGAAGTTGATGTGCAGAAATTTGGAGGTTCTGGATATAGCTATCTTGATTAAGTGTTATTTGCTCTTGTGCTGATCTAAAATTAACTTGAAAATTGAAATGTGCTCTCTGAATCAGATTTTGTCAAATGCATGTTATTGAAGTTACTTTCACTATTCATCATCTGAAAAATTCAGAAGTGCATGAATTTCATGTCAGATTGATTTGAAACAAGTTGATTTGTCTCTACAAACTTGAATTGGTTGATTGTGTGAGTAATTTGATACTAGTTGATTAATAGCTTGTATCAAAGATGTTTTTGGGCGTTTGAATATGTTTGAGCACAACTTTTGTACTGATTGATTTGAAACATGAATTTGTGTTTTTAGAGGTGCGTTGGGTGATTTGATTAGGCCATCACTTTGAAAGAAAGTGTCAACGCACCTATTCAACCCCCCTCTAGTCACCATTACGATCCCACAAGTTGATAGCTGCCTCTGTCATGGGTGCCCTCAGAAGTAGAGGTTGGATCATCTCCATCACGGGCTCCGCCGGAGTAGGCTCCAACGGAGCCGGGCTCCGGTCCACTACTTCGACAACCTCTTCGGCTTGCTCCTGAGGGACCCCTTAGCCACGGTTGTCCCCCTCGTCCTCTTCGGACAAAGAGCTCTCGGACTCAGAGCTACTGCTGCCGCTGCTGCTACTCCCGCTGCTGTCGGAGGTCCCCTTAGGCCTCGACACAACAGGCCTCACGTCGCCACCAATGTATGAAGAAAAATACAAGTCAATACACATGAATACAAAGAGCAGGGTGATCAAGTGTCTACCCTCGTTCGAAGAGTTGTCCTCGAAGGAGGAAGGAGTGATGTGCGCTGCCTAGTCCCTTCACTGCGTGGGCTGAGCCCCAGCCCCCACACTAGAAGGGGTCACTGCCGCAGTCTCCAGTGCCGCCACTTCAGTTGCCACTGTAGCCTCCGACGCTACCACTTCGGTTGCTGCCACCGGAGCATCTGTTGGCTCCGCTTCAGCGTCGAGGTCCTCGATCACATGCTCCATCATGATAGGGGCTTCGTCCGTTGAAGGCTCCAAGCAAACCCTCGAGGCTTTGGGTTCCTCGTCATCCACCCTCATGGCCTACATGAAGATAGCTAGCCTCGCCATGGCGTTCGGCGACAAGTGAGAGAGCTCGAAGTTGTATGCCTTCAACACCTCGCTCAACATCTCCACTGCCGGTAGCCCGAGGCCCACTTCGAAGAAGGCTTTGAAAACCACGACTTCGTCAGCCCGAGGCCTCGGGGAGGTCTCTGACTTCTCAGGCACCCGAAGGTAGATCCCCTCTGAAATTCTCCCTTTGCAGGCCCTTCGAACAGACTCCTCCGTCAAAGCCGAAGACTTCAACTCCTGTGTTTGCTTAAACTTGTCTGACGGCGACCGAAGGTCACTCGGCCCCAAATGCCTCACTGCAGGCTTTGCCGTCACCGCCTAGGCCTAGACGGAGCTCGAACTCACGCCTAGGGTCAAGGCCATCTTCGTCGCAGCCTTCTTCGGCATCTCGCAGGGATTCGGTGTGAAGAGTACTAAGAAGCTACGAAGCAGGCTGTGCGTGAAGCTGAAGGTGGAAAGAAGAGAGCGAAGGATGCAAGGGGCTAAAGAAGAGAGCAAATGATGGGTGTGGGTGGAGTCGTCGTATGTTGAACCCCTTTTATAGGCGGTAAAAAACATCCACGGACCCTGTGCCAAAGTCTTTTTTCACTCGTTACCCTAGCCTCCACAGTCTATGACAGATAGGCCCAAGGTGAATTTGAAGTGAACTGTCGCGCACCCCTGCGCTGTAACGGTTAGATTTCTAACCGTTGCGGGGTCGCTTGGGCTCCCCGAGGGCGCCCTGTCAATCTGAACATGCATTTATTGCCTGCTCAAGTCGAAGCCACCCTTCGGTCCAAGCTCCGAAGGCCTACCTTCTCTAAAGTCACATTTACTCCAAGTCATTTGTCCCAAAGTGCGCGCACCCATTCACTCGAAGAACTACGTGCAAGGGGCTACTATAGGGGGAATAAGTTTTCCCTTAAATAGGGGCCAAATGATGTCAACATCCGAAGGACTCGGGCCTGGAGCCTGTCCCCGTGGAAGTCTGAGAACGAAGTATGGCCCCCTCTGACAAAGACAATTCCATGTGCAGCCAGGCTTACCCCTCCGGAGCCCTCCGGAGCCAAGCCTCCGGGGCCCCTCTGGTCCCATTCAAAGCCCTCTCTAGAGCCTCTTGAAGCCCACTCCGGGAGCCAGTTCGGAGCCCTCCTCGAGGTCCGCTTAAGAGTGTCCTTCAGAGCCCTCCTAGAGGTCCGCTTCAGAGTGCTCTTCATCGCCCTCCTTGGGGTCCACTTCGGAGTGCCCTTCGGAGCCCCCTTAGCTGCCTCCGCTTGAAGGACTCTGACAAGTACTCCGGACCAGAAGAAATATCTCAGCATCGCTATAGTGTAAAGCCATAACGGGGTCCCCTCACCCCTGGTATGCCGTATACCTGCTCAGAAGTGATGTTTATCTGCCAAGTCTGTAAAGTCAGATGTACAGTAGTTTAGCTTTTTTCCTTTCTTGCCCCTATAAGGCCTACGGCTTGTAGAGGGAAATTTGGTCTTTTCCTTTGGCCTGCGTGCCTATAAAAGCAGGGCCATGCCCTTGTAATAGACAGGGCCAGTAGAGGCAAAACTATGCCCAATCCACTATGAACTGGACGTAGGGCTATTATCCCTCAAGGGAGGCTCGAACTAGTATAAATTTTTTCTCCCTCTATGAGAACCCTTCGAGCTTCACTCTAAACGCCATATTCCAAAAAAACCTGCTGTAGCTAATGCAATTGCTGCAACAATATTGAATTTATATATCGTTGTAAACTCACTTATTTAGAGGAGAAATTATTTTCGCGATCTAATTTCCCATTTCCTACCAATACTGTTTTACATATATTTGGCATATACCGTTAGAAGGAAATGTTTTTTGTGTATAGAATTTATATCTTCTCAAAGATAAACCTATTATTTCTGCACGTGAAAACTATTTAGAGAAATATATTTTAAGCGATCATGACATTCCAAGATTCTCTAGTGATGATTTCGAGATATAAGTTTGTTTTTAAGAAGGAGAGCATTGTGAACCATTCAATGTTCCCACAACATCATCTCTTTCCATCACTAGTGCCACTTTATTATCATCTGAGCATATTAAAGCTATGGTGATTTGGTTTCCTTATCATGATTATTTATCAATAGAACAAATGATGTTGCACGATAATGATTTTTTTTGGTAGGAGCTACATAAAACCTGAACTCAAGAACAAACCGATGACATGTTGCAATCAAGAAAGAGAGGATGATATGGACATCACCAGTCGGAATACAACCATGATTATGAGAAAATAATCTAACGTGGAAGCTTTCTACGTTAGATTTACTTTTATATATTTGAAACTTGGATGCTACACCATGAGATATGTTCGTTTAAAATTTTAGAAATACTTTCTTAGACCAAAAAAGAGATGCATGTATATGGAACTCATGTATCATCCTGGAAGTTGATTGGGTACCAAAAGATGGTGAGTCGACGATGACTCTGAATAAAGAAGGGGAAGATGATGAGGACATCCCTAACAATGATACAGCCATGCATGAATACAAAGAGCCAATTACTCGAGTTCGAGCACGATGATTAAATCCTCAAGTAAACTCGTTTCTAAGTATCTCGTTATATTATCTTGATAATAAATTATTACCTAAGGATAATATTATTGTTAGGAACCATGGAGATGATGAAGAACCACATGGAGATAAGGAAACAGTTGAAGAAGAACCAACAATATGTTGGGTCACGGGGAAGCTATAGTAGCCGGAAAATTCAAAATTTTCGCCCCCAAACCCTGGAAACATGCGCACGAGGGATCATGAATCGTGTCCTCGCTTATCCTCATCTCACTCCACCTGTTCCTCAATGATGCAGTCAGCAAAGACTGCCAATGCCCACGCGAAGAAGACGATGAGCATCTCTATTCAAGCAATGCCTCCACGGAGTCCACACGTTTAGGGAAGGATTACTCCCATGCCAGCGTTCTAGCACCACTCGTGAGAACCAAGGAGAAATCTCAATCTCAACTCTTGAGATCAAGAAGTAAGGGAGAGAGGTGTGGTGGCTAGGGTGGAGCACTTGGGTCTTCTGAAGACCTATCTCCATGACCTCCTCCTGCATATTTATAATGCCAAGGTATGGGCCTTTAACCACAATTAGATCTCTAACAGATCCAATCTATTACGTTTCGATCGAAACTTCTAATCAAGACATTCGATCTGTTACTCAGCCCGCATTGGAACTTCCATTACACCTATCAGAACTTCTGATCTAGCCTTTCGATCTCCAAACCAGAACACATCGGAACTTCCGTTCAATCGATTCCAAATCTGATCTTGCGGTTTGAACTCTCTGTTTCTGACGAAGAAATAATCGGAACTTCCGATACCATATCAGATCTTTTGATTTGAGCTCTCGGTTTCACAACCCATAAATTATCATAACTTATGATACCATATCGGAACTTCCGATTTGAGCTCTCTATTTCTAATTCAGAAAATAATCGGAACTTCCAATTCAAAATCGGGATGTGACTCGATAGGTTCATACACAAACGGTTGTTCACCGGAAACCTTTTTCAACTCACTGATCAATAGAGATACCTAGCAGCACATATTAACCCCTGAAAGCATACAAAATTAAATTTTCCCTGAACCTTGATATACGCATGCACTTGTCCCTTTAGCACACGACATTAGTCAAGCTCAAGGAGAGATACGTGCTACCCTTATTGGTTAGCTCGACATTTCACTCGAACAAGTATCAGATTCAAATCATGACTAACTCTTTAGTCATAGTAACATGGCCATGCACTTTTCCAATCCAATTACCCAGAGGGGACTAGATACATCTCCCATTATTAGGAGGGGTAAATTCCATCTTGACCGCACACATCCCATGACATGTTTCCTAACACACATGAAAACAACTGTTATGACTACCCAGTTACGGAATAGCATAAGGAAGCACATAAGTGTCCCACAAGATTGTAACATCATGGATACCTTTTTGAATAACATCATTATAAAAAAAGAGTTTCACAGAAAAGTCATCAACTCATCAATCAATGTAAATGATTTTTATTCAGGGAATAAGATAACAATTATCCTGATACATAAGCATAAACACTACTAATATCTTCCACATACACATGACTCACTCACGCAAGTATCTAATACCCATGGTGCTTAGGTGTGCCTTATGCTTGGGCCACAGAAGAGGTTTTTGTCAATGGATATGCTATTTTAAAATCCGTGTGCACCTTGCAAGTCTTCACATCATCTCTCTATATGATATCACGGATCGGGTGACCTAGGTTCCTTGGCTTGGACACTAGCACCACTATTATGACAATAGAGGTCCACTGGACTAGATGAATTAGTGACATCACCCAACTCAAAAACAAACTTTCTTATCCAAAAGGCCTCATTTGTAGCTTCTGAAGCTGCAATATACTCAACTACTATTGTAGAATCGGCCACCATATCTTGCTTGGAAGTCTTCCAACTCACTGCGCCTCCATTGAGGCAGAACATGAAACCAGATTATGATCGAGAATCATCTTTCTCGGTCTGAAAGCTAGCATTGGTGTAACCACTTACAATGAGCTCCTCATCACCACCGTCAACTAGGAACATATCCTCAGTCCTTCTCAAGTACTTGAGGATACTTTTTACTACATCCTAGTGACTTTCACCCAAGTTTGACAGGTATTTTCTCATAACACTTAGAGCGTAGAAGTCATCTGGGCGTGTACATAGCATGGCATACATGATGGACCCGATCACGGAGGCATACATGATCACACTCATTTTCTCAAATTCACAAGGTGTCATGACACACTGAGTCTTACTAAGAGATATACCATGTGACATTGGTAGAAATCCCTTCTTGGAATTCTCCATTTTGAACTGCTTCAAAACTTTGTCAATGTACGTACTCTAGCTTTTTCCAATTAGCCGCTTTGATCTATCTCTGTAGATCTTTATGCCCAAAATGCATGCTGCCTTTCCAAGATCTTTCATTGAAAAACTATTTTTCAATGAAGTCTTGATAGCAATCAACAAAGGAATATCATTTCCGATCAACAATATGTTGTCCACATATAAGTCCAGAAATACAAGTGAGCTCCTACTAGCCTTTTTGTAAACACAAGGATCTTCTTCGTTCTTGATAAAGCCAAACCCTTTGACTATCTTATCAAAATGAAGATTCCAACTCCAAGAAGCTTGCTTCAACCCATAAATGGATTTTGCAACTTAGGTGTATCATAAAGATTCCCAGCATTTTTTCGATCATCAAGACCATTAGGTTGTGTCATATACACATCCCCACTTAGGTTTCTGTTGGGGGAAAATATCCCATTTTCGGGGTTATTGCCGTAACAGCACAAAAGCAGATAATGGATTCGAAGGTTTCCAAACGTCCATCTTCGAAGATACCCTGAGTCAAGCTCGAAGTACGAAGATAGGCATTGGTTCGGAGTACATCTTCGAACTAAGGCTTTTCGAGATCTTTATTGCCGGTTAAGATGGAAGATTTATCTTTTATATTATTAGATTAGTCTTTTACCATTTTAGCACTATCAAGGGTACCGAATAGTTTCCACTATGTCGGTTGTAATAGAGGGGTAAATAGGTATTTTCCTTAATATTTGGGCCTATAAATACCCCCCATTTCACCCTGTAATAGGGACTGAATACAAGTTATTCAATAAACACATTCGAACTATTCTAAGTTGTTATCCTTTCGGAGGCTTAGAACGGTTCCCTTCGCAAACACTTCATTTGTTAGTTTCTAATCTATAGAAACCTGTTAGCGTAATCTTTTACGCCAACAGTTGGCGCCGTCCGTGGGGAACCTAGTCCAAAAACTTCATTCTCTACCAACTTCTTACATCATTCCTCCTAAGCGGAGCGCACCTCGCAATCCTGTTCGGAGGTCCTCTCGGATCTCCGGAGAGGCACCATTCGACACGGTTGAAGTCGGATGGCCTTCGACATTCCCTCCACAAACTCCGGAAGGAGTTTCCATCCCTCGAACATACGAAGCTTCTCCGCCAACTCCTTCCATACTTCGACCACCCGGAGTCCCTTCTCCACCTTCCATCCCAATTCGAACTGATCCTACTAGTTCTCAAGACCCGGAAGACCCTTCCAGAGGAGATGAAGACAATCTTGGAGATATGGCCACTCAAATGGCCAACCTTCAAGCTGAAGTAGAAAGATGGCGGCAAGAAGCTGCGAACAGGCTTCGCTCTCAAGCCATCCCAACTATCCCAGAAGTGCCCGAAGATGACGAACCCGATTATCCCGAAGCCCCGGAAAATGCCTCCTTCGATAATGAATCTCCGCTACATGTTGAGCTGCAGAAAGTTCGCTTTGATCCGAAGTTTAAGACTTCGAAGCTCTGTAAGTATGCTGGAGATGAAGATCCTGGAGAGTTTGTTCGTTCTTATGCCCTAGCAATTGAAGCTAGCGGAGGAGTTCGAGACACCATGGCAAAGTGCTTCCCCTTAGCTCTTCAAGGAGTGGCATTAAGGTGGTTCTGGTCTTTGAAGCCAGGATCAATTAATTCATGGGGGCAGCTGAAGAAGAAGTTTGTAAGCAATTTTCAAGGCACCTTCGTGCCTCCCATGTCAACGGGAAGCCTTTTCCAGGTGAAACAGCTCCCCGGAGAGACATTGAGGCAATATTTCAAGCGCTTCGCTCATACGAAGTCGCAGATCCGGGGGTTGTCTGCATCTTCGGTAGTTGATGCAGCTCGGGAAGGCGTCACTCATCAAGGCCTCCTCGATAAGCTTCATCGGAAAAGCATCTCCTCGGTCTCTCAGCTGATGTCATACTTCGAGGAGTATGCGAGGTCAGAAGAGGGTTGGCTTCGAAGAACTGCACCTACTTCATCCATATTGCAAGAAGTTAAAGTAGAAGTAAAAACTTCGGCACAGCCGCAAGAACCAGTCTTCGAAGTTCAACATGATCGAAGAAGAGGGCAAAAGCACCCTCGTTCTGAAGTCTTGAATATTGCACCCCCACAGAAGTTTATACAGAGAGCTCCACAGTCTTCGGGGAACAAGGCCAGCGGCTGGAGACCGCCAGGGAAAACGGCTGGCAAAGGCCAGACCCTTTTCTGCTGCATCCATGGAGAAAATCGAAGCCACGCAACTGATACTTGCAAGGCTATACTTACTCTAAGAGGAGAGTATCTAGAAAGAACTTTGGGTCGAGGTACTACCGACCGAGTTCCAGCTGCAGCGCGCCCAGAGCCGGTTAAGGCTGTGGCGCGAATAGAAAACTTTGATGCCGCAAGACACCCTCCAGTGGCCAATGTTATGCCACCTCCGAAGCAAGAGGAAGGGCAAGACCGAGGGAAAAGAGTAGTCCTCCCCATCTCCGGAGGAGGTAGCCTCGGAAGCATGTCAAAGAGACAGCGAAGAGACTACGTTAGAGAAGTAGGCCATATTAGGGACTTCGTCATCTGCAGATGCAATGCCGGAGTGGTCTCATGTACCGATATCCTTTTCTGCGGAGGATGCAGCTGGCATTAAGTTCCCGCATGCAGACCCACTTGTTATCACTGCTGATATTGCGGGCACTGAAGTTCGAAGGGTATTGATTGACGGAGGTAGTTCGGCAGACATCATTTTTGTTCAAGCCTTCGATCAATTATGCATCTCCAGAAAGCATCTCCTTCCAGCGGCTACAATTATTTGTGCATGAAGATGCCCACACAAGCAGGAGTCCTTACTGTCTTCGGAGATCAAGCTATCGCTCGGAGAGCGGAGTATGGTCATGGTCCCCCTCTTGATCCAAGACAAGTAAACAATGTACAAGATAATGAAGAAATTTTTTCAGCCCCTTCCGAAGCTTCAAAGAAATCCTTTCCAAGACCAAGTCCTGAAGGAGAGATTGCAGCGAAGGTCATTGTTAAAGATGGTAAAGAATATACATTTCAATTTGGTAAAGATTTACCTCCAGAAGTTGCAACCTCCTTGGAAAAGGTGGTGGAAGAGAATTTAGATGTCTTCGCTTGGTCTGACGAAGATATCACCGGAGTCGATCGGGATATCATTGAACATAGTTTACTTGTAAACCCGAAGGCCCGCCCTGTTCGGCAAGGACTCTGGAAAATGTCTGCAGAAAGAGCTGCTTTAGCGAAAGACGAAGTTGAAAAATTGTTGAAGGCTGGGATTATCAGAGAAGTGGCTCACACAGAATGGTTAGCCAACCCAGTCTTCATCAGAAAGAAGTCTTCCGGGAAGTGGCGCATGTGCATTGATTTCACATCCTTGAATAAAGCATGCCCTCGTGACCCCTACCCCATGCCCCGAATTGATCAATTGGTCGACTCCACCACAGGTTCGGAGTTATTAAGCTTCCTTGACGCGTATTCTGGTTATCATCAAATATGGTTGAAGCGCGAAGATGAGATCAAGACAAGCTTTGTAACTCCTTCGGGAGTCTTTTGTTATGTAAGAATGCCCTTTGGCTTAAGAAATGCCGGGGCTACTTTTTCGAGGTTAGTTGCTAAGGCTCTAGGTCATCAATTAGGTCGCAATGTGGAGGCCTATATGGATGATATTGTAATAAAGAGTGCTTTAAAGCACCAGCATAGCCTAGACTTAGCAGAAACATTCAATAGCCTTCGGGCATGTGGGATCCGTCTTAACCCCGAAAAATGTATCTTCAGAGCTAAGGCTGGAAAGTTGTTAGGGTATTTAGTTTCAAGCAAGGGGATTGAAGCTAGCCCTACTCAAATAACTGCGCTACAAAAGATGGCTCCTCCGGAAAATTTAAAGCAAGCGCAAAAGCTGACTGGTCGTCTGGCAGCACTTAGCAGGTTTTTATCAAGGTCTGCGGAGAGAAGCTTGCTTATATTTAAAGCATTGAAAGGGTCCGAAGATTTTGCATGGACACCGGAGTGTCAGAAAAGCTTCGAAGATATTAAAGAGTATCTCAGTAATCTTGCTACACTCACGGTGCCTACTGCAGACGAAACCCTACTCCTTTACCTTGCAGCTACAGGTTCTGCTGTCAGTGCAGTCCTTGTCAGAGAAGTGGATTTCAATGGGAAGTTGGTCAAAAATCCTGTTTATTTTGTATCCGAAGCATTATCAGGAGCGAAGACAAGATACTCCGAACTCGAGAAGTTCGTTTATGCTCTAGATAATGGCTTCGAGGAAATGAAGACATTATTTTTTGGCTCACAATGTAATTGTACCAACTTCGTATCCTTTGGGAGATATGCTCTGAAGTAAGGATTCCACTGGAAGAATTGGGAAGTGGGAAGTTCAGTTAGCACCATTCGGCATATCTTTTCTGGCAAGGACAGCAATCAAATCACAAGTTTTAGCAGATTTTGTAGCAGAATGGACTCCACCTGCAAATTTGGTTCCGGAGAAGTCAAGTGACGGAGTTTGGACTATTTACTCCGATGGGGCTTTCCAAGCATCCGGAGCAGGCATCGGAGCAGTATTAATTTCGCCTTCAGGGCAAAGAGCAATGTACTCCGCAAGACTCAACTTTAAGTCTACCAATAATATAGCGGAGTACGAAGGGATTTTATTGGGACTCCGGAAAGCACGTGCTCTAGGGGCTACAAGAATTATTATAAAGACAGATTCTCAGATAGTAGCAGGGCACGTAGATAAAAGTTTCCAAGTTCGACATCCACAGCTTGCAAAGTACTTAGAAGAAATCCATAAGATCGAAGCACACTTCAAGGGTATTTCCATTCGGAGTATAACAAGAGCAGAAAATGTACAAGCAGACGTCTTAGCAAAAGCTGCAGCCGGAGCTGTGGATGTACCAGAAGAAGCTTTCTATGAGGAGCTCAGTATACCTTCGGTGCCACAAATTCCCTCTGCAGAGATTCTTTGCATTCCTAGTGTAGATTGGAAAAATTCGATCATGGAACTTTTACAGGGAGGAACAAATTTGCCCGAAGAGCCACAACTGTCAAGATTGAAGCTTAGAGCTAGAAATTATCAAATAATCAACGGTATTTTATACAAGGCCGGAGTATGCTCCCCTCTACTCCGATGTATATCTCAAGTCGAAGGTCAAGAAATTCTTCGAGAAATTCATGAAGGCCTTTGCGGTAGCCATTTAGCCCCTCGAGATTTGGCAGGAAAAACACTTCGCCAGGGGCTTTATTGGCCGACAATAACAGCTGATGCGGAGAGCTTAGTCCGCACTTGTCAAGGATGCCAGTGGATGGGTCGACGAAGTCATCGCCCACCAACAGCTCTTCAAGTTATTGCTCCGGTATGGCCTATGGCCAGCTGTGGTATGGATTTAATTGGTCCCTTTCCAGTAGCCAAGGGAAATCTGAAGTTTGCAGTGGTAGCTATTGAATATTTTTCTAAGTGGGTAGAAGCAGAACCCTTAACAGCTATCACTTCGAACAATGTACATAAATTCTTTTGGAAGAACATCATTTGCCGGTTCGGAGTGCCTAGACAACTCACAGTTGATAATGGAACACAGTTCGATGCAGAACCTTTCAGAATGTTTTGCGAAGATCTAGGCATTCAGTTATGTTTTGCTGCAGTGAGGCATCCTCAGTCTAATGGAGCCGTAGAAAGAGCCAATGGAAATATTTTGTCAGGGCTAAATCGAAGGATAGTAGGATTAGCAAAGGGACTGTGGACAGAAGAGCTTCTGAAGATTTTGTGGTCCATTCGGACTACGCAAACAAGGTCCACAGGTTTTACTCCATTCAGATTACTATTCGGAGATGAACCTATGACTCCAACGGAGCTCAAAGGAGGATCATTTCGCAGCACCGAACCGAAGATTGAAGAAGAAATACAAGCTTCGCTAGATTTATCAGAAGAAACAAGACTTCGAGCTGTGGCAAATTTATCAAAGTATCATCAGCAGACGAAGGCTTGGTTTGACCCGAAGGTTAAGCTCAATGAACTAAGACCGGGTCATCTTGTTCTACGAAGCATTATAGCGCCAGGGAAGTTAGGAAATAAATGGGAAGGTCCATACCTAATTGTTCGTTCAGGACGCCCTGGTTCTTTTAAATTAGCTAATTTAGAAGGTGAAGAGCTAGCACATACTTGGCATGCGGAGCACCTAAAGTGATACTTCGCATAAGGGCTCCTTGTAATTCACTTGTAATCATCTTCCAAATTAATTAAGCATATGTAACACCCCAAATTTTCAAAGCAATAAAAATATTATTAAATTCACTTTCTTGGAATTATTATTTCTGAAAATACTTTTAATACTCCTTTATACCCTTTTTAACTACAACATAGAGTAGATGGCCAAATTAAGAGGTGAAACTTTTTGTATATGCTCCTAAGACCAAAATATAATTTTGGGAATTTTTATAAATTTTTATCAACCTTGGAAGTAGCCCTAATATTTTAATCTAATTCCTGGAATTATTTTTATTCAGAAATGTATTAAAACAGTAATGGGCTCCCCTCCCTCCATTCTCCCTCTCCCGGCCGGCCCAGCCCACTCCACCCGCGCGCTCAGACTGACAACCGGACCCCACCTGTCGGCGCCGAACCCTTCCCCTCGCGCGCGCACCCGACACCGCGGCCCCACCCGTCAACCTTCCCGTTCGCTCGCTCGCGCCCGCTAGCCAGTGGCCCCCGCCTGTCAGACCCGTCGTCTAACTCCCGCCTCCGCCCCCAAATCCCGCCGGCCGACGACCCCGCCTCGGATCCGCCTCACTGGCCCCTCCCACATTAAATTGGCGCCATTAAACAGCCCCCCGCGCTCGGCCGACCGTTTCCCCGCTTAAATCCTCGCGTTTACGCCACGGGATCGCCGCTACGCGTGCATGGCCGAGCCATCGCCAGCGAGTAAAAGCTCTCCCCCGGTTTCCTTGCATGCGAGCCCCCTCCGACGCCTTATTTAAACCCCCCTGCCTCCGCCGCGTTCGGTTCACGCACCCATTCGCACTTAGACCCAACAGAACGCCCGCACATCGCCTGTTAGCGCCATCCCTCTGGTTCGTCTCCGGCCACCGCCCACCGTCGCCTCGGACCACCCCGGTCCACGCCGACTGCACCGTCGTGACCGCCGGGACCTCACCAACCTCGGCCACCACTCCATCGACGACGGACCTCGCCGGATCGCCGTCGCCGCCAAGGACCCGAACGCCTCCACCGCCTCCGCTCGTCGCCGGCCTCACTCCGTCGACCTTTTCTCACCGCCGAGGTACCCTCGTGATCCCCGTAGCACCCTCGTTCCGTTTTAGGCCTTAGACTAGGTCGTCGTCGCTCGCCGTGGCCGCTGGCCCGCTCGCCGTCGTCGGAGAAGACGACCGGCACGGGTCGAGTACCCGTGCCGTGTCGGATTCACGCACGACCGTGTGATCTGGATCCGACGGTGATGGTTAATCCCTGCGTGCGGTTTAATCTGATCCGTTAGATCTCGGCGAAGAGGTACGTTTTAATCCCGTGCGTCCGTTGGTTTTAAAACCCCGCGTTTAATCTCGTGCGTCCACGTGGTACCCCTTCGAACGTTTTAATCCTGGCCGTCCATCGTAACTTACGCATCCCGCCTCGCCCTCGCGCGTCGGATCTGGATCCGACGGTCCAGATCGACCCGACACACGCACACAGTGCGCGGGTTCACCGTGGGCCTGGCTCACCGTGGACCCGAGGAGTTTAAAAATTGAAAATGAATTTCAGAAATACTTTTAAACTTGTAAAATTCATATCTAATGCATTTGAACTCTAAAAATTACCATTCCAATTTCAGAAAATTCATAAAATTATTCTCTACATGTTTATACAATAAAAACAGTAGGCTTACTTTGGTTTTTCATGTCTATTTAAATAAGTATTCAAATGCCCCTATGATTAAAATATGAATTCAAACATTTAAACTTCAGAAAAATTTATATTAATTCTTTTTTGTCCATATACTGAAAGCCCTCAAAATAACATGAACTTTTCATTTCATAAATCATTAGGGAACTTAATATGGGACTATTCACATTTAAACATTTGTTTTCTAAAAAGGACAACCCTTCATTTTAATCCCTTTAAAATTATTTATGAAATAAATTTCAGAACCTTAACAATTGAATTTATCTTATTTTAAATCAAACCAACTTTAACTTATGTGCTTATCATGTAATGTTATATTGTTTGATTGAATGTGCTCTTTTTATTTTGCTTCATTATATTAAAAAGACTACGACGTCGCCGAGGAGCCGAAGTACTTCCCGGAAGTTCCTCCCTCCCCATTCGCTGAACAAGGCAAGTCACCAAACAATTCTTTTGAACATATTGAACCCATGTTTGAATTGACTATCGCTAAAACACATAGGTTATATATGCATTAGTCAAATGAACCCTTACATTATATTTATTTAGGATCCCCCGACCTTGATGTGCAACCCAAGCCATGCTATCTCGCCTAACCTCTTTGTCACCATATGATCAATGATATTAGCTAGTGTCCAATGTATTGACACGGCCGCTATAGGGTAAAAATGAGTCGTAGCAAAATGGTTCTATTATATGATCCCCGTTACTTCTTATCCTTGGAAATTCTGTTGGTGATGAGTCATGGTTGTGAGTGTATGCATGGTGGGTTCCGGGTGCAAGCTAGGGCATTGGTCGGTAGCACCTGGGGCACTATAAGGACCGGTCTGAGGGATCCGTTGCAATACACTTACGTACTAACCACAAGTCTAGTGGGTAAGTCCTAACTAAGGTATGGGTTGTTCCAAACCGAGGCCACCATTTGGAGATGGGTCAAGTTGCACCTGCGGGTGACTTGTACTAATGTGGCGCAAAAGGGGGTGCGACGTTAGCCGGGATGCGGCCCGGCGCGCCGGCGAAACCTAGAGCGGGTGGTTATCGCTTGGAACATCTCATATTGAGGTTTTGGCACGAGTTCCCGTGAAATGGGTCATCTCATTTGGGATGAGTGCGTGCCTTGTGGGTACAGTAGTACATCTCTGATCAGAGTATTAAATCTTTTCGAAAAGCCGAGCCCACGGTCAAGGGCGGGTTGCGTGACATCCCCCAGTTAGTTTATTTTGAATATGTATGTGCATGATGGATTGACATGTAAGGACTGTTGAGCGAGGTGGGGCTGACTGTACTCCTCGAGTTAGTCGATGTTGATGATGCTCATGTTTACTTTCCGCATGATTAAAATATGATTACACTAAATGCCATAACTGCAACTGCATTATTCTGCAATGTTAGCCATTATCCTTCCTTGTTTATTATCCTGCATTATTATTTGCATTTGCGGTGGCTTGTTGAGTACTTTTTGTACTCATACCCGTTGGACCCCACAGAGGATGCTTACTTTGAAGACGGTCTGGAGTAGCAACCCAGTCGAGAAGAAAGATCCTGAAGAAGATGTTCGTCATGCCGTTTTCCAATTATTTCGCTTTGCCGTTTTATTAAAACAATGATGTAATAAATATGGTCTGCGTACCATGAACAATGTCGTATGTACGGTTGTCGCATGATGAACCTCTTGTATTATTGTTTTTCTTATGAAATTCAATAATGTCTCGATTTGTTAAATCGGGGTGCTACAGCATATGATCCTGATAATGCCTTCCCCTCATAGACTTCCAGCTTCCGAGTGGACGCACTGGAACCGCGGGGTCGACCGAGAGGGAAGTGTCATGAAGCTGGATTGTATTTTCGGACTTCGAACCATTGGTTCGAAGCTTCCGACGTGGGGGCTGACATAATCCGGAGTCCAAGCCACCGGCTTGTAGGCATCCGTAAAAGAGCCCAAAACCACATCATACGGAGTCCAAGCCATTGGCTGGTAGACTTCCGTAAAAAGAGCCGAAGGTGGCCAAAACATGCGGAGTCCAAGCCATTGGCTGGTAGACTTCCGTAAAAAGAGCCGAAGGTGGCCAAAACCTGCGAAGTCCAAGCCATTGGCTGGTAGACTTCCGCAAAAAGAGCCGAAGGTGGCCAAAATATACGGAGTCCAAGCCATTGGCTGGTAGACATCCGTAAAAAGAGTCCAAAGAGACCATTGCAAACTCCGAACCATTGGTTCGACAGAGATCGCAAAAAAGAGCCGAAGGTGGCTAAAGCAAAACAGAGTTTGAGCCATGAGCTTCGAATGTCTGTTAACACAGTCCAAAGTGACAAATTATCTAAGATACTAAAGTTTCTTGAAAGTTATCTCAAATGATTTCTTTCAAAAAACAAAGGTACTAAGTTGCCATTCTTCCGACTACAAATAGTCGAAGACATTTTATAAGATTTTAAAAGATCTTTAAATTGCAGAGGGGCTCCGAACCCCCAAAAAATTGTACTCCGAAGTTTTTTCTTTGCGCATAACCATCTTTGAATACAGTTCGAAGTTGCTTATACCCAAAGAGGGGCTAGTAAATATGGAGACAATTTTAAATCGGTATTCATTATTCAAACGAATGTGTTTACAGATTACATCATGAAAAATTGGTATCTATACCAAGAAGGAATCGAAGACCTCTTCGGTCCCTAGAGCTAGGGGTGGAACGACTAGTTCCAGCGCCGGGAGTTCTAATAACTTTGCGTTTAACTCTCTTGCCCCCCTTCGAAGCTCTAAAATCCTTCTGTTCTTGTTGAAGCTCAGCCCAAGTTCGAAGCCGTTCGGGGCTCCTTTCCCAGCTTCCAAGTTCTTCAGGCTTTTTATTTTGAGCTTCATCTTCGTCTTCAGACCATATAACGTCTTCAGAAGACGAAGTGTTCAAGTTAACCTCTTTTTCTTCCTCTTTAATATAAGACAGTATATCTTTGATTACTTCGGGCGCAATTACACCGGAGTCATCTCGAGGACGTTTATAAGCTTTTAGAAGATCGAAGGTGGTCCATAATGAGCGAACTTCGTCGCTAAGGTCTAACACTTCGATATCTTCCGTAAGAGGCAAAGCCTAAAAATATGACAAACAAGATTTTCATTGATAAATGTTTATAAGCATAAAGCTTTACATGGCCAAAAATCCTAAGGTATTTCTAAACATGTGGGTTCGTAGGAGGCTGACTGCTTGAAGCTTGGGTCCGAACTTGCTTCTGGCGTTGGCCTTCGTCGATCCAAGCCTTGATCGCGGAACGACCTTCGGCTCTCCATGAAGTTTGGAAGGCTCGCCAGGCAGCAGCCACACCTTCGGAAGGTGTCAGAAGTCGCTCGTCGTCGAAGGTGATTGGGCCCCCTCCTGCGTCCGGAGTTATCGATCGGCCCAGATCTTCGTAGTAGCGAAGTAGGTCGACACCAGACACTTGTTCGGAGAGTTCTCCGTATCTAATGCCTGCTGTCTTCATCTGCTTCGCCACTCCTTGGATCCTTTTCAACCGGCGCAGAAGAGTGATGTTATCATCAGAAGGAAGTATCCCAGTAGTACCGAAGTACTACAGGACATCTAACAATTGATTCATAACTTCCACAGCCACCTTCTCAGACTTCAGCTTGTCTTCGTTCAACTGCATCCTTCGTCGAAGTGACTTCGCCCAAAACCCCAGAAAGTCTAGCATTTTCAGTGGTCAAAATATTCGTTTGGTTTAACAGCTGGCTAGCTTCCTCTTGGAGTCTGATGAGCTCGGACCCCGCAGTAGCGTGCTCCGCCCGCAGCTTTTCAACTTCTACTCGAAGCACAATTCTTTCTGCTTCGAGCTCTTTATTCGCTGCCTCCAAACTTTGCCTGGCCCTTCGCTCTGTTGACACTATATTATCCATTTGAGCCACTCGACTTTCGGAGATGTTAAGATTCCTTTGAAGGACACTATTTTCCTCCCGAAGACGAGCGATCTCTTCGTCATTGCATATATTCGCAGGCTCGGGCCAAGACAGTTTGCTGCAAAAATAAAAACTAAGGTAAATATTTATTCGTAGATGAATTTTATGATATTTTGCAGATGCTCCGTACCTGGTAGGCTGCACGTTCTATAGCGGCATTAAGCTCTGTCCTGTCCGCCTTGCTTAGAATGGCCACTAAGTTGGTCTCCCCTATGTCACGGCCAGCTCGATCCAAAGGTTCGAGCAAAGTCCGAAGACCAGTTGTTTGCCCTAAGAAAGGAGCTAGCAAGGGGAGCATGCTTATTGCCTGTTGGTCATCTTTGTTCAGCGAAGGACCGGAGCTTTGGCCTGTGGTCTTCGGAGCCTCTGGAGACTAGCCCTCCCCGGAAGATTGGCTCTCGTCTGTTGAATCAGATGGAGTTGATCCGGAACTCGCAGCAGGGAGGGGTTCTACATGTCTTTTGCCTCTTCCAGGTCCCATTTGAGTAGCTCTCTGGGTTGGCTCCGAAGTTGTCGAAGGTCCAGGAATTATTTCTTCCTGTCGGACTTCTTCCATAGGAGTAGACTCTATAAAAAAAATAATAACAAGTATTATACATTGTATAAATATACAAAATAAACATGAAAAAGTTATTCGAAGTCTACCTTCGACATTTTGCAGAGGAGTCATCGTCGGACTGTTCGGTGGATCGAAGGATAGTTCTTCATCCGAATCAGCCGTTAAGTCTTGGACTGCAGGAGCATCGTCCTGAGCAGTCCTCGTTTCTTCTTCGGGAATCGAAGCTATAGTAACTTCGACCCCACTCTCATTCACAGGAACTTCGTCCTGACATACATCCTCCTGAACTACCGAAGTCCTTGGCTGATCAAGATTGTCTCGGGACTCCGGCACGTTCACAGGTACTTCGGCTTGTGCAGTCCTTTGAGTTTCATCTTCTTCTATTAGACGCACAAGAAATCTCCCTTCTTCCTCTTGGGAGTCGGAAACTGAAACCCTTGAGCTCGAAGGTGCAGGATTCGAAGGTGCAAGATTTTTTGGCTTCCTGAGCCACCTTCTTCACCGGAGTCTTTGCGGAGCTCGAAGTCCCAGCTTCGGCTTTCCTCTTCTTGGGTCCTTTCTCCGAAGGCACCCAATCCATCAGTGGGGGCGGAGTGATTTCCAACATTCCCCATACTCTATTAAATCTCTCCCAACTCCCGACCAATTTAATTCTCCATTCTTTTTCAGTCGGAGTTGGAGCGCCCAAAATCTTCTCCGAAGGCCTTATGATTTGCTCCGAAGTAACAGGGGCTGAAGAAGCTAAAAAAAATAATAAATCAAGTTAGTTTTTCTTCGAATGAATATGCATAATACATGTTGTCTTCGAAGTTACCTGCAGGGCTTGAAGTCAAGGTGATTTTTCGGAGACCGCCTTCCGAATCCTCTTCGAAGATGATAGGCCAGTTGGCCATCAGTGGAGAAATTTGTAACCCAAGGAACTCTTCGGCTAAGTCTCGCATACTCAACCTTCGGCTGATCCTCTGAAGTAGGTTGAGGCGAGCTTCGAGCTGACCTTGGCCGGGATGCACTAAGGCTTCCTTCCGGAATTGGATTTCCTTCAAAGGTCCGGCCAGAGGATTGCTTGCCCCAACTTCGGCATAGAACCATCTCATGACCCAGTCTATGTACCATCTTGCATTGATGGCCTTAGCAGGGAATTGAAGGGCATATTCGTCCCGAAGCCTAAAATTGATGCTTCCGAAGGATACCACTACTTTTTCACCTCCGGGACCTACGAAGGTTTTTGGCTGGCATGAGGCTCTATGTAGCGCAGTGAAGATCTCTGCCCTCCCCTCACAACCTTCGGCTCTCAACGCCCATTCGAAGATAGCCAGTCGAGCTACTGCGTTCGGAGATAATTGAGGAAGAGTGATGTGGAATAAGTCAAGTCCCTCCGCCAAGAAGTCCACTGCGGGAAGGCCCAAGCCGGCTTCGAAGAAGGCTTCGAAGACGACCACTTCTCCGGGCCTTGGTGACGGGATGAGTTCTTTTCCGGGTTTGCGGATCATAACTCCGGTGCTAATCTTCCCTTCTACTGCGATTGCCAACGATTCCCTCTTGCAGGTAGAAGATCCCAGTTGGAAAGACTGGTCCAGGTACTTCGTTGATCGCGGGCAGAGACTTTGATCATCCATATTTTGGGGATTTCTTCCTCCTGCTGCCATGGATGTCGTTGCCGATGCTGGAGGCGCCATCGCCAATGTCGCAGCCGCTGCTGCTGCAGCCGCCTGCTGCCGAGCTAAGGCTGAAGGGGCTCCAGAACCCTTGGTCTTCACCATTGCAGTCACTGGGTTGCTTTGGGGAAAATGGAGGCTAGGGCTCAAAGAACTCAAAGGGCTCAAAAGGTGTTTGATTGCGAGAAAGTAGTGAAAAGGTAACTGGGTAAGTTCTAGGCCATCTATTTATAGCCTAAACTTTACATTTTTACCGTTAGTCCATGCCGTTTCGCATTCCTGCCCGTTACTTTTCTCCGAAATTAACGCTTTTTACGGTTTCCGTTAGGAACAGAAAGCTAACGGCTATTTCCTCTAAGTCTAAAAGACTTTCGAACTTCCTGAGTCGGTTCTAAGATAGTTCGAAAAGTAATTATCTTAAGACTGATTCAGAGTTTATATCTTCGTACATTTCGGAGATGAATTGAAATCTAATAACCCCTATGTCTGGTTATTTTTTCCTTCCGTATACTGCTCTCCTAACATTACAGGTTAAACGGAGAAGCGTATTCGAGGGGCTACTGTTGGGGGAAAATATCTCATCTTCGAGGTTATTGCCGCAACAACATGAAAGCAGATAGTGGATTCGAAGGCTTCCAGACGTCCATCTTCGAAGATACCCTGAGTCAAGCTCGAAGTACGAAGATAGGCATTGGTTCGGAGTACATCTTCGTATTAAGGCTCTTCAAGATCTTTATTGCCAGCTAAGATGGAAGATTTATCTTTTATATTATTAGATTAGTCTTTTACCATTTTAGCCCTATCAAGGGTACCGAATAGTTTCCACTATGTCGGTTGTAATAGAAGGGTAAATAGGTCTTTTCCTTAATATTTGGGCCTATAAATACCCCCCATTTCACCCTGTAATGGGGACCAAATACAAGTTATTCAATACACACATTTGAACCATTCTAAGTTATTCTCCTTTCGGAGGCTTAGAACAGTTCACTTAACAAACATTCTGTTTGTTAGTGCTAATCCATAGAAATCTGTTAGCGTAATCTTTTACGCCAACAATAGACATCTTCCGTCGTTGGTGAGGAGCCATGCTGAATAGCGTGGGCCTCATGGCTCTAGATGTCATGAGTCATTGTCAACGATAGTCAAAGAGGACAGAAGAAGAGAGGAGATCTGCTGTGTCATGGGTCACGTGTGACTTAGGTACACAGGCAGCCAGGGACTGTCGAGCTAAGAGAGCTGCCAAGTCGGGCTGGCCCAATCCGGGTACATGGGCCAGAAGCAGCAGAAGACCCACTGGTCTATTGACCAGGATTGACTCAGGTACACGGGCGGTAAGCGATTGCCGGGCTGAGAGAGCTGCGGAGTCAGGCCGGCCCAATCCGGGTACCTGGTGCAAAGTCGGTGGAGGCTTTGTCAGTTTCGGCGCAAAACTGACGACCGCTGATCTTGTATCAGACTGTCCAGAAGAGAAGTCGTAGTCGCTATGAAAGCTTAGCTTCCAGGATAAGTCATCTGTAAATCGTAGTTTACTATTTTGTCCCTAGGCCCACAGTCAGTTACTCGAGTCTGTAAAAAAATCCTAAGGGTAGTTTAGTCTTTTCCTTTTACTTCAGCGTCTGTAAAAAACCCTAAGGGGCTGGTGGAATATTCTAGGTCATTGGGTAGCCTATAAATAGGGCCCCATTCCCTAGGGTTAGACTACCCTTTCTAGAAATCACTTTTTTAATCAAGGATTGGGTCATTTTTGTTCCCTACATTCTTTCTCCTGTTCATGCGCGCCGCTTGGAACATTCTGTTCTTCGTGAGTTCGGTTTCATCTTGTTTTTGTTTTTCTGCATGCTGTGATTCTTGTGGGCAGCATTTTTTTGTGTGGATCTGAAGCTTCGATTCTTGTGCTCCTATTGATTAATCCAGAGCTCACGCATTTCGTCTCTATTGCTTCTGTTCTTCACGTGAGGAGTACTAGTTCTTGCTTGTAGCAAGTAGTACCTACTCACTGTAGCAACAGTACACTAGTACTCTAGCCTTGCTTTTTCCTGCGTAGCTTTTTGATCGAGTAGACAGGGCCAAGTCCTTTCTCTGGCTGTTTCTGGCGAAGCCCTCTTCTTTGTTCGAAGTCCAGGCCTCGACGTGGGGAGAGGCTGGAGGCCAGGCCGCGTCGTGTAGGTGGTGGTAGAGGAGACGGCTTTCATGCCCGTGCTCCAGTTGGTGGTGTCCGTTCCGGCAGAGCTCCAGGCCATTTTGTCTACGGTCCTGGACCTCGTGGCCGAGGCTTTAGGCAGAACCAAGGACCGCCCCTTGAGCCACGTTTTGGTCCAAACTCTTCTGATGGTTTCTGCTTTCCGTCTTTTGAGCAGATGGCTCGACACTTGTTTAGTTCTTTTACTAAACCGGGTGCCGGACCATTTTCTCCCCCTTACAACCACTGATTGTGCTGAATCGGGGACTGGAGGACATTTGGATCATGGACTCAGGATGCTCTCGCCACATGATGGGACATCGCAGATGGTTCTCCAGTCTCACTCCCCCGAGCACCAAAGAGTACATCACCTTCGGGAACAATGGTCAAGGGAAGGTAAGTGGAATCGGCTCAATTCGCATTTCAGATCATTTCTCTTTGAAGAATGTTGCCTTGGTTGAAAATTTGAATTTTAATTTGATTTATGTTTCGCAACTTCTTGAGGATAGTTTGGAGGTGCGTTTTAAGAAGGGCAATTCTTCTGTGATTGATTCTAGAGGGTCCTTGATTTGCCAGATCTTACATTTCGGTAATGTTTTTCGAATTGACTTCTCTAGTTCTTTTGGCCCTTCTCGTTGTTTGATCGCTGGATCTTCTTATGAGCTCTGGAAGTGGCATAGGAGGTTAGGTCATGTGAGTTTTGATCTACTAGTCACGTTAAGTTCTATGGACCTCATCCGAGGTTTGCCCAAGTTTAAAATGGAAAAAGATCTAGTTTGTCATCCCTGCCATTATGGGAAAATGGTTGCCGCTTCTCATTCACCGGTGACTCAAGTGATGACTTCGTATCCGGGCGAGTTGCTACATATGGACACTGTCGGTCCAGCTCGGGTACGCTCAGTCGGTGGGAAGTGATACACACTTGTGATTGTTGATGACTTTTCTCGATTCTCGTGGGTTTTCTTTTTGGAGTCTAAGGATGAAACCTTTCATTTTGTTCCTGACCTGATTTTGAAGCTGAAGAATGAGAACAATGGTCGGATGTGAGCAATTCGCTCCGACAATGGCTCTGAGTTCAAGAATTCTCAGTTCGTCAGCTTCTGTAGTGATCAGGGTCTTGATCATCAGTTTTCTGCTCCTTACACTCCCCCACAGAACGACGTTGTGGAACGAAAGAACCGCACGCTAGTCGAGATGGCTAGGACGATGCTCGATGAGCATAGGACTCCTAGGCGTTTTTGGGCTAAAGCCATGAACACGGCTTGCTATCTGGCCAACCGCATTTTTCTTAGAGCTTACCTAGGTAAGACCTCATATGAGTTGCGGTTTGGCAGACAGCCCAAGGTGAGTCACTTGCGAGCTTTTGGCTGCAAGAGCTTTGTGCTCAAGAATGGAGGGCATTTGGACAAGTTTGAGTCTCATTGTTGGGACGTTGTTTTTCTTGGCTATGCTTTACATTCTCGAGGTTTTTGTGTTTGGAACCTCGATTCCTAGCAGCTTGTCGAGACTTGTGAGGTTTCATTTGATGAGTCCTTGCCTTCTTTGACTACTTCTTTTGAGCTTTCTGGTGATGGTGAGTGTTGGACCGGAAACGGCGAACAGAGAGGGGTGAATGGGAGCTTTTAAAAATTCAGACTAAAAATAGCCTTCTGTTTTAATTCTGTCTTCTGCGGAACAAGCTTCGAACACACCCTTCGAAGTTCTGGTTCGGAGGTATTTCACAGCTTCGAACACAGGCTTCGCAAGGGGCAAAAGTTCGAAGCCAAAAAGACTTCGCTCCTCACACAACCCTGAAACCTCAGCTCTGCTTAGTGTAGCGCCCCGATTTAATAAATCAGGACTTTATTGAAATTCCATAGAAAATCAATAAAACAAGACGTTCATCATGCGACCACGTACAGTACGGACAATCATTCACGGTTCGTAGACCGCATTAATACAAAAGTGAATAAAGGTGAAGAGAAACTAATAAAATAAGGGTCCTAGATGAACGCCTCCTTCCAGTCTCGCCTTGACTGGGTCGCTACTCCAGACCTTCATCCTCCTCGTAGTAGACTGGCTCTGATGGTGTAAGTCAACGGGGTGAGTACAGATGTACTCAGCAAGCCACCGAATGCAAATATAATGCAAGGTAATAACAAGGGAGATAGCGGCTAATTTAGCGGAAGCAGCATAATTGTAAAGCTTTAAATGTGGGCAAATTAATTAGTACGGAAAAGTAAACATGTGTGTGTGCATCATCATCTTCTAACTCGAGGGGTACAGTCAGCCCCACCTCTCTCAACAGTCCTTACGTGCCATGAATAACTTGAACCATCAAACAATTGTAAACTAACTGCGAGTAGTCACACAACCCGCCCTTGACCGTGGGCTCGGCTTTTCGAAAAGATTGAATTACTCTGATCAGAGATGTACCACTGTACCCACAAGGCACGCACTCATCACCTACACCGAAGTGTAACGAGATGACCCATCACACGGGAACTCGTGCCAAAACCTTCCATATAGTCCTCCCCGACTCAATAGCACCCTCTTATGGGTTTCATATGGTGTCCCGACGCATCGGAGCCCCACCATACCCCCCCCTTGAGCCTCATCGGTACAAGTCGCCCGCAGGCTAGCCCCTTGCCCCCTCCTCTATGGTGCATTAAGCCGGAGTATTCCATACTTCCAGTTAGGACTTACCCATTAGACTTGTGGTTGGTACGGAAGTGCTTTGCAACAGATCCCGCAGACCGGTCCTTATAGTGCCCCGGGTGCGACAAACCAGTGCCCGAGCTTGCACCCGGAACCCACCATACTTATAACCTAGCCAACTCCAACAGAGTCCAGAGACGAGAATAACAGGGAAATTCATATACAGAATCCAGCTATCTACGACTCGTTCTTTTTAACCTATAGCAGTTGTGCCGGTACATTGGGCACTAGCTAATATATCTATAGTATAGTGACAAGGAGTTAAGGCTCAATAAGCATGGCTTGGGTTTGCACACAAGGACGGGGATCTAATAAATATAAGTGTAAGGCTTGAGTATTTGACTAATGCAATATTATCCTATGGGTTATAGCGATAAGTTATTAAAACATGGGCTCAATTATGATCAACTGTTTCCACAGAGATGGTCGATGACTTGCCTTGGTCAGCAAAGGGGGATGGAGGAACCTCGGGGTAGAACTCCTGCTCCTCGACGAACTCGTAGTCTTCTCGATACGGAAAAATAAATAATACATTCAATAAACAGATAAAATTCACCACATAAAAGAACATACATAGTTGTGGATGTTTTTATGTGAAGTAATATTTTAATATTCTGAGTTTTTGCATAAAACAGTAAAGTTTAGCTTTTTAGGATTTTTCCTAATTTATTTTGTTGAATTAATAATTTATCCCTAAGGGTTTTTATTCTTTTATTTGCTAAAAATATTTTGGGTAACAGTAACATACTGTTTTTATGGCATTAATGTGTAGAGAATATTATTCTGGATTTAACAAAATTTGAATGGTGAAATTTGGAGTTAAAATGAGCAAGATATGAATTTTCAAAGTTTAAACTATTTTCTGAATTTTATTTAAAACCAGAAATGGGCTCTGGTCCACGGTGAGCCAGGCCCACGGTGGACCGCGCTAGTGTGCGCGTGGACCGGCCGATCCAGAGCCGTAGGATCCAGATCTGGCGGCTGAGCGCGAGGCGGGAGGGTTTTAATGAAATCAGACGGCTGTGATTAAATCGTAGCGAAGGGGTACGCGTGGACGTCTGAGATCGATCGGGGGGTTTAAGTGGCGATCGACGGCCGAGAGGCCTCGATACCCCTTTGGCCAGATCCGAGGGCCCAGATTAAATCCCGGAGGGATTTAATCCTAGCCCTCCGATCGTGATCGAACGGCCGAGGCGTGATCCGGCACTGGCACGGCGTAAGGGGGCGTGTACCCCCTTCGTCTCCGGCGACGGAGGCCTCTGGCGTGGTGGCGACGGCGGCGGCGAGGACCTAAGGGCCTAGCTACGGCCAAAAATGGAACGCGGAGGGAAAGGGGATCACGATGATACCTTCAGCGGCGACGATGGGTGACGGACGGCGACGGCGGCGAGGGTAGACGGCGAAGAGCGTACGGGTGCTCGACGGCAACGGCGGTCCGGTGGTGTCCACGGCCAACGGAGGGGTGGCCGGGGACGGGGAGTCGTCGACGGTCCCTCTGGTGGCGGTGGCTAGGGCGGGGGAGATCGGGATCGACGGCGAGCGGCGGCCGGAGTTGAAACCGAACTAAAGCTCGAAAGAAGGGCGACGGCGCTCTGCTTTCGCTCGAGAATGGCTTTGCTGGTGTGGGGTGAGTGCGGTGAGGGGAGGGGCTTAAATAGGGGTCACCGGCGGCAAGGATGGAAGGTTAAACCGGGGAAACCCGAAGGTTTATTTCCTAACTCCGGCGAGGTTCCCATATCCTCGGATTTAATTCCCTAATCACGAAACCGCGTGGGCTATGGATGGAATGGGGTCGGTAACGCTCGGGGAAGGTGATCGGAGGGTGATCCGAGGCGATCCGGTGGCCGGCGGCGAGGAAACAGAAGGGGATCGCCGGGGAAGGAAAGAGGAGCGATCCCCTTCCATCGGAGACGAAGGTCCTGACAGGTGGCCCCCACCTGTCAGCGGGCGAAACAAAATAGGAAGGGCCGACAGGCGGGCCACTACTGCCAGAGAGAGGGAGACGGAAGCGAGAGGCTGACACGTGGGGCCAGGCGGGCGTGGGCGGGAGAGGGAGGCGGGGGAATGGCGCTGACAAGCGGGTCCCACCAGTCAGTGGCTCATGGTTGGGCTGGGCCGGGCTGAGGGAGGTTTCGGGGTTGAGGCCCATTAAGGATTAAAATTGATTTCTGATTTAAAATAATTCCAGTAATTCGAATATTTGATTAAGGGTTGAATCACTGTTGATAAAAATTTGTAAAAATTCCTAAAATTGTATTTTGGTCTCTAGTTCATCTCATAAAATTTTCAAGTCCAGATTTTGAGTATTTCTCCCTGTTTGGCTTTATTTGGGTTCTTTTGTGATTTTCCTTTAATAAATAAATCCAGAAATGATTTAAATAATATTTTTCCTTTACTTTAATCCTTTTTAATTTCTGGGGTGTTACACTTAGTCAGTGCAGGCTCCGCACATAGAGTGCCTTCGAGCAGGCATCGCACTTCACCCTTCGCAAGAGCGGACTTCCCTCTATGGACTTCGACCAAATACTTAGCAACAGCAACTGGTGCCGGGCTTCGTATTTCGAAGGTCTAAACGCACACAAAAACAGACTTCGCTAAGGGGTTCACCATGGGAAGAAAACAGGCTTCGATCAGTGCTTCGCTAGTAATCAGAGAGGTCTTGCCTCCAGTTTACACAGAGCAAACACACACTGAAAAACACACTTCGCTCAGACACACTTCGCTCAAAACAAGCTTCTCTCAACTCATAAGATGTGACCCACAAGAGATCGAAGTATGTAGCGAGGTATGCATACAAGCTCAAGCAGAAAATGAACACAAAATCAAGGCTTCGATGCTTGAACAGGGAACACAAAATGAACTCACAGACTGAATAAAACGTATGAGGGTCTAGTACAGGAGCTCAACAATGAATACTCAAAGTGTTGATATGACCTGACCGGCCCTTCACTATTTATAGGCACTATTTAGCCCTGTGAAAAGACTACTTTACCCCTAGGGTTTACACCGGTTTTATCTCATCAGAACAGGGGGGTACAGTTGGTAGTCTACTTTATTTGGAGGCTTCTTTTGTCATCTTCGCAGAGGGGACAGTACCAGCATTTGTAGAGTAGACGCTTTTTGTAGAGCAGATGCTGTTAGCCTTTGCAGCTTTGGACGCTTCTAAAGCCCCCCTTCGCACGGGAGGGGTGCGGTAGCTTCGGTGAGAAGGCTTGAGCCTGACGGCCTTCGCTTCACCGAAGTCAGCCTTCGATACAGTGACGGTTTTGAGCTGAAGCCGTCAAAGCCCTTGGGCCTTCACACCAACACCTTCGGACTGGACCACCACGGCTTCGCAACTTCTCCCAGCTCGAACTCCGTCAGTCCATGTACCGAAGCCATGCATGACCGAAGTACCTCAAGTCAACCTCACTCTGAAGCCCCACCTTCATAGTACCACCCTTCGAAGTCCCTCCTTCATCCAAGGCCTCCGCGTGAAGCATTCCATGAGAACTTCATCGCAGTGTCTCTCCCCGAGCCCACTCCTCGACGATCCTCACCCGGACCATGCCTTCGATGCACCTCGACTTCTGAGACCTTCGTCGGGTATGCCTTCGAGTGTCTCCCTCTGGAGCACACATCGAACACCTTGCCTCATTGCTGAGGACTTGGTCCACCATACTCCGAAGTCACTCCATTCGGAGTACCCTTCAAAGTGCCTCGCCTCCGAGGACTTCATCTCAGAGTACCTTCACCCGGAGCCACGCTCCACACTTACTGCCTTCTGGCGCACCTCGACCCGAGGTCCGACCTCGACCCCTTCGCAGCCTTCGTGACGGAGCTCCCTGCTCCCCTGGCATCAAGCCTCCCGCTTGACCCAGGTTCACCTGCTACGAACCGTCTGTCGCCTCCGAGGTCACCTGCGCACCACAGACAAGCAGACAAGTGTGTCTAGTACTCCGGAGACCTCTCTGGGTAACAACCTTCGGCACACACTCCGGTGTACCGCCCAAAGTATCGAGACCTTCGGTACAACCCAGTCATCGTGTACTGTCGGACCCCTCCGACAAGCACACTCTGCTGCAACAGCTGCAGCAACCAGAGCCACCGAACCCTTCGGTGAAACCACCTCTGAATCCCTTCGGAGGGACCCCTTCGAATCAGAGGGTAAAATCTGTCAATCACTCATCACGGACTCCGAAACCAATCCTTGGTTTCTCAATCTTCCCCTTGATGAGTGCATTGACAACCAAATTCAAGTTCAAGAAAATTTGAAAAAGTTTAGCACACAAGTGACCATAAAAACTCATAAACGAGCCAAAACATGTCACTTGATAAAAGAATTTTCCTCCCCCTTTTCAAACGAGCAAAAGCCCCTTCGGCAAATCTCCCCTTTGCAAGATAAAAACTCCCCCTAAGTTATCGTTATTTTACCCTTTTGCTGCAGAGAACTTAAAAAATTTCTCCCCCTTTGGCAATGCAAGCATCAAGGAGCATTCAAAAGATGCAAAGCTTCGAAATGAGCAGAATTGCGAAGACATATAGAGCAAAAATATGCCAACATTAATACCAATTTTTCATGTGCTAAGCTCAATTTAACATTCTCTAAAAACATGATGACAACATGTGATTTTATCATTTTGAAATAAAAAGCATCACCACTTAATCAAGGTAACTAGACAAGTAGAAGCAGGGGCTGCATAAAGCTAGTCAATTTCTACTCTAGACAAAAAAGTCCAGTTCAAGTAGAGCAGTGAAAAGCAAACTTGATGATCAATGAATATTTCTGTTTTAGAATGCCAGGGGTTATTTGTTTGTCTACCTTATACTTTCCTATCAAGCAAAGCCTAGGCATGAAAACCATCAGAAGCTTAAGGCGGTGATTTTGGCATACACTACACTATCCCAGTTCAGACCAATGTGCAATGGAAAGCAGTCTAGAATAGGGTAGTGCGACAAACAAACCCACCTGGATCTTTTTGCTTTGAAGTGTGCAAATCATGGATTTTTGGAATTTGAATTAAGTGAACAAATTGTTTTGCACTTTATGAATATCCATGAGTAATTAACACAATTTTTCAAGTTGCAATGTTTAGCATCCAGAGAAAAATAGTCTTTCTATCAAGCAGATAAAAGATAGCTAAAGCAGTCTTGCCTAAACATGCTAGACTCAAGACTAAGCAGTGAGCATGATTTGATTTTGGAAAGAAAAATTATGCACAAAATGTTCCAGACATATTAAATAGAGCTGAGCTATCATGATTACATGAATTAAAATCAGGCATATAAGTGCAAAAGATGTAAATGCAATTTCACACATGATGAGCATATGCAAGACAATGAAAATCTGCTCCCCCTCACAAAATGCCGTAAGGGTGACAAACACCAAGTTCCCCACGCAAGTAGGCAAAACGAGAAGCATCGAGGGGTTTTGTGAAAATATCGGCTAGCTGGTGTTGGGTATCAACATATTGAAGTTCAATATCACCCTTCTCATTATGATCTCTAAGAAAATGATATCGCACATCAATATGTTTGGTTCTGGAATGCTGAACCGGGTTGTTTGCAATACAAATAGCACTAGTGTTATCACAAAAAAGTGGAACACCATTATAATCTAACCCGAAATCCCGCAAAGTGGAAACCATCCACAAAATCTGAGAGCAACAGCTAGCTGCAGCAACATATTCGGCCTCAGCCGTCGATTGTGCAACACTAGACTGTTTGTGGGAAGACCAGCAAACTAGAGAAGAACCCAGAAAATGACAAGTACCAGAGGTAGTTTTCCTATCAATCCTATACCCAGCAAAGTCCGCATCGGAATAACCTCGAAGACACAAAGAGTAAGACGCTGAATACCAAATGCCGAATTCGAGAGTATGTTTGAGATACCTAAGAATGCGCTTTACCACTTGGCGGTGCGAAGCTCGTGGTGAAGCCTGAAAATGAGCGCACAGACACACTGCGAAGTGTATGTCCGGCCTCGTAGCAGTCAAGTAGAGGAGGGAGCCGATCATGCTTCGGAACTCCTTCTGATCTACGGCTTCTCCATCCTCGTCAGGATCCAATGCTACAGATGTAGCCATTGGAGTGGCAATAGGCTTCGCATCAGCCATGTCGAACTTCTTGAATAGGTCCTTAGTGTACTTCGTCTGGTGGACGAAGGTACCTTGTTTGCCTTGCTTGATTTGCAAACCAAGGAAAAATGTGAGTTCACCAATCATGGACATTTCAAACTCCCTGCTCATGGCATCTTCAAACTCGGCAACCAAAGCATGAGAAGAGCCACCAAAGATGATATCATCCACATAAATCTGCACTAGAAGGAAATCTTTGCCATGCTTGAGAGTGAACAGGGTTTTATCAACAGATCCCATCAAATATCCCCACTCAAGCAGAAAAGACTTAAGTCTATCATACCATGCCCGAGGGGCCTGCTTGAGTCCATAAAGAGCCTTATAAAGTTTAAGGACTTTATGTGGGTATTTGGGGTTTTCAAATCCAGGGGTTGTTTAACATAAACATCTTCGCCTATGAAGCCATTAAGAAAAGCACTTTTAACATCCATTTGATAGAGTTTGAAACTACGGGATGCCGCAAATGCAAGTAAAATCCTAATGGTCTCAAGACGAGCAACAGGTGCAAAAGTTTCAGTAAAATCAATCCCTTCTAATTGAGAATAACCCTGAGCTACAAGTCTAGCATTGTTTCTAACTATAGTCCCATCCTCCCCTTGTTTATTTTTGAAAATCTATTTTGTTCCAATGAAATGAACATTTGGTGGAGGATCAACTAAAGTCCAGACTTGGTTTCTCTCAAAATTTTCAAGTTCTTCATGCGTGGCATTGATCCAACTAGAATCAGAAAGTGCATGACTAACATCTAAGGGCTCGAAAGAAGCAACGAAAGCGGAATCAATGAAATGAGTATGCGAACGTGTTACCTTGTGATCAAGCTCACCAATGATCTGCTCTGGAGGATGCATCCTTTGAACATGATGTGGAGCCTCGCGGCGAGATGCAGTCTCCCCCTCAACTTGTGCATTGGAGTGGTCCAAGATGACCGATGTCGAGGTAGTTGCTTCGGGACCTTGTGCCGAAGTTGTTGAAGTGGGGTTGGCTTCGGGGGTTGATGTTGAGGGTAGTAGAGGTTCATCCTCGAACTCTCCGGGATCTTCTTCTTCGAAGATGGTCTGTTCCATGTCGTGTTCATTTACCTGTTCAAGAGCAGAACTAACAGAGGGGGTCGATTCATCAAAAGTCACATCACATGACTCGATGACAGTGTTAGTTTCCAAATTATAAACACGATAAGAATGACCATGTGTAGTGTAACCCAAAAAGATCCTGTCAGAAGAACGCGACTCAAATTTGTCCAAATTACCACATTTTAGGATAAAGCAACGACAGCCAAAAACTCGAAGATGAGTAACCTTGGGATGTCTCCCAAAACGTAGCTCTTAAGATGTTAAGTTCAAAATTGAGCGCAAGAAGATTCGGTTTGAGATGTAACATGCAGTATTCATGGCCTCAGCCCAGAATTTTCTAGGAGTTCCGTGCTCATCGAGCATCGTCCTAGCCATCTCAACCAAAGTGCGGTTCTTTCTCTCAACAACACCATTCTGTTGAGGAACCCGCGGAGCAGAGAATTGATGTTCTATGCCATGCTCCAAGCAAAAGTCAACAAAGAGACTGTTCTTGAACTCAGTGCCATTATCACTTCGAATGAATTTCAATGCACTAGGGAGTTCAGTGAAAAGTCTCAAAGCCAAGCTCCGAAAGTGTGAAAACACTTCATCCTTGCTGGCAAGAAAGAAGACCCAAGAGTAGCGAGAGAAATCGTCGACAATGACTAATACATACCACTTGCCGCCTAAAGAACTAACCCGAGAAGGACCTACAGTGTCCATGTGGAGAAGTTCTCCGGGTTGTTCAGTCATCACTGTGGTGACTGGCGAATGAGAAGCGGCAATCATTTTTCCATGTCGACAAGGAGCGCAAACTAAATTCTTCTCAAACTTGAGCTTGGGCAATCCTCGGATCAGACCTAGGGCACTCAGACGAGCGAGCAACTCAAATCTTATATGCCCTAGTCTCCTATGCCACTTCCAAAGCTAAGAAGTTGAATGAGCAACAAGACAATGAGAAGAACCAGAAGACTCAGAAAAATCAGCTCCAAAAACTCTCCCAACTCTAAAGATCTTACACACAACAACGCCATCAGAATTGAGTACTTGTGAAGTATCGCGATGGAATCGCACTTCGAAGCCCTCATCAAGCAACTGAGATACAGAAAGCAAATTGTATCCCAGGTTCTCAACCAAAGCAACATCTTTGAGAGTGAAATTCGAGTTGATTCTTACCATAACTTTACCTTTCACTCTACTCCTTCGATTGTTGCCGAAGGTGATATGCTCCCTTTGCTTGGTTGTGGTGAGGCTTGAGAACCATGCTGCATCTCCGGTCATATGGCACGAACAACCGGAGTCCATGATCCACGTGCCCTCCAAGCCTCGGTCCGGCACCTACATATGATAAGAAAATCTCGATCGCTTAGTGCTGGGGTGAGTGAATATATGACAAGGCATCCAACACTGAGTGATACGAGTTGTAGGCACAGTAAAAGTAGATTGTCTACGCACAGGATAATCAGAATGATGCAACGTGCGAGGTCTACCTACATGCTGAGATCTAAAAGCATGACGAGGTCTCCTACTCTGACGAGGTACAAAGCAACTCGCCCAAGGTCTACCACCATATGGAATATGGTGAACACCTCGAGGAGCAAAACCTCTCTGAGAAGCATGAGGAGCCTCGAAAACAGGATGAGAGTAAAACTCAGACTCATGCATACCTAAAGATGGGTAATGCATGTCCTGGAAACTCTTCGCCTGAGAGCGTCGCTCATGCTTGATGCGACGAAAACAGAACCCAACCAAGTGACCCGCCCGCTGACAGTAGGAACAATGAAAAACTCTCCTAGGGGCACTCTCATGGGTCATAGGAGCAACTCTCACAGGCTCCTTGGGCTTGTGCTGAGTGGTTTTCTTGGGAGGGATTTTCTTGGCAGGATGAGTGGTTTTCTTTGGTGTCCGGGTAGGTTTTTTGGCTGATGGAGTGTCTAACAGAGCTCTCTCTTTCTCTACGGTAGTGGGTGAGGTAAAAACTATTTTGTTTTCACTATCTGAAGGAATCCTCTCAAAACCCAAACCTAGAGCTAACCCTGCTCTGTCAGCACACATCTTGGTCTTGGCCAAGAGCAAATCCATCCTACCCTTTCCCTCAGTGCATTTGTTAACCACAGAAAGAAGGTATTCATTTTCAGTCATGAGGTTCTCAGCTCGCTCTCTAACAGTACCTAGCTGGTCCTTAAGGGTTATGTAAGTGTCACAAACAGGTTGCACATCCTTAGAACTACCGGCCCTCTCCAATCTAGCCTCTAAATCATGAACATGCTTATCACGTAAATTAATGCTCTCATGTAATAAGGGGTAGTTCATACATTCAGTTATATCATGACTACAATCCACCATCAAAAGCTGCTTCTGTGCAGTCTCAAGCTCAGATAGAGTTTGAGCATGTACAGAACGCAACTGAGCAAGCTCACCCATGACAACAGTACAAGATTCACATTCAGCATCATTAACCCTAGACTTAAGCATGTCATAATCAGTAGAAATAGATTCTAGCCTAAGTCTAAGGTCTTTTCTTTCTCTAGCGGCTTGCACAAGTAATCTATCCTGACCAAGAACTACTTCATTCAGCTCAATTAGTTTAATCGAAAGCTGGTCATAGGATAGAGGTACCTCAGATGAGTCAAGCTCATCGCCGCTGTGATCACTGTCGGCCATGAAGCAAAGGCCGGTGAAATCTCGTCCCTTCTTGTACTTCTTCTCCTCCTTCCTTGGGGACTCCTCCTCCTCAGAGCTCGACTCCTCAGTTGAGGAAGTGTCGATGTCGCTGAGAGTAGCAACAAATGCTCTGGAAGCGGCTTTGGCTACCCTCTTAGCCACCTTGCCGTGCTTACTCTTCACAAAGGGTTTCCTCTCCTTTTTGTGGTATTTGGGGCGCTCACTCTCATCTCTCTTCTTGAGTTTAGGGCAATTTGCCTTGATGTGAGAAGTGTCGCCACACTCAAAACAACCACTGAAACCACTTCTCCTCTGATCCCGTCTCTCATGGTGAAAACGGGTGAACCTTCTAGCAATGAGAGCAAGCTCATCATCATCCAGAGTATCCACCTGCTCCTTAGTGACGGAGACCAGGGAGGACAAGGCAAAACCATCTGCAAGAACACAAGTGCCAGATGTGCTTGGTTCCGCAGTGGTGCCACGGCTAGTGCTAGAAACCAATGCCAACGGCTGTGGCAAAGAGTTCCTATGCACTGCAGGAGATGCCTTGGCAATCTCTATGGACTTCAGCTTGCTGAAGAGCTCATCACAGGTCAATGTGTCATAACCTGCGGACTCCTCAATGCTGGATATCTTCACTTCCCATATGCTACGACCAAGAGCATAGAGAAGCTTGATAGCCCTATCATGATCATTGTAAGCAAGCGTCCCGTTGGACCGCAAGTTACTCACTATCGCGTCAAAGCGAGAAAACATGGCATCTATAGATTCACCAGGTGCCTGCACAAACAGCTAATAATGTTGATTGTATGTGCTTTGGCGCCTGGCCTTAATCTGAGTAGAGCCCTCATGAAAAATAGTGAGAGTGGTCCAAATTTCCCTAGCAGTCCTAAGGTGTTGCACCCTATCAAACTCACTTCTACTCAAACCAATGAACAATATATTTCTAGCCTTAGAGTTGGCATTATACTGATCCTTCTCTGTTTGAGAGGTGCGAATCTCAGGGATGGAGTATTGTGAGTCCACAATCTCCCAAATTGCATTTCCTTGGATCAGCAAGTAAGCCTCCATGCGCACCTTCCAATATGCAAAATCAGTCCCATCGAACAGAGGTATTTTACTAACTCTGTCCATGTCGCCAATAGATCACAAAACCGGTTAAGGTCAACTGGTGATCTTAACCAGCTCTGATACTGTTGGCGTAAAAGATTACGCTAACAGGTTTCTGTAGAAGAGAAACTAACAAACGAAATGTTTGCGAAGCAAACTGTTCTAAGCCTCCGAAAGGATAATAACTTAGAATAGTTCGAAAGTGTGTATTGAATAACTTGTATTCTGTCCCTATTACAGGGTGAAATGGAGGGTATTTATAGGCCCAAACATTAAGGAAAA
>JAAALK010000288.1:50420523-50494324 GCA_019279435.1 Zizania palustris
GTAAGTGCGGCCAGGACGTCCAGTCAGCTTTTGCACTTGCTTTAAATTCTCCGGAGGAGCCATCTTCTGCAGCGCAGTTATTTGAGTAGGGCTAGCTTCAATTCCCCTGCTTGAAACTAAGTACCCTAACAACTTTCCAGCCTTAGCTCCGAATATACATTTTTCGGGGTTAAGGCGGATCCCACATGCCCGAAGGCTATTGAATGTTTCTGCTAAGTCTAGGCTATGTTGGTGCTTTAAAGCACTCTTTATTACAATATCATCCATATAGGCCTCCACATTGCGACCTAGTTGATGACCTAGAGCCTTAGCAACTAATCTTGAAAAAGTAGCCCCGGCATTTCTTAGGCCGAAGGGCATTCTTACATAGCAGAAGACTCCCGAAGGAGTTACAAAGCTCGTCTTGATTTCATCTTCGCGCTTCAACCATATTTGATGATAACCGGAATACGCGTCGAGGAAGCTTAGTAACTCCGAACCTGCAGTGGAGTCAACTAGTTGATCAATTCGGGGCATGGGGTAGGGGTCACGTGGGCACGCTTTATTCAAAGATGTGAAATCAATGCACATGCGCCACTTTCCGGAGGACTTCTTCTGACGAAGACTGGGTTGGCTAACCATTCTGTATGGGCCACTTCTCTGATAATCCCAGCCTTCAACAGTTTTTTCAACTTCGTCCTTAGCTAGAGCCGCTCTCTCTGGCGGACATCTTCCGGAGCCCTTGTCGAACAGGCCGGGCCTTCGGGTTTACAAGCAAGCTGTGACTCAATAATATCCCGTCGACTCCGGTGATATCTTCGTCAGACCAAGCGGAAGACATCCAAATTTTCTTCTACGACCTTTCCACGGAAGATTGCAACTTCGGAGGTAAATCTTACCAAATTGAAAGGTGTATTCTTTACCATCTTTGACAATGACCTTCGTTGCAATCTCTCCTTCCTGGACTTGGTCTTGGAAATGACTTCTTCGAAGCTTCGGAGGAGGCTTGAAAAAAATTTCTCCATTATCTTGGACAATGTTTTACCTTGCTCGGATCAAGAGGAGGACCATGACCATATTCTGCCCTCCGAGCTTGGCTTGATCTCCGAAGATTGTCAGAACTCCTGATTGTGTGGGCCATCTTCATGCACAAGTAGTTGTGATGCGCCACAGCTCCGAACTGATTCAACATGCCTCGTCGAAGATGACATTATACGCATACGGGGCATCTACCACATCAAAGATAACTTCTTCAGTTCGGGCTAGTAAACCTTCTCCGAAGGTTACATTTCTAGGCCTATCTGGGCCAAGTGCATCAAGCGGAGGTCCTGCGAAGCCTTGCAGAGGACGAGCCGCTCGGAGGAGATGCTTCCGTGAAATGCATAACTGATCGAAGGCTTGTACAAAATGATATCTGCGAGCTACCTCCGCAATTAGCACCCTTCGGACTTCAGTCCTGCAATATCAGCAGTAATAACCAATGGATCTCATGCGGGAAACTTGATACCAGCTGCATCCTCCGCAGAGAAAGATATTGGAACATGAGACCACTACGGCATTGCCAGCTGCAGATGACGAGTCCCAATGTGGCCTACTTCTCGAAACGTTACTCTCTTCGCTGTCTCTTGGACATGCTTCCCGAGGGTACCTCCTCGGAGATAGGGAGAACTACTTCTCTTCCCTCTATCTTGTCCTTCTTCTTGCTTCGGAGGTGGCATAACATTGGCCACCGGAGGATGCCTGCAGCATCAAAATTTTCTATCCGCGCCACAGCCTGGACCGGCTCGAGCGCATGCTGCTGCTGGACTTCGGTCGGTACTACCTCGACCTGAAGTTCTCTCCAAGTATTCTCCCCGAAGGGTAAGAATAGCCTTGCAGGTGTCAGTTGCTGGCTTCGATTCTCTCCATGAATACAGCAAAAAAGGGTCTGGCCCTTGCCAGCCGTTTTCCCTGGCGGTCTTCCAACCGCCGGACTTGTTCCCGCAGGACTGTGAAGCTCTTGGTTGCAAACTTCTGCGGGGGGTGCAATGTTTAAGACCTCAGAACGAGGGTGCTTTTGCCCTCTTCTTCTATCATGTTGTACTTCGGAGACTGGTCGTTGCGGCTGAGCCGAAGTCTTCACCTCTGCTTTAACTTCTGTCAACACTGTCGAAGTAGCAGTAGTCCTCCGAAGCCAACCTTCTTCTGACTTCGAGTACTCCTCGAAGTACGACATCAATTGTGATACCTGTGGTGATGCTCTTACCGATGCAATTTATCCAGAAGGCCTTTATGACTGACGCCTTCACGAGCCGCAATCAAACCACCGAGGATGTGGACAGCCCCGAATTTGCGACTTCGTTGTGAGCGAAGCGCTTGAAGTACTGCACTCATGTTTCTCCGGGGAGCTGTTTCACTTGGAAAAAGGCTTCCTGTCCGACATGGGGGCACGAAGGTGCCCTGAAGTTACTTATGAACTTTTTCTTCAACTGTGGCCATGAAGTGATTGATCCTGGTTTTTAAAGACCAGAACCATCTCAACGCCACTCCTTGAAGGGCTAACGGGAAGCACTTCGCCATAGTTTCTCTGTCTCCGCCACTAGCCTCGATTGCTAGGGCATAAGAACGCGCAAACTCACTGGGATCTTCGTCTCCGGCATACTTGCAAAGCTTCGAAGCTTTGAACCTCGGATCGAAGTGAACCTTCTGAAGCTCGGGATGCAACGGAGATTCATTGTCGTAAGAGGCGTTCTCCGGGGCTTCGGGATAATCAAGATCGTCCTCTTCGTGCACTTCGGGGATAACTGGGGTGACTTGAGGACGAAGCCTGTTCGCAGCCTCTTGCCGCCACCTCGCTACCTCGGCTTGAAGATTGGCCATTTGAGTGGCCATATCTCCAAGGCTATCTTCATCTCCTCCGGAAGGACCTTCCGGGTCTTGAGAACTGGTATGATCAGTTCGAATCGGAATGGAGGGTGGCAGAGTGGCTCCGGGCGGTCGAAGTGTGGAAGGGGTTGGTGGAGAGGTTTCGTATCCTCGAGGGATAGAAGCCCCTTGCGGAGTTTGAGGTGGAGGGATAGTCGAAGACCCTCCGACTTCGACTGTGTCGAAGGGTATCTCTCCGGAGATCCGAGAGGACCTCCGAGTAGGATTGCGAGGTGCGCTCCGCTTAGGAGGCATGATGCAAAAGGTTGGTAGAGAACGAAGTTTTTTGGACTAGGTTCCCCACGGACGGCGCCAACTGTTGGCGTAAAAGATTACGCTAACAGGTTTCTGTAGAAAAGAAACTAACAAACGAAGTGTTTGCGAAGCAAACTGTTCTAAGCCTCCGAAAGGATAATAACTTAGAATAGTTCGAAAGTGTGTATTGAATCACTTGTAATCGGTCCCTATTACAGGGTGAAATGGGGGGTATTTATAGGCCTAAACATTAAGGAAAAGACCTATTTACCCCTCTATTACAACCGACATTAAGGAAAACTATTCGGTTTCCTTAATAGGGCTAAAATGGTAAAAGACTAATCTAATAGGATAGAAGACAAGTCTTCCATCTTAGCTGGCAGAAAAGATCCTGAAGGGCTTTGGTTCGAAGACATACTTCGAACCAATGCCTGTCTTCGGACTTCGAACGAGGTTCTGGGCATCTTCGAAGATGGTCTTCGGACAATCTTCGAACTGGTTGACTGTCTTTATGCTGCTTCGGCAATAACCCCGAAGATGAGATATTTTCCCCCAACAGGTTCCAAAGCCCAAACATCTCCACACTTCTCTAGACTCTCTTCCTGGACCCTCTCAACCCAAGAAGACAACACCAAACACCACTAAGCCCAAGAACCCCAAGCCTCAACCTCATCCCAAGAAGCCACCTATCATTGTGAGTATTGTCAGAGAGACGGACATATTGCGGAGTTTTGCTTCAGGAGGAAGCGGGTTGAGAGAGCAGAGAGAGCTCGTGGTGGTCAGGAGCAGTTCTACCAGCAGGGTGGTAGACTGCGTGTTCCTCGACGCGGGGAGAGGCTGGAGGCCAGGCCGCGTCGTGTAGGTGGTGGTAGAGGAGACGACTTTCTTGCTCGTACTCCAGTTGGTGGTGGTCGTTCCGGCAGAGCTCCAGGCCGTTTTGGCTACGGTCCTGGACCTCGTGGCCGAGGCTTTAGGCAGAACCGAGGACCGCGCTTTGAGCCGCGTTTTGGTCCAAACTTTTCTGATGATTTCTGCTTTCCGTCTTTTGAGCAGATGGCTCGACACTGGTTTAGCTCTTTTGCTAAACCCGGTGCCGGACCATTTGCTCCCACTTACAGCCACTGATTGTGCAGGATCGGGGACTAGAGGACGTTTGGATCATGGACTCAGGGTGTTCTCGCCACATGACGGGACATCGCAGATGGTTCTCCAGTCTCACTCCCCCGAGCTCCAAAGAATACATCACCTTCGGGAACAGTGGTCAAGGGAAAGTAAGTGGCATTGGCTCAATTCGCATTTCAGTCCATTTTTCTTTGAAGAACGTTGCTTTGGTTGGAAACATGAACTTTAATTTGATTTCTGTTTCGCAACTTCTTGAGGATGGTTTGGAGGTGCGTTTTAAGAAGGGCAATTCTTCTGTGTTTGATTCTAGAGGGTCTTTGATTTGCCAGATCTTACCTTTCGGTAAGGTTTTTCGGATTGACTTCTCTAGTTCTTTTGGCCCTTCTCGCTGTTTGATTGCTGGATCCTCCTCTGAGCTTTGGAAGTGGCATAGGAGGTTAGGCCATTTGAGTTTTGACCTGCTAGTCAGGTTGAGCTCTATGGACCTCATCCGAGGATTGCCCAAGCTTAAGATGGAGAAGGATCTGGTTTGCCATCCCTGTCGTCACGGGAAAATGGTTGCCGCTTCTCACGCACCTGTGACTCAGGTGATGACTTCGTATCCGGGCGAGCTATTACATATGGACACTGTCGGTCCAGCTCGGGTACGCTTAGTCGGTGGGAAGTGGTACGCACTTGTGATTGTTGACGATTTTTCTCGATTCTCGTGGGTTTTCTTTTTGGAGTCTAAGGATGAAACTTTTCATTTTGTTCATGACCTGATTTTGAAGCTGAAGAATGAGAACAATGGTCGTATGCGAGCAATTTGCTCCGACAACGGCTCTGAGTTCAAGAACTCTCAGTTCGTCAGCTTTTGTAGTGATCAGGGTCTTGACCATCAGTTTTCTACTCCTTACACTCCCCCACAGAATGGCGTGTGGAACGAAAGAACCGCACGCTAGTCGAGATGGCCAGGACGATGCTCGATGAGCATAGGACTCCTAGGCGCTTTTGGGCTGAAGCCATGAACACGGCTTGCTATCTGGCCAACCGCATTTTTCTTAGAGCTTACCTTGGTAAGACCTCATATGAGTTGCGGTTTGGCAGACAGCCCAAGGTGAGCCACTTGCGAGCGTTTGGCTGCAAGTGCTTTGTGCTCAAGAAGGGAGGGCATTTGGACAAGTTTGAGTCTCGTTGCTGGGACGGAGTCTTTCTTGGTTATGCATTGCATTCCCGAGGTTTCCGTGTTTGGAACCTCGAATCCCAGCAGCTTGTCGAGACTTGTGAGGTTTCTTTTGATGAGTCCTTGCCTTCTTTAACTCCTTCTTTTGAGCTTTCTGGTGATGGTGAGCTCGGAGAGTCCATCTTCGAGGAAGATGAGGATACTCTAGCTGCTGATGAGGGTGGGCCTTCTGCACCTCCTGCAGAGCCCACACCTTCTGAGACTTCGACTGAGGACGAGGGCGGACCTCTCATCACTTCTTCCACTTCGATCGAGCCCCCTCAGTCGAGTCCAGAGGTGCCAGCTGCTGACTCCGGTGAGGTGACTTCAGATCACCAGGGATCCCGAGCAGTTCAGCGTGATCACCCCTCAGAGCTCATCATCGGTGATGTGTCTACAAGAACTTTGCGATCGTATGTTGACTCTCTTGCTGTGTTTGCTGAATCTGCTTTTGTTGCATCTTTTGAGCCCAGAGACATTTCTCATGCTCTTTCTGACTCGAACTGGATTAATGCCATGCAAGAAGAGCTTGAGAATTTTGTCCGCAATCGGGTTTGGACTCTAGTAGAGCTGCCACCAGGATGCAACCCCATAGGCACCAAGTGGGTGTTCAAGAACAAGCAAGGTGAAGATGGGGTTGTGGTGCGCAACAAAGCTCGACTAGTTGCCCAGGGTTTCTGCCAGAAGGAAGGTAATGATTTTGAAGAAACCTTCGCCCCTGTTGCCCGTCTTGAGTCCATTCGCATTCTTTTAGCTTTTGCCGCTTTGAAGGGTTTTAAGCTTTTTCAAATGGACGTCAAGAGTGCTTTTCTGAACGGGTACATAGAGGAGGAGGTTTATGTTAGGCAGCCCCCCGGTTTTGAGAACCCCAAGTTTCCTCGACATGTTTTTAAGCTGCAGAAAGCTTTATACGGGTTAAAGCAAGCCCCGAGGGCTTGGTATGACCGGTTAAAGCAGTTTTTGTTGGGGAAGGGTTTTGTGATGGGTTCTGTGGATAAGACTCTCTTCTTGCTCAGAGATGCTTCAGATTTTTTAGTCGCTCAGATATACGTGGACGATATTATCTTTGGCGGTACTACTAATGATCTTGTGTCCAAGTTTTCTGAGCAGATGCACAGCGAGTTTGAGATGAGCCTCATGGGTGAACTCAAGTACTTTCTAGGGCTCCAGATCAAGCAGACCAAGGACGACACCTTCATCCATCAGGGTAAGTATACTCGGGACATGTTGAAGAAATTCGACTTTGGTGGAGAGCTGAAGCCTCAGATGACCCCATTGGGTACATCTGGGGGCCTGGACAAGGACGAGAGCGGCGTCAAGGTCAAATGAGAGAGAGTTTCGAGGGATGATCGGTTCGCTGTTGTACTTGACGGCGACGAGGCCAGACATACAGTTCGCCGTGGGACTGTGCGCGCGCTTCCAGTCTTCACCACGCACGTCTCATCGGCAAGCTGTGAAGCGTATCTTCAGGTATCTTACCTATGCGCCTGATCTTGGTCTTTACTATTCAGCATCATCATCTCTTGATTTATCTGGCTTTTCGGACGCTGATTTTGGTGGGTGCCGGTTGGATCGCAAGTCGACTTCCGGTACTTGCCAGTTTCTTGGTTCGTCTCTTGTGTCTTGGTCTTCCCGAAAGCAATCTGGAGTTGCTCTTTCGACCACAGAGGCTGAGTATGTAGCTGCTGCTAGCTGCTGCTCACAGTTGGTTTGGATGATTTCCACTCTGCGAGATTTTGGGTTGTTCTTTCCTACCAGAGTTCCTTTGTTTTGCGACAGCACTAGTGCAATTAGTGTAGGGAAAAACCCATGTCTCCATTCAAAAACCAAACACATTGATGTGCACTTTCACTTTTTGCGGGATCAATATGAGAAAGGTGTCATTGACCTTGTTCATGTTGATACCCATCTTCAGTTGGCTGACATTTTCACCAAACCCCTAGATCAGTCTACATTTGAGCGTTTACGAGGGGATTTGGGTGTTGTGTATCCTTTCTAGGATATTTTGCGTCAGTTTTCTTCTTCTTTACTCTTTTCTTGAGTCCTTTTTGTGTGTGTTCATACCATACATATTCACATATCACACTTTTGAGCCTGCTTCTGTTATATGATTGAACTGCTTTACTTATTCTAGCTGGTACATGCTTTTGCTTACTTGTCGATGATCATGCTTTGCTTCAGTTCATTTGATATGTCTGATATCTGTCATATGCATGGCTTTTACACTTTAAACTTGAAAAATGATCACCATTGCTTCTGGTAACTAGCATGTGTAGGCTGAGTGCTTTTTGCTATCTGTTACATACCTTGTAGCTAGTTCCTCACATAGATGCAGATATGCAACTTGGACATCTTTATGCTTTAACATGGAAAATATGCTATAGAAATGATAAAAAATCAAAAATGAATGAAAATTCCATGCCTTGTTATGCTTGAGTTGAAAAGATCCAAGTGGGTTTGCTTTGTCGCATTGCATTGTTCTGGACTGCTTACCATAGCACTTTGGTATGAACTAGGACAGTGTAGTGTATGCCAAGACCAATGTCTTAAGCTTCCGATGGTCCAGTTCTGGCCTAGGCTTGACTTGGTCGGTTAGCATAAGGTTTGACATGCAAATAACCCTTGGCAAAAATGAAAAAGGAAAATGAAAAAGCCTGAAAATTAAAAAGACAACAAGTTTGCTGAAGCACTTTGTTTTGGACAATGCTTATCTTGGTAGATATCAGTTAGCTTCTGCATCTTATGTTTTACCTCGCTTGTTAACTGTAAAATGTGGTGATGCTTTTGTTTGCAAAAACTGAAAAATGTGAGCTAATGACTTTCTTTAGATATCATCTGTTGCACTGATCATGCCATGTGTCTTAGACAGTATGTCTTTTGCTATACTTGTTAGATGTTGTAATTGCAGTCAATCATATCTGAGAAGCATGATTTCTGCACTCCACTTGCACCCCAGTTGCATTCATTGCATATTTTGAGGGGGAGTTGCATTTCAGGGGGAGTCAGTGTCGTTTTAGAGTGCTTGATGAGTTCACTTGTCAACAAGGGGGAGAAATTTTGGTATAAGAGTTTAAGGGGGAGTTTTGGCTTTCTCTGAGATTTGTTTCAGGGGGAGTTTTTGTCCCGGTTGTCCTTACTCTTTTGATATCCTTGTCGATGTTTCTTAGACTGCACTCATTTTGAGCTTTTACTTTTGGTTAACCATAATGACCGTTTCTTGCTTTTGTTCGGTTTTTGGTGATTAGGGTTAAACTTTTACTTTATTTTCTTCTTCTCTGTTTTCTTGTGTTTTGTTTTCGTGTTTCCACAGTTGTTCACAGATATTGAAGAGCAGATGAAGAGAAGTGTTGACAATGCACTCATCAAGGGGGAGATTGAGGAGCCATGCTGAATAGCGTGGGCCTCATGGCTCCAGATGTGATGAGTCATTGTCAACGATAGTCAAAGAGGACTGAAAAGAGAGAGATAATCTGTTGCATCTGGGCCGCGTGTGACTCAGGTACACGGGCAACGAGCGACTGTCGGGCAAAGGGGCCGCGAAGTCGGGCTGGCCCAATCCGGGTACATGGGCTAGGAGCAGCAGAGGATCCACTGGACTGTTGACCGGGATTGACTCAGGTACACGGGCGGCGAGCGATTGCTGGGCTGAGGGAGCTGCGGAATCGGGCCAGCCCAATCCGGGTACCCGGTGTGAAGACGGTGGACGCTTTGTCAGTTTCGGCGCAAAACTGACGACCGCTGATCTTGGATCGGACCATCCTGGAGCGAAGCCGTAACTGCTACGAAAGCTCCGCATCAGGACAAGTTACCTTTATTTAGGTTTTTACTATTTTGCCTTTAGGCCCACAATCTGTCAGTCGAGTCTGTAAAAATATCCTAAGGGCAGTTTAGTCTTTTCCATTTATTTCAGTGTCTGTAAAAAACCCTAGGGGTATTTCTGCATTTTACCCATTTATTGGGCTGCCTATAAATAGGCCCCAATCCGTAGGGTTAGGGTTAACTTACTAAATTGAAATTTCGAGTTCATTTTTCTCAGAAATCTTGATCCTCTTTTCCCACTGTTCATGGGTTTTTGCTGTAGCATCTAGAAATCGCCGCCAATGTTTTCTGATCGGAGCTGCCGCCGCGCATAGTGCTCTTCTCCAGGTTTTTCCCGTCTGTTTTTCTCCTCTCAAGAACCGATCACTCGGTCTTTTTCCTAGCCGTGGTTTTGGCACTGGTTTTCTGGAGAATTCTTGCCGTGTGGCGGCGGCTGGTATCGGGAGCGGCAAGCGGAGGGTGCCTGTGTTGCGGTGGATGCAACGCTGTTTGCCATCGCCTGGAGGAGGGGCTGGGGACCAAAGCCCACGCGGCTGCCGAAGTCCACGCGGAGGCTGCGAGGCGCTACAGTGCCGGCTGTTCGTGGTGCGTTGCCACGTGATAGGCGGAGAAGGCCATGCGAAGAGGGCTTCGGTGACCGGACACGTAGGCCTCGCAGATTGAAGACGCAGGCTTCGCCAAGCAGAAGCACAGACTTCGCTGTGGCTCTCGGTGCGTGGCGCTTGAAGCTGCTGGTAGCGTGGAGTTCTAGTGCACACAACCTGTTCGGCGTAAGCTCCAAGGCGCATGAGACCTGACGCACTGAATGTGATCGGTCAAATGCTCACAGGAGACAAAAATTCAGAACAGTAAGTAATCTCTCCTCGGTTTGTGTGCCTTGCATTAAATTTCGAAATAGATTTAATTACTGCAAGAGTTTTTATTTCAGATTGAACTATGAGTTTGATTATATATCTGTTGAATCTGATGCTTAATCTGTGAGTAGTCTTTTAATCTGCCTTTAAGCACCTTGATGGTGTCTTTTCGATTAGGTCACCGGTCATTTTTAGGCTAGATTATTTTAAGAACCTGTGAACTGTTTTGTTTCCGCTGATTGTTTGTTGAGGTGCGTTGGGCGTTGGGAGAAGGCCATTAATTCGCAAGAATTTTTAAGGCGCCCATTCACCCCCCCTCTGGTCGCTACTTTCGGTCCTACACACCTCCGATGCCGGCGGCGACATCCATGGCGGCAGGGGGGAGAAATCTCCAAATCGCCGATGACCTAGGTCTGTGCCCGCCATCGACAAAGTATTTGGATCAATCTTTTGAGTTGGGGCCTTCTACCTGCAAGAGGGAGTCTTTGGCAATCACAGCAGGGGGAAAAATTAGTAATGGAGTTATGATCCGGAAGCCGGGCAAAGAATCGATTCCATCGCCAAGACCCGGAGAAGTAGTGGTATTCGAAGTCTTCTTCGAAGCTGGCTTGGGCCTCCCTGCAGTGGACTTCCTGGCGGAGGTACTTGATCTGTTCCATGTAACCCTCCCCCAATTATCTCCGAATGCAGTAGCTAGATTAGCTATCTTCGAATGGGCGCTAAGAGCCGAAGGTTGTGAGGGGAGGGCAGAAATCTTCGCTGCACTACACAGAGCAACTTGCCAACCGAAGACCTACGTAGGCTCCGGAAGTGAGAAAGTGGTGGTATCCTTCGGCTCTATCAACTTTAGGCTTCGGGATGAATATGCCCTTCAGTTTCCTGCCAAGGCCATCAATGCCAGATGGTACACTGATTGGGTTCTAAGATGGTTCTATGCCGAAGTTGGGGTAAGCAGTCCTCTGGCTGGGCCCCTTAAAGAAATTCAATTCCGAAAAGAAGCCTTAGTACAGCCCAACGAAGGCCAGCTCGAAGCTCGTCTTAACCTGCTTCAAAAGATTAGCCGAAGGTTAAGCATGCGGGACTTAGCTGAAGAATTCCTCGCCCTGCAAATTTCTCCGCTTGATGGCCAACTGGCATATCATCTTCGAGGATGATTCGGAAGGCGGTCTCTGCAAGATTAACTTGACTTCGAGCCCTGCAGGTAACTTCGAAACTAACATGCATTGTACATATTTACTTCGAAGAAAGACTAACTTGAATTATTTATTTTTTAGCTTCTTCAGCCCCTATTACTTCAAAGCAAATTGTAAGGGCTTCGGAGAAGATTTTGGGTGCCCCAACTCCGACTGAAAAAGAATGGAGAGTTAAATTGGTCGGGAGTTGGGAGAGATTTAACAGAGTATGGGGAATGCTGGAGTTAACTCCACCCCCTCTGATGGACTGGGTGCCTTTGGAGAAAGGACCCAAGAAAAGGATAGCTGAAGCCGGAGCTTCGAGCTCCGCTAAGACTCCGGTGAAGAAGGTGGCTCGGAAGCCAAAAAATCTCGGACCTTCGGATCCTTTGCCTTCGAACTCAAGAACCTCAATCTCCGGTTCTAAAGAAGATGAAGGTATATTATTAGTGAGGTTAATTGATGAAGATGCAGCTCAACAAAATATTCACATTGAAGATACTGCAGGTATGCCGGAGCCTCAAGCTAATATTGAAGAAGTGAGAGCTCCGGATGCTCAAGAAGAAGAGCAGATCGAAGCCCCTATGGGCGAAGATGAAGTTGAAGTTCCTACAACTTCAGTTGTGGATGAAGGGAGGACTGCTCATGGAGATACTCCGGCAGCAGAAATTTTAACTGTGGATTCAGACGAAGACCTCACCTTCGATCCTCCGAGCAGTCCAGTGCTCGAATGCCCCCAGAATGTCGAAGGTAAACTTCGCATAATTCTTTTATTATTTTCTGCAAAATTATACAATGTATAATACCTTTGCTTTGCAGAGCCCCCTTCGGAAGAAGTACATCACGAAGACACAACTCAAAAGCCTTCGACAACTTCGGAGCCGCACCCGGAGGTCACTCAATAGGGGCCTGGAAGGGGTAAAAGACACATAGAGCCTCTCCCTACTCAAGGATCAACTTCGTCTGAGTCAACAGATGAAAGTGAATCAACTGAGGGGGGGCCATCTTCCGATGTTCCGAGGACCTCAGGAGAACGCTCCGGACCTTCGTCAAGTAGGGTTGACCATGAGGCTTCAGCAATGCTCCCTCTTTTGACTCCTTTTTTGGAGCAAACTGGGCTTCGGACTCTGCTCAAACCTTTAGGTCGAGTGAGTCGCGAAGTCGGGGAGACAGAGCTGGTAGCAAAAATAAGTAGGGCGAAGAGTTCAGAGCTCAACGTTGCCCTGGAACGAGCAGCCTATCAGGTACGGAGCACCTTCGAACCAATATCTTTAGCGAATTATATTGGGTTCGGAGTATATCTTCGAACCAGTAGCAAATTATACGTGAATAATTTCTTACTTTAGTTTTTTCTTTTCTCAGCAAGCGGTCTTGGCTCGTGCTGCAACTTTATCAAGCGAGAATGAAATTGCTCGGCTTCGGGAAGAAAATGAAGCTCTTAAACGCAACTTATCTTTCTCCGAAGCTAGAGTACTTAAAATGGATAATGTGATTTCAACGGAGCGTAGGGCCAGACAGGGCTTGGAGGCTGCTAATAAGGAACTCGAAGCAGAAAGAATCGTGCTTCGGGCTGAAATTGAAAAGGTGCGGTTGGAGCATGCTAGTGCTGGGTCCGAATTTGTAAGGCTCCAAGAGGAAGCTAGCCAACTCCTAAACCAGAAGAATATTTTAACTACGGAGAATGCTAGGATTTCTGGAGTTTTGGCAGAAACGACTTCGAGCAAGGATGCACTAATTGAAGAAAAACTTAAGTCGGAGAAGGTAGCTACGGAGGTCATCGAACAGATGCTAGGTGTTCTAGAGTACTTCGGTACTACTGGATCACTTCCTTCGGATGACAACGTGACTCTGCTGCGCCGGTTAAAAAGGATCCAAGGAGCAGCGAAGCAAATGAAGACGGCAGGCATTCGTTATGGAGAACTCTCCGGACAAGTGTCTGCCCTCGGACTACTTCGTTACTACGAGGATTTGGGCCGAACAATCACTCCGAGCGCAGAGGGCTCCATTACCTTTGACGACGAGCGGCTTTTGAATCCTTCCGAAGGCGTGACTGCCGCCTGGCGATCCTTTCAAACCTCATGGAGAGCCGAAGGTCGTTCCGCGATCAAGGCTTGGATCGACGAAGGCCAACGCCAGAAGCAAGTTCGGAACCAAGCTTCGAGCAGTCAGCCTCCTCCGAACCCGCAGGTTTAGGAATCATTTAGGATTTTTGATTATGTAAAGCTTTATGCTTGTAAACATTTTATCAATGAAAATCTTGTTTGTTATATTTTTAGGCTTTGCCCCTTATGGAAGATATCAAAGTGTTAGAACTTAACAGCGAACTTCGTTCATTATGGAATACCTTCGAACTTGTAAAGACTTACAAGCGTCCTCGATTTCTAATTCCTCGAGATGACTCCGGCGTAATTGCGCCCGAAGTAATCAAAGACGTATTGTCTTATATTAAAGAGGAAGAAAAAGAGGTTAACGCAAACACCTCGTCTTCTGAAGACACTATTTGGTCTGAAGACGAAGGTGAAGCTCGAAATAAAAGATCTGAAGATCTTAGAAGCTGGGAAAGAAGCCCCGCACGGCTTCGAACTTGGGCCGAGCTTCAACAAGAGCAGAAGGATTTTAGAGCTTCGAAGGGGAGGAAGAGAGTTAAACGTAAAGTTCTTAGAACTTCCGATGTTGCAACTAGTCGTTCCACCCCTATCTCTCGGGACCGAAGAGGTCTCTGATTCCTTCTTGGTATAGATACTGATTTTTCATAGTGTAATCTGTAAACACATTTATTTGAATAATGAATGTCAATTTAAAATTGTCTCCATATTTACTAGCCCCTCTTTGGGTATAAGCAACTTCGAAATGTATTCAAAGATGGTTATGCGTAAAGAAAAAACTTCGGAGTACAATTTTTTGGGGGTTCGGAGCCCCTCTGTCATTTAAAGATCTTTTGAAATCTTATGAAATGTCTTTGACTTTTTGTAGTCAGAAGAATGGTAACTTTGTACCTTTGTTTTATGAAAGAAATCACTTAAGATAACTTCCAGGACACTTTAGTGTCTTAAAAAATTTATCACTTTGGACTATGTTAACAGACATTCGAAGCTCATGGCTCAAATGCTGTTTTGCTTTAGCCACCTTCGGCTTGTCTTTGCGATCTCTGACGAACCAATGGTTCGGAGTTTGCAATGGTCTCTTTGGACTCTTTTTACGGATGTCTACCAGCCAATGGCTTGGACTCCGTATAATTTGGCCACCTTCGGCTCTTTTTGCAGAAGTCTACCAGCCAATGGCTTGGACTTCGCAGATTTTGGCCACCTTCGGCTCTTTTTACGGAAGTCTACCAGCTGCAGCTTGGACTCCGTAGGTTTTGGCCACCTTCGGCTCTTTTTACGGAAGTCTACCAGCCAATGGCTTGGACTCCGTAGGGTGTGGTTTTGGGCTCTTTTACGGATGCCTACAAGCCAGTGGCCTGGGCTCCGGATTATGTCAGCCCCCACGTCGGAGGCTTCGAACTTTATGGGTTCGAAGTCCGAAAATACAACCCAGCTTAATGACACTTCCCTCTCGGTCGACCCCGCGGTTCCAGTGCATCCACTCGGAAGCTGGAAGTCTATGAGGGGAAGGCAACTATCAGGGTCATATGCTTTATTAATTTAGAAGATGATTACAAGCGAATTACAAGGAGCCCTTATGCGAAGTATCGCTTTAGGTGCTCCGCATGCCAAGTATGTGCTAACTCTTCACCTTCTAAATTAGCTAATTTAAATGAACCAGGGCGCCCTGAGCGGACAATTAGATATGGACCTTCCCATTTATTGCCTAACTTCCCTGGTGCTATAATGCTTCATAGAACAAGATGACCCGGTCTTAGTTCATTGAGCTTAACCTTCGGGTCATACCAAGCCTTCGTCTGCTGATGATATTTTGATAAATTAGCTACAGCCTGAAGTCTTGTTTCTTCTGATAAATCTAACGAAGCTTGTCTTTCTTCTTCAATGTCTGGTTCGGTGCTGCGAAATGATCCCCCTTTGAGCTCCGTTGGAGTCATAGCTTCATCTCCGAATAGTAGTCTGAACGGAGTAAAACCTGTGGACCTTGTTTGCGTAGTCCGAATGGACTATAGAATCTTCGGAAGCTCTTCGGTCCACAGTCCCTTTGCTAATCCTACTATTCTTTGATTTAGCCCTGATAAAATATTTCCATTGGCTCGCTCTACGGCTCCATTCTACTGAGGATGCCTCACTGCAGCAAAACATAGCTGAATGCTTAGGTCTTCGCAAAACTTCCTGAAGGGTTCTGCGTCGAACTGTGTTCCATTATCAACTGTGAGATATCTAGGCACTCCGAACCGGCAAATAATGTTCTTCCAGAAGAATTTTTGTACATTGTTCGAAGTGATAGCTGTTAAGGGTTCTGCTTCCACCCACTTAGAAAAATATTCAATAGCTACCACTGCGAACTTCAGATTTCCCTTTGCTAGCGGAAAGGGACCAATTAAATCCATACCCCATCTGGCCTTAGGCCATACCGGAGCAATGACTTGAAGAGCTGTTGGTGGGCGATGACTCCGTCGGCCCATCCACTGGCATCCTTGACAAGTGCGGACCAAGCTCTCCGCATTAGCTATTATTGTGGGCCAATAAAGCCCCTGGCGAAGTGTTTTTCCTGCCAGAGCTCTAGGGGCTAAATGGCTTCCATAAAGGCCTTCATGAATTTCTCAAAGAATTTCTTGGCCTTCGGCTTGGGATATACATCGGAGTAGAGGGGAACATACTCCGGCCTTGTATAATATACCGTTGATTATCTGATAGTTTCTGGCTCTGAGCTTTAATCTTGACAATTGGGGTTCTTCGGGCAAATTTGTTCCTCCTTGCAAGAGTTCCATGATCGAATCTTTCCAATCTGCACTAGGAATGCAAAGAATCTCCGCAGAGGCAATTTGTGGCACCGAAGGTATATTGAGCTCTTCATAGAAAGCTTCTTCAGGCACATCCACAGCTCCGGCTGCAGCCTTCGCTAAAATGTCCGCTTGCACGTTTTCCGCTCTTGGTATACTCCGAATGGAAATACCCTTGAAGTGTGCGTCGATTTTGCGGATTTCCTCTAAGTACTTTGCAAGCTGTGGATGCCGAACTTGAAAACTTTTGTCTACGTGCCCTGCTACTATCTGAGAATCTGTCTTTATAATTATTCTTGTAGCCCCTAGAGCACGTGCTTTCCGGAGTCCCAATAGAATCCCTTTGTACTCCGCTATATTATTGGTAGACTTAAAGTTGAGTCTTGCGGAGTACATTGCTCTTTGCCCTGACGGTGAAATCAACACTGCCCCAATGCCTGCTCCGGATGCTTGGAAAGCCCCATCGGAGTAAACAGTCCAAACTCCGTCACTTGATTTCTCCGGAGTCAAATTCGCAGGTGGAGTCCACTCTGCTACGAAGTCTGCTAGGACTTGGGATTTGATAGCTGTCCTTGCCAAGAAAGATATGCCGAAGGGTGCTAGCTCGACTGCCCACTTTCCAATCCTTCCAGTGGAATCTTTGCTTCGGAGCATATCTCCTAAGGGATACGAAGTTGGTACAATTACATTATGAGCCAAAAAATAATGTCTTAGCTTCCTCGAAGCCATTATCAGAGCATAAATGAACTTCTCAAGTTCGGAGTATCTTGTCTTCGCTCCTGATAATGCTTCGGATACAAAATAAACAGGATTTTGGACCAACTTCCCATTGAAATCCACTTCTCTGACAAGGACTGCGCTGACAGTTGAACTTGTAGCTGCAAGGTACAGGAGTAGGGTTTCGTCCGCAGTAGGCACCGTGAGTGTAGCAAGATTACTGAGATAATCTTTAATATCTTCGAAGCTTCTCTGACACTCTGGTGTCCATGCAAAATCTTCGGACCCTTTCAAAGCTTTGAATATCGGCAAGCTCCTCTCCGCAGACCTTGATAAAAAACTGCTAAGTGCGGCCAGACGCCCAGTCAGCTTTTGCACTTGCTTTAAATTCTCCGGAGGAGCCATCTTCTGCAGCGCAGTTATTTGAGTAGGGCTAGCTTCAATTCCCCTGCTTGAAACTAAATACCCTAACAATTTTCCAGCCTTAGCTCCGAATATACATTTTTCGGGGTTAAGACGGATCCCACATGCCCGAAGGCTATTGAATGTTTCTGCTAAGTCTAGGCTATGTTGGTGCTTTAAAGCACTCTTTATTACAATATCATCCATATAGGCCTCCACATTGCGACCTAGTTGATGACCTAGAGCCTTAGCAACTAATCTTGAAAAAGTAGCCCCGGCGTTTCTTAGGCCGAAGGGCATTCTTACATAGCAGAAGACTCCCGAAGGAGTTACGAAGCTTGTCTTGATTTCATCTTCGCGCTTCAACCATATTTGATGATAACCAGAATACGCGTCGAGGAAGCTTAGTAACTCCGAACCTGCGGTGGAGTCAACCAGTTGATCAATTCGGGGCATGGGGTAGGGGTCACGTGGGCATGCTTTATTCAAGGATGTGAAATCAATGCACATGCGTCACTTTCCGGAAGACTTCTTTCTGACGAAGACTGGGTTGGCTAACCATTCTGTGTGAGCCACTTCTCTGATAATCCCAGCCTTCAACAGTTTTTCAACTTCGTCCTTAGCTAGAGCAGCTCTCTCTACGGACATCTTCCGGAGTCCTTGTCGAACAGGCCGGGCCTTCGGGTTTACAAGTAAACTGTGTTCAATGATATCCCGATCGACTCCGGTGATATCTTCGTCAGACCAAGCGAAGACATCCAAATTTTCTTCCACTACCTTTTCCAAGGAGGTTGCAACTTCAGGAGGTAAATCTTTAGCAAATTGAAAAGTGTACTCTTTACCATCTTTAACAATGACCTTCGTTGCAATCTCTCCTTCGGGACTTGGTCTCGGAAAAGACTTCTTCGAAGCTTCGGAGGAGGCTGAAAAAATTTCTTCATTATCCTGCACACTGTTTACTTGCCTCGGATCAAGAGGGGGACCATGACCATATTCCGCCCTCCGAGCAATGGCTTGATCTCCGAAGATTGTAAGGACTCCTGCTTGTGTGGGCATCTTCATGCACAAGTAATTGTGATGCGCCACAACTCCGAACTGGTTCAACATGCCCCGTCTGAAGATGACATTATAAGCATACGGGGCATCTATCACATCAAAGATAACTTCTTCAGTCCGGGTTAATAAACCTTCTCCGAAGGTAACTTCCAGGCCTATCTGGCCAAGTGCATCAAGCGGAGGTCCTGCGAAGCCTTGCAGAGGACGAGCCGCTGGAAGGAGATGCTTCCTGGAAATGCATAACTGATCGAAGGCTTGCACAAAAATGATATCTGCCGAACTACCTCCGTCAATTAGCACCCTTTGGACTTCAGTCACTACAATATCAGCAGTGATAACCAATGGATCTGCGTGCGGGAACTTAATACCAGCTGCATCCTCCGCAGAGAAAGATATCGGAACATGAGACCACTCTGGCATTGCAGCTGCAGATGACGAAGTTCCAATATGACCTACTTCCCGAACGTACTCTCTTCGCTGTCTCTTGGACATGCTTCCGAGGGTACCTCCTCCGGAGATATGGAGAACTACTCTTTTTCCTCCATCTTGCCCTTCCTCTTGCTTCGGAGGTGGCATAACATTGGCCACCGGAGGGTGCCTTGCAGCATCAAAATTTTCTATCCGCGCCACAGCCTGGACCGGCTCTGGGCGCGCTGCTGCTGGACCTCGGTCGGTACTGCCTCGACCCGAAGTTCTCTCCAAGTACTCTCCCCTTAGGGTAAGGATAGCCTTGCAAGTGTCAGTTGCATGGCTTCGATTCTCTCCATGAATGCAGCAGAAAAGGGTCTGGCCCTTGCCAGCCGTTTTCCCTGGCGGCCTCCTGCCGCTGGCCTTGTTCCCCGTAGACTGTGGAGCTCTTGGTGTAAAATTCTGTGGGGGTGCAATATTCATAACTTCAGAACGAGGGTGCTTTTGCCCTCTTTTCCGATCATGTTGCACTTCGAAGACTGGTTCTTGCGGCTGTGCCGAAGTTTTCACTTCTACTTTGACTTCTTGCAATATGGACGAAGTAGCAGCAGTCCTCCGAAGCCAACCCTCTTCTGACCTCGCATACTCCTCGAAGTATGACATCAATTGAGAAACCGAGGAGATGCTTTTCCGGTGCAACTTATCCAGAAGGCCTTGATGACTGACACCTTCCCGAGCAGCATCAACCACTGAAGATGTGGACAGCCCCCGAATTTGCGACTTCGTATGAGCGAAGCGCTTAAAATACTGCCTCAATGTTTCTCCGGGGAGCTGTTTCACCTGGAAAAGGCTTCCTGTTGACATAGGAGGCACGAAGGTGCCCTCAAAGTTACTTATAAACTTCCTCTTCAGCTGCGACCATGAATTGATTGATCCTGGCTTCAAAGACCAGAACCATCTCAATGCCACTCCTTGAAGAGCTAAAGGGAAGCACTTCACCATGGTGTCTCGAACACCTCCGCTAGCCTCAATCGCTAGGGCATAAGAACGAACGAACTCTCCGGGATCTTCATCTCCGGCATACTTACAGAGCTTCGAAGTTTTAAACTTTGGATCAAAGCGAACCTTCTGCAGCTCAGGATGCAACAGAGATTCATTGTCGTAAGAGGCGTTCTCCGGGGCTTCGGGATAATCAAGATCGTCGTCTTCAGGCACTTCTGGGATAGTTGGGATGGCTTGAGAGCGAAGCCTGTTCGCAGCTTCTTGTCGCCACCTTGCTACCTCAGCTTGAAGGTTGGCCATTTGAGTGGCCATATCTCCAAGATTATTTCCATTTCCTCCGGAAGGATCTTCGGGTCTTGAGAACTGATAGGATCAGTTCGAATCGGGATGGAGGGTGGAGAAGGGACTCCGGGCTGTTGGAGTATGGAAGGGGTTGGCGGAGAAGCTTCGTATGCTCGAGGGATAGAAGCCCCTTCCGGAGTTTGTGGAGGGAAAGCCGAAGACCCTCCGACTTCGACTGTGTCGAAGGGTATCTCTCCGGAGATCCGAGAAGGACCTCCGAGTGGGATTGCGGGGTGCGCTCCGCTTAGGAGGCATGATGTAAAAGGTTGGTAGAGAACGAAGTTTTTCGGACTAGGTTCCCCACGGACGGCGCCAACTGTTGGCGTAAAAGATTACGCTAACAGGTTTCTGTAGAAGAGAAACTAACAAACGAAATGTTTGCGAAGCAAACTGTTCTAAGCCTCCGAAAGGATAATAACTTAGAATAGTTCGAAAGTGTGTATTGAATAACTTGTATTTGGTCCCTATTACAGGGTGAAATGAAGGGTATTTATAGGCCCAAACATTAAGGAAAAGACCTATTTACCCCTCTATTACAACCGACATAGTGGAAACTATTCGGTTCCCTTAATAGGGCTAAAATGGCAAAAGACTAATCTAATGAGAAAGAAGATAAGTCTTCCATCTTAGCTGGCAGAAAAGATCTTGAAAAGCCTTGATTCGAAGATGTACTCCGAACCAATGCCTATCTTCGTACTTCAAACTTGGTTCCAGGTACCTTCGAAGACGATCTTCTGGGAACCTTCGAACCCGCTGTCTGTCTTTATGCTGCTTCGGCAATAACCTCGAAGATGAGATATTTTCCCCCAACAGATACCAATTGTTGGACCGGAAACGGCGACCAGAGGGGGGGTGAATGGGAGCTTTTAAAAATTCAGACTAAAAATAGCCTTCTGTTTTAATTCTGTCTTCTGCGGAACAAGCTTCGAACACACCCTTCGTAGTTCTGGTTCGGAGGTATTTCACAGCTCCGAACACAGGCTTCGCAAGGGGCAAAAGTTCGAAGCCAAAAAGACTTCGCTCCTCACACAACCCTGAAACCTCAGCTCTGCTTAGTCAGTGCAGGCTCCGCACACAGAGTGCCTTCGAGCAGGCTTTGCACTTCACCCTTCGCAAGAGCGGACTTCCCTCTGTGGACATCGACCAAATACTTGGCAACAGCAACTGGTGTTGGGCTTCGTATTTCGAAGGTCTAAACACACACAAAAATAGACTTCGCTAAGGGGTTCACCACGGGAAGAAAAACGGGCTTCGATCAGTGCTTCGCTAGTAATCAGAGAGGTCTTGCCTCCAGTTTACACAGAGCGAACACACACTGAAAAACACACTTCGCTCAGACACACTTCACTCAAAACAAGCTTCGCTCAACTCATAAGATGTGACCCACAAGAGATCGAAGTATGTAGCGAGGTATGCATACAAGCTCAAGCAGAAAATTAACACAAAATCAAGGTTTTGATGCTTGAACAGGGAACACAAAATGAACTCACAGACTGAATACAACGTATGAGGGTCTAGTACAGGAGCTCAACAATGAATGCTCAAAGTGTTGATATGACCTGACCAGCCCTCCACTATTTATAGGCACTATTCAGCCCTGTGAAAAGACTACTTTACCCCTAGGGTTTACACCGGTTTTGTCTCATCAGAACAGGGGGGTACAGTTGGTAGTCTACTTTATTTGGAGGCTTCTTTTGTCAGCTTCACAGAGGGGACAGTACCAGCTTTTCCAGAGCAGACATTGTCATCCTTTGCAGCTTTGGACACTACTGAAGCCCCCCTTCGCACGCGAGGGGTGCGGTGGCTTCGGTGAGAAGCCCTGAGCCTGACGGCCTTCGCTTCACCGAAGTCAGCCTTCGATAAAGTGACGGTTTTGAGCCGAAGCCGTCAAAGCCCTTGGGCCTTCGCACCAACACCTTTGGAGTGGACCACCATGGCTTCGCAGCTTCTCCCAGCTCGAACTCCATCAGTCCGTGTACCGAAGCCATGCATGACCGAAGTACCTCAAGTCAACCTCACTCCGAAGCCCCACCTTCGGAGTACCACCCTTCGAAGTCCCTCCTTCGTCCAAGGCCTCCGCATGAAGCATTCCATGAGCACTTCGTCGCAGTGTCTCTCCCTGAGCACACTCCTCGACGATCCTCACCCGGACCATGCCTTCGATGCACCTCGACTTCTGAGACCTTTGTCAGGTATGCCTTCGAGTGTCTCCCTTCGGAGCACACTTCGAACACCTTGTCTCATTGCTGATGAGATATGCTGCGTCATGGGCCGCGTGTGACTCAGGTACACGGGCAGCGAGCGACTGTCGGGCTGAGAGAGCTGCGAAGTCGGGCTAGCCCAATCCGGGTACATGGGCCAGAAGCAGTAGAAGACCCACTGGGCTATTGACCAGGATTGACTCAGGTTCACGAGCGGTAAGCGATTGCCGGGCTAAGAGAGCTGCGGAGTCGGGCTGGCCCAATCCGGGTACCTGGTGCAAAGTCGGTGGAGGCTTTGTCGGTTTTGGCGCAAAACTGACTACCGCTGATCTTGTATCGGACTGTCTAGAAGAGAAGTCACAGTCGCTACGAAAGCTTAGCTTCCGGATAAGTCATCTGTAAATAGGAGTTTACTATTTTGTCCTTAGGCCCACAATCAGTTAGTCGAGTCTGTAAAAATATCCTAAGGGCAGTTTAGTCTTTTCCTTTTACTTCAGCATCTTTAAAAAAACCCTAAGGGGCTGGTGGAATATTCTAGGTCATTGGGCAGCCTATAAATAGTGCCCCATTCCCTAGGGTTATACTACCCTTTCTAGAAATCACTTTTTTAATCAAGGATTGGGTCATTTTTGTTCCCTGCATTCTTTCTCCTGTTCATGCGCGCTGCTAGGAACATTCTGTTCTTCGTGAGTTCGGTTTCATCCTGTTTTTGTTTTTCTGCGTGCTGTGATTCTTGTGGGCAACGTTTTTTTGTGTGGACCTGAAGCTTCGATTCTTGTGCTCCTATTGTTTAATCCAGAGCTTACGCATTTCTTCTCTGTTGCTTCTATTCTTCACGTGAGGAGTACTAGTTCTTGCTTGTAGCAAGTAGTACCTACTCCCTGTAGCAACAGTACACTAGTACTCTAGCCTTGCTTTTTCCTGCATAGCTTTTTGATCGAGTAGACAGGGCCAAGTCCTTTCTCTGGCTGTTTCTGGCGAAGCCCTCTTCTTTGTTCAAAGTCCCTCAGCTCCGTGAGGCAGGCTTCGACCTGACATCTTCTAAGGCTTCGCTAGAACTTTTGACTCTGAACTCGAGCTATGAATCTTGCTTGGAAGTGTGCTCAGTTCTAAGGTTTTGTTATGACATACTTCGGCTCTTTTGCGAAGCATACTTCGACAGGCTTCGAAGTTAGCTTCGAAGTATGTCTCTCTGGTAGACTTCGCTCGAAGTGTGTTTTCTGAGATCTTTCTGCTGCTGTCTTCTTCGAGGGTCATTGCTTGTGGGTTCGGAGCTTGTTATTCGAAGTAAGTCCTCGGTTTGAAGGTTACCACTTCGGTGGTCATACCTCGATCAAGCTAACTTCGAAGGTAGAGTGTAGGCTTCGATTTGGTTTTGCTGCTGTATGTTTAGCTTCGCTACTCTTTTGGAGGTTGCTTTTCTGCGAGCTTTGTTCGAAGCTTTCTGATCGAGGTTTAGTCTTCGAAGTACACTGTTCGAAGCAAGCCTCGATACTTTCATACTTCGCTTCGAAGCATACTTCGCTCTCTGCCACACTCGAACTAGGATAGACTCAACAAACCTTCGGCACTTCATTGACAACCTTCGCTAGACTTTGACAAAGGGACTCCGAAGCAGGCTTCGACACTGCGAAGCAGGCTTCGCCAAGTTTTGAACAGGAGACAAATTTGAACAGTAAACTTCTCATCTCCTTTCATGTACACTTAGATCATCTACTAAGAAGTTTTATCTGACATGATTTGAACATTCTGTTATCTGCCTGATTAGCATTGTATTGGTGTTTCTTTGTCTAGAACACCAGACTTTTCTAGGCTAGATACTTTTAGACTTAGGCAATCTGTTCACACTTTGTTGCTCAGTCTTTTGAGGAGCGTTGGGTGTTGGGAGCAGGCCATTGATTCGAAAGAATTTTTTAGGCGCCCATTCACCCCACCTCTGGTCACTACTTTCGGTCCTACAGTTGGTCGTTGTTGTATCAGACCCCCAATTCAATAATAATGTCTGGTGAACATTTTGACCAAAGTGGATGCACCGTCGTATCAAGCTTAATTTCACCAGGATGTTTAGGTTCTGAGTTCCTGCTCGACGCACCCCCTGTTCGGGTTCCGAGCTCCGGCTCAACGCATCCCCTGTTCGAGTTCCGAGCTCCAGCTCGATGCACCCCCTGTTTGGGTTCCGAGCTTCGGCTCGATGCACCCCCTGTTCGGGTTCTGAGTTCCGACTTGACGCACCCCCTGTTCAAGTTCCGAGCTCCGGCTCGACGTATCCCCTGTTCGGGTTCCGAGCTCTGGCTCGACGCACCCCCTGTTCGGGTTCCGAGCTCCGGCTCGACGCACCCCCTATTCGGGTTCCGAGCCCCGGCTTGACACACCCCCTGTTCGGGTTCTGAGCCCCAGCTAGACGCACCCCCCGCTCGGGTTACGGGCCCCGGCTCGACGCCCCCTTTTCTCGGGTTTCAAGCTCCGGCTTGGCGTACCTCAGCTATTCTCTCTCAGTCCCAAGTCCAGGTGGTTTGCGCCTAGTCGACAAGTTGTCTACCTGCAAAGGAGGGGGGAGGGGGAGGGCAGAGATTCGCAGATACCACAAGAGAGGCTTCGATTATTTACATCATACAGAGCGTGAATGACACCTTTCGCAAAAAAACAGGACTAGGATTCCTCTTCCAAACCTAGCAGGAAGCGGAAACCTTTTTGGTCTGAAGGGTCACTCGGGCCGAAGCCCCCACCAGTCGGGCACTCCGTCACTACACGGCTGGGTTTCTCTTTCTTCTTCCTCCTCTCCTCTTCCCTCTTCTGAGCCCGGAAAGCTTTCTGATCTTCTTGGAGTTGGGCCCAACTGCGCAAACCTTCGCCTCCGGGCTACGGTTCGTTTGGATCGGCATCCACATCAGACCAATTCACCGGTTCAGGCGATGAAGACGGAGCCCGAGTCTCTCTTTCCTCTTACTTGATTAAGCTTAGGACCTCGTGAAGGAACTCAGGGTTTGCGTGTCCGTCGTCATCACGAGGGATGGCGAAGCGTGTGGGCCGGTTAGTCCTAAGGGCTTCGAAAGTGGCCCATTGGTGCCGAAGGGTCTCATCCTTGTCAAGAACCTCGACGTCAGAATCACGAACGGAGCGGATGCCCTGAGTGAATTCCAGGAAGCGATTACTCTTTATTAATAAACTGTCGAGTTCCTATCTATTACAGGAATTATGATATGAAGGCCCTAAGGAGACTACACCTTCAGGTCCAGTTGGCGTGCTGCGGTTGGGGGCTTCGAGGAAGTCGAGGGATCGCCCGAGCGAAGGGCCTCGTCCAGCTAGGCCTTGACTGCGTTAGGACCCTCGGTCTGCCAAGTCGCCTGAAGAACCCTCCAGGACTGGGCTATCGCCTGGCTGGGGGAATGAAGACGGCTCCCCCCGAAGGTGATGGGGCGAGAGCCTGAGGACGAAGGCAAGGGGCTCCTGGAGGCTTCCAGTTGATGGAGAATGACGAGAGCACCTACCCGGGCCGATACTTCACCTTATCTTGACAGGGTGAAGCCTATCTGCTGGACGGCGGCCTGAATGAATTTCAACCGATGGCTAAGGGGCTCTCGGGCGACGTCGAAGGCCGTGCACCCAGTGCCATAGCGCGCCAGTACTTTTCGGAGGGACGCCATAGCGTCGGTAGCCGTCTTCTCCCCCTGAGACAGTGCCTCGTTTGCCGCCTCATTCCAGGCCAGGCGATCCCCCGTGGTCCGCTCGAGCTGGAGCACCTGGGCCTCATGTGCTTCCGCGGTGGCCGCCTTCTCCCGAAGCTCCTCCATCTCGGAGACCTGGGCTAGAAGCGCAAAGACTTCCCCCTCGAGCCGATCCACCTCCTCAGCCCAGGACCGGAGCCTCTCCACCTCCGCAACTTGGGCCCAGAAGGCGTTGACCTCTGCTTCAAGCTCGTCCGCTTGGGCAGCGTGAGATCGAAGCCCTTCCAGTTCGGCGACTCGGGCTTTGAGGGCATCGACCTCAGACTCCAGCGCCCGGAGCCGGTCGATCTCGGCCCCTTTCTCCTGGACTATCCTTTCGGCGGCCTCCGCTCGACCTGAGAGCCCCAAAGTGCTGCTCTCCCGACGGCTGTGCTCGGAGAGCAGGGCCAGTAGCGAGCCCTGCGCCAGTGCGAACACCTGCACGTAAAATGGCGGGTTAGAGTAGAAGAAGCTAGGGGCTCGTCCCCGAGTGTCCCGAAGGCATACCTAGCTTGCAGCGCTCTCAATAGCTCGGTCAAGGTTGATATCGTCCACTCTGCCGAGCTCGTCAATCAGCTCGGTCTCCCTCAAGCGCAGGTAGAAATCGTGGAGAGGAGTCGTCCTCGCCGCGAAGTCTCTACCCTCCTCCAAGAAGGGGGCTAGGAGAGGCATGCTATAATGCGCGCGCCTTGAGTCGGAGGGTGGTCGGACCTCGGCCTCCTGACCGGCCCCCTTAGGGATCTCTCCTAGAGCCTCCTCCGATTCTTCCTCACCGCCTAGCCCTAGAGCTCCCGCCACGTTCGCGGGGACTTCGGGCCTTTTGTCAGTGGCGCTCTCGGAGAATGCCAGGACTGGAGCCGGAACCCGGGCGGAAGTAGCTTCTTGGAGGAAATGGGGGTAAGGACCGAAGAAGTTTGATGCATTAAGGGAGTGGGCAGGACCGCGTACCTTCATCCACAGTCTCAACCGGGACATCCGAAGGCTGGACGCGTCCCGGAGTGCCGGGCCAATAGAACAGCATGTCCATCGAGTTTATCGGGGATCCCGCCGCCGGCGCAGCAAGTTCGGCCTCGATGTCGGCACTCCCCTCGACAGCTCCCAGGGGATCGGCTAGTCCCCCTCGGTCCAAGCTATTGGTTTCTCGACTCCCCCGGGAGCTGGAAGAGACCCCCTCCGAGGCCAGACCGCGTGGAGGGGTGGACTTAGGTGACATCGCTAACCCCGTGCTCGGCGCCTCTTGCCTGGCCCTCGGAGCAGGCGGTTGCGGACTCGGTGGGACTGGTGCGTCCCCAGCACCGCCAGAGGCTGGTTGCTCCTAGCGGTTCAGACCGAGATCCACCAAGGGGTCGACCGGCTCCGTCCCGGTGCCCTCGCTAGAATACCCCCATTCGGAATGGGAGGCGGAAGAGTGGGTCGGGGAAAGCCTCTTCAGACCCTTCGCCACCTTCTTCTTCTTCAAAGGACGCCTAGGAGAAAGCCCATCGTCGACGTTCGGCCCCCTCTTCTTCGAATGCGCGTGAAAGGCCTCCTTCTCTGGGAGGGGTGGGGGAGAAAGTTCAAGCACATCCCACACGCGGTTGTATCGCCCCCAGGATCCGATGACCTCCATTCGTCGTTTGTACTCGGCCGGAGTGGGAGCCCCAAGGATCTTCTCAGTGATTCGGGCTACTTCGTTGGGAGTCTTGGTGACAAGCGACCCTGTACCCGAGGTTAGGTTTGCTAGCCCTGTGGACTTCATGGAAAAATTGCTAAGATTAAAAAGAGGCGGGGACTAACCTAGCCGGTGGGAGAGCTCCGTCGACGATGACTCCTCCTGGGTACTCCGGAGCAATGCTGGCCATTCCTCCTTCAACGGGGGAATCTCTAGGGCAATGAACTCTTCCGTCAAATCCCGCATGCTCATCCAGCGGGTGACGATCTGAAGCAGCCGGATGCGAGCGGAGACCGAGCCGACACTGGCTTAGATGACCGCCTCCCTCTGAAACCAGATGTGGCGTGGGGGTCCGGTAAGCCCGGAATTCAGCCCCATTCTGATGTAGAACCACCGGTGTACCCACTTGGAATACCACCGTTCGTTGATAGCCTTTGCGGGATAGGAATCCGCGTACCTCTTCCGAAGCTGGAAGTTGATGCTCCCGAAGGCTAGCACCATACCATCCTTCTTCTTCGGTTGGCAGAGGGCTTCGTGCATCTGAGCGAAGACCTCCGCCCTGCAACAGCCTTCAGCGTGCATGGCCCACTCAAAGATGGTGAGGCGGGCTACGGCATTTGGAGATAGCTGTGGGAGCTCGAGGTGGAAAGCATCCAGAACCGCCGAAAGGAGCTCTGAAGCCGGAAATCCCAGCCCCGTGTCGAAGAACGCCTCGAAGACGACGACCTCCCCTTCGTGCGGCTCTGGGATCGACTCCGTGCCTAGCTTCCTGGCCCTTGAGTCGGGACTGAGGCAGCCCTGAGTTGCCGTCTCGATGGATCCATCCGTGCATGCCGACGGCCCCAGCTCCAAAGTCTGCTCCCGAAACCATTCTGAGGCCGGGCAGAGCTCGCGTGGGTAACGTGTTTCTGATGGACTAGAAGCCGTCGCCGCCGCCGCCACTGCTGCCATCTGGCGCTGTAGGAAGCAGGGGTCCATTGCTGCCATGGGGGCGCTCCTCTCTGCCATGACTGGAGGAAGCAAGGGAAGAAGACGAAAAGCTCGAGAGCGAAAGTTCACCCGCCAAGCTTGTGACTAAATGCTGAAAAAGTGAGCAGGGGAGGGCTCAGCCAGTGGGTGAGGGCTATTTATGCGAAAGGATGGCTACTACCTCGACGTTTTGGCACCGCGCCAGTCTGCCTTCCTCAACTCAACGCGCGCACATCGGTCGCGTGACAACTGCATTAAAGTCTTGCCAGCTCACCCTTGAATGCGCCGGTCTTCGATGGTCCGCCTCCATCGCATCGTGCGCGTGCCTAGTGCATTGATTGTGCTAAGTGACGCGCCCCTCCGCCTTCTCGTGCGCCGGTGCCCAGCGGTCAAGGCCGTGCGAGCGTCAAGACCGGTCGGTCAAAGTCCTCACCTTGCAGTGTGAAGCAATTAGTTCATCCACGACGCTCCGAGGCCAGCTGTCGACCTCCAGACTCCGGAACATTTCCATGGCCTCGGAGCACCTCCGAAGCGTTCAAATGAAGATGGTTCACAGCGAAGATCTGGGACCTCTATGTGAGTTGGTTTCTTATAAGTTATCGAAATTATCCTGTGTGCTCCTTCCTTTTGTTCCGTGCAGGACTCCCGAGAGGAAAGAAGCGAGGGGATACTGTTGGGGGAGATAATCCAGATGGAAGGCCGAAGTACAAAGAGCAATACGGCTCAGGGGAAAGGCCCTGTCCGAAGAAGGTTCGACTCCCCGTTCCGAAGGTACCTGCGGGTCCCGAGGCAGGGATCCCTAGGGATCTCCGGAAGACCCAAAGCAGACAGAAGGGGTCTTCGGACAGACACCCGGCAGGCTACCGGAGGAAAGCCTCCAGCAGGTGCGAAGGCTCCCGGGTGCAACAGAATTGTGATCGCCCGAGCTGTGTCGGGCGATCGCTGCAACGACCGGCGCAGCCGATACGCTGTTAGGGCCGCTCTTTCTGTCTATACTGTGTAGAAGCTGTTCTTGTCTGTATTGTAAGCATGTGCCAGGAAGTGTAACGGGTGAGGGTTTTTGGAAGTATTAGTTCCCCCCTCCTTTTCTTTGGGTCGGGTGCTCTATAAATACCCACGCCCTAGTTGTAATGGACACACGATCCGAGAATACAACCTGAGCTCTACACTCTAGTACTCTCGTTCCCTAGAAACATGTTGGCCCGATCCGTTGTCCCAACAGGGGATGACATCTACCTCATCGTCGTCCGACTGTATCAGGCACTGTTGTAGGGTAGAAGGGATGCAATAGTTCGCGTGAATCCAGTCGCGCCCGAGTAGCACACTATAGTTACCTTGTACGTCGATGATGAAAAACGTTGTTGGCAACGTCTTGTTGCCCACCGTCAACTCCATAGAGAGTACTCCCTCGACCTCGGAGCTCTCGCCATTGAAGCCGTTGAGCATCAAGTTAGTCTTCTTCAGGTCATCTTCGTCCCTACCAAGTTTCTTCAATAATGAATAAGGCATTAGTTTAACAGTGGCGCCACCGTCAACGAGCATCCGGGAAATCAGCTTCCCATCGATGTGACCCCTGACATAGAGGGGCTTTAGATGGCGAGCCTAGTCCTCGGGCTTCTCGAAGATTGCGTTGCGCAGACTGAGGTTCAATTTAGTGACCTCGGCCTCGTCCCGTGGTAGGGCAAACTCGGCAGGCAGCATGACGATGTTGATGTCCATCACCTGGGGTGTGGGTCCCTCAGAGACTGGTGAGTAATCATCGTCGAACATATCATCATCGTCATCGCCTGGACTAGGAGTCGGGTTGGTTATCTCAACTGGCTTCTCCCTCCATACTTGCTTCGTAGCTGGCTGAGGGCGGATTTCCTTGAAGATAGCATCGTGCTCGGACTCAGCTTTCCTTTCGCGCATCTCCTGTGCCCGCAGCCTTTGTAGGTGTCTCTTCTGTGATTTGACATGTCTGCAGGTGTCTAAGATGGTTGAGGCTTGGTGCCATGTGCTACTGTTCGACTTCCATTAATTCTTGCTGAAGTGGCACTTCGCCCTTTGGCCTTGTGCACCTTGCGTTCGGAGGGGGCTTCGCTGCGAACCCCGTCGGACGGACCGGCCTCGTTCGGCTGATCGAACCAAGCTTCGGCGTAGGGCTCAGCCGAAGCATGAGACTTACCTCCGTCAGACCTCGGTGATAGTCTTCGGGATAGGGACTTCCTGAGACCCAACTCTGATGGTTATGGCTTCGGACTCCCTGACTTCGGCCTCCGCGCGCTCGCACCCCTCGGCTTCGCTCTACAAGGGTCCGATTTGGAGGCACCACGGACAGTCTATGGATGATGCCCCCCTCTGCTGCGTCTGTTTGCCCCTGCCATCCATAATACTCCGAAGGAAAACAAGGAATAGTGTTAGGTTGCGGTTGGTACCCCGACCTGGATATGTACGGAGCCCATGGGGTCCCCGCCCAATCATACGGTGGAGGCATCGGTGGCTCTAGTGGCCTTGCCCAAGGTGAGACGAACCCGTTACCCGGAGGGGGGTTCGGCAGTGTTGATAGCACTTCGAACCACACTAGTGAAAGGGTCCTACCAGACCAGAGGTATGTTCGGCCAGTACGGGCCGAAGCCTCCCATCGGAGAGGTCCAACACGGTGCGCGGTTCGGCCATTGGGGCCGAAGTTTTTGTGTAGGGGACCCGACCACTAGGGCTCGAAGCTACTGTACAGGGGGGTCGGACGTTGCAGCTTGGAACTACCGTGTGGAGCATCAGGCCATTGTGGCCCAAAGTCTTTGTGCGGAGGTTTCGCCTGCTTCGGTCCGAAGCCACCCTTCGAGGGTCTTGGACCCTTCGGCTATTTTATCTTAGCGTGTGGACCTGCTTCCTTGGCCCTCCTCCGATGCTTGTTCAACAGCATGTCATATGTTACCTTCGGCTTCTTGCGAGCCTTAGCCGAAGGGGTATTGATGTTCTGCTTCCACACTCCTACCTCGGGTTCTTTGACACGAGTGTGCGAGTGCGCGGTTCTGCAACAATTACATCTTTCCCTTTAGTAGACTCGGCCTGTTCTGGCCGAATCAACACCTTCTTTTCACCGAGGTCGACGGCGTTGACTAGAAAAGGATCTCTATCCAGTTTCATCTTTGGATCATGGTCTATCTTCAATCGTCCTTCCTCTATGGCCGATTGTATCTGCCGTCGAAAAACACTACAATCATTAGTATTATGTGAATGTGAATCATGCCACTTACAGTATGGATGCTTCTTAACTCATCGGCGGGTGGAATGACTTGACCCCTAGGTAACCTGAGGAGCTAGCTTTTTAAGATAAAATCAAATATTGTATCACATTTAGTAATATCAAACGAGTACTTAGCCTCACTAAGCCTATTCTTTGTGGGGGATGGTTGTAACTCGGAGCAAGTGACATGTTTATTTTTAGTGTTCCAGACCCATTCGGCAGTGTACATATCGGCCAAATCCTCCCCCTCTGACTCATCCTCATCAGAGTGTTCCATGATGTGGATTTCGGCCTGAGGCTTGCTAAACGTCTTAATAAACTTTTTATCTTTGGCTCGGCCTTCCTGGACCAGAGCCTGCTGCAAAACTTGGCTATCTTCTAGAAAGTTCTAGTTATCTAATCTCTCTTTAATTTCAGAACGCAACCCGTTAAAAGCTAATTCCGCCAAGTCTCGTTCTGAGATATTAAGGCTAAAACATCGGTTTCTAGTATCCCTAAAACGCTTGATGTATTCAGAGGAGCTCTCACTAGATTTTTGCTTAACCAATGTCAAATGTGAAAGCCTAAGTTATGTTTCACCTGTGTAGAAATAATCATGGAATTTCCACTCTAAATCGTCCCACGTGTGGATGGAGTTCGGCGGGAGCGCCGAAAACCAAGTGAAAGCGGTGCCAGATAGCGAGAGAGAAAATAGTCTAACCTTCAGAGTATCTATCCCGCTAACCTCTCCACACTGCGCCAAATATTGACTAACATGCTCTAGTGTAGTCTTGCTACCATCGCCATCGAATTTAGTTAATTCAGGGATTCTATAGCCACGGGGGTAGGGTACTGTATCAAGGTGGTCGGGGTATGGTTTACGGTAAACCCTAACCCGTCCCTTGGGCACAAAGCCAGCACATTCCCTAAATAGTGCGCGGACCCACTCCTCTATATCATCTTGGTATGTTGCTTGTGTGCGCCTCTCATGCGGGGGCGCGACACGCGATGGGATATCGGCGTGTCGGCCATGGGCGTCTTCCCTGCGCGCTATTTGTGTGACGTGCTCGTGTCCGGGCGTCTGCGCGTGTGGTGCGAGCAGCGCGGGTATTGGCGCAGGTGGTGCGTGGTATGTAGCGTTAGTTTGTGATGAGGACATCACTTCACATGATACACCCATGGAGCCTCCACCTACAATTCAATTACAAGGACCAATCACATGCACCTGTGTCCGTCGCTTGAACCATGAGGTTAATTCTTTCCTTAGCAACTATGTTAATATTTGTTTGGATAAGATGCTACTGAATACTAGTGATATTTTGTTGCTTAGGAACACGGGAGATGGATTAGAAGAATTGGACTTGAAGACTGAGCCGCACGGATGTTTGAAGTCAAGAATTCGCTGGTTCGGACTACATCGACCACCATTCACCAAAATGGGCATAACTTCCTCATACGAAGTCCGATTGGCGCGTTCTTGGAAGAAAGCTGAGGAGAAGACGGATCTTTTGCCGTTGGTTTCACATCATTTGGAGTCTCGAGTCGACCTGTGTATTTAAAATAGTACTGCGTGACAGAACTGGGCCGTGTTGGCCATAATTTGAGTCTGTACGTCTTCTAGCCCACAGCCCAAGTCTGTTCCCCTTCCACAGGCCGCCGCCCTATATATTCTCACGCCAGCCACCTCTAGGGTTAGGTTTTGCTTTGTTGCATCTACACTGTTGTGTTTAGATCCCGCCTCTTGCGCCGGACCGATTGGCTGCCGCATTGGCGTTTGTGAAACCTCAACTTATCTTCGTTTGTCTGTGTTTTGGCATTCGATTTGTATCCTTCCTGTTCTTGCTTGTGTTCTTGGGTTCGCTTGCAGGAATTAGCCTTCGTGGCGAGGTCAATCGCGTTCTGCGTGGTTGATAACCAACGGAGACAGTGGTGTAACGATTGCGAGGTTTTGATCCGCCGGACCGGAGCCTTGGATCGCCAACGTCGAGATTCTCCACCAACCCAAGTTTATCCCTTACCTATCGGAAGATCGGGACCACTCCCCCATCAGCTGGTATCAGAGCTCAGATTTCCCGTTAGGTAATCTCGATCTGCTTTTGTTTTACCCAGAGTCCAGAAAACCGCACCCAAAAAATTCCCCACCGAGAACCCCTTTGTGCCTTGCGATTTTAATTTCAGTTTTAACTTTGTTGAGTTCGTGTTCTTGGTCGAGTCTTGTTGCTGGTTTAGTTATCCCTCTGTGTCGTTTGAGTAGTAGTTGTTCTTGTGTCTTAGAAAAAAATTCCCCACCGAAAACCCCCCCCCTTCCGCAACCCTATATGTTTTCCACATCCAGTCTTTGTGACCCCCCAAAATCGCCAAAAAAAATCAGGAAGATAAAGAAAAAAATTGGACAAAGTTTTTGCTCGCCGGACAGCGAACTTGTTTGAATTTTTGTGAGCCACATCCCACCTCAGTTGTAGGTGCCAATTTTTGTGGTTACTCCTCTGGTCATCCTTGTTTCAAAAAAAATAGAGTGAAAAAAAAGGAGAAAAAAAATATAAAAAAAAAAGAGAAGCGGTCCTATTATTTTGCTTGTCCGAACTCTTGTCCGAACTCCTGTCCGAACACTTGTCCGATCTGAGGAAGGCATTGGCTGTGCTGTTTGTTGCTTGTCCGATCTCTTGTCCGAACTCTTGTCCGAACTCTTGTCCAATCTGAGGCAGTCTTTGGCTGTTTGTTGCTTGTCCAATCTCTTGTCTGAACCTTTGTCCGAACTCTTGTCCGATCCGAACAGCAGCAGAAAAAAAAAAAGAGAAAAAAAAATTTTGCACATACCCTTGTCCGATCACTTGTCCGATCTCTTGTCCAATCCCTTGTCCGATCTATAGAGAGCTGATTTTGACCTGTTTTTGCTTCCTTTTGATTTCTGGGCACATAGTTTCCCTCTATTACTTGAACTTTCACTTTGGGAGCACTACGGTCAGCAACTTTGACGAGTACTAGGGAATACTTATTGAACTTGGTTTAACTGTTATTATTATCGCTAATCCTTGCTACTCACTTGCCTTCCAAGCTACACATTTCTCTTGGTCAGGACAGGTTCATTTCTTGCAATTGTACACCACCCTCCACTTGGTTCATCACCTGTAGGCCGGTGACCTCACTGCGGCGTGGTAAGAACACTTGCAAGCGTGGGTAAGGTGCTTGACGGATTGCTTCCACCCCACACCCACCACCAGACCTAGCTGTTTTACATAAGGATTATTCTTTGTTGCTTTATCTTTTCACTAACATGGCAGCACTTATTGTACAACGTGACTTGAGCACTCACATGGACCAGGACGACCAGGCACAACGGAACAATATATTTCAGACCATCTTCCTCGTCAATAACCGTCGTGCGCGTGTCATCATCGACAGCGGTAGTTGCAACAATTTGGTGAGCCTCGACGTGGTAACTAAGCTTCAACTTCCCACACGTGCACATCCACACCCTTACCATGTGCAATGGCTCAACGACAGCGGTAAGGTCAAGGTAACACAAACTGTTCACATCGAATTTTCCATTGGTATATACTTCGGAAGTGCTGATTTGATGTAGTACCAATGCAAGCATGTTCTCTATTACTTGGTAGACCTTGGGTATATGATAATGATGCTACACACCATGGTAGGAGCAATAAGTACACATTTATGTATAAAGGAAAGAAAGTTACATTGCTTCCTATGACTCCTGCTGAAATTGTGAAATTTGAACAAGAAAAATGTGCTAGGGACGCCCAAAAGAGCAAACAAATTTCTGAAAATCAGCAAGTAGCTAAAACACTTTCGAGGCAACAAAAGACAAAGTTGTTTCTCCTTCCTCGTCACAAGTTATAAATTTGAAAGGATGTGTCATACATGCAACTAAAACTAACCTTGCAGTACGTAGTTCTCTTGGTCTTGCAGGTTTCTATCGGCGTTTTGTGAAAGATTTCAGCACCATAGCCGGTCCTTTACCTGAGTTGACCAAGAAGGGAGTTACGTTTACTCGTAAGCCAGCACAAGAACAAGCCTTTGCCCCACTCAAGGATCTCCTTACACGTGCACCTCTACTTCAGCTACCCAACTTCAGTAAGTCTGTTGAGTTAGAATGTGATGCTAGTGATTTTGGAATAGGAGATGTGCTGCTACAAGGAGGTAAACCCGTGACCTATTCTAGTGAGAAATTGCATGGTCCACAATTGAATTATTTTACCTATGAGTGTGAATTATATGCCTTAGTGCGTGTGCTTGAAACTTGGCAACATTACCTTTTGCCTAAGGAGTTTAATATACATTCTGATCATGAAGCACTAAAACATTTGAGAGAGCAAACTAAACTGAACCGTAGACATGTTAAAGGGGTTGAATTTATTGAATCTTTCCCATACATTGTGAAAGACAAGAACGACAAAGAAAGTGTGATTGCTGATGCATTGTCTCGTAGGATTGTTCTTTTATCTCAACTTGATATTAACGTTCCAGATTTGGAAAGTTTGAAAAATTTGTATGTTGTAGATAAAGAATTTGTTGAACCATACACTAAATATAATGATGGGAAAGACTGGAAAACATTTCATGTTTATGACGGTTTCTTGTTCCATGCTAACAAGATATGTGTTCCAGATTCGTCCGTATGTTTGCTGTTGTTGCAGGAATCACATGGCGGTGGATTAATGGAACATTTTGGGAGAGAAAAGACTTTGGCCCTGCTGTCCAATAATTTTTATTGGCTAAAGATGCGGAGAGATGTTGAACGATTTGTGCAGCGTTGTGCCACATACCATAAAGCTAAGTCCAAACTCAACCCATATGTTTTGTACACTCCATTTCCTGTTTCTAGTGCACCTTGGGAAGATATTAGCATGCACTTTATTGTGAGATTGCCTAGGACAAGGAGGGGGAGAGACTCCATATTCGTAAGAGTGGATAGGTTTTCTAAAATGGCACACTTTATTCCCTGTCACAAGACCAACGATGCTTCACATATTGCTGATTTATTTCTCAGGGAAATTGTGAGGTTGCACGGGATGCCTAGAGCCATTGTTTCAGATCGTGATGAGAAGTTTATGAGTTACTTTTGGAAGACGATGTGGGTCAAGCTTGGCACAAAATTGCTATTTTCAACAACTTGTCACCCGCAAACTGATGGTCCAACAGAAGTGGTAAACCGTACACTCTCCATGTTGCTGCGGGCAATGATTAAGAAGAACTTGAAGGAATGGGAGGACAGCCTTCCACTTGTTAAATTTGCATACAATAGAGCTGTTCACTCAACAACACATTTGTGCCCGTCTGAATTGGTGTATGGTTTGAAGCCAATCACACCACTTGATTTGCTGCCACTTCCTTTTGAAGAGAGAACAAACATGGAAGTAACTAAGCGTGCAGAGTTTGCGAAAGCTATGCATTTGAAGGCCAAGGAAGTTATAGAAAAGAAGGCACGCTATTTTGCTCAAAAGACAAATAAAGGAAGAAAGAAGATGTTTTTCAAACCAGGAGATCTTGTTTGGTTGTACTTGCGCAAGGAACGTTTTCCTGATTTGAGAAAGTTTAAATTGATACCCCATGCTGATGAATTAAAACCCTATTTGGGAGCTGACGATGAGCTTGAGTCGAGGACGACTCCAATTCAAGAAGGGGAGGATGATGAGGACATCACTTCACATGATACACCCATGGAGCCTCCACCTACAATTCAATTACAAGGACCAATCGCATGCACCTGTGTCCGTCGCTTGAACCATGAGGTTAATTCTTTCCTTAGCAACTATGTTAATATTTGTTTGGATAAGATGCTACTGAATACTAGTGATATTTTGTTGCTTAGGAACACGGGAGATGGATTAGAAGAATTGGACTTGAAGACTGAGCCGCACGGATGTTTGAAGTCAAGAATTCGCTGGTTCGGACTACATCGACCACCATTCACCAAAATGGGCATAACTTCCTCATACGAAGTCCGATTGGCGCGTTCTTGGACTTTTTGGAAAGCTGAGGAGAAGACGGATCTTTTGCCGTTGGTTTCACATCATTTGGAGTCTCGAGTCGACCTGTGTATTTAAAACAGTACTGCGTGACAGAACTGGGCCGTGTTGGCCATAATTGAGTCTGTACGTCTTCTAGCCCACAGCCCAAGTCTGTTCCCCTTCCACAGGCCGCCGCCCTATATATTCTCACGCCAGCCACCTCTAGGGTTAGGTTTTGCTTTGTTGCATCTACACTGTTGTGTTTAGATCCCGCCTCTTGCGCCGGACCGATTGGCTGCCGCATTGGCGTTTGTGAAACCTCAACTTATCTTCGTTTGTCTGTGTTTTGACATTCGATTTGTATCCTTCCTGTTCTTGCTTGTGTTCTTGGGTTCGCTTGCAGGAATTAGCCTTCGTGGCGAGGTCAATCGCGTTCTGCGTGGTTGATAACCAACGGAGACAGTGGTGTAACGATTGCGAGGTTTTGATCCGCCGGACCGGAGCCTTGGATCGCCAACGTCGAGATTCTCCACCAACCCAAGTTTATCCCTTACCTATCGGAAGATCGGGACCACTCCCCCATCAGTTTGACCATAGGTGTAATGATTGGTCTCAGCCATAAGTGTGGAAGCCGGAGACATGATTGTGCCAGTGCTGTCGTTAGTCCTACTGTATACGTGGTTTGTCGGAGGTGTGCTAGCAATAGGAACTGGGGGTACGGCCTTAGTAAAGCCAAACCTTCTAAGAGTTGCCTCTACTTGGGAGCTGACTATCGAATCTAAATGGTTGGCTAGCGAAGCGCTAACGGCTTGATCTACTGACGCGGCTATTTTTTGCTCAATTTCTAAAGAAGATAAACGAGGCGATACAAGTGTTACCTAGACCTGAGCGAGGTCGGGGTTGACGATGTCATGCTTGATGAAGCTCGTGCGCGTCTTGACGTAGCCCCCAAGCATCATGTCTTGGAGCGCCTTTAACTTAGCCTCGATCTCTGCTCGGTCTTCTGCGGGGATATCTTCAAGTGTGGGTGACAATATGTTGCGGTTGTCGATATCAGTGCCTCCTACTGCATCCATCGGCGGTGTAGACGTAGTAGTCGATGTAGATGTACTGGTGGCCGATGTAGACGTACTCATTATGTTGGCATAGCCTTCCCCAGTAGAGTTGCCTAAAGTGTGTTGACATGAAAACGTGCCCCCGCACTTGGGTTATTCCGACGATCCAAAATTGCACGGATACTTAGGGACAGGCCTAAGCGTGACGTGGCACCGACGTCGCGTTCCGACTACCCTTAATAGTGATAAGGGGGTGGAGTTGCCAGGCAACCAGATTACACAAAATAATCCAATTAGCCGATAGAAATAGATTAAACATAATAAAATCAAAAAACCAGTCGGAGCCCCGCCTGGTTCAAAGTCTGATGAGAAGGGCTCACCGAAGTGTACCTTCAGCGTCTGGTGCGAAGTACTCCGCCGAAGGGTGCTTCGACATTTGGACTGATCCGGTCGAAGGTGGACTCCAAATGGATCAGGACGCGATGATCACCTCCGAACAGCGGGGTTCAGCATGAGATCTCCGATACAACAAACTGCGAAATAGTGACGCGAGGGCCACGCGCGAGTGCAACTTCGTCCAGTGCGTAGTATGGTCGTGGCGAAGCCTGTTGCGATGAAGTATGCTGGGGAAGCCTATTGCCGAAGCATGTGGTCCTGTCGAAGGGTGTCCTGGGACCTCCGAAACCAATCTCTCAGCTTCGGACACCTCCGACGAAGTGGCTCCTAACGTGCGAACCTGCAACAGAAGAGTGCGAAGTACCAATTCGGCCTGAGGACCGAATTTTGCTAAGTGTTGCACTAGTAGAGAAGGTAGCAATCTATTACGCAGATTAGCGGATACTTCATAGGCGAAGTAACAAGGCGATAACAATCTATTACATAGATTAACAGATACTTCATAGGTGAAGTAACAAGGATTACCACTGTTCCATAGTGGCCAGCGGACGGCTTCGAGGCAAACCCACGAAGAGGTACAAGAAAATAAAGGTAAAGTAAATACGATCAAAGCACGGGCTTTGGTTTGGTTTGAGTTGGGAGGGCCTCCATGCGGGCCATGCCTCTCTATTTATAGGGGGTTAACTCCTAATCTAATATTCTATTAATCCGGCCAGGTAGAGATAGAGATTGAGATGGTGACGCAAACAACTCTATCTCTGCCGAGGTGGGCTTCGGTCAGGCCCGTCAAGGCCTGCTCCTCGGGCCGAAGCTTCGGCAGCGTGGGCTTCGGCCAGGCCCGTCGAGGCTTGCTCCTCGGGATGAAGCTTCGGTAGTGTGGGCTTCGGCCAGGCCCGTCGAGGCTTGCTTCTCGGGCCAAAGCTTTGGCAGCGTGGGCTTCTGAAGGCTTCCGAAGCTTCGACAATGTGGGCCTCCGAAGGCTTCCGAAGCTTCAGCAGCTTGGGCCTCCGAAGGATTCCTGGCCGAAGCCCATGGGTTGGCTAGAGGCTTTTGGAGCCCATAGCTCAATGGACTTCGACCCTGTAGGACTTCGGACAGACCTTGGACATGTGCACTTTCGGTCCAAATCACCAAAATTGATATTTTCATGATCTAGCCATTAATGCCATTTTTTGCTATCAACACATCCTCCGGAATTGACTTCGGAGATTTTGAAGCTTCGGGCGCAGTCTTCGCGGCAGTGGTCATCTCCATTGGGGTTGATCCTATAAAAATCAAAGGTATTATATATTGCATAAACTTTGCAAGACACGAAAAGAAAGGAAAAGTACTCTATTGAGGTTTACCTTTGACATTCTGTCACCGGATGAGTACGGGACTACTTGGAGGCTCGAATTCCTCTTCGAAGTTTTCCTCAGATTCAGAGATAGAGAACGAAGGATTAGCTGCTGAAATTTCTCCAAGAACCGCAGTTATCACTTCGTCTAGAGCCGAGACTTGATCATTTGTCGTCCCGACTCCGCCTTCTTCCGAGACTTGGCCAAGCGGGACATTCAAAGTCTCTGTCTGCTCGAGGTTGTCCTTCACAGTGGGCACGACCGTTGCATCGCCCTCAGCGGGAACTTCAACCTCCGAGTGCGCCCCTTCATCCTCGGTAATAAGGGCTTCGAAATTTGAACCCCCTGTGTATTTCTATGTGTCCTTCATCTTCAGATGACTCCGAAGATGAAGTAGAGGACTTGGAAGGGGCCATGAACTTCGGTTTTCGGGCCAACTTATTCACAGGTGTCTTGGCCGGTGCCGAAGTCCCAGCTTCAGCTTTCCTCTTCTTAGGACCTGACTCAGATGTGCTCTAGTCCAGAAGGGAAGGAGCGTCAACTCGGAGTACACTCCATACTCGGTTGAACCGCTCCCAACTGCCCCTAGTTTCACCCTCCATTCCTTCTCAGCGAGGGTAGGGGCTCCGAGGATCTTCTCCGAAGCCCGTACAACTTGCTCCGAAGTCAAGGTGGCACGTGGAGCTGAAAGATAATATTTTATCTCAGGTATATCATTTTTTATGAAATTATTGCATGTAAAACATTTTGTAAGTCTCCGAAGTTACCCGCAATGCTTGAAGAGATCTCTCGGAGTCCACCCTTCGGATTCTCTTCGAAGTTATTAGGCCAGTTGGCCATCAGAGGCGGAATTCAGAGCGCGATGAACTCCTCCGCTAAGTCCCGCATGCCCATGCGGCGACTTATTGTTTGAAGCAGGTTGAGACGAGCTTTGAGCTAGCCCAGGGCCGGATGAACTTCCTCTTCTCTTCGGAAAAATATGTCTTCAAGAGGCCCGGACAACGTACTGTCCGCTCCAATTTCGGCATACAACCAGTGAAGAATCCATTCTGTATACCATCTGGCATTGATGGCATTCGCTGGAAACCGAGTTTGGTACTCGTCTCGGAGCCGTAAGTTAATACTGTCAAAGGCAATTACTATTTTCTCGCCGGTTAAGCCCTGGTAAGTCTTTGGCTGGTAGGAAGCCTTGTGTAGTGCTGCGAAGATTTCTGCCCTCCCTTCGCAACCTTCGGCTCGCATCACCCATTCGAAGATTGCAAGACGCGCTATAGCGTTCGGGGATAGTTGAGGAAGAGTGACGTGAAAAAGTTCCAATACCTCAGACAGGAAGTCTACCACGGGAAGCCCCAACCCAGCATCGAAGAATGCTTCAAATACAACTACCTCTCCGGTCCGAGGCGAGGGGATTGCTTCCTAGTCAGGCTGGCAAATCTTGATCCCCAGACTGATCTTCCCCGCAATCGCAGCCGCGATGGTCTTCTTCGTGCAGGTCGATGGCCCCATGCTGTAAGATTGGTCTGAGTACTTGGAAGACGCTGGGAGGAGGTCGTGGGGGTCGGGCGGATGTGGATTCCTCATAGGCGCCACCGCTGCTACCGTCGCCATGGCTTGCTGCCTAGCCAAGGTCGAAGCTGTTACGGGAGCCTTATGACTAGTCTTCGCCATTGAACGGAATGGAAAGCTTGGAACTAGAGCTCGGGAAGCTGGAAGGGGAATAATGCAAGAGCAGTGAGTAAAGTCTCTACTATTATAAAGCGCGGAGTTACTCGTCCGTCCGCCTCTATCCGCGTGTAGCGCTCCTCCCACGTCCCATAAAAAACCAATCAAAACTTATACATCGTAAAAACCGACCAAAACTTATACCTCGTAAAAACCGGCCAACCACCTCCCCCCACCTCCCCCACGTCGCCTGTACGTGCACCACCACCACCTTCCCTCGCCGTCCCCACTGCCCCCTCACCTCCACCTACTTCGACGTCTTCGCCACCCTCCCGCCCCTTCTCCCCCACCCCTCCCTCGCCGTCCTCGGCTTCGGCGCAGGCTCAGCCGCCCGCGTCCTACTCCACTTCTTCCCGGACCTCTCAGTCCACGGCCGGGAGATCGACCCCGCCGTAATCGCAGTCTTTTTTCCCGATAAGACCAGCTCAGGATCGTCGGCGTCGGTGCCGGGGCCTGGGGCAGCGTCTTCTGCGCGCTCCTGCAGGATGCGTACGGCCACCTCCGCGACAAGGTGCAGGTCCGCATCTGGCGCCGCCCGGGCCGGGCCGTCGACCGCGCCACCGCCGAGCACCTCTTCGAGGTCATCAACGCCCGGGAGGACGTCCTGCGCCGCCTGATCCGCCGCTGCGCCTACCTCAAGTACGTCGAGGCCCGCCTCGGCGACCGCACCGTCTACGCCGACGAGATACTCAAGGACGGCTTCTGCCTCAACATGATCGACACGCCTCTATGCCCGCTCAAGGTCGTCACAAACCTGCAGGAGGCCGTCTGGGACGCCGACATTGTCATCAATGGGCTACCGTCCACCGAGACCAGGGATGTTTTCGGGGAGATTTGGAGATACTGGAAGGAGAGGATTACTGCCCCCATCATCATCTCGCTAGCCAAAGGGATAGAGGCGTCCCTGGATCCCCTGCCACGGATCATAACTCCCACGCAGATGATTAGCAAAGCAAGTGAGGTTTTCCTTTCCTTTTCTTTACCCAATCATACAGTTATGTGCGCTCTTTTCTTCAATTAAAGTTGTCCTCTATTGTTTGGTGGTGCTTATTCTTCAATCTGTTACCTGAAAATGTGATTATCTATCTTTTCATTAGAAATTTGTTTCAGCTATATTCTGAAACATAATTCGCATGGAAATAAGTTAATGTTGAACCAACTAAAGGAATAAATATGGAGGTAACAGACCTGACGCAGATAACTGGGTGAATCAAAATATGCCTTTGTTCATGTCTTCTGTTGCTCAACAATCCTTTATGCCACTAGATTTGTTACATGAATTAGTACCACTCTATTTTCTATCCATCGACATAAAAAATGCAGTTTTTTATTTTCCCTTTTATCTAACTAATTCAGACTCCTATGTTTAAGCTCCATTCCTTGTGATGTGTGTTAACTGCTGAATGTTCATGCTTTGTTAATGCACATGATTTAGTCCGTATTGGATTTTTAGTCAAAAAATATGTACCATCCCAGATAATAATTATAATCACATTAGGCATGTAAATCAATTGCTTTAGTCCTTGATGAATTGTTGCTCTCATTTGTCACTATACTTTATCCTACATTCCTACTATTGTATGTCAATCAACTGACTTTATTTGTTCATCACTTCATCTGTATTTTCAGGGAACTCCCTCCTGATTCGATCCTTCAGGCCATAAGAGATGAGACAATGTATGATCCACGCGAGAGAATTGAGATGGCACAGAGCCATTCAATTTACCGGCCGTCTCTTCTTGGTCAACCAAGAGGAGATACCAAAGTTTAGGAAGTTTTTTTTCTTTTTCTGCTCGATGTGATATTATGCTCGCTGTTGCTGCTAATGTTACACTTGTAAGTTCGATGAATCGATCCAAGGCCTGTTCAACTGTGGTGACTGGTGACTTTGTTTTGTAAGTTTGCATGTTTTTTTGTATTTGCATTTGCTGTGGCACTAGCTGAGTCAGAATGATCTAAAAAAGCAGACTAAGAGGGGTTTCCTTTATGCTTGAATATTGCAGTTCTATGAGTAAACTATAATAGAGTCATCACCTGTTTTCTGAGTTGAGTTCATAAGGTACATTAGCAGTGTTCTCTTGATGATAAAGCTAATTAATAACTAGAATTGTTTAAAAAATGACAAGGTCTGCATCCTCTTTAAGCTTAAACCAAAAGATAGGGTGTGCTGGAAAGTACCATTTGACAATCTGAAAGGTTCACTGAACTTCAAAGGTGAAGCCAATTCCATACAAGCAACATGAAAATGCAGATTGTTGTAAACAGGTTGAAATTTTGTATATCCTTCCTTTTTATGAAAGAAAACGAAAATGACAAAGGTGTTATTTTACTAGCTTGCACTTTCATATTTGGATACCAGTGACTAAACTGTAAAGTGTAAACTTTGTTTTACACAATTGTTTGAATGGAAGAGCCTTATTTGTGCTGTATCTTTTGGATTCCACTTATGATGCCAGTATGAAAGATCAAAGAAGCAAATCCATGGTGGAATTTTGAGGCTTTTTACTGTACAAATTTAACCTAGAAAACATAGCAGCTGAGTCATATTTGTTGTATGGATTTTGTTCAACTGCATGCTGCAAACGATTTGTTTGACTTATTTGGCCTTTTCAATTACCCAGAGATCTACCTGATTATACTTTTAGCTCTCACGTGTCACACTAGGGAGGCAGTGGGATATTTCAGAGCAGATAGTTTGTCATCTACTTGATTGCAGTGTCATTATTATGGTTAAAGAGGGCTCTATCCTCTTTGCTACCATGAGAGAAAAGAAAAGATGAGTTGCACCTAAAAGTTTCACTGAACAACTTAAAAACTTTGCATTTAACATTAAAGCATGCATTTGATTCCCTGAAAAACACACCAGAATGTGGATAATTATAGCTGGTTGGCTTTTTGCATATACTGAACATACTTTAAAATTCTTTTTTAACTAAGACAAAGCTCTTCTTTCCCCCTATCTCTCCCTTTATTATCTTTTTTGCTCACTTTGCTCCTGCTCACGTGCCCCTCAGTAAGAATAATTTCCCTCCATCCTCTCCTAGATTAAGCACTTTTCCTCTTTCCTTTGCATCCTGCTAATAATCTTTGCCTTACTGTCATCAAAAGAAGATAAATTGACGCGCTAATGAACTGATGAAGAGCTCCCCCTTTTCATTTCTTGTGCAACTTCCTTAGATTCCTTGATGGTCAGCTCTCTTCCCTCGTGTGCTGGCATTTCTCTAGCATATCTTTTTCTTCCTTTTCCAGCTCCTACTCCTTTGCAGTGATCTTTCTTAATCCCTTTGCTGAGCTGCTTATAAGTATGGAACATGGCACCGTCATTCTGTCATATCCATTCCTGTGCAGGTCAGGTCTCTGAGACTAGCTTAGGCTGCTGCTAACTAAGTATGAACAGCTCTTTCTCCTCTTCTTGGACACTTGCTCTTTGTTACCAGTGCCTAACTCGTTGTCCTTTGTTGGCAATTGTAGGGTGCATTCTGTCACCAAGCATGGGTTTCCAGAGGAAAATTCTAGCCAAGAGAACCATCCAGGATGCTGAAGCTGGAGCTCCCCAAGCCGCGAAACTGCTGATCCTGAAGACGAAGCGAATCCGCGCGGAGGTAAAAAACCTTAGATTTCTGAAAAAATCATATAGAAACATAAATTTTGCGCAAAAACCCTATTATAAAATAAGATTCTGTTGCAAAGCACAGGCCTCTGACTAGTATCTCGAATGCACCTTGGCCCCTCTATTTATAGCCTGTACTCACAAATTCTTATCGTTCATACATGTTGTTCCGTATTTTGTACCGTTATCATTTCCAAAAACGAAGCAACATCATAACTCCTTCCGAAAGAAAAGAGTAACGGCTATTTTTGTGAGTCTAACGGTCTTTTCAGCTTTGCAAAAATTTTCTTCGGAGCTGCTTTGATGAAACCTTCGCATGGAAGTCGATTCGAAGTTTGTAAATTTCTGAATGCTTCCAAGGTTGGTATATTTTATTAAGCCCCTAAGCATGACTATATTTCTTGCGTAAACTTCTCTCCTAACTTTACAGATCATTCGGAGAAACGTATTCGAGGGGCTACTGTTGGGGACAATACTTCATCCCCAGGGTCTCTACAATTATAAGACAAAGACAATTTGCTAGACCGAAGTTCATGTATTAACTCCAGCCTTGCATATGATCAAGCTCGGAGAATCCATGTAGGCTTCTGTTCGGAGTATGACTTCGAAGGTTCAATCTTCAGAGAGCTTATCTGCCAGCGAGGATGGAAGACTTATCTTCTTTATAATTAGATTAGTCTTTTAACATTTTAACTCTATTAGGGGTATCGAAATAGTTTCCACTATATCGGTTGTAATTGAGGGGTAAAAAGATCTTTTCCTTAAGATTTTTACCTATAAATACCCCCATTCTTACCCTGTAATGGAGATCGAATAATCAGCTATTCAATACACAACATCGAACTACTTCGAGCTATTATCCTATTCGGATGCTTGAATTAGTCCGCTTCACAAACTCTCCGTTTGTTAGTTCTTAATCTTCGAGAACCTGTTAGAGCAATCCTTTGCGCCAATAGTGACATTTTGTTAGAACAAAAAATGCAAACACTGTTCTTTGTTTTTGGCCCTTACGAGAAACAGGGAATCGTTCATGTAGCCGGTAATCGAAAAATCTATTTCCTGCGCTGCATTTTGTGACTAGGTTCGTCAGACTTGCTAGGATTACCTAGACCATTTGACCAAGCTTTCTCTTGGGAGTAAATTCAAGGATCATCAGTCAAGAACAGATAAGTTTAGTTGGATTCATACTCAGTATACTTGATGAATTAGTTGTTTACTGATTTTTGAGTGGGTCTGAAAGAGATGTCTAAAATTGTGAAGTTTACTGCTTGCGTTGCTTTATAAGATGATGAACCTTTCTGGTGAAATGAAATCGGAATGTCTATGATATCCGTTGATTGAATGATCTGTCATCTGCCTTCTGTTTGATGTTGGTTTTTTGCTAATCTTGCTAAAGAGCTGTGAATATTCTGTTTTCTTGTCTCTAGACTTGAAGATTTTTCCCTGAAATGTGTTGGTTGACAAAGAGTTTTATCTGAAGATGTTTTTCTGAAGCCTTGTTTGATTGTATCTGGAGCACTTGCTGTGACTAATCGAATCTGATTGATACCCTTGCAAATCTGTGCAAAATATCTTCTAGAGTTCAGCAAGCTTTGAGAATTTTTACTCTGAACTAAACTGAACTTTGTGACATAATTTATATTAGTTCAGTTTATATGAAAGTTTGAGTGACTTTGGTGAATATTGCTGAGTTCTAATTTTCAGTGAACACCTATTCTAAGAAGTTTATCAAGAAGATTCACTTCTTGGAACTATTATTCACCTCTGGTTTTATTTTTCCATCAAGTTTCAGTAATGTTCTTGTATATTTGCTGAGAAATACTATAGTTGCTCTGAATCCTTTTGAATTTTCTGTATTAGATCTAGAACAATACTTTGGGTAGTTTCATGAGTTGAATTTAAATTGTGTTTTCTAGATCAGTGTTCTATTTTTACAGTGAATCAATCTCTTTCATCTGAGTACTGAATATGGTTTTAAATCACTTTACACTGTTTCTATGTCAATAGCATTAGAACTGTTCTGTTCAGTATTTTGTTAAATTGTTTGCTGGTTCTATTTATTTTTCTGATAAGTTGTACAATTCTGTGTGCTCCTTGTTTATTGGAACTGTACTGAATAGTGTCAAGTTTGATTTAAGCATCAATTCAATTTTAGTATTATATTCTGTACAACGGTTGGTTTAGTGCTGTTGAATCTAAGTTCCTGTTGTCATTACTTGATTTTCTCTAGTCAGTTTTAGTTCTTCACTATGTCACCTGATCTGATTAGGTAATTGTAGTTAAGATTAATCAAAAACAGTTTGGCTTAATTAGCTCTGTAGTTTGAAATGTACTGAATATCTGAATATTATCTTCAGTTTCAACTGCAATTAATTCAGATCAGTTTTGTCATTTGAAAATACTTTTGTGTTGAAAGTTCTAATTACATCTGAAAACATTGTATAGTTTCAAAATTTCTATCTCTGGTTCAGACTTTTGGTTGAGCTTACAATTGAACATATTGAAAATCTGTACAGCTGTTTCAAGTTGGTTAACTCTGTGTTTTTGCTCAGCAATAGGTTCAGCAATACTATTCATCCTCATGCAGTTTTCAGAAATGTTTGTTCTATCTGAATTTTTGAATCAGATTTTGAAAATGTTGTTTTGATCTGTTCTCTGATCTGATCACACTTCAAAGTGTGCAAACTTAATCAGAACAAACTCAAAGTTATCCATTGAAGTTTCTGGGACTAAATTGTGAATTCCTCTCTAAGTCAGAGTTTCAACAGTCGACAATATCTTGTCGGTATTTCAATTACCGATCAAGAAAGTGTAAATCGGCAAATCAGTTACCGATAGAAGTATTTCGGTATTTTAGACTCCAATTTTTACTGACCTGAGAATTTGAACCATGTTTTACTCTGATATTGCACTGTTTGGTTCATATTTCAATTTGCATCATTTAGAGGAGCATTGGGTGTTTTGAGAAGGCCATCACATTCGTGATAAATTGTCGAGGAGCCTATTCACCCCCACCCCTCTAGTCGTCATTCCGATCCCATAGTGGTTCAGCTTCGTCCCACTTTGAGAAGTATTCATTGGTGATGACGGCGAAGCGCAAGTTGCCATTGGCTCTGGGAAATGGACCAATGAGATCCATTCCCCACCTAGCGAGGGGCCAGACGGGTGCTATGACCTGTAGGGGGTGGGGGGCTGATGACTTCACCTTCCCATCCACTGGCACCCTTGGCAGGTGCGTACCACATCTTCGACGTCGGCGACAATAGTGGGCCAATAAACGCCTTGACGCAGGGTCTTCCCTGCAAGTGCCCGAGGAGCCAGGTGGCTAGCACATAGACCTTCATGGATATCCCGGAGCATCTACTGCCCTTCGAAGCACGAGATACACCGAAGCAGTGGGGAACAAATGTCTGATTTGTACAGAACTCCGTCGATGATGCTGTAACACCACGCTTCGGTGCTGAAGCCTTGAAAGCTCTGTACTTGGCTAAATCTCCCCCTCACCCTTGAGCAGCTTCAGTATCCGGTCCCGCCAATCATCAGTAGTTGTACAGAGGACTTTGGCTATTTCCGAGGACGTCGGGTTATCTTCCAGAGCTTGGTTTGGGGTGTCTTCTCACTAGGATGCAGATGACTTGACTAGTTCTTCGAAGAAATACCCGGGGGGTAATGCTTGACCTCCGGCAGCTTCCTTGGCAAGGGCTTTGGCCTGGTTATTATCACTGCATGGAATGCTTCAGACGGAAATCCCTTTGAAGGTTTCCTCGGCTTTCCGGAGTACTTCGAGATAAGCGACGAGGTCAGGGTGCCGATCTTGAAAGCTCTTATCAATGTGCCAGGCCATGACCTGGGAATTGGTCTTGATGACTACTCTGGCAGCGCCCAGTGCGCGAGCTTTGCAGAGGCCCAGTAACACTCCCTCATATTCTGCGATGTTATTCGTGGCCTTGAAATGTAACCGTGCGGAGTACAATGCTTGTTGGCCCGAAGAGGAGATAAGGACCTCTCTTGCGCCAGCCCGGAGGCTTGATACGCGTCATCAGAGTAAATGGTCCACACCCCTTCGCTGGCTTCATCGGGGACATGATTTGCCACCGGCGTCCACTCGGCAACAAAGTACGTGAGGATTTGAGACTTTACGGCAGTCCGGGCCACGAAGGTGATGTCAAAAGGAGCTAGTTTGACTGCCCACTTCCCGATTCGCACAGTAGCATCCTTGTTTCGGAACATGTCTACAAGAGGATATGAGGTCGAGATGATTATACCATGGGCCAGAAAATAGTGTCGCAGCTTCCGGGAGGCCATGACGAGGGAATAGGCCACTTTTTCGAGTTCGGTGTACCGAGTTTTTGCTCCGTAGAGGGCTTCGGATACAAAGTACACCAGACGCTGGACCAGCCTCCCGTCGGCTTCTTCTTCTTGGATTAAGGCAGCGCTTGCCGCACAGCTGGTGGCGGCGAGGTAAACGAAGAGGTTCTCACCGCTCCGGGGTGTAGCGAGGGTAATAAGATTGACGGGGTACTCTTTTATGTCGCTGAAGTAGCGTTGACATTCGGGGGTCCATGCGAAGTCCTCGGAGCCCCGCAATGCCTTGAAAATGGGCAAGCTTTGCTCTGCTGACCTAGCCAGGAAGCGACTGAGAGCTGCGAGGTGCCCTGCTAGGTTCTGAGCCTACTTTAGGTTCTGAGGAGGGGCCATATTTTGGAGTGCGCTGACTTGAGTAGGGCTAGCTTCGATACCTCGACTGGAAACCAGATAGCCTAGCAGCTTCCTGGCCTGGGCTCTGAAGATGCCCTTTTCTGGATTGAGGCGTATTCCACAGTTTCGAAGGCTGTCAAATGTCTCCGCTATATCTAAGCTATGGTGGTGCTTATTTGCACTTTTGATTACAATGTTGTCCATATATTCTTCGATATTGCATCCAATCTAGTGGCCCAAGGCTTTTGCGATCAATCTGGAGAAGGTAGCCCCGGCATTCCAGAGGTCGAATGGCATTCGCACATAGCAGAATAGTTCGGAGGGGTAATGAAGCTTGTCTTGGCTTGATCTTCCTTTCTTAACCAGATCTGATGGTACCCGAAGTACGCGTCGAGGAAGCTTAGGAGTTTGAAACCTGCTATGGAATCAACCAATTGGTCGATGGGAGGCATGGGGTAGGGTTCATGGGGGCAAACTTTATTTGAAGATGTGAAATCGATGCACAACCACCATTTGCCAGATGTTTTCTTTTGGACAAACACAGGGTTCGACAGCCACTCCATATGACTGATCTCCTGAATGACTCCGGCTTTGAGCAGCTTCTCGACTTCGGTCTTGGTGAGGTCGGCTCATACGGAGGATACCTTGTGAAGCCCATGGCGGACTGGCCAGGCCTTCGGGTTGACCACCAAGGAGTGTTCGATGATGGAGCGATCGACACCTGGTATGTATTCGTCGGACCACGCAAAGATATCCAGGTTATTTTGGACAACTTCTTCCAGCTTGGCTAACACCTCCAGCTCTAGACCTCCTCTGAACTGGATGGGGTACTCCTTGCCATCCTTGACTAGGATCTTTGTGATCACCCCCCCTCCGGGTGCGTCTTGGTGGCGGGGCCTTTGGAGGGACCATCGCGGAGTAGAGGGATGTTGTTGACGTCGAAGGGCTCGAGCTCTACTGAGCTTTCACAAATGTTGTGGACCTTCCTTGGCTCTCACGGGGTAGAGTGACCATACTCCACTTGACGAGCCACGACTTGATCGTCGAAGACAGACAACACACCTCTCGAGGTTGGCATCTTGAGGCACAGATAGTTGTGGTGCACAATGGCTCCAAAGCGGTTGAGCATTCCCCTTCCGAAGATGGTGTTGTAGGCGTAGGGGGCGTTGACGACGTCGAAGATGATCTCCTCGATGCGCGATAGGGGGCTTCTCCGAAAGTCACCTCTAGCCCGATCTCACTGAGGGCATCGAGGGGTGGCTCTGCGAAGCCCTGCAACGGCCAGTAGCAGGTGCTTCCACGAGAGACAAAGTTGGTTGAAAGCCTACACGAAAATAATGTCAGTAGAGCTACCTCCCTCGACTAGGAAGTGTGGTGAAGCTGGAAGTCCTGATGTGCCCAACTTCCCAGACGTACTCCCTTCGTTGCCGCTTCGACATGGTGCACATAGCCCCTCCTCCGAATATGGGCAGCACCACGTGCTTACCCCGATCTTATCTGTCTTTGAGCTTGGGAGCCGGAAACCTGCCGGACTCTAGGAGGAGCCCTGGAGCCCCTGGCTCGTCGCTTCGCCCGACCACCTGGATGGACTCGGTGCGGTGAGCAGGGGCGCCCTATCGGAGGACCCACGCCCACAGCTTCGCTCGAGGTAGTCGTTCCAGAGGGCGAGGATGGTGCGACAGGAGTCGGTGTCGTGGCTTCGATTCTCACCATGAATGCTACAATGGAAAGTTGCACCTCCTAGAAGTGCCTTCACAAGCGGCTTGGAGCTGGAGGGGCGCCCTCCACCCGAGGTGTGCTTGTATTTGGTAGGGCCTTTTGGCCCAGGGGGGCGATGCTAAGGACCTCGCCCCAGAGGTGCTTCCACCCTCACCGAGAATCTCGATGGTGAAGATCTGAGGTGGGAGCGGAGGGTGGTTTGTAGATCTTGATGCTCGGAGCCCAAATAGGGGCGATCATCGCCTGGCGACGTAGCTAGCCCTCTTCGGAATGGGCATACTCCTCGAAGTACGTCATCGGCTGGGTCACCGAAGATATCAGCTTCTGGTGGAGCTTGTCGAGGAGGCCAGGGTTGGTGATGCCTTCACGAGCGGCGTCGATGATGGAGGAGGTGTAGGACCGAAAGTAGCGACCAGAGGGGGTGAATGGGCGCCTAAAAGTTTCTTGCTAAACTTTACCCTAAACCCAACACCCAAACAAACTTTACCAGACAAACAATCTTAGCAAAATAAATTATTGGTACTATGGTTGTCTAGCCTAAAAATGACCGGTGTCCTAATTAAAATGATATTAAATATAAACTAAATAAAAATACCGCAGTAAATAAAAACACCTATATATATCACAAAATATTTATATTGTCGTCCAGAAAAAAATACTAATCAATTGAATAAAAACATGAATCATCCAGAAATTAATTTAGAAATAAACCTAAAATATTTCAAATAAATCTAGGATGAACATTTTACTGCGACTAATAATAAATTTTTCTTTTTATACGAGCAGATTAAAAAATATTTAAATGATAATAGTCGAGTACTAAAAAAATTTTGACAGATTAAAATACCCACAAAATTTCTAAACAAATTTTCAGCTAATTGATTAATAGATGATTATCTCTAAAACTGATCTACCAAAAAAAAGGGGATTAAAACTTACCTGCATTTCTTCGTTGACTTCTCCGTGCACCGCTTCCCGTGGCGAAAGAAAAAACTGCGCGCACCGGCCGGCGTGCGTTTGGCACCGTGCTGCATCCTTGTGGAAAAAGCCTGCCGGCCTAGCTTCTGTAGCCCGTGGTCCCGCCAGTGGACTCCTGGCGCTGCCTTCCTTTTTTCCCCGTCACGGTCTTCCCTGTGGACATGCGCCGTGGGACCCACGCCGAAACAAGCTGCTGCCCCTGGATACTGTGCCTATGTGCTACCGCAAAATGCTAAATCACCGTGTGCTACCGCCGGTGAACTCCTCTTGAAACACCGGCATGAAGTTGCACGACCTCGATCCGCATGTCGGAAGTAAAAATTCACACCGCAATGTGCTACCGCGAAGAAAAAATCGTCGAGAGGAATATGACGGTAGAAAAAAGGGACTATAGATTATAGATTGATCTGTAGAAAAACGGTCATCTATCCCCAAGGGGATAGGGCCCTATTTATAGGCGAAACCTAATACATGAAAAGGCTAATTTACCCCTAAGGTAAATTAAACTGACTCTAAAATTAATTCCGAAAATTACTAAAAATTATTAGAAAAATCACCTCTCTCAAATAAAAATATTCTAAACTTAAAAACTAAATATTAATATCCTAAAAACGAATTAATCATAGATTGTCAGTTTTACGCCGAAACTGGCAAAGCGTCCACCGTCTTCGCACCGGGTACCCGAAATGGGCCGACCTGACCCCGCAGCTTCCTCAGCCCGGCAATTGCTCGCCGCCCGTGTACCTGAGTCAAACCCAGTCAACAGACCAGTGGATCATCTTCCGCTCCTATCCATGTACCCGGATTGGGCCAGCCCGACTCCGCGGCTCCTCTGCCCAGCCGTCGCTCACTACCCGTGTACCTGAGTCACATGCGCCTCAGACTCGGCAGGTCTTCATCTCTCCCTTCCTTTGACTTCCATTGACAATCACTCATCACATCTGGAATATCAAAACCATATTCTTCAACATGATTTCTCAGGAGGCCAATAGCCCCTTGATCTGAGCTTTACTATGCGCGAAACACTGCGAATATTGTCGCAGCGTCTCTCTGGGCTGTTGTATCACTTGAAAAAGGCTTCCGGTGGACATGGGAGCCACGAAGGTCCTCTGGAAGTTGTTGATGAACTTCTTCTTTAGCTGGTCCCATGACCTGATGGTCCCCGGCCTCAGTGACCAGAACCACCGAAGAGCAATTCCTTCGAGAACTAAGGGGAAGCATTTCACCATCGTGTCTCGGCCTCCTCTACAGGCTTCTGTCGCCAGGGCATACGAGCGTGAGAACTCTCTAGTGTCGGATTCTCTGGAGTACTTTGGGAGTTTCGTGGCGCGGAACTTCGAGTCGAACCGCACCCTTTGCAAGTCGGGGTGCAGCTGAGACTCCTCGTCGTAGGACGCGTTATCCTCCTCCCTCTGGTCTTCATCATCACTTAGCACGACGGCATCGACCCCCAATTCCCACGATGGTTTGGGGGGTGGAGCGAGGCCACCTGCCACCACTGCGCCAGCTTGGTCTTCAACCTGGCATTTTCAGCAGCCCGGGCATCGGCTTGGCTCCCGCTGCCTCCGGAGTTTATCTCTGGGTCTTGTGATAGAACAAAGTCGGTCTGGAGAGCCACGGCTGGGCGACCACTTGGGAGGTGCAACCCAAAGAGCCCCTCCTGGGCAGCTAGTGGATTCCCTGACGCAGGTCCTGCTGAGCCGGTGAGGTCTAGGACCTCTGGCGCCTCTCCTGGAGCCTAGTTTGTGACTACCCCCAGCACCTTGGGGGCATTGGTGGAAGGGGGGCTGCAGGAGGGACGGGTCCCATGGCGGGGATGGGCTCCACCCTTGTGCTGCGAGCCGAACTTCATAGGGGGGCCGTGCTCGCGCCTTTCCTGGTCGACATGTTTCTTCTTGGATGAAGGATGGAGAGGACGTTAGCTTCTTGAACTCTGCTCCGCTCCGGACCCCTCCTCCTGCCTCGTACCGGACTAGAGGTTCCCCTCTGAATGGAGTCAGGTTCGGCTTGAACTCTTCTCCACGTCCTTCGTGCTCCCCAGGCACCATCGGGATTATCTTCCCCAACAGTACCAACAGCATTCTTCGTCGTTGATGTGCAAGGTAACTATAGCGTGCTTCTCGGGCGTGACTGGATTCACGCAAATTGTTGTATTCCTTCTACTTTGCACCAATGCCTGATACAGTGGGACGGCGATGACATAGAAGTCATACCAAAAGACACTTCGGCCCAGGTAGCATTGGCCGATTTGTCCATCGACACCATCCACAACAAAGTAGAGTGTCTATCAGGTAGAGACCTTTTAGATTACAACTTCGTTAGCATATCCGGGGGATGTTTCGTAATAGTGTCTGTAAAGCCGGCTGGTGTAGCACGGCTATTTCTAAATTAGTAGCCATGTCAAGAAAAGGTAATATTGATTGGCTGAAGTCTTGCGTAGAGCAATATCGGTCTTCTAAAGATGGTATTGCCAAAGCCATTGAAGATTTTAGAGAAGTAGGGAAATTAGGACAAGGGTTTTCGTCGACTGATCCTATAGAAGAAGTCGATATAGGCAATGGTGACATTCCAAGGCTGACTTTTGTAAACAAAAATTTATAGGCTGATGAGAAGGCCAAAGTAATAAAGCTACTTCGGTCGTACGTTGATTGTTTCACATGGGAATATAGTGAGATGCCCGGATTAAGCTGCGGGCTCGTAGAGGATCGGCTGCCTATTAAACTCGGCTTTAGGCCTTAAAAACAGCCGCCTCGTCGCTTTAATTCGGCCGTGTATGACCGAGTTAAAGAGGAGGTGGAATGGTTATTCAAAGGTGAGTTTATTAGGCCATGCAGGTATGCTGAATGGGTCGCTAATATTGTGCCTGTAGAGAAGAAAGGGAGCGGCAAAATATGAGTTTGCATTGATTTCAGGGATCCAAAAAGGACACTCCGAAAGACGAAAATCATATGCCGATAGCCGACATGTTGATCAACGATGCTTGAGGACACAAGGTACTAAATTTTCTTGATGGCAACGCTGGTTATAATAAAATTTTTATGGCTGAAGAGTATGTCTACAAGACAACCTTTCGATGTTGTGGTTTTGTCGGCTTGTTTGAGTGAGTCGTTATGAATTTTGGTTTAAAGAATGTTGGCACTACATATCAACGTGCTATGAACTTGATCTTTCATGACTTGCTAGGAGTTATGTTAGAAGTATACATATATGATGTTGTGGTCAAATCCGACGCTATGGGAAACCACTTAGCCGATTTTAAAGTTGCCTTTGATAGGATGCGGCAATATGGCTTGAAGATGAACCCGCTCAAATGTGCTTTTGGCGTGTCAGCGGGCAAGTTATTAGGGTTCATGATTCATGAAAGATGGATTGAAATCGATCCTAAGAGGCTTGAAAATATTAGAAACTTCGCAGCGCCGACATGCAAGAAAGATGTGCAAAAGTTGCTAGGCAAGATGAATTATTTGCGTCGCTTTATATCTAACTTGTCTGGCAAAATCGATGCTTTTGTCCCTATACTCCGGCTAAAGAATGAAGCTGAGTTCACTTGGGTGGAAAGCCAGCAAAGCGCCTTTGAAAATATTAAAGAGTGCTTGTCATCACCACCCGTGGTGAGAGCGCCAAAAACCAAAATTCTGTTTCGGTTCTACATCGCTGTAAAAGATAGCGTGATAGGAGTCGTGCATTGCGTCACTATCTTCTTCCTACTACATGCATTGTCGCTTGCAAAACCGATGTCATAAAATACATGTTGCAAAGGCCAATTCTAAGTGGAAGAATCATAAAGTGGGCTTACGCTTTGATTGAGTACGATTTGTCTTATGAGCCTCTAAGAGCTATGAAAGGCCAAATTGTCACTAATTTTGTAGTTGATCACCACGTAGAAGTCAATTGGGGTAACGATATTGCTCTAATTGAGGTAGTGTCATGGAAACTTTATTTTGATGATTCATCTTGTAAGAATGGCCAAGGTATCTGGGTAGTTCTCATATCACCTAGTGGCATGCACTTTGAAACCTCAGCCCGTTTAGAATTTCCTTCTACTAATAACCAAGCTGAATATGAAGCTTTATTACTAGGGCTTGAATTGCTGGAATCCATAGGTGCCAAAATGTTCATGCATAAGGTAATTCTCTGTTAGTAGTGCAACAAGTAGCTAAAAGTGCTCAATGTTTTAATGGCTTGCTAAATAGCTACTTGGATAAATGTTTAGACATAATTGCAACTTTCGATGACTTTAAAAATTTTCATGTGTCAAGAAAAGCCAACTCAATTGCGAATGATTTGGCTCAGCAAGTATTTGGCTATCAAGTCAGGAGAGGAAAATTTTCTATACAGAAAAGGTCAATGCTTGAATTCACTACTGAAGTCGGGAACTTTGAGCTGGTGCGAGGCCTGCTTGACCCTCCAGATCAGACCTCTCCGATCACTGAAGGGTGTAGTGTGCCGGGATCCTCGCGTCAGAGCACTTCATCCACCGAAGGGTCCTGCGCACCAGAGCCTTTGCGCTAAATCCTTCTAGACAACAGAAGTCTTCGGGAACCGGACTCCTCCGATGGAAGGCTTCGGTCTGATCGGCTCCACACGGCCGATCTAGTCAGCCTTCGGCAGAAATAGTAAAGGCCCAGGGGCACTCCGTAGTTAGCAATTTAGACATCACTGTAACACCCCAAATTTCCAAAGAAATAAAATAAAATTTATTTATATTTTTCTGAAAAGGATTATTCTTGAATTTCCTTTAAAGCTATAAACACCCAAATAAACTAAAACCTAGATAAAATATCGAAACCTGAGCCTAAGAAAATTTATATGTGTTCCCAAGGCCAAGACATATTTTGAGAATTTTTACAAATTTTTACCACCCTTGGAAGTAACACTAATATTTTAAATCAATTTCAGCAATTATTTAAACAGTAACAGCCCACCCTTTCCCATTTCCCCCTCAACCGGCCGGACCAGCTCGCTCAACCCCACGCCCCTCTCTACCATGCGGGCCCCGCTTGTCAGTGACCCCCCTCTCTCTCCACGCGCACGCCCGGATCAGGCCCACCTATCGGCGCCAACCCTCCCCCCGGCCGAGCCCGACCCCACCGGTCAGAACCCACCATTGCCACGCCCGCACCCGTACCCGCCCACTGACAGTGGCCCCCGCCCGTTAGGCCCATCTTCCTCCTCGCGCCACCCCCAAACTTCACTATCTTGATGACCTCGCTCCACAATCCGCTCGCGCCGGCCCCCTCCCAACAAATTGGCACCACGTTATTGCTCCCTGAGATCCGCCAGTCGTTTCCCCCCATTAAGTGACGCGTTTAAGCCCCAGGATCACAGCGCGCATGCATGGCAATACCTCGCCGGCGATAGTGAATGCCCTCCCTCGGCTTTCCATGTATACACTGGCTGTTTACCCCCACCAGCATCTCTATTTAAACCCTTGGCACCGCCGCGTTCACCCCCTCGCTAGCACTTGGACCGAACCCGAACGAAACACATGTGACACCCCTTTTAACGCCACGCTACCGCCCGCACTCCAGCCATCGCTCGCCATCGCTGTTGGCGTAAAAGATTACGCTAACAGGTTTCTGTAGAAAAGAAACTAACAAACGAAGTGTTTGCGAAGCAAACTGTTCTAAGCCTCCGAAAGGATAATAACTTAGAATAGTTCGAAAGTGTATATTGATTCACTTGTAATCGGTCCTCATTACAGGATGAAATGGGGGGTATTTATAGGCCTAAACATTAAGGAAAAGACCTATTTACCCCTCTATTACAACCGACATTAAGGAAACTATTCAGTTTCCTTAATAGGGCTAAAATGGTAAAAGACTAATCTAATAGGATAGAAGATAAGTCTTCCATCTTAGCTGGCAGAAAAAGATCCTGAAAGGCTTTGGTTCGAAGGCATACTTCGAACCAATGCCTGCCTTCGGGCTTCGAACCAGGTTCTGGGCATCTTCGAAGATGGTCTTCGTACAATCTTCGAACTGGTTGACTGTCTTCATGCTGCTTTGGCAATAACCCCGAAGATGAGATATTTTCCCCCAACAGTAGCCCCTCGAATACGCTTCTCCGTTCGACCTGTAACGTTAGGAGAGCAGTATACGGAAAGAAAAGATAACCAATCATAGGGGTTATTGATTTTTGTTTTATCTCCGAAATACATGAAGATATGAACTTCGAATCAGTCATAAGATAATTACTTTTCGAACTATCTTAGAACTGACTCAGGAAGTTCGAAAGTCTTTTTAGACTTAGAAAATATAACCGTTAGTTTCTGTTTCTAACGGAGTTGTACGAAGCGTTATTTTCGGAGAAAAATAACAGGCGGGAATGCGAAAGGGCAGAGCCCAAACGGTAACAAACGGAAAGTTAGACTATAAATAAAGAACTCCAGAACTTACTCGATTACCTTTTCACTGCTTCCTCTCAGTCAAAAGCCTTTTGAGCCCTTTGAGTTCTTGAGCACTAACTTTCGAGTTCTTGAGCCCTAGTCTCCACTCTCTCAGATCGATCCAGCGATTGCGATGGCGAAGACCAAAGGCTCTGCACCTCCTTCAACCTTGGTTCGTCAACAAGCGACTGCGGCAGCGGCAGCGGCAACAGTGGCGGCGACGCCTTCGATGCAGGCGACATCTTCCATGGCGGCAAAGGGAAAAAATCCCCAAATCGCCGATGATCAAGGTCTGTGCCCTCCATCGATCAAATATTTGGACCAATCCTTTGAATTAGGACCTTCAACCTGCAAAAGAGAGTCCCTGGCAATGGCAGCAGGAGGAAATATTGGTGCGGGAGTTATGATTCGAAAACCAGGGAAAGAAGTGATTCCAGTGCCTAGACCCGGAGAAGTAGTAGTGTTCGAAGCCTTTTTCGAAGCCGGTTTGGGTCTTCCTGCAGTGGACTTCCTGGCAGAGGTACTCGAACTGTTCCACATAACTCTCCCTCAATTATCTCCGAACGCAGTAGCTAGATTAGCTATTTTTGAATGGGCCTTAAGAGCCGAAGGTTGTGAGGGGAGGGCTGAAATCTTCGCAGCATTGCATAGAGCAACTTGTCAGCCGAAGACCTTCGTAGGCTCCGGAGGTGAAAAAGTAGTGGTTGCCTTCGGAAGCATCAATTTCAGGCTTCGAGATGAATACGCTCTGCGATTCCCTGCTAAAGCCATCAATGCTAGATGGTATACTGATTGGGTGCTGAAATGGTTCTATGCCGAAGTCGGGGCAAGCAATCCTCTGGCTGGACCTCTTAAAGAAATCCAGTTCCGAAAAGAAGCTTTGGTGCGTCCTGACGAAGGCCAATTCGAAGCCCGTCTGAACTTGCTTGAAAAAGTTAGCCGAAGACTCAGTATGCGGGATTTGGCCGAAGAGTTCATTGGTCTTCAAATTCCTCCGTTGATGGCTGACTGGCCTATTATCTTCGAAGATGATTCCGAAGGTGGCCTTCGGAGAATTAACTTGACTTCAAGTCCTACAGGTAACTTCGAAAACAACATGCATTAAACATATTTACTTCGAAGAAAAACTGACTTGAATTATTTATTTTGTAGAATCTTCAGCCCCTGTTACTTCAGAACAGATTATAAGGGCTTCGGAAAAAATCTTGGGTGTTCCAACTCCGACTGAAAAAGAGTGGCGAATTAAGCTGGTTGGGAGTTGGGAAAGATTTAACAGAGTTTGGGGAATGCTGAAACTCACTCCTCCCCCTCTGATGGATTGGGCGCCTTTGGAGAAAGGGCCTCAAAAAAGGAAAGCCGAAGCCGGAACTTCAAGTTCAGCAAAAACTCCGGTGAAGAGGGTGGCTCGGAAGCCGAAGAACCTCGCACCTTTAGATCCTATACCTTCGAGCTCCAGAGCTTCCGTTTCCGATTCCCAAGAAGAAGTGGAAAGGTTACTTGTGCGCCTACTGGAAGAGAATGAAACTCAAAGGGCCGCACAAACCGGAGTACCTGCGAACGTACCGGAGTCCGGAGAAAATGTTGATCAACCAAGGACTTCGGTAGTTCAAGAAGATGTAGCTCAGGACGAAGTTCCTGTGGATGAAAGTGGGGTCGAAGTCACTATGGCTTCGATTCCCGACGAAGCAGCAAGGACTACCCAGGACGATGCTCCTGTAGTCCATGATTCAACGGCTGATTCAGATGAAGAATTAGCTTTCGATCCACCAATCAGTCCGACAACGACTCCTCCACGGACTGCCGAAGGTAGATTTCGAAGAACTTTTGTATTTATTTGAATTTTTATACTATGTATAATACTTTTGATTGTTTTGCAGAACCCACTCCTATGGAAGAAGTCCGCCAGGAGGAAATAATTCCCGAACCATCGACGACTTCGGAGCCAGCCCCAAGAGTTACTCAAAAGGGGCCTGGAAGAGGCAAAAGACAAATAGAGCCCCTGCCTGCTATAAGCTCCGAATCAACTCCGTCTGATTCAACAGACGAGAGCCAATCTTCCAGGGAGGTTCGAACTCCAGTGGCTCCGAAGTCCGCAGGCCAAAGCTCCGGTCCTTCATTGAACGAAGATGACCAAGAGGCAATAAGCATGCTCCCCTTGCTGGCTCCTTTCTTAGGGCAAACAACTGGTCTTCGGACTTTGCTTGAACCTTTGGATCGAGCTAGTCGTGAGATAGGGGAGACTGAATTAGTGGCCATCCTGCGCAAGGCTGACAGGACGGAGCTTAATGCCATTATTGAACGTACAGCTTATCAGGTATGAAACAACTGCAAATTATTATAGAATTTATCTTCGAATGAATATTTACTTTGATTTTTACTTTGGCAGCAAACTGTCTTGGCCCGAGCTGCAAGTCTATGCAATGACGAAGAAATCGCTCGGCTTCGGGAAGAAAATAGCACTCTTCGAAGGAATTTTAACATCTCTGAAAGTCGAGTGACTCAAATGGATAATATAATATTAACAGAGCGAAGGGCCAGGCAAAGCTTGGAGGCTGTAAAGAAAGAGCTCGAAGCGGAAAGGATTGTGCTTCGAGCAGAAGTTGACAAACTACGGACGGAGCATGCTACTGCAGGATCTAGGCTCGTCCGGCTTGAAGAGGAAGCTAGCCAATTGTTGACACAGAAAAATACTTTGACCACTGAGAATGCTAGGCTTTCTGGGGTTTTGGACGAAGTTACTTCGGCAAAGGATGCGCTGAATGAAGATAAGTTGAAGTCTGAGAAGGTGGCTGCGGAGATTATGAATCAGTTGTTAGAAGTCTTGGAGTACTTCGGTACTACTGGAATTCTCCCTTCTGATGATAACATCAGCCTTCTGCGCCGGTTGAAAAGGATCCAAGGGGTGGCGAAGCAGATGAAGACGGCGGGCATTAGATACGGAGAACTCTCCGGACATGTGTCTGCTGTTGGTCTGCTTCGCTATTACGAGGATTTGGGCCGATCAATAACTCCGGACGCAGGAAGAGGTCCAATCACCTTCGACGACGACCGACTTCTCAAACCTTCCGAAGGCGTAGCTGCTGCTTGGCGGGCCTTCCAAACTTCGTGGAGAGCCGAAGGTCGATCTGCGATCAAGGCTTGGATTGATGAAGGCCAACGCCAGAAGCATGTTCGAAGCCAAGCTTCGAGCAGCCAACCTCCTTCAAACCCACAGGTTTAGGAATGTTTTAGGATTTTTAACCGTGTAAAGCTTTGTGCTTGTAATCATTTATCAATGAAAATCTTGTTTGTTATATTTTTAGGCTTTGCCTCTTATCGAAGATATCGAAGTGTTAGAGCTTAACAGCGAACTTCGCTCATTGTGGAACACTTTCGAGCTTCTAAAGAGTTATAAGCGTCCTCGATTTCTTATCCCTCGAGATGACTCCGGCGTTATTGCGCCCGAAGTAATCAAAGACGTATTGTCTTATATTAAAGAAGAAGATAAAGAGAGCGACGCAAACACCTCGTCTTCTGAAGACACTAATTGGTCCGAAGACGAAGGTGAAGCCCAAAATAAAAAATCTGAAGATCTTAGAAGCTGGGAGAGAAGCCCCGAGCGGCTTCGAACTTGGGCCGAACTTCAACAAGAACAGAAGGATTTTAGAGCTTCGAAGGGGAGAAAGAGAGTTAAACGTAAAGTTCTTAGAACTTCCGATGTTGGAACTAGTCGTTCCACCCCTAGCTCTCGGGACCGAAGAGGTCTCCGATTCCTTCTTGGTATAGATACCAATTTTTCATAATGTAATTTGTAAATACATTTGTTTTGATAATGAATGCCGATTTAAAATTGTCTCCATATTTACTAGCCCCTCTTTGGGTATAAGCAACTTCGAACTGTATTCGAAGATGGTTATGCGCAAAGAAAAAACTTCGGAGTACAATTTTTTGGGGGTTCGGAGCCCCTCTGTCATTTTAAAGATCTTTTGAAACCTTATGAAATATCTTCGACTATTTGTAGTCAAAAGAATGGTAACTTGGTACCTTTGTTTGCTTTACGAAAGAAATCAATTAAGATAACTTCGAGGACACTTTAGTGTCTTAAGAAATTTGCAGAAATCTACCAGCCGGAGCTTGGATTTCGCAGAAATTGTAGCCACCTTCGGCTATTTTTTTGCAGAAGTCTACCAGCCGGAGCTTGGACTTCGCAGAATTTGGCCACTTGGGCTCTTTTTTGCAGAAGTCTACCAGCCGGAGCTTGGACTTCGCAGAATTTGGCCACCTTCGGCTCTTTTTTGCAGAAGTCTACCAGCCGGAGCTTGGACTTCGCAGAATTTGGCCACCTTCGGCTCTTTTTACGGAAGTCTGACAAGCTGCAGCTTGGACTCCGCAGATTTTGGCCACCTTCGGCTCTTTTTACGGAAGTCTACCAGCCGAAGCTTGGACTCCGTAGAATGTGGTATTGGCTCTTTTACGGATGCCTACAAGGTATCAGCTTGGGCTCCGGATGGATTTCAGCCACCACACCGGAGGCTTCGACTTTAAGGGTTCGAAGTCCGGAAATACAGCCCTGCTTAATACACTTCCCTCTCGAACGACTTCCGTCCCAGCGCGTCCGCTCGGGAGACTAGGAGCGTCAAGGGGAAGGCAAGCCACAGGGTGTATGCTTTATTAATTTAGAGGTGATTACAAGCGAATTACAAGGAGCCCTTATGCGAAGTATCGCTTTAGGTGCTCCGCATGCCAAGTATGTGCTAACTCTTCACCTTCTAAATTAGCTAATTTAAATGAACCAGGGCGCCCCGAGCGGACGATTAGATATGGACCTTCCCATTTATTGCCTAACTTCCCTGGTGCTATAATGCTTCGTAGAACAAGATGACCCGGTCTTAACTCGCTGAGCTTAACCTTCGGGTCATACCAAGTCTTCGTCTGCTGATGATACTTTGATAAATTGGCTACAGCTCGAAGCCTTGTTTCTTCTGACAAATCTAACGAAGCTTGTCTTTCTTCTTCGATGTCTGGTTCGGTGCTGCGAAGTGATCCTCCTTTGAGCTCCGTTGGAGTCATGGCTTCATCTCCGAATAGTAGTCTGAACGGAGTAAAACCTGTGGACCTTGTTTGCGTAGTCCGAATGGACCACAGAATCTTCGGAAGCTCTTCGGTCCACAGTCCCTTTGATAATCCTACTATTCTTCGATTTAGCCCTGATAAGATATTTCCATTGGCTCGCTCAACTGCTCCATTCGACTGAGGATGTCTCACTGCAGCAAAACATAGTTGAATGCCTAGGTCTTCGCAAAACTTCCTGAAGGGTTCTGCGTCGAACTAGTGTTCCATTATCAACTGTGAGATATCTAGGCACTCCGAACCGGCAAATAATGTTTTTCCAGAAGAATTTCTGTACATTATTCGAAGTGATAGCTGTTAAGGGTTCTGCTTCCACCCACTTAGAGAAATATTCAATAGCTACCACTGCGAACTTCAGATTTCCCTTTGCTGACGGAAAGGGACCAATTAGATCCATACCCCATCTGGCCATAGGCCATACCGGAGCAATGACTTGAAGAGCTGTTGGTGGGCGATGACTCCGTCGACCCATCCACTGGCATCCTTGGCAAGTGCGGACTAAGCTCTCCGCATCAGCTGTTATTGTGGGCCAATAAAGCCCCTGGCGAAGTGTTTTTCCTGCCAGAGCTCTAGGGGCTAAATGGCTTCCACAAAGGCCTTCGTGAATTTCTCGAAGAATTTCTTGGCCTTCGGCTTGAGATATACATCGGAGTAGAGGGGAACATACTCCGGCCTTGTATAATATACCGTTGATTAGCTGATAGTTTCTTGCTCTGAGCTTTAATCTTGACAATTGGGGCTCTTCGGGCAAATTTGTTCCTCCTTGCAAGAGTTCTATGATTGAATCCTTCCAATCTGCACTAGGAATGCAGAGAATCTCTGCAGAAGCAACTTGTGGCACCGAAGGTATATTGAGCTCCTCATAGAAAGCTTCGTCAGGCACATCCACAGCTCCGGCAGCAGCCTTCGCTAAAATGTCCGCTTGCACGTTTTCAGCTCTTGGTATACTCCGAATGGAAATACCCTTGAAATGTGCTTCGATCTTGCGAATTTCTTCCAAATACTTTGCAAGCTGTGGATGTCGGACCTGAAAACTTTTGTCTACGTGCCCTGCTACTATCTGAGAATCTGTTTTTATAATTATTCTTGTAGCCCCTAGAGCACGTGCTTTCCGAAGTCCCAATAATATTCCTTCGTACTCCGCTATATTATTGGTAGACTTAAAGTTGAGTCTTGCGGAGTACATTGCTCTTTGCCCTGACGGTGAAATTAATACTGCCCCAATGCCTGCTCCGGATGCTTGAAAAGCCCCATCGGAGTAAATAGTCCAAACTCCATCATCTGATTTCTCCGGAGTCAACTTCGCAGGTGGAGTCCACTCTGCTACGAAGTCTGCTAGAACTTGAGATTTGATAGCTGTCCTTGCCAGGAAAGATATGCCAAAGGGTGCTAGCTCTACTGCCCATTTTCCAATCCTTCCAGTGGAATCTTTGCTTCGGAGCATATCTCCTAAAGGATACGAAGTTGGTACAATTACATTATGAGCCAAAAAATAATGTCTTAGCTTCCTCGAAGCCATTATCAGAGCATAAACGAACTTTTCAAGTTCGGAGTATCTTGTCTTCGCTCCTGACAATGCTTCGGATACAAAATAGACAGGATTTTGGACCAACTTCCCATTGATATCTGCTTCTCTGACAAGGACTGCGCTGACAGCTGAACCTGTAGCTGCAAGATATAGGAGTAGGGTTTCGTCCGCAATAGGCACCGTGAGTGTAGCAAGATTGCTGAGATAATCTTTAATATCTTCGAAGCTTTTCTGACACTCCGGTGTCCATGCAAAATCTTCGGACCCTTTCAAAGCTTTAAATATTGGCAAGCTCCTCTCCGCAGACCTTGATAAAAACCTGCTAAGTGCGGCCAGACGTCCAGTCAGCTTTTGCACTTGCTTTAAATTCTCCGGAGGAGCCATCTTCTGCAGCGCAGTTATTTGAGTAGGGCTAGCTTCAATTCCCCTGCTTGAAACTAAGTACCCTAACAACTTTCCAGCCTTAGCTCCGAATATACATTTTTCGGGGTTAAGGCGGATCCCACATGCCCGAAGGCTATTGAATGTTTCTGCTAAGTCTAGGCTATGTTGGTGCTTTAAAGCACTCTTTATTACAATATCATCCATATAGGCCTCCACATTGCGACCTAATTGATGACCTAGAGCCTTAGCAACTAATCTTGAAAAAGTAGCCCCGGCATTTCTTAGGCCGAAGGGCATTCTTACATAGCAGAAGACTCCCGAAGGAGTTACAAAGCTCGTCTTGATTTCATCTTCGCGCTTCAACCATATTTGATGATATCCGGAGTACGCGTCGAGGAAGCTTAGTAACTCCGAACCTGCAGTGGAGTCAACTAGTTGATCAATTCGGGGCATGGGGTAGGGGTCACGTGGGCACGCTTTATTCAAAGATGTGAAATCAATGCACATGCGCCACTTTCCGGAAGACTTCTTCCTGACGAAGACTGGGTTGGCTAGCCATTCTGTATGGGCCACCTCTCTGATAATCCCAGCCTTCAACAGTTTTTCAACTTCGTCCTTAGCTAGAGCAGCTCTCTCTGCGGACATCTTCCGGAGCCCTTGTCGAACAGGCCGGGCCTTCGGGTTTACAAGCAAGCTGTGCTCAATAATATCCCGATCGACTCCGGTGATATCTTCGTCAGACCAGGCGAAGACATCCAAATTTTCTCCTACAACCTTTTCCAAGGAAGTTGCAACTTCGGGAGGTAAATCTTTACCAAACTGAAAAGTGTATTCTTTACCATCTTTGACAATGATCTTCGTTGCAATCTCTCCTTCGGGACTTGGTCTTGGAAACGACTTCTTCGAAGCTTCGGAGGAGGCTGAAAAAATTTCTCCATTATCTTGGACACTGTTTACTTGCCTCGGATCAAGAGGAGGACCATGGCCATATTCTGCTCTCCGAGCTATGGCTTGATCTCCGAAGACTGTCAGAACTCCTGATTGTGTGGGCATCTTCATGCACAAGTAATTGTGATGCGCCACAGCTCCGAACTGATTCAACATGCCTCGGCCAAAGATAACATTATAAGCATACGGGGCATCCACCACATCAAAGATAACTTCTTCAGTTCGGGCTAGTAAACCTTCTCCGAAGGTTACTTCCAGGCCTATCTGGCCAAGTGCATCTAGCGGGGGTCCTGCGAAGCCTTGCAGAGGACGAGCCGCTGGAAGGAGATGCTTCCGGGAAATGCATAACTGATCGAAGGCTTGTACAAATATGATATCTGCGGAGCTACCTCCGTCAATTAGCACCCTTCGAACTTCTGTCCCCGCAATATCAGCAGTAATAACCAATGGATCTGCATGCGGGAACTTGATACCAGCTGCATCCTCCGCAGAGAAAGATATTGGAACATGAGACCACTCCGGCATTGCAGCTGCAGATGACGAAGTTCCAATGTGGCCTACTTCTCGAACGTACTCTCTTCGCTGTCTCTTGGACATGCTTCCGAGGGTACCTCCTCCGGAGATAGGGAGAACTACTCTCTTCCCTCTATCTTGCCCTTCTTCTTGCTTCGGAGGTGGCATAACATTGGCCACCGGAGGATGCCTTGCAGCATCAAGATTTTCTATCCGCGCCACAGCTTGGACCGGCTCCGAGCGCACTGCTTCTTGTGGACTTCGGTCGGTACTACCTCGACCCGAAGTTCTCTCCAAGTATTCTCCCCGAAGGGTAAGAATAGCCTTGCAGGTGTCAGTTGCATGGCTTCGGTTCTCTCCATGAATACAGCAAAAAAGGGTCTGGCCCTTGCCAGCCGTTTTCCCTGGCGGCCTCCAGCCGCTGGACTTGTTCCCTGCAGACTGTGGAGCTCTTGGTGCAAACTTCTGCGGGGGTGCAATGTTTAAGACCTCAGAGCGAGGGTGCTTTTGCCCTCTTCTTCTATCATGTTGCACTTCGAAGACTGGTTCTTGCGGCTGAGCCGAAGTCTTCACCTCTGCTTTAACTTCTGTCAACACTGTCGAAGTAGCAGTAGTCCTCCGAAGCCAACCTTCTTCCGACTTCGAGTACTCCTCGAAGTACGACATCAACTGTGATACTGTGGTGATGCTCTTCCGATGCAATTTATCCAGAAGGCCTTTATGACTGACGCCTTCCCGAGCTGCATCAACCACCGAAGATATGGACAGCCCCCGAATTTGCGACTTCGTGTGAGCGAAGCGCTTGAAGTACTGCCTCAAAGTTTCTCCGGGGAGCTGTTTCACTTGGAAAAGGCTTCCTGTCGACATGGGGGGCACGAAGGTGCCCTGAAAGTTACTTATGAACTTCTTCTTCAACTGTGACCATGAAGTGATTGATCCTGGTTTTAAAGACCAGAACCATCTCAACGCCACTCCTTGAAGGGCTAACGGGAAGCACTTCGCCATAGTTTCTCTGTCTCCGCCACTAGCTTCAATTGCTAGGGCATAAGAACGCGCAAACTCACTGGGATCTTCGTCTCCGGCATACTTGCTAAGCTTCGAAGCTTTGAACCTCGGATCGAAGCGAACCTTCTGAAGCTCGGGATGCAACGGAGATTCATTGTCGTAAGAGGCGTTCTCCGGGGCTTCGGGATAGTCAAGATCGTCGTCTTCGCGCACTTCGGGGATAGCTGGGGTGGCTTGAGGGCGAAGCCTGTTCGCAGCCTCCTGTCGCCACCTCGCTACCTCGGCTTGAAGATTGGCCATTTGAGTGGCCATATCTCGAAGGATATCTTCTTCTCCTCCGGAAGGACCTTCCGGGTCTTGAGAACTGGTATGATCAGTTCCAATCGGAATGGAGGGTGGCAGAGTGGCTCCGGGCGGTCGGAGTGTAGAAGGGGTTGGTGGAGAGGTTTCGTATCCTCGAGGGATAGAAGCCCCTTGCGGAGTTAGAGGTGGAGGGATAGTCGAAGACCCTCCGACTTCGACTGTGTCGAAGGGTATCTCTCCGGAGATCCGAGAGGACCTCCGAGTAGGATTGCGAGGTGCGCTCCGCTTAGGAGGCATGATGCAAAAGGTTGGTAGAGAACGAAGTTTTTTGGACTAAGTTCCCCACGGACGGCGCCAACTGTTGGCGTAAAAGATTACGCTAACAGGTTTCTGTAGAAAAGAAACTAACAAACGAAGTGTTTGCGAAGCAAACTGTTCTAAGCCTCCGAAAGGATAATAACTTAGAATAGTTCGAAAGTGTATATTGATTCACTTGTAATCGGTCCTCATTACAGGATGAAATGGGGGGTATTTATAGGCCTAAACATTAAGGAAAAGACCTATTTACCCCTCTATTACAACCGACATTAAGGAAACTATTCAGTTTCCTTAATAGGGCTAAAATGGTAAAAGACTAATCTAATAGGATAGAAGATAAGTCTTCCATCTTAGCTGGCAGAAAAAGATCCTGAAAGGCTTTGGTTCGAAGGCATACTTCGAACCAATGCCTGCCTTCGGGCTTCGAACCAGGTTCTGGGCATCTTCGAAGATGGTCTTCGTACAATCTTCGAACTGGTTGACTGTCTTCATGCTGCTTTGGCAATAACCCCGAAGATGAGATATTTTCCCCCAACAATCGCTGGAGCCCTCCTCCATCCTCGACGACCGCATCAGTGCGATCACCGACGCCACCCTGACCTTAGCCACAACTCCTTCGCCGCTAAAGACCGCTGGAACTCCATTGCCGATGAGGACCCGAACACCTTCGTCACCCCCGCTCATCGCCGGCTGCAACCCGACGACCCCAAGCCTCACTAACGGTACCCTCTTGACCCCCGCACTGTACTGGTTCCATTTTAGCCCTTAGCGCCGACCGTCGTCGCTCGCCGTGGCCGCTAGCCCATCGCCGTCGCCGGAGAAGATGACCGGCATGGGTAAAGTACCCATGTCGTGTTGGATTCAACCACAGTCGTGTGATCTAGGTTGGACTGTAGGGATTAAATCGTTTGTTCGGTTTAATCTGGCCCATCAGATCTCAGCGAAGCGGTACGCTTTAATCTGGATCGTCCATTAGTATTTAAAACCCGCATTAAATCTAGGCCATCCATCGCGTACCGGTTCGATCTTTTAATCACAGTCGTCCATTTTCATTTAAACCGCTCGCCTCGCCCTCGCGCGTCCGATCAGGATCTGACGGCTGATCTGGATCCGGTTGACGCGCATAGTGCGCGGGTTCATGGTGGATTCAGTTCACCATGGACCGACGACTATTTTTAGTTTAATTTAAATTCCAGAAATTGTTTTTAACTTTAAAAATTCATATCTTGCTCATTTTAACTCCAAATTTGACCATTTCAATTTCAAAAAATTTATATTTTTATTCTCTACATGATTATGCAATAAAAACAGTAGGTTTACCTTGGACATTTTATTTTTATTTAATAAAGTATTTAAAAACACTTTAGGGTAAATTCATAATTCTTTTCAGAAAAATCTAGAACTCCATAAAATCGTCTTAACAATTTAGATAATAATTTCAGAGTGTTTAATAACTTTATTTCACTTATTTTTAACCCAATCAAAACCTTTATGTTTATTGTGTGATTTTGGGTTGTTTAATTGAATGTAATGTTTATTATGCGTATCGAGATGACTACGACACCGCCAAGGAGACGGAATATTACCCGGAGGTTGCACATTCTCCTTTCGCCGAGTAAGGCAAGTCATCAAACTAATTTTTCAGCATATTGAACCTAGTTTTCTTAAATTATCGCTGAAACACATAGGTTATACATGAATTAGTCAAGATTGAAAGCCTTACATTATATTTATTTAGATCCCCGACCTTGAAGTGCAAACCCAAGCCAAGCTCTTGAGCCTAAACTCCTTATCACCATATTATTAGTACTATTAGATAGTGTCCAATGTATTGGCACAATCGCTATAGGTTAAAAATGAGTTGTAGAGATTTGGATTCTATTATATGATCCCCGTTACTCTTACCCTTGGAATTCTGTTAGTTATGGAGTTTTGGTTAATTGTGTAAGCATGATGGGTTCCTGGTGCAAGCTAGGGCATTGGTCGGTAGCACCCGGGGCACTATAAGGACCGGTCTGCGGGATCTGTTGCAATACATTTCCGTACTAACCACAAGTCTAGTGGGTAAGTCCTAACTAAGGTATGAATTGTTCCAACTCGAGGAACCTCTTGGATATGGGTCAAGCAGCACCTGCAAGTGGCTTGTACCGACGTGGTGCAAAAGGGGGTGAGACGTTAGCTCGGAGTGGCCAGGCACGCCGATGAAACCTAGAGCGGGTGTTATCGGCATGGAGCATTTCATGCTGAAGAAGATGTCATCATGTAGCTCGATTTTCATAGTTTCTCTTTAAAGTTTGTGCTTATGTAATAATGTGGTCTGCGAACTACAGATGATCGACCATATGTATGTTGTCGCATGATGAACATATTGTTATTATTGTTTTTCTGTGTAAATTCAATAAAGTTCCGATTTCATAAAATCGGGGCGTCGCAAGATGGTATCAGAGCCGACTTGACTGTAGGAGGCCAAACGGACTAGCCTAACGCTTAGTTTTGTCCAAATCTATTTCATGAAAATCTATTTCATCATTTTTTCCTCCCCCTTACTCGTTTTAACTTGTTTATTTGTAGATGCCTGTCCACCACATCCACAACTTTTGCCGGCACTTCGAGGGATTCATCCGGGAGCTCCGGTTGATTGTGACCTTCCTTGGGTTCACTTTCGAGCCCAAAGAGTTCCATGGAGTCTACATGGAGGAGTTCGCATGTCCTTGTGACATTTCCGTCATGATCCATGGGTCCGGCGACCACCTGCCATACTTCACGGCAGCATTCGGAGGCCGACCTTCGACGTCACGTGCCAGCGCACCGCCCTCCAGGCTCTCATGAAGCTGAGGATGATCTACGACGATCGTCTTCGGGACTCGTCATTCCGGGTAGTATCGATGCATACTCCCAGCGCCCACCACAGCATCTATGTCGAGCTCCTCTCCGACCATGACCTGGTCATGGCCCGACAGACCCGTCTCCTCTAGGCCATGGACAAACTCCACACTGAGGTCGTGCTCGACGCCGAGAAGCACCACGATGCAGTCGAGTTCCTTCGTCAAGAGACGAAGGACTTGATCCAGCGGAACGGCGAGCTATAGCGCAAGATCATCCGACTACAGAAGGACATCGCGGAGATGCTTCCCCTCGTCCTGAAGAGGAAAAAGCCCATCTGTGAGGCAGCCCCTCGCCGCAAGAGGATCACGCCACCGCTATCACCCACCGGACCATCTATCTCCAGCGCCACTACACCACGCCCCGCCATCATGGTCGATGTCACGCCCCAATTTAATAAAACCAGGGATTTATTGAAATTTCCATAGAAAATCAATAAACACAAGACGTTCATCACACGACTACGTACAATACGCCCATCATTCATGGTTCGTAGACCATATTAATACAAAAGAGTTAAGTAAAGAGAAACTAATAAAATAACTCCTCTAAATGAACGCCTTCTTCCAGTCTTGTGCCTTAACTGGGTCGCTACTCCAGACCTTTGCCCTCCTCGTAGTAGACTTCCTCTGGTGGTGTAAGTCAACGGGGGTGAGTACAGTCGTACTCAGCAAGCCATCGAATGCAATTATAATGCATGGTAATAACAAGGAAGGTAGTGTCTTACTTTTGCGGAAAAGCACAATTTGTAAAGCAATTAATGTAATCAAGTTATTATTGCAGAAAAGTAAACATGAGTCATGCATCATCTTTCATCATCTTCTACCTCAAGGGGTACAGTCAGCCCACCCCTCGCTCAACAGTCCTTACATGCAATGAATAACACATACATTCATATAACAGTAAACTAATTGCGAGAGGTCACACAACCCGCCCTTGACCGTGGGCTCGGCTTTTCGAAAAGATTTATAACTCTGAACAGAGGTGTACTACTGTACCCACAAGGCACTCATTTCCCGCACACCGCAGTGTGTTAAATGACTCCTGTCATGAGAAGCTCATGCCAAAACCTTCAGCATGG
>JAAALK010000288.1:50494424-50700051 GCA_019279435.1 Zizania palustris
GCATACCAAAATGAAACAGGACAATTTACTCAATTTCAAATCAGAATCTAGAACTAGAGTCAATTTTCAGACAATGAATAGTAAATACTGAAATCAGCAAGAAGTAATTGAAAACTGAAGATCCAGATTGAGATTCCTTTTCTATCTCTCAACAGATCAAGTTCAGAATATGATATACATTAATATTCCTGTAAATTCATGCATCTAATCAAGCAAAAACCAAAGAACATGAATATATCTCTAAATGACAGCACTGTTTCCTATCCGACACTCAACCGAAACACATACTCATCTCTTTAGCAGAAATACAGAGCCAACACAACTGATCACATCAACTGATTCAGAGTAGACAAAACTAAATCAAAACTATCCACAAAGCTTGGAACAGAATTTTCAACAAAGAATCAACCACATCAAAAACCTCATGCAGAAGGTTGACTATCAATACTGTATCAAAACAGACACAATGAGTTTAATTCTCCATCACGTGACAAACACTACTGCTAATTCTTTCTACCATTCAGCATTAACCAAATGTCCTGAAATTCACCAAGTACTTTGCTCAAATTTGAATTCAGAGAATCTGTACTGAAACTATTGTGAAGTTACTGCATCAGATCCAATAAACTGAGATGACAAAGTTCAGTACATACAGCAATGAAGCAAACTATTGTATGACATTAATCTGAATGTTGCAGTAGGAAATTTTCTCAACAAAAGACAGAGTACTGGATGAAATAGAAACATTCAGAATCTACTGTTCACTGCTAAACATTGAATGATATGACAACAACTTTCAAATTCAGCACATTAGCATCATCCAAAACCTTCTTCAATGAATTACCAATATGGAATTATTATCTAGTCATGAACCTTTGAACTAATATTGAATTCACAAAGACTACTGCAAGATCTCAACAAACATCCAGATCTGATTGAAGAACATGACATCTGATTAACCAGAGCTAAAACATCTTCTATTTAGAACTACTGCAGTAATCAACTACACAAGAAAAGAATCAGCAAAACTAGATGATATCAAAGCAGATTCTGTACCACAAAATGAAACTGCAATCAACACTGGATCAAATCAATCAACTATATCTTCTTGAACAATTTCTGTGAACTTTCAGCAATCGGATGATGAACAGGGATTGCAAGTTGTCGGCAACAAAAACAGCTGCGCTTTCCAGCGAGTGAAGATGAACAGCGTCGGAAGAATTGTCAGCAAGAGCTGTAGAAATTTCGGCAAAAACAGCAGCAACGCACTGTATACAATCATGCGCAGGAAGAAAGTTCTCGGAAGAACACTTCAGCAGGCAACAGCAAATTGAATTCTGTTTGAGAGAATGTTCTAGCAAAAACCAGCCTGACAAATCTTTCGGATGATAACAATTGCAAGCCAACATCAATTTGGATTCTATCTCACGAAGGTTCGGGTTCCCTTGTCCGTAAACAAAAACTCTGCTAGCAGAAGAAATCAACCAACGTGTTGCATATTTGGCAACACAAAAATGCAGAGGCAAATTTCATTCTAGAAGCAAAGTTGAAATCGAATTGTCTTTCAAAATGAAGGTTCTGGATATGCTCTCAACAAGTATTCAGAATACATCTATATGAGATCACACAGCAAAATTACTTCAGATCATCTTCAACTTGCAGATTAAAAGAAGAAAAGCTTATCTGAAATCTGAAAATATCTAGAGGAAGCACCAAAACAAATCCAGAAACCTCATTTATATCAGCAAAAGAAATACTCAGACATACAGAAATTTGATGCAAATTTCGAAAATGGATAATTCACAACTTGTACTACGAAAAGTGTATAGACATCCACATATATTTCTGTAGCAAAATTGCAAGAAAATTGGAGTTCAAAATTGCATCCAGGAAGGGAATACCTCCAGCGCTACGCACTGTTCTTCATCCGCTGAGCTGTAGCTTTTGTTGGCAGCGCACTATGCATTATCACGGCAAAAATCTCATGAGAATCATCTCTCGGTAGAACCAGCTCTAGAGGCAAAAGTGAAATTGATGTTTTGATTATTCTGGATGGATGTTCCACGAAGTACTGTTGCGGAGGAAGCTTCGGAGTCCCAGGATTCCGCGCACCCTTCCGCAAGAGACTTCAAATACAGGTCAAGGGCCTCTCTCGCCTTCCACCACCCCCTGCGGCTAGGAGTGCACCCTTCGGCAAGGGGCTTCGGGCGCACAGCGAAGGCCTCCGAAGCCCTAGGGGCTACGAGGCGAGCTCTTCAACCGCGCGAAGCCGCTCGGTCTCCGGATCAAGTCGAGCTTCCGAAGGTATGTACATAGCTCGAAGTCCCGCTTCGTTCTACAAAGAAGCAGAAATTGTTTCATTAAACCTCTGAAGCCTTGCTTCGCTTTATTTAAAATCGAAGTTTTGCTTCACCTTATTTAAAAACCGAAGCCTCACTTCGCTTTGCAAAAACCGGAGCACTCCTCCGAAGGCTACATAGCGCCTTCGAGCCCGTAGCAATGGGCTGCAAGACTACCTCGGGCGATGGCTTGAGGCGTCTAGGACTTCCGGGCGACGGCTCGATGTGTTCGGGATTCCAGGCTCTAGCCTGATGCATACCAGGGTCGTAGGAGGCCTAGGGTCGTAGGTGGCCCAGAGTCGAAGGTGGCTCAACCTATCACCGGTTCGGTGAATCCACACCACCCATTCCTTTCATTAAGTACAGGATCAAGCTGAGAAGCCTTGCTTCGCTATCTGAACATGCTTCGAAGTCTTGCTTCACGTGTCAAAATCTAATCTAAGATTTAAGCATACTGAGGCCATGCTCCGCCTAAAATTTAAATGCACTTCGGAGCCCTGCTCGTGCATATTTCCTATCTAAAACCAAGCATGCCGAAGCCATGCTTCGCTTAATTTGAGTACGCTGAAGCCTTGCTTCGCTTCAAATTAAAGTGTTTGAAGCCCAAAACATGCCTCTGATCGACACGATACAAGCGTCCAAAGCCGCCCAAGGCGCACCCCTTCGCATTTTATAATTGTGCGCACCGGCAATGCCTAAGTCCCTAACCACCACACGCAAGGAGGACCGAGATATGTATGCGAAGTGTGCGAATGAAATGCGCAGTACGAGCGTGATAAGCTAAACATTCGGAACACACAATTCGTGCGAAGCATGCGGGCGAAGTATGCAAACATAACATCAATTCCATTCATTGATCGAGGTATGTATGCAAAGTGTGCGAATGAAATGCACAGTACGAGCGTGACAAGCTAAACGTTCGGAACACACAATTCGTGCGAAGCATGCGGGCACAGTATGCAAATATAACATAAATTCCATTCATTGAATTCTAAAAGCGAAGTATGTTACAAATATACTTCGAGAACTAAAAACTACGAGTAATCTGTGTCTAAGCCTAGGAAAAAGCGAGCTCGAGGCCCTGACATGTTCGGCCCTCGCTTGCTCTTCTTTCGGGTAGAGCCCCCTCGGCTGGACGAAGCCCCATCGGAGCCTGACCTCCCACGGTCGGACCGTCCATGCTTCGAAGCCCGCAGATCTCGTCTTTCTCTTTGTAGGTTGGTCCAAGCCTAGAGAGCAGGCAGTGCCGCATCAAAGGCAGAAAAGTGTAGGGCTTCGTCGCCTTGTAAGGCCGTACCCGAAGACTGCACCCCCTCCCCACTTAAGCCTACTTCAAAACAGCTCAAGTCTGGTGAAGATGAAGAACTCCGAAAGGGCTACGTCTTCACGGTAGCTAGCAGCTCCTGAGCTACTTCGGGAATAGCTTCACCCCTAGGACCCTCAGAAGTTTGAACCGAGAGGGGCCTTCGAACCTAGCTACTTCTGTGGGATCGGAATGGTGACTAGAGGGGTGAATAGGCACCTCGACTAATTCTCGTGAATCAGATGGCCTATTCAAATCACCCAACGCTCCTCCAAAAGTTCAGATTCAAATTAAACCAACCAATACGAATCAGAGCAACAATATCTTTACCAATTCAGAAAACTTGGTTAACACTTGAACTTGACACTTGAGCTGAGACTAGACACCAGAAATCAATCAAATTAACCAAACCCTCTTCATATCAAATGCTTCCTTCAAACAGCCACTTTACAATGCTATTTCATATCTATATCAGATTTTGAACTCAGAGGTAAACAAACTCCATCATCTAAACAAACTGCAACAAATTCAAGGATGAGCTCAAACTATAAACTGAAATGGAAAATACACTTCTGAAAATTAACAGTGATTTGAGAGGTAATTATGAATTGAAACAAGATTGTGATTTCAGAAAACAGAACTGGACTGAAACAATTTAATTTAAATCTGAAAACAACTTGCAGTTTAACAACTCACTTCAAAACAGAAATTTCAGACATTCATATTCAGAACAAGATTTGATATATTGGCACAAACAAGATGTGAAACAGAACTAAAAACAGTACTAACAGATTCAGTTTAGTTTGTCAACTTCAGTTCAAATAACTTCAAGCAGAATTCAATTGAAAATACAGTTTCTGAAATTTTCTAGACATTGAACAGTATCACAGATTCACTTCAACACACAAATAAATGTTTGCACAGATTTCAGTTTAGTGTTTTAGAGAACTAGACAAACATCTCATTCAGAACAGAACTAAAATGTGTATTGAACAGATATTGAACAGAGTTTCAGGTGGAACTAAAAACTACAGCAATGCTAGTTGAAATCAATCAATTCTTTGTAACACAAGCTTCAAGACATGTAATAGTGCAAACTCATATTCAGTGAGCAGCCCATAAGATAATTCAGACCAAATCCAGAGAAATGCTATAACTGAGTTTACTCTTTTATCAACTTTGTTTCTGATCTAAATAAAAAGCACTTGAAGACTTATCTGAAACTCCATTACCACAAACACAAAATCAGAATACAAGTACTGCAGTACTGTAGCTTGAGTTTAATCAAATTCAAGTTCAAATAAAAGGATGGATTAACTTAACAGTTTAACAGATAATATCAAACTAAATCAAATCACACTGGAGACACTTTGAATAAACATATAATGCAACTTTTAGACAGGTAACTTCTATTCAAACAAAATCTGAATCATGTTGTATGATGAACAGTAAATACACACACATATTTTTGGCATCAATTAAACACTCAAAAGGTTTATCAGAATATATGCTTGAGACAATTCACAGATTATAATATTTCAGAACAACTTTGCTGAGCTGAAGGCTGATCACAGCATCCAAAAACTGAAGAACAGAATTAATCCTTACAGCAGAATAGAAACAACATTTCAGATAATAAACAGTACTTGCTCATTTTTCATTTTCAGAATATGCTGAGAAGGAATTTTTCATTTGCAGTACACAGAGCAAGTTTCAATACCTATGATGACAAACTAATGAAGATCAAGAGATATTTCATTCATAGACTCAAAACTTCAAACAGTTGGTAAGTATAAAGATCAAACACACAATTTGAAAGTGTAAATACAGAACCAACTCAAGAATTTAACAACATTTAGTTAGAAGATGAAAAACTCTACAAAGCTTCCTATCACACTGAATCAACACATAAAAATTTATGTAGTCATTCAGTCACAACAAAAGATTGCTCAATCAGAAATCACTGTTCATAGTAATGAAAATAGAGAGAACAACTATTTAGAGACAAGAATCTCAAATCATAAAAACAGTGAATAGTTCAGGCACAAAATCAATTTCTCAACAACTTTGGATGTATCAAGTTCACTGTAATGAATAAACACAGAATAAGAGAGAAAACTGAGATAAAATCTCACAGCAGAGTACCTTAAACACTGTTGTCCATTCGAAAAGGGCTGCAGGAAATTTGATTGAAGAACTCAGGAGCAGATCCAGTTCGGAATCACCCTAACCTTGGAGATCTTCAAGCAGAATGATTAGTCTTTTCAACAGTAGCATGCAGGAGAAAGAAACAGATAAAACTTCAGATAACTTGGCTCACAAGTAAGAGAGAACAACCACCAGCCAAGATTTTTTTTTTGTATTGCATAAAATGGACAGCCACGTTGGGTGAGGATGCCCCTTTTTATAGGCCCACCCAAGAATGGCAACATTACATGTAACCCCTTGAAATGTTCAGATTTACACATCGAGACAAATTTTAGTTCTGAAAATTACTCACTTAGCCTCTATTACTCTTTATTACAAAATGACTCAATAATTTTAATATATTTTCAGAATTGTGATATCCTGAAAAAGATACTAAAATATTACACTCTACTCTAAATTCCTCAAAATAAAATGAATCCTAATTATTGTATTTAAAACATTTAGTGATTTGACGGTTTTCAGCAAAAACTGACAAAGCCTTCCCGATCGTTGACGACCGTCGTCAGTCCGCGAACTCGACTGCCAGCAAGTCTCTCTTGCTCTCGATCCCTCGAGCCGCCTTGTCACTTGAACTAGCTTCCCTTTCGCTGACTCGATCGATCTCTTGCTCTTGATCAAACTCCATCTCATGTCCTGCTCGGTCTCCATGCATAAAACTGAGTCCACTCTCAACTTCGACTGACACCCTCGACCATCTGGCATTAGACTCCCCATATAACCCTGATGCCTTGCCATCGACAGTTGACGAGAACTCAAGCCTGCACACACGAGACAAACACAGACAAACACACATATCCAAACATCCAGACACAAACTCATGACAAACACCCCGTCAATCACTCATCATAACCTTGAACCATAGTGACGACCCTCACTAGGTTCTTTAATCTCCCCCTTGATGAGTCCATTGACAATTCAAGATCAAAAGAAGGTTAAAGCAAAAATTCAGCACACAAGTGACCATGAAAGCTCTAAAGAGAGCAAAAATAAGAAACATGTCACTTGACAAGGATGGATGATAGAGCAAAAACTACCTCAAAAGCTAAACTACCTCAAAAGCTTAAAGATCAACAAAAGTTCATGAACTCTCCCCCTTTGGCAATGCAGACATCAAGATAGCCCCATGAGTTGAGAGAGTAAAGTGTACATGCAATGCTTCCAGAATATGATTAAGTCCAATTACAGTACAAATACTTTTTGTGCCTCACAAACTGTCCTAGCTAACTGTGTGACAAGCTTGAATGTACACAATCTAAATATCAGTATGAGCAAGTATTTTGATGTTTAAGCAAACAAAAGCATCACTACCCAGACTAGCATACTAGACATGGCAAGGTAAGAGATACAAAAGCTAGTCAAAAACAAACTTGAAAAGCACATCCCACTACAAGGAGCTGCAGTAAACTTGATATGCAAGAAAATTAAACTTTTTATCCCTTTTTAATGCCAGGGGTTATTTACAAGTCAACTTTATGCTAACCGATCAAGCCAAGCCTAGGATAAACCATCGGAAGCTTAAGGCATTGATCATGGTATACACTTCAATGTCCCAGTTCAAACCAAAGTGCAATGGTAAGCAGTCTAGAACAAAGTAGTGCGACTACGCAAACCCACCTGGATCTTTTCAATTTTATCACAACTTAAGTATTTTTTGTTTCATTTTCATCATTGTCATTTTTCATTTTTCCATTGTTTTTAGTTTTGAACATAACAAGATCAAGTTGCGTACGAGCATCCAAGTGAAAAGGACAAAGCTATCAAGAAAGTAATGAATAGCAAAAGCACCCTAGACTATTCATGCTAGTTTCTAGACTTAGTATTGACCATTTTCAAGTTTTCACAAAGAAAAGCCATGCTCAAGACATATAGATAGATGATTTCATTCTAAGCATAATCAAACAAGAGTAGAAGACAGAAATGTAAAGAGCACACTAATGCATGTACATGTGTTTGGTCCTAGAATGCTATACTAGGTTGTTTGCTAAGCTAATTGCACTTGTGTTATTGCAAAACAATGGAACTCATGAAAAATCCAACCCAAGTCCCGCAAAGTAGAAACCATCCACAAAATCTGTGCGCAACAGCTAGCGACAGCTACATATTTAGCCTCAGCTGTAGATTGTGCAAAGCTAGACTATTTGCGTGAAGACAAACACACAAGAGACGAACCCAGAAAATGATATGTCCTAGAAGTACTCTTGTGATCAATACGGCATCCAGCAAAGTCAGCATCAGAAAAACCTCTCAAGCATAATGAAGATAATGCAGAATACCAAATTCAAGAGTGTGCTTGAGGTACCTTAGAATGCGCTTGATAGCGTTATGAAGTGAAGCCCTGGGAGAAGCCTGATAACGAGCGTACAAACACACAACAAAGTGTATATTCGACCTCGTAGCTGTTAAGTAAAGGAGGGATCCGATCATACTGTGATACTCCTCCTGGTCCACTTCTTCTCTGTCTTCATCTGGATCAAGTGCAATAGAAGTACCCATCGGGGTAGCAAGAGGTTTTGCATCTGACATGTCAAAGCATTTTAGCAGGTCTTTAGTGTATTTTGTTTGATGGACAAATGTTCCTTGTTTGCTTTGCTTGATTTGCAAACCAAGGAAGAAAGTCAGCTCGCCCATCATCGACATCTCGAATTCCCTGCTCATGGATTAAACAAACTCCGTGACAAGAGTATGAGATGAACCACCAAATATTATATCATCAACATATATTTGAACGAGTAAGAAATCTTTTCCATGCATGAGAGTGAACAAAGTCTTGTCAACTGAGCCCATTTTGTACCCGTGCTCAATCAAGAACGTCCTAAGGCAGTCGTACCAGGCCCTCGAAGCTTGCTTGAGCCCGTATAGAGCTTTGTGAAGTTTAAAGACTCTATTGGGGTACTTGGGATTCTCAAAGCCAGGAGGCTGCTTAACATACACGTCCTCTCCTATGAAACCATTTAGGAAAGTGCTTTTTACATCCATTTGAAAGAGTTTAAAGCCACGCGAAGATGCAAAAGCAAGCAAGATCCTAATGGCCTCAAGTCGAGCTACCGATTTAAAAGTTTCTCCAAAATCAACCCCCTCGACTTGAGAATACCCTTGAGCCACAAGCCTAGCCTTGTTTCTTACTATAGCCCCATCCTCCTCCTGTTTGTTTTTGAAAATCCATTTTGTTCCAATGATGTGAATGTTAGGGGGTGGATCAACGAGAATTCAAACTTGATTTCTATCAAAATTTTCAAGTTCCTCATGCATGGCGTTGATCCAACTCGCATCAGACAAAGCATGACTAACATCCAATGGTTCAAAATTTGCAACAAAAGTAGAATCAACGAAATGAGCATGAGATCGGTTTACTTGTTCATTTAGCTCACCCATGATCTGATCTAGAGGATGCATTCTTTGAATACGAAGCGGTGCTTCTCTCTGCGATAGAATCTCCCCCTCAACTCTTGCCGAAGTTTCTCCAAGCTTCTAGAAGTAGAATCTTCAGGTCCTCTTGTCGAAGTAGACGCAGCTTCTGGAGTTGCCATAGAGGGAGGTAGTGGTATAGCATCGAGATCTTCACCATCTGATGGTTCTTCTTCCTCAAAAAGTGTTTCACTCATATCATTCTCACTTGCAAGTTCAAGATTACTACTAACACATGGAGAAGTTTCATCAAAGGGTACATCACAAGATTCAATTATAGTGTTAGTTTCAAGATTGAAAACATGATAAGAGTGACCATTCAAAGAATAGCCCAAAAAGATCCCATCAGATGCGCGTGATTCAAATTTGTCCAAATTACCTCAATTTAGGATGAAGCAATGGTAACCAAACACTCTGAAGTGAGTGACCTTGGGCTTCCTCCCAAAGCGAAGTTCATAAGAAGTCACATTCAACAAAGAGCACAAAAAGATCCCGTTGGAGATGTAGCATGTTGTACTCATGGCTTCAGCCCAAAATTTTCTAGGAGTCCTATGCTCGTTGAGCATCGTCCTAGCCATCTCCACAAGTGTGTGATTTTTCCTCTCAACCACACCATTTTGTTGAGGGACTCTAGGTGCAGAAAACTGATGTTTAATTCCATGTTCAAGGCAAAATTCTGCAAAACAGCTATTCTTGAACTCGGTGCCGTTGTCGCTTCAAATAGCTTTCATTGCACCAGGGAGTACATTGAATAGCCTCAATGCTAAGCTCTGAAAGTGTATGAACACTTCATCCTTGCTCACAAGAAAGAGAACCCAAGAGTAACGAGAGTAGTTGTCAACAACAACAAGAACGCACCATTTTCCGCCTAATGAGCTAACCCGGGATAGACCAACAGTATCCATGTGAAGAAGCTCACCGGGTCGCTTAGTCATTACCATGTTTATGGGGGAATGCAAGGAGGCAACCATTTTTTCCAAGACGACATGGAGCACAAATTAGGTTCTGTTGGCGTAAAAGATTACGCTAACAGGTTTCTGTAGAAAAGAAACTAACAAACGAAGTGTTTGTGAAGCAAACTGTTCTAAGCCTCCGAAAGGATAATAGCTTAGAATAGTTCGAAAGTGTGTATTGGATCCTTTGTAATCGGTCCTCATTACAGGGTGAAATGGGGGGTATTTATAGGCCTAAACATTAAGGAAAAGACCTATTTACCCTTCTATTACAACCGACATTAAGGAAACTATTCGGTTTCCTTAATAGGGCTAAAATGGTAAAAGACTAATCTAATAGGATAGAAGATAAGTCTTCCATCTTAGCTGGCAGAAAAGATCCTGAAGGGCTTTGGTTCGAAGACATACTTCGAACCAGTGCCTGTCTTCGGGCTTCGAACCAGGTTCTGAGCATCTTCGAAGAAGGTCTTCGGACAATCTTCGAACTAGTTGGCTGTCTTCATGTTGCTTTGGCAATAACCCCGAAGATGAGATATTTTCCCCCAACAGTAGCCCCTCGAATACGCTTCTCCGTTCGACCTGTAACGTTAGGAGAGCAGTATACGGAAAGAAAAGATAACCAATCATAGGGGTTATTGATTTTCGTTTTATCTCCGAAATACATGAAGATATGAACTTCGAATCAGTCATAAGGTAATTATTTTTCGAACTATCTTAGAACTGACTCAGGAAGTTCGAAAGTCTTTTTAGTCTTAGAAAAAATAGCCGTTAGTTTCTGTTTCTAACGGAAGTTATACGAGGCGTTATTTTCGGAGGAGAGTAACAGGCGGGAATGCGAAAGGGCAGAGTCCAAACGGTAACAAACGGAAAGATTAGGCTATAAATAAAGAGCCCAAAACTTACCCAATTACCTTTTCACCGCTTTCTCTCAGTCAAAAGCTTTTTTAGCCCTTTGAGTTCTTGAGCCCTAGCTTTCGAGTTCTTGAGCCCTAGTCTCCATTCCCTCAGATCAGTTCAGCAATCGCGATGGCAAAGACCAAGGGATCTGCGCCTCCTTCGGCTCTGGCTCGGCAACAGGCGGCCGCAGCAGCAGCGGCGGCGACATTGGCGGCGGCACCCTCGATGCAGGTGGGATCATCCATGGCGGCAAGGGGGAGAAATCCCCAAATCCCCGACGACCAAGGTCTGTGCCCACCCTCTACCAAGTACTTGGATCAATCTTTTGAGTTGGGGCCGTCTACCTGCAAGAAAGAGTCTTTGGCAATCACAGCGGGGGGAAAGATTAGTGATGGTGTTATGATTCGGAAGCCGGGCAAAGAATCGATTCCATCACCGAGACCCGGAGAAGTCGTAGTGTTCGAAGCTTTTTTCGAAGCGGGCTTGGGTCTCCCGGCTGTGGATTTCTTGGCCGAAGTACTTGACTTGTTCCATGTAACCCTCCCCCAGCTGTCTCCGAATGCTGTAGCCAGATTAGCTATCTTCGAATGGGCACTGAGAGCCGAAGGTTGTGAGGGGAGGGCTGAAATCTTCGCTGCGCTTCATAGAGCAACTTGTCAGCCAAAGACCTTCGTAGGCTCCGGAGGTGAAAAAGTGGTGGTTTCCTTCGGAAGCATCAATTTTAGACTTCGCGATGAATATGCGTTGCAATTCCCTGCTAAGGCCATCAACGCTAGATGGTACACCGATTGGGTTCTGAGGTGGTTTTATGCCGAAGTTGGAGTGAGGAGTCCTCTGGCCGGTCCCCTCAAGGAAATCCAGTTCCGGAAGGAAGCCTTAGTGCAACCTGACGAAGGCCAACTCGAAGCTCGCCTCAACTTGCTCCAAAAAATCAGCAAAAGGTTGAGCATGCGGGACTTAGCCGAAGAGTTCCTCGGACTGCAAATTCCTCCGTTGATGGCCAACTGGCCTATCGTCTTCGAAGATGACTCGGAAGGCGGTCTTCGCAAGATTAACTATACTTCGAGCCCTGCAGGTAACTTCGAAACCAACATGCATAGCACATACTTACTTCAAAGAAAGACTAACTCGAATTATTTTTTAGCTTCTTCAGCCCCTATTACTTCAGAGCAAATTGTAAGGGCTTCGGAGAAGATTCTGGGTGCTCCAACTCCGTCGGAAAAAGAATGGCGAATCAAATTAGTCGGAAGTTGGGAGAGATTTAACAGAGTATGGGGAATGCTGGAGTTAACTCCACCCCCTCTGATGGATTGGGTGCCTCAGGAGAAAGGCCCCAAGAAAAGAGTAGCTGAAGCCGGAGCTTCAGGTTCAGCAAAGACTCCGGTGAAGAAGGTGGCTCGAAAGCCAAAGAATCTCGCACCTTTGGATCCTGCTCCTTCAAGCTCAAGAACCTCACTTTCTGGTTCTAAAGAGGATGAAGGTATTTTATTAGTAAAATTAATTGATGAAGATGCAGCTCAACGAAGTATTCACATTGAAGATACTGCAGGTATTCCGGAGCCCCAAGCCAACATCGAAGAAGTAAGAGCTCCGGATACCCAAGAAGAACAAATTGAAGCCCCTATGGGTGTAGATGAGGCCGAAGTGCCTGCGAACGTACCAGAGTCTGGAGATAATGCTGATCAACCAATGACTTCGGTAGTTCAAGAAGATACAACTCAGGCCGGAGTTCCTGTGGATGAAGGTGGAGTCGAAGTCACTATGGCTTCGATTCTCGAAGAAGTAACGAGGACTCTTCAGGACGATGCTCCTGCAGTCCAAGATTTAGCGGCTGATTCGGATGAGGACTACACTTTTGATCCTCCGATCAGTCCGGTGCTCGATATTCCAGAGAATGTCGAAGGTAAATTTTGCATAATTCTTATCAATTTTTGCAAAATTATTCAATGTGTAACATTTTTGTTTTTTCAGAGCCTCCTGTTGTCGAAGCATCTCTCGAAGATACAATTCAAAGACCTTCGACGACTTTGGAGCCACAACCGGGTGTTACTCTACCGGGGCCTGGAAGAGGAAAAAGACACATAGAGCCTCTCCCTGCTCAAGGATCGACTTCATCTGAGTCAACAGATGAAAGTGAATCGACTGAGGGGGGGCCATCTTCAGAAGTTCCAAGGGCCTCAGAAGAACCCTCCGGACCCTCGCTAAGCAGAGCTGATCGGAAGGCTTCAGTAATGCTTCCTCTCATAACTCCATTTTTGGAGGAGAAAACCGAACTTGGGACTTTGGTTAAACCTTTGGGTGAAGCCAGTCGCAAAGTCGGGGAAACAGAACTGGTAGCCCTTTTAAGCAGAGCGAAGGGTTCGGAGCTTAATATTGCTGTGGAAAGAGCAGCTTATCAGGTATAAAGCATCTTCGAACCAAATAATGAATTATATATGAATAATTTCTTATTCCAGTTTTTCTTTTTTCTTAGCAAGCAGTCTTAGCCCGCGCTGCGGCTTTGTCGAACGAAAACAAAATTGCTCAACTTCGGGAAGAGAACGAAACGCTTCAACGAAATTTTAACTTCTCCGAAGGTCGAGTAGCTCAGATGGACAATGTAATATCAGCAGAGCGAAGGGCTAGGAAAAGCTTGGAGGCTGCAAAGAAAGAGCTCGAAGCAGAAAGAATTGTGCTTCGGGCAGAGATTGAAAGACTGCGGACGGAGGATGCTGCCAAAGGGTCTGAACTTGTAAGGCTACAAGAAGAAGCTGGCCAACTCCGGACTCAGAAGAATGCTTTGACTACGGAGAATGCTAGAATCTCCGGAGTTTTAGCAGAAACGACTTCGGTCAAGGATGCACTTAATGCGGAAAAGCTCAAGTCTGAGAAGGTGGCTTCGGAGGTCATCGAACAGATGCTAGGTGTCTTGGAGTACTTCGGTACTACTGGATCACTACCTTCGGATGACAATGTAACTCTGCTGCGCCGGCTAAAAAGGATCCAAGGAGCAGCGAAGCAAATGAAGACGGTAGGCATGCGTTATGGAGAACTCTCCGGACAAGTGTCTGCCCTTGGAATACTTCGCTACTACGAGGATTTGGGCCGAACAATCACTCCGAGCACAGAGGGCTCCATCATCTTCGACGACGCGAGACTTTTGACTCCTTCCGAAGGCGTAGCTACTGCTTGGCGAGCCTTCCAGACTTCGTGGAGAGCCGAAGGTCGATCTGCGATCAAGGCTTGGATTGATGAAGGCCAACGCCAAAAGCAAGTTCGAAGCCAAGCTTCGAGCAGTCAGCCTCCTCCGAACCCGCAGGTTTAGGATTATTTAGGATTTTTTGATTATGTAAAGCTGATGCTTGTAAATATTTATCAATGAAAGTCTTGTTTGTCATATTTTTAGGCTTTGCCTCTTATGGAAGATATCGAAGTGTTAGAGCTTAACAGCGAACTTCGCTCACTGTGGAACACCTTCGAACTTCTAAAGAGTTATAAGCGTCCTCGATTTCTTATTCCTCGAGATGACTCCGGCGTTATTGCGCCCGAAGTAATCAAAGACGTATTGTCTTATATCAAAGAGGAAGATAAAGAGATTGACGCAAACACCTCGTCTTCTGAAGACACTAATTGGTCCGAAGACGAAGGTGAAGCCCAAAATAAAAGATCTGAAGATCTTAGAAGCTGGGAGAGAAGCCCCGAGCGGCTTCGAACTTGGGCCGAGCTTCAACAAGAGCAGAAGGATTTTAGAGCTTCGAAGGGGAGGAAGAGAGTTAAACGTAAAGTTCTTAGAACTTCCGATGCTGGAACTAGTCGTTCCACCCCTAGCTCTCGGGACCGAAGAGGTCTCCGATTCCTTCTTGGTATAGATACCAATTTTTCATAATGTAATCTGTAAACACATTTGTTTCAATAATGGATGCCGATTTAAAATTGTCTCCATAATTACTAGCCCCTCTTTGGGATAAGCAACTTCGAACTGTATTCAAAGATGGTTATGCGCAAAGAAAAACTTCGGAGTACAATTTTTTGGGGGTTCGGAGCCCCTCTGTCATTTTAAAGATCTTTTGAAATCTTTATGAAATGTCTTCGACCTTTGTAGTTAGAAGAATGGTAACTTGGTACCTTTGTTTGTTTTACGAAAGAAATCAATTAAAATAACTTCGAGGACACTTTAGTGTCTTAAGAAATTTGTCATTTTGGACTTATATGAACAGACATTCGGAGCTCATGGCTTAAATGTTGTTTTGCTTTAGCCACCTTCGGCTGTTTTTTTTTTTTGCAGAAATCTACCAGCCAGAGCTTGGATTTCGCAGAAATTGTAGCCACCTTCGGCTATTTTTGCAGAAGTCTACCAGCCGGAGCTTGGACTTCGCAGAATTTGGCCACCTTGGGCTCTTTTTTGCAGAAGTCTACCAGCCGGAGCTTGGACTTCGCAGAATTTGGCCACCTTGGGCTCTTTTTTGCAGAAGTCTACCAGCCGGAGCTTGGACTTCGCAGAATTTGGCCACCTTGGGCTCTTTTTTGCAGAAGTCTACCAGCCGGAGCTTGGACTTCGCAGAATTTGGCCACCTTCGGCTCTTTTTACGGATGTCTGCAAGCTGCAGCTTGGACTCCGCAGATTTTGGCCACCTTCGGCTCTTTTTACGGAAGTCTACCAGCCGAAGCTTGGACTCCAGTAGAATGTGGTATTGGCTCTTTTACGGATGCCTACAAGGTATCAGCTTGGGCTCCGGATGGATTTCAGCCACCACACCGGAGGCTTCGACTTTATGGGTACGAAGTCCGGAAATACAGCCCAGCTTAATGACACTTCCCTCTCGATCGACTTCTGTCCCAGCGCGTCCGCTCGGGAAACTAGGAGTGTCAAGGGGAAGGCAACCATCAGGGTGTATGCTTTATTAATTTAGAGGTGATTACAAGCGAATTACAAGGAGCCCTTATGCGAAGTATCGCTTTAGGTGCTCCGCATGCCACGTATGTGCTAACTCTTCACCTTCTAAATTAGCTAATTTGAATGAACCAGGGCGCCCTGAGCGGACAATTAGATATGGACCTTCCCATTTATTGCCTAACTTCCCTGGTGCTATAATGCTTCGTAGAACAAGATGACCCGGCCTTAACTCGCTGAGCTTAACCTTCGGGTCGTACCAAGTCTTCGTCTGCTGATGATACTTTGATAAATTAGCTACAGCTCGAAGTCTTGTTTCTTCTGACAAATCTAACGAAGCTTGTCTTTCTTCTTCGATGTCTGGTTCGGTGCTGCGAAATGAGCCCCCTTTGAGCTCCGTTGGAGTCATAGCTTCATCTCCGAATAGTAGTCTGAACGGAGTAAAACCTGTGGACCTTGTTTGCGTAGTCCGAATGGACCACAGAATCTTCGGAAGCTCTTCGGTCCACAGTCCATTTGACAACCCTACTATTCTTCGATTTAGCCCTGATAAGATATTTCCATTGGCTCGCTCAACGGCTCCATTCGACTGAGGATGTCTCACTGCAGCAAAACATAATTGAATGCCTAGGTCTTCGCAAAACTTTCTGAAGGGTTCTGCGTCGAACTGTGTTCCATTATCAACTGTGAGATATCTAGGCACTCCGAACCGGCAAATAATGTTCTTCCAGAAGAATTTCTGTACATTATTCGAAGTGATAGCTGTTAAGGGCTCTGCTTCCACCCACTTAGAAAAATATTCAATGGCTACCACTGCGAACTTCAGATTTCCCTTTGCTAACTGGAAAGGGACCAATTAGATCCATACCCCATCTGGCCATAGGCCATACCGGAGCAATGACTTGAAGAGCTGTTGGTGGGCGATGACTCCGTCGACCCATCCACTGGCATCCTTGACAAGTGCGGACCAAGCTCTCCGCATCAGCTGTTATTGTGGGCCAATAAAGCCCCTGGCGAAGTGTTTTTCCTGCCAGAGCTCTAGGGGCTAAATGGCTTCCACAAAGGCCTTCGTGAATTTCTCGAAGAATTTCTTGGCCTTCGGCTTGAGATATACATCGGAGTAGAGGGGAACATACTCCGGCCTTGTATAATATACCGTTGATTAACTGATAGTTTCTTGCTCTGAGCTTTAATCTTGACAATTGGGGCTCTTCGGGCAAATTTGTTCCTCCTTGCAAGAGTTCTATGATCGAATCTTTCCAATCTGCACTAGGAATGCAGAGAATCTCTGCAGAAGCAACTTGTGGCACCGAAGGTATATTGAGCTCCTCATAGAAAGCTTCGTCAGGCACATCCACAGCTCCGGCAGCAGCCTTCGCTAAAATGTCCGCTTGCACGTTTTCAGTTCTTGGTATACTCCGAATGGAAATACCCTTGAAATGTGCTTCGATCTTGCGAATTTCTTCCAAGTACTTTGCAAGCTGTGGATGTCGGACTTGAAAACTTTTGTCAACGTGCCCTGCTACTATCTGAGAATCTGTTTTTATAATTATCCTTGTAGCTCCTAGAGCACGTGCTTTCCGGAGTCCCAATAAAATTCCTTCGTACTCCGCTATATTATTGGTAGACTTAAAGTTGAGTCTTGCGGAGTACATTGCTTTTTGTCCTGACGGTGAAATCAATACTGCCCCAATGCCTGCTCCTGATGCTTGGAAAGCCCCATCGGAGTAAATAGTCCAAACTCCGTCATCTGACTTCTCCGGAGTCAACTTCGCAGGTGGAGTCCACTCTGCTACGAAGTCTGCTAGGACTTGAGATTTGATAGCTGTCCTTGCCAGGAAAGATATGCCGAAGGGTGCTAGCTCTACTGCCCACTTTCCAATCCTCCCAGTGGAATCTTTGCTTCGGAGCATATCTCCTAAGGGATACGAAGTTGGTACAATTACATTATGAGCCAAAAAATAATGTCTTAGCTTTCTCGAAGCCATTATCAGAGCATAAACGAACTTTTCAAGTTCGGAGTATCTTGTCTTCGCTCCTGACAATGCTTCGGATACAAAATAGACAGGATTTTGGACCAACTTCCCATTGATATCTGCTTCTCTGACAAGAACTGCGCTGACAGCTGAACCTGTAGCTGCAAGATACAGGAGTAGGGTTTCGTCCGCAATAGGCACCGTGAGTGTAGCAAGATTGCTGAGATAATCTTTAATATCTTCGAAGCTTTTCTGACACTCCGGTGTCCATGCAAAATCTTCGGACCCTTTCAAAGCTTTAAATATTGGCAGGCTCCTCTCCGCAGACCTTGATAAAAACCTGCTAAGTGCGGCCAGACGTCCAGTCAGCTTTTGCACTTGCTTTAAATTCTCCGGAGGAGCCATCATCTGCAGCGCAGTTATTTGAGTAGGGCTAGCTTCAATTCCCCTGCTTGAAACTAAATACCCTAACAACTTTCCAGCCTTAGCTCCGAATACACATTTTTCGGGGTTAAGACGGATTCCACATGCCCGAAGGCTATTGAATGTTTCTGCTAAGTCTAGGCTATGTTGGTGCTTTAAAGCACTCTTTATTACAATATCATCCATATAGGCCTCCACATTACGGCCTAGTTGATGACCTAGAGCCTTAGCAACTAATCTTGAAAAAGTAGCCCCGGCATTTCTTAGGCCGAAGGGCATTCTTACATAGCAGAAGACTCCCGAAGGAGTTACAAAGCTCGTCTTGATTTCATCTTCGCGCTTCAACCATATTTGCTGATAACCGGAATATGCGTCGAGGAAGCTTAGTAACTCCGAACCTGCAGTGGAGTCAACTAGTTGATCAATTCGGGGCATGGGGTAGGGGTCACGTGGGCACGCTTTATTCAAAGATGTGAAATCAATGCACATGCGCCACTTTCCGGAGGATTTCTTCCTGACGAAGACTGGGTTGGCTAACCATTCTGTATGGGCCACTTCTCTGATAATCCCAGCCTTCAACAGTTTTTCAACTTCGTCCTTAGCCAGAGCAGCTCTCTCTGCGGACATCTTCCGGAGCCCTTGTCGAACAGGCCGGGCCTTCGGGTTTACAAGCAAACTGTGCTCAATAATATCCCGATCGACTCCGGTGATATCTTCGTCAGACCAGGCGAAGACATCCAAATTTTCTTCTACGACCTTTTCCAAGGAAGTTGCAACTTCGGGAGGTAAATCTTTACCAAATTGAAAAGTGTATTCTTTACCATCTTTGACAATGATCTTCGTTGCAATCTCTCCTTCGGGACTTGGTCTTGGAAATGACTTCTTCGAAGCTTCGGGAGAGGCTGAAAAAATTTCATCATTTTGAACACTGTTTACTTGCCTCGGATCAAGAGGAGGACCGTGACCATATTCTGCCCTCCGAGCCATGGCTTGATCTCCGAAGATTGTCAGAACTCCTGATTGTGTGGGCATCTTCATGCACAAGTAGTTGTGATGCGCCACAGCCCCGAACTGATTCAACATGCCTCGTCCGAAGATGACATTATAAGCATACGGGGCATCCACCACATCAAAGATAACTTCTTCAGTTCGGGCTAGTAAACCTTCTCCGAAGGTTACTTCCAGGCCTATCTGGCCAAGTGCATCTAGCGGAGGTCCTGCGAAGCCTTGCAGAGGACGAGCCGCTGGGAGGAGATGCTTCCGGGAAATGCATAACTGATCGAAGGCTTGTACAAATATGATATCTGCCGAGCTACCTCCGTCAATTAGCACCCTTCGGACTTCAGTCCCTGCAATATCAGCAGTGATAACCAATGGATCTGCATGCGGGAACTTGATACCAGCTGCATCCTCCGCAGAGAAAGATATTGGAACATGAGACCACTCCGGCATTGCAGCTGCAGATGACGAAGTCCCAATGTGGCCTACTTCTTGAACGTACTCTCTTCGCTGTCTCTTGGACATGCTTCCGAGGGTACCTCCTCCGGAGATAGGGAGAACTACTCTCTTCCCTCTATCTTGCCCTTCTTCTTGCTTTGGGGGTGGCATAACATTGGCCACCGGAGGATGCCTTGCAACATCAAAATTTTCTATCCGCGCTACAGCCTGGACCGGCTCCGAGCGCACTGCTGCTGCTGGACTTCGGTCGGTACTACCTCGACCCGAAGTTCTCTCCAAGTATTATCCCCGAAGGGTAAGAATAGCCTTGCAGGTGTCAGTTGCATGGCTTCGATTCTCTCCATGAATACAGCAAAAAAGGGTCTGGCCCTTGCCAGCCGCTTTCCCTGGCGGTTTCCAACCGCTGGACTTGTTCCCCGCAGACTGTGGAGCTCTTGGTGCAAACTTCTGCGGAGGTGCAATGTTTAAAACTTCAGAGCGAGGGTGCTTTTGCCCTCTTCTTCTATCATGTTGCACTTCGGAGACTGGTTCTGGCGGCTGTGCCGAAGTCTTCACCTCTGCTTTAACTTCTGTCAATATTGTCGAAGTAGCAGTAGTCCTCCGAAGCCAACCTTCTTCTGACTTCGAGTATTCCTCGAAGTACGACATCAGCTGTGATACTGTGGTGATGCTCTTCCGATGCAGTTTATCCAGAAGGCCTTTATGACTGACGCCTTCTCGAGCCGCATCAACCACCGAGGATGTGGACAGCCCCCGAATTTGCGACTTCGTGTGAGCGAAGCGCTTGAAGTACTGCCTCAATGTTTCTCCGGGGAGCTGTTTCACTTGGAAAAGGCTTCCTGTCGACAGGGGGGGCACGAAGGTGCCCTGAAAGTTACTTATGAACTTCTTCTTCAACTGTGACCACGAAGCGATTGATCCTGGCTTTAAAGACCAGAACCATCTCAACGCCACTCCTTGAAGGGCTAACGGGAAGCACTTCGCCATAGTTTCTCTGTCTCCACCACTAGCCTCAATCGCTAGGGCATAAGAACGTGCAAACTCACTAGGATCTTCGTCTCCGGCATATTTGCAGAGCTTCGAAGCTTTGAACTTCGGATCGAAGCGAACCTTCTGAAGCTCGGGATGCAACGGAGATTCATTGTCGTAAGAGGCGTTCTCTGGGGCTTCGGGATAATCAAGATCGTCGTCTTCGTGCACTTCGGGGATAGCTTGGGTGGCTTGAGGGCGAAGCCTGTTCGCAGCCTCTTGTCGCCACCTCGCTACCTCAGCTTGAAGATTGGCCATTTGAGTGGCCATGTCTCCAAGGCTACCTTCATCTCCTCCGGAAGGACCTTCCGGGTCTTGAGAACTGGTATGATCAGTTCGGATTGGAATGGAGGGTGGCAGAGTGGCTCCGGGCGGTCGAAGTGTGGAAGGGGTTGGCGGAGAGGTTTCGTATCCTCGAGGGATAGAAGCCCCTTGCGGAGTTTGAGGTGGAGGGATAGTCGAAGACCCTCCGACTTCGACTGTGTCGAAGGGTATCTCTCCGGAGATCCGAGAAGACCTCCGAGTAGGATTGCGAGGTGCACTCCGCTTAGGAGGCATGATGTAAGAAATTGGTAGAGAACGAAGTTTTTTGGACTAGGTTCCCCACGGACGGCGCCAACTGTTGGCGTAAAAGATTACGCTAACAGGTTTCTGTAGAAAAGAAACTAACAAACGAAGTGTTTGTGAAGCAAACTGTTCTAAGCCTCCGAAAGGATAATAGCTTAGAATAGTTCGAAAGTGTGTATTGGATCCTTTGTAATCGGTCCTCATTACAGGGTGAAATGGGGGGTATTTATAGGCCTAAACATTAAGGAAAAGACCTATTTACCCTTCTATTACAACCGACATTAAGGAAACTATTCGGTTTCCTTAATAGGGCTAAAATGGTAAAATACTAATCTAATAGGATAGAAGATAAGTCTTCCATCTTAGCTGGCAGAAAAGATCCTGAAGGGCTTTGGTTCGAAGACATACTTCGAACCAGTGCCTGTCTTCGGGCTTCGAACCAGGTTCTGAGCATCTTCGAAGAAGGTCTTCGGACAATCTTCGAACTAGTTGGCTGTCTTCATGTTGCTTTGGCAATAACCCCGAAGATGAGATATTTTCCCCCAACAGGTTCTTCTCTAATTTTAGCTTGGGTAATCCTCGGATGAGTCCTAGGGCACTCAATCTCAAAAGAAGATCAAAGCTCATGTGCCCTAGTCTCCTATGCCACATCCAAAGCTCAGAATAAGATTCAGCTAAAAGGCAATGAGAAGATCCAAATGACTTAGAGAAATAAGCTCCAAAAACTCTCCCTACTCTCAAGATTTTGCAAATGAAAGCACCAGAAGAATCAAGCACATCAGAGGCATCACGACCAAAATGAACCTCAAAGCCCTCATCAAGCAATTATGAGACAAAAGTAAATTGTACCCTAAGTCCTCAACCAAAGCAACATTAGTGAGAGTGAAATTTTCATTAATTTTGATCATACCTTGGCCTTTCACTCTACTTTTCCGATTGTTTCCAAACGTGATGCTTTCTCCATGCTGGCTGAGGTGAAGTTTGAGAACCATGAAGACTTTCCGGTCATGTGGTGCGAACACCCGAAATAAATGATCCACTTTTCCTCCAGCCTTCCATGCCTCCCCTAAGTAGAGACGGAAGATCTCGAGCACTCAGTGCTGGGTTTAGAAATAAGGTGCCTAGGTATCCAGCACTGAACTACTCGAGAGGTATGTAAAGCAAGAGACTGTATAGGATGAGAGTCATACTAAACATGAGGTCTTCTTGCAAAGTATTGAGGTCTCCTAAAATGGTTTGGACCAAAATGCCTACCTGGTCTATCATCATACGAAGCATGATATAAACCATGATGGGCATAGCCACTCATATAACTATGTGGAACCTCATAATCAGAATAAGTATGATAACCATAATCATGCAAATCAAATGAAGAATAATCATGAAAGATTAAAGCATGAGCACGACATTCATCTTTCATACATCGATGGCAAAAACCAATCAAGTGACCTACACGATGACAATAAGAGCAATGAAAAACTTTCTTGTGTGTAGGTTTATAGGTTTTTGGTGCAATTCTCACAGTTTTTCTAGGTTTTTGCTTGGAGTCTGTCTTGGGTGGTGGAATGATTATCCTTTTAGATTGGGTAGGATTTATGGCTTTCTGAGATGTATCTAAAAGGGCTCTCTCTTTCTCAAGGGTAGTAGGTATAGTGAACATAGTTTGGCTTGGGGTATTTAATGAAGTTCTCTCATAACCTGACCCAAGAGCTAACCCTACCCTATCAGCACATATTTTTTTATCCAAAAGCAAATCCATTTTTCCCTTCCCTTCAGTCCATTTGTCTACCATGGAAAGAAGGTAATCATTCTCACACTTAAGTTTTTCTACTTGCTCTCTAGCGAAGTTGAGTTGGTCCTTCAGGATGATGTAGGTGGGACATGATGGCTGCACATCCTTAGAACACTCGGCACTCTCTAATCTAGCCTTAAGCTCATCAATATGCTTATCTCTCACATTAATGCTTTCAACGAGTAAAGAACAATTCAAGCATTCATTGATGACACAAGGACTAGAATCCACCTCCAAAAGTTGCTTCTGAACATTTTCAAGTTTTTCAAGGTTTTGTGCATAAATCAGATGCAACTGAGCAAGTTCATCCATAACAACAAGACATTACTCACATTTAGCAATTTTAGACTTAGACTTCAACACAGCTAGTTCAGTAGAAAGAGATTCAATTTTAAGTTTTAGTTCCTTTTGTTCTTTAGAAGCAAGTTTAAGCAGTCTATCTTGTGAAATAATAGCATCATGTAATTCATCGTTTTGAACAAGTAACTGTTCAAGTGATAGACTAACATCAGATGAGTCAAGCTCATCGTTGCTGTGTTTGTCATTTGCCATGAAGAAAAGGCCATTGAAGTCCTTCGTCTTTTCCTTCTTTTCTTCACTCTTGCCTGGTTCTTCTTCATCAGAGCTTGGTTCTTCACTCGAGGTGTTGTCGATGTCACTAATAAGTGCAGCCACGAAATCTCTAGCCATTCTTTTTGCCACCTTTCCTCTTTTGCCTTTGAAGAAGGGTTTTTTGTCTCTTTTCTGGTATTTGTGTTCATGTTCATTCTTTGCTTTCATTTTTGGGCAATTTGATTTAATATGATTAAGATCACCGCACTCAAAACACCCTCGAAAGCCTCCTCTTCTTTGATCTCTTCTATCATTGTAGAATCTAGTGAACTTTTTGACTATAAGAGCTAGCTCTTCATCGTTCAATGTGTCCACTTGTTCTTTTGTGATAGAGACCAAAGAAGACAAGGCAAAACCCCCAGACAAAGCCCTAGATGAGGTGCCACTGCTAAAACTAGAAACTAGTGCCATGGATTGTGGCAAAGAGTTTCCAATTCCAGAACGAGATGCCTTAGCGATCTCGGTGGACTTAAGCTAACTAAAAAGTTCATCGCAAGTCAAAGTGTCAAAGCTCACAGACTCTTCAATGCTTGAGATCTTTACTTCCCATATGCTACAATCAAGAGCATATAGAAGTTTGATCGCCCTGTCATGATCCGAGTAAGCAAGCGTCCTAGTGGATCGCAAGTTACTAACAATTCCATCAAAACGTGCAAACATGGCATCTACAGATTCGCCGGGGCCTTGCACAAACATTTGGTGTTCTTGATTATAAGTGCTCTGCCTTCTAGCCTTAATCTGAGAAGTGCCTTCATGAATTGTTCTCAATGTCGTCCAGATCTCACATGCAGTTCTAAGGTGCTGGACCCTATAAAACTCATTGCGACCCAGACTGATGAACATTATGTTTCTAGCCTTGATATTACAATCGTACTATGACTTCTCAGTCTCTGAGATATGAGTTTCAGGGTTCACATATTGGGAATCAACAATGTCCCAAATGACACTTCCTTGGCTCAGTAAATAAGCCTCCATGCGCACCTTCCAATAAGCGTAGTCTCGACCATCGAACATCGGAATCTTAGAGTTCTTGTCCATGTCGCCACAAGGATCACAAACCGGTTAAGGTCAACTGGTGATCTAACCGGCTCTGATACCAATTGTAGGATCGGAATGACGACTAGAGGGGGGTGAATAGGCGCCTCGACTAATTCTCATGAATCAGATGGCCTATTCAAATCATCCAACGCTCCTCCAAAAGTTCGGATTCAAATTAAACCAACCAATACGAATCATAGAAATAATATCTTTACCAATTCAGAAAACTTGGTTAACACTTGAACTTGACACTTGAGCTGAGACTAGACACCAGAAATCAATCAAATTAACCAAACCCTCTTCAGATCAAATGCTTCCTTCAAACAACCTCTTTACAATGCTATTTCATATCTATATCAGATTTTGAACTCAGAGGTAAACAAACTCAATCATCTAAACAAACTGCAACAGATTCAAGGATGAGCCCAAACTATAAACTGAAACTGAAAATACACTTCTGAAAATTAACAGTGATTTCAGAGGTAATTATGAACTGAAACAACACTGTGATTTCAGAAAATAGATCTGAACTGAAACAATTTAATTTAAATCTGAAAACAACTTGCAGTTTAACAACTCACTTCAAAACAGAAATTTCAGACATTCATATTCAGAACAAGATTTGATATATTGGCACAAACAAGATGTGAAACAGTAATGAAAACAGTACTAACAGATTCAGTTTAGTCTGTCAACTTTAGTTCAAATAACCTCAAGCAGAAATCAATTGAAAATACAGTTTCTAAAATTTTCTAGACATTGAAGAGTATCACAGATTCACTTCAGCACACAAATAAATGTTTGCACAGATTTCAGTTTAGTGTTCAGAGAACTAGACAAACATCTCATTCAGAACAGAACTAAAATGTGTACTGAACAGATATTGAATAGAGTTTCAGGTGGAACTAAAAACTACAACAATGCTAGTTGAAATCAATCAATTCTTTGCAACACAGGCTTCAAGACCAAATCCAAAGAAATTCTACAGCTGAGTTTACTCTTTTATCAACTTTGTTTCTGATCTGAATAAAAGCACTTGAAGACTTATCTGAAACACCCTTACCACAAACACAAAATCAGAATACAAGTACTGCAGTACTGTAGCTTGAGTTTAATCAAATTCAAGTTCAGATAAAAGGATGGATTAACTTGATAGTTTAACAGATCAGAATATCAACCTGAATCAAATCACAGTGGAGACACTTTGAATAAACAGATAATGCAACTTTTAGACAGGTAAGTTATGTTCAAACAAAATATGAATCATGTTGTATGATGAGCAGTAAATACACACACATATTTTTGGCATCAATTAAACACTCACAAGGTTTATCAGAATATATGCTTGAGACAATTCACAGATTATAATATTTCAGAACAACTTTGCTGAGCTGAAGGCTGATCACAGCATCCAAAAACTGAAGAACATAATTAATCCTTACAGCAGAATAGAAACAACATTTCAGATAATAAACAGTACTTGCTCATGTTTTCATTTTCAGAATATGCTGAGAAGGAATTTTTCATTTGCAGTACACAGAGCAAGTTTCAATACCTATGATGACAAACTAATGAAGATCAAGAGATATTTCATTCATAGACTCAAAACTTCAAACAGTTGGTAAGTATAAAGATCAAACACACAATATGAAAGTGTAAATACAGAACCAACTCAAGAATTTAACAACATTTAGTTAGAAGATGAAAAACTCTACAAAGCTTCCTATCAAACTGAATCAACACATAAAAATTTATGTAGTCATTCAGTCACAACAAAAGATTGCTCAATCAGAAATCACTGTTCATAGTAATGAAAACAGAGAGAACACCAACTATTCAGAGACAAGATTTCTCAACAACTTTGGATGTATCTGTTGTAGCAATTGTGTTAGCTACAGGCCACCTTCAACCCTGGGCCACCTTCGACCAGAGGATGCATCAGGCCGGAGCCTGGAATCTCGGACTTGCCGAGCCGTCTCTCGGAAGTCTCAAAGCCCACTACTACGGGCCCTGAGGTGCTATGTAGCCTTTGGAGGGATGCTCCGGATTTTGTAAAGCGAAGCAAGGCTTCACATTTTTAAACAAAGCGAAGCAAGGCATCGGGTTTTTGATAAGATGAAGCAAGGCTTCGAATTTTTCAATAATATGGAGCAAAAGCTTGCTTTAAAGGCGAAGCAAGGCTTCGAATTTAAGGTGAAGCAGGGCTTTGATTTAAGGCGAAGCAGGGCATCGATTTTATATCAAAGTAATTGCAAAATTGTACATCGAAGTGGTACTTCGAATAGTGTACATACCTCGTAAAGTGGGTGAAAGCTTGCCTCGTAGCCCCGGGGGCTTCGACGGCCTTCGACACACGAAATGCAAAGGACGGGGAAGGCGAAGATGTCCTTCGGACTGCACCCGAAGCCCCTTGCCGAAGGGTGTGCGAAGTGAGAAAGCTTCGAAGCTCCCCCCTCAAGCGTACTTCGAGTTGCAGACAATGGCAGAGAACTTAGCCTTTAGGACTAAGGTCCCCACGGACGGCGCCAATTGTTGTAGCAATTGTGTTAGCTACAACACAGGTTTTGTATGTGTGTATACAGAGTGTAAAATGAACCTCGAAGGGTTCTCTCAGAGGGAGAAAGGATTTATACTGGTTCGGGCCTCCCCTAGGGGATAATAGCCCTATGTCCAGTTTGTGGTGGATTTGGCATGGTATGCCTCGGTGTGGAGAAGTGAACTCCAGGGTTTCATGCCCCCTAGAGAAGGTACCCTGTTACAAGGGCTTGGCCCTGCTTTTATAGGCACGCAGGCCTTAAGGAAAAGACCAAAATGCCCTCTATAAGCCCTAGGCTCATAGGGGCAAAAAGGGAAAAAAGAGCTAGCTACTGTACAAAAGTGCTTTACAGCTTTACAGACGTGTCAGGCAACGTCACTCTTGACCAGCTAAACGACATACTAGGGGCGCAGGGGCCCCCAGTATGGCTTCTACACTACTGCGGGGTGCAGATATTTCCTGGGTTCGGAGTAGGGGCCGGAGCTCTTCAGGCGGAGGCTGCAAGGGAGGCTTTGAAGTACACTCCAAAGTGGGCTTCGAAGTATACTCCGTACTGGGCTCCAAATGGGACTCCGAACTAGGGTCTAGGAGACTTGGCTTTGAATTGACTGGAAAGGGTCCGGAGACTAGCTCTGAGGAGCTCTGAAGGGAGCTCGAAGGCTAACTCCGAACAGAGCCCAAAGGTTAACTCCGAACAAGGCTCGAAGGCTAACTCTGAACAAGGCCCAGAGGCTAGCTTTGAAGTTAGCCTGAGACTTAGCTTCTGGCAATCTTTAAGGAATCTTGAGGGCTTCGCTCCGGAGGGCTCCGAAGGGCTTCGCTCCAGAGGGCTTCGAGGTGTACCTTGAGGCTTGAGAAACAGCTTCTTCAGAAAGGAACAGGCTTCGACAGTGTTGGGCTCCGGGCCGAAGGCTGTCGGAGGCTGACGTCATTTGGCCCCTGTTCAAGGGAAAACTATTCCCCCAACAGTATCAAGTTCAGTAGTAGAATTAAGATCATCTAATCAGTGCAATACTATGGGATGGGAATGGTGACTAGAGGGGGGTGAATAGGCACCTCGACTAATTTTCATGAATTAGATGGCCTTTTCAGAACACCCGACGCACCTCCAAAATCTCATATTCAAATTTAAACCAATCAATACAATATTTGAGCACCACTAGGTTGAAAATCACAATTCAGCATAGTTCAGAGTTTGGTTGGTCGAACTATTTTGTCGGAAGCTGAAGCTCCGAAGTTCACTGCCTAGATCAACAATTGATTTGCCAAGAGGAAGATATCAGAGATTGATTTGTCGAAAAAGATCAAAACGCTCACACAAAAGTTCAAATCATATTTGTAATAATGAATTAGCTTGTCACAATTGAATTCCAAATGAAATCTCAACACTTATGAAACATTCTGGACGATGAATATTAAAAGCATAGGTTCAAATTAGTTTAGAATTCAGATTTCAACTTCTTAACAATTCAAATTACAGATACAAATTTCACTCTTGATGTTAGTTCAGATTTGTAATTTGAGTTTGATTTATCACTTAATCACTATAGCTTTTCAGTTTAGACAACACACAAATTCAGCACAATACTTGATGATGAACAGTGCATATACAACTTCTAATTCAAATTAGAGATTTCAGGAACTTCAAACATAAAACTACACAGCTGTCACTACAAGAAAACATAACATTTTCGTCGGCTAAAATATCTTCCGTCGGTTTTTGGAAAAGCCGACGGAAATTAAATAACTTCCGTCGGCCTCAAGGAGCCGACGGAAGTTAATTTAACTTCCATCGGCTTTTCACAGTGGCCGATGGAAGTTAGCTGGTATTTTTCCGCGGCCGATTAGATCCCCTAACTTCCGTCGGCCAGCAGAAGTTAGGGGGTTTTTCCCCAACCGCGCGCGCGTACAGGGAGATCTAACTCCCTGTATGCGCCACACCCTATGCCTCAGCCCACGCCGCCGCCTCCCGCGCCCAGCCCGCACCGCCATCGCCTCCAGCCCGCGCCACTGCCGCCCGCCCTCACCGGCTCCCGCCTTCGGCCCGCGCCGTCGCCGCCCGCCCTCGCCGCCTCCCGCACGCGCCGCTGCCCGGCCGCCTGGCCCTCGCCCCCTGCCGGCACCGCCGGCCGCTGCCCTGGCCACTTGGCGCTCGCCTCCTGCCGGCAACGCCGCCCGCCGCCCTGGCCACCGCCCCCTCCCGGCCATCGCCGCCGACCGCCCCACCGCCGTCTCGGACGCCGCTGCCTAGCCCGCACCACCCGTCCCGGTGAGACAATGCTATTTTTTATATTGGTAAATTAATGTTTGTTTGTTTCAATGTGCATGTATGCTATTTTTTTGTTTGCTATACAATTGAGAAGCCACAATGCTATTCCTGAACAATTGAGAATTTGTTCCGATCATAGTAATTTTAGAGTAATTTATATGTACATGCATGTTTTTTACATTAATATAGTGTGAAAAGCGTGTTGGCCATTCTAGTTTACATTAATCCACCTCTTTCGTAGCTAGCTGGCCACCAATTGTGTGGTTATATGCATTGTGCATTGTACAGGGGATGTCTTTGGATTGTGTATTAATATGTTTCATATGCGATGTGCAGCCGGCCGCCGCCCGTCGCCGCCTACTGTCCTTCAGCGCCCATCGACCTCCGCCGCTCGCCGACCTCCGATCCTTCGCTGTCAAGTAAATTTTTCTTCTTTAATGTTTTGTGTATGATATTGTGATGGTAACTAACTCATTCAATGTTGTAGGTACTCCATGTTCAATGGAGTTATTGACTCGAGAGCGGTGAGAGCTCAGAAGTTAGCTCAATCGTCGCAGAGCTCCGTCGGAGTTGGCTCCAGCCGTCGTCGCTCAGAAGAAAACCCGGAGGTGGTTTAGCTGAGGGAGGAAATGAGGTGACGTGACGAGCACAACAGGCAACAACAAGAGTACTATACCGCCTGCTTAGCACAACAGCAGGCGATGATCCAAGTAAGTTTAGTTTACAGTGTTGCAGTTAAAAAGTATTCAGAAATAGGTTTAGAACTAACTGATTACATTACAACATGTGTAGCAACTAGCCCAGCAACATGGTGGTTTTCACATGTACTTGTTCCAACCACTACCTCCCCTGCCACCACCACTATCTCCTACATCACCTGAGGTACCTCCTGACATATCGTTACTTCAGATACTTAAGTTATCATTTAGAAGGGTAGTTGAGTTCGTTCTCTAATTTTGTCTATTTCTTCAGAGTTTCCGTACGCCTGGTCAGGATGGAGCCTTCGGGGCAAATGTGGATGAAGCGGGAGGTAGCGGCGGCGCCCATGACCCAAATGTGGGCGATCAGTGAGTATGGATGTGTATTGTGAAGTTTGATTGAATCTGGATGTGATATGTGATTTGATATGAATTTGAATGTGTTATGTGAATCTCGATGTGTTATGTGACTTTGTATGTGAATTTGGATGGTATATGTGAATGCGGATGTGTACTGTGACTTTGGATGTGAATTCATTTGTGTTATGTGATTTTGGATGTGATGTGTGAAGTTTGGATGTGAGATGTGATTTTGGATGTTATATGTGAAGTTTGAATGTGATTTTGGATGTGAGATGTGAATTTGGATGTGTATTGTGAATGTTATATAAATTTTGTTTGGATGTGAGTGTGAATAGGGGAACCAGGAAAAAACAAAAAAAATACTAGCTAACTTCCGTCGGCTTTGACCATAGCCGACGGAAGTTAGCTGCTTTCGGCCACGTGGGTAGAAAGGCTAACTTCCATCGGCTAGGGCCAAAGCTGACGGAAGTTAGCTACCCCTAACTTCCATCGGCCAGCCTGACCGATGGAAGTTAGCGCCCCTCTACTGACGTGGCAGAGTTCGGCGCTAACTTCCGTCAGTCACGTGAAGCCGACGGAAGTTAGCTAACTTCCGTCGGGAAAGGGCTAACTTCCGTCGGCTTTGGCCGACGGAAGTTCTCTGGATTGTTGTAGTGTGTAAACTCAGTATGGATTCAAAACATATTCTAAAAATTTTTATAGCAAACTGATGTTGAATAATATTTTCAGTGTTTCTAAAACAGTATTCAGGATACAGATTTCAGAAGTAATCTGAGCAAATACAGAAAACAGAACTGAAAACTTCCTGTAAGATGAACAGAAGATGCATATCAGATTCAGTCCACCAAATTCAATTCAAACAGATTCAATTCAAACAGTTGTTCAGTCTGAAATTCAATTGAACTTAACTTCAGAACAGGAAAATAGGATGTAGAGTAGATGCGTCATTTCTCAAAATATGTTCAGGTTGAAGATTAACAAAACTACTTCAAATCAGATAACTTCGGTACTATCTCAAACTTAAACACAGAACCTAATCAGTTTCAAATACATCAGGAATCAGAATGATTACAATCAATTTAAATCACTTCTGGAAACAAATTGCAGTAAACTATTTCAATTCTGAAAACTGAACAGTAGACAAAACTGAATTAGGACTAAACTCTGAAAAGATTTTTGTGAAGGAGATTCAACTCAAATTTCTTCAATTCAGCAATCTCTAGAAAAGCATTAACTTTTCACAAAACAAGACAACATGACACACTAGAAATGAACCAGAAATTCTGATTTCAATAAATATTCAATAACTCAATTATCTGGCCCCTTACTTGTGATGTAAATCAAGAAGAGCTCAAAAGTAGAACCTACAGGACTTACTCAGCTTATCCATACTTTTAAAAGAATCTCATAGATCAATATGAGCATATACTCATGCCTTTTTCAAATCAAGAACAGGAGGAAAGGAAACCAAGTAATCAAGAATCAACTCGAAAAGTGTGTTTTCTCCATTTGTGAAATGAAAATCCTGTCCCAAAAGTGTTCTACGTGTTCTAGCAAGAAAATGACTAAATCGAAATGCAACCAGCCATTTTCTCAAACACCAAAAAGGGGTTCAACTCTAAACAGAGAAAAACAAATCTGTCAAAATCAGAATAAGGATGTACCACTTTTGATCATCAAAAGAATCAAGAAAGAAATGCAGAAATCAGTTGAACTTTCAAAAATGGAACATTCAAAACTTCCATAACAAAAGATGTATAAACATCAACATCAAGTTCTGCACAGAAATCTTCACAAAACGCTTCACAAAATCGAATTCAGCTTAAACAACTTCCTGCGCTGGGAACTTATAGCGATACTATAGCCGATCATCTGAAATTTCCAGCAATATACTGTAGCACGTCAAAATTTCATTCAAACAGATTTTTCTGTCAATTTCTGAATCTTCAATGCTGTCTAAAAGTCCCCAAAAGTTCCAACCAACTTAGGGGATAAGATCCCTTAAGTAGGCAGCTTCTAGAAGTCACTTTTACAAGATACCCCTTGGGAAATTTCAGAATTGAATATTCTGAAAATTACCCAATTTGACTCAAAAGAAAAATTACAAAGAGACTCAACTTTCAATATATTTTCAGAATAAAACTATTCTAAAAATATACCAAAAGAGTACACTATAAAACTGAAATACTCAAACTAAAATTAAACTTCTAATTATTGTATTCGAAACATTTAGTGATTCGACGGTTTTCAGCAAAAACCGACAAAGCCTCTCAACTCTTCGACTCATGACACCGCTTTGCGACTCCGAGCGCTAGTAAGCCACTTCTGCTCTCGATCTCCTCGAGCCACCTAAATGCTTGCCCTGGCCGCCCTCTCGCACACCCGGTCGTCACACAGTCGCAATCAACCGTCCGTCCAAGTCTTGCTCGGACTCTTCGTGTACTCTTGAGATCTTCTCCAACTTTTCTCGGCCTCCCTGATCCTCCGGCATCGAGCTCCCCGCTTGACCCTCGATTACTCGCCGTCGATAGTTGGTCAGCATCTCCACCCTGCACATCCAAGACAAGCTTTTTCAGCCACGGCTTGGGGCCCGCTAGGCTTTCCCACACGGCAGAGTCGCCCGGTGTTGTTTTCTCCCTCAGCGCGCCGTTCGACGCAAGCGGCAGGGAGAAGCACTTCGGCGGCACGGCTTGCTGAGACATTTCATGGCGTGAGCTCGCGGCTGCGTCGGCGAGGAAACACCAGGCGGATACGCCAGGAAGCATCGCGCCGAGCTTCACGTACGTCAAATGAAGAAAGAGAAATCTGTTTGCTATTTTTTAATGCAAGTTAGTTAATTTGCTTATCTCTAAATTTTTGGTTAGATTAAATTTGTTAGCTATTTCGTAGCTAATTTTATTTGCTAGAATTTATTCATGTTAGCACATTTTATTTAAGTGGTTTTAATCTGCTCATATAAAAAGAAAAATTTATTAGACGCAATATTATTTTTATTCTAGTTTTACATGCAATATTTTAGGTTTATCTCTTAATTAATTTTTTTGAATGATCTATGTTTCATTCAATTGATTAGCATTTTATTTCTAGACTGCAATATAAATATTTCGTGTTTTATCTAGGAGTTTTTATTTACTACAATATTTCTATTTAGTTTATCTTTAATATCATTTTAATTAGGACACCAGTCATTATTTGGCTAGACAACTTTAGTTTTTGTAATTTGCTTTGCTAATATTATTTGTCTGGTTAAGTTCGTTTGGGTGTTGGGTTTAAGTAATAGTTTAGCAAGAAATTTTTAGGCGCCCATTCACCCCCCCTTTGGTCGCTACTTTCGGTCCTACAAGTGGTATCAAAGCAATGTTAGGGTTTTCTCATATCTTAACCGATTCTAAACCTAGGTAGTGGCCATGACGTGTTCTGGCAAAATCCCGTCCCTAGAAGCTTTTGGCTACACTTATTGGAAGACTCGCATGCGAGCATACCTTATGAGCCAGAGCTCGGACATATGGGAGATTTGTGTTCATCCTACTTTCACCATAGTGCCTATTGCTGCGGATACTGCTGTAGATGTAATTACCCAGCATCAAAACAATAGTAAAGCGGTGAACATTTTATTTTCTGGTCTATGTCCTAGTGAGTTTGAGCGTGTTAGCCATCTCACCACTGCTCGAGAGATCTTGGCTACCCTCCAGGCACACCATGAGGGGACAACTCAGGTCAAGGCTAGGCTCTACCAGACCTACCGGCGTGAGTATGAAAATTTCTCACAGAAGACGGGTGAGACTGTTGAGGCTTTGTTTGGTCGTTTTCAATCGATCATTAACAAGCTTCGCGTTAACAAGGCAGAGCGTGATCATCTAGTCTCAGATCATGAACAGGCGCTTAAGGTTCTCCATACCTTGGATCCTAAGATCTAGGAGATCAAGGTTTCTTCTATTGTTGAGAGTGTGTCTTATGATACCTTGATTGTCGTAGAGCTTTTTAGTAAGCTCAAGGCCTCAGAGGTCGATATTCAGTTGAGATCAAATCTCACTGATTCTGGCTCCTAGACTTTGGCACTTGCGACACCGTTTGTTGATCCTACTGCCATGAGTTGTACTGCTTTTTCCTTGATATCTATCTCTGAGGAACAACTTGATTCGCTAGGAGATGATGATCTGTGTTTGTTTAATAATCGGGTGCGACGTGTCTATGATAAACGAATGGTTAAAAGACACAGCACAAAGTCTGGATGTTTTGAGTGTGGTGATCTAGGTCATTTCATCGCCGACTGCCCTAAGCAGAAGAATTACAAGAAGGGAACCGACAACAACTCCTACGACTCCGGCAAGTACAACAACTCCACTTCCACAAAGGGCAAGCCCAAGACAAGATTCTTTTGAAAGGCTCTGAAGGATTACAGGCGTGAGTACAAGAAGCGAGACAAGACCTTCTTTGCCGAGATGGAGAAAAGATACTCCAAGAGATCCCCGTCTTCCTCCTCATCTTCAAGTTCAAGTGATGAAGAGATCATGATCAGGAAGGGGAAGGATAGGGACAATCCGGTGGGCCTCTATTTCATGGCCTTTGGGGACAAGCCAAAGAGTCGCTCATGTCACAGCCGAAGAACCCACAAGAGCTTCTGCTTAATGGCTCTTGGATAGCAGAAAGAAAAGGACTCCTCCGACGACTCCGACGACGATGACGATGAGAAGGTATCTTCCTATGAACAAGAAGTTGTTAACTTACTAGAACAGAACTGTCAAGAGTTGAAGTATCGGGAGAAACTGCTTGGAGGGGCTAAGAAGAGGATAAATGAGCTCGAGAGTGAGCTTGCCATGGCGAATGGCAAGATTGAGAGTCTATCGTCTTCCCCTTGCTTGGGTGATAGTGGTGAGTGCCCTAACTGTGAGGTGTTGTTGTGTGACCTGACGACCCTTAAGTCCAGGTACACAGAGAGAGTAGATGAGAGAGACGCCTTGGCCACTGAGCTTGAGAGCGCTCAGTGGGAGCTAAAAAAATGCTCATGCCACTGTCGTCGTACCTTGTGTAGACTGCCCATCCCATTTAGCTAGTATAGCTGAGCTGAGAGCCAAGAGTGATGAGCAGTTGAGTGAGTTAGCTGGAGTGAGAGCTGAGTTGGAGCAGACTAAGTTAGAGCTTGAGACCTTGACAGTTCCACCCACTGTTTGTGAGAACTGTTTGTCCATGAGAATAGAGTTGATCAAGCTAAAAGCAGAGAAGTCTGTCGATGTTGATCGCGAGTGTGAGATCTGCTTGTCTCAGGTGGAGGTGTTAGCTTCTTTGAGAGAGGAGCTAGCTGATGTTCAGAACGAGAACTTTTACCTCCGTCAGATCCTGAGTTGGATTAGTGCCAAAGAGCCACAACTCGGCATGATGATCCAGCAGTTCAAGAGACAGGATGGGTTTGGGGTAGGTTACACCTATACCAAGGCTTATTTTGAGAGTGCCATCAGCCGAGCAGTGGAGTCGAGTAAGATGACTTCCGAATAGAGATATCCCAAGACTCACTCTACTAAGTCCTTTAAGGATAGTCAGCCCAAGGATGGAGTGTTCCAAGAACAACCTAAAGCTCCACCTAAGAAGCAGATCTGGGTTCCAAACCCTAAAACTCTCCACACTTCTCTTGATTCTTTACCTGGACCCTCTCACACCAAAGATGCTACACCCAACTCCACCAAGCCTAAGAATCCCAAGCCTCAACCACATCCCAAGAAGCCTACCTATCACTGTGAGTTTTGTCAGAGAGACGGGCATCTTGAGGAGTTTTCCTTCAGGAGGAAGCGAGTTGAGCGAGCAGAGAGAGCTCAAAGTGGGCAGGAGAAGTTCTACCAGCAGGGTGGTAGACAGAGAGTTCCTCAACGTAGAGAGAGGATAGAGGCCAGGCCACGTCGTGTAGGTGGTAGTAGAGGAGACGGTTTTTATGACCGTGCTCTGGAGGGTGGTTTCCGTTCCGGCAGAGTTCCAGATCGTTATGGATACAGTTTTGGACCTCGTGACCGTGATTTTAGGCAGAACAGAGGACAACACTTTGAGCCGTGTTTTGGTCCAGACTCATATGATTCCTTCTGCTTTCCTACATACGAGCAGATGGCTCGACACTAGTTTAGCACTTTTGCTAAACTTGGCATTGGACCGTTTGATCCCACTCATGATTATTGATCTTGATTTGGGAGTTGTGTATCCTTTTTAGGATACTTTGAGTCAGTTTTTCTTTTTCTTGTTTATTTTTTTATTGAGTCTTTTTGTGTGCGTTCATATCATGCATAATCATCAATCACATTTTGAGCTTGCTTCTGTTATATGATTAGTCTACTTTACTTGCTCTAGCTAGTATATGTTTTTGATTACTTGTCGATGATCATGTTCTGTTTCAATCCACATGGTATATCTGATATTTGTCATATGCATGGCTTTTATGTTTCAAAATTGAAAAATGATCACCATTGCTTCTGGTAACTAGCATGTGTAGGCTGAATGCGTTCGCTATCTTTTACATGCCTTGTAGCTAGATCCTTACTTAGATGTAGATATGCAACTTGGATATTTATAGGCTTTAAAAATATGAAAAATGTGTTATAAAAATGATAAAAATTCAGAGAAATGAAAAATTTACGCATTTTTATGATTATTAGAAAAGATCCAGGTGGGTTTGCTTTGTCACATTGCATTGTTCTAGACTGCTTACCATAGCACCTTGGTATGAACTAGGATGGTGTAATGTATGCCAAGACCAATGTCTTAAGCTTCTGATGGTCCAGTCCTGGCCTAGACTTGACTTGGTCGTTTAGCATAAGGTTTGACATGCAAATAACCCCTGATAGAAATGAAAAATAAAAAGAAAATGAAAAAGTCTGAAAAATTTAAAAAGATGACAAGTTTGCTGAAGCACTTTGATTTGGACAATGCTTATCTTGGTAGATATCAGTTAGTCTTTGCATCTCATGCTTTACTCTGCTTGTCAACTAGAAAATGTGGTGATGTTTTTGTTTGCAAAAATCGAAAAATGTGTGCTGATGACTCTCTTTAGATATCATTTGTTGCACTGATCATGTCATGTATCTTAGACAGTATATCTTTTGCTATACCTGTTAGATGTTGTAATTGCAGTTAATCATATCTAAGAAGCATGCTTTTTACACTCCACCTGCACCCCATTTACATTCATGGCATATTTTGAGGGGGAGCTGCATTTTAGGGGGAGTTTGTAATAGGATATTGGTCCCGATCTTCTGCTAGGTAAGGATAACTTGGATTGGTGGAGAATCTCGACGTTGACGATCCAAGGCTCCGGTCCGGCGGATCAAAACCTTACAATCGCTACACCACCGTCTCCATCGGTTATCAACCACGCAGGGTGCGATTGACCTCGCCACGAAGGCTAGTTCCTGCAAGCGAACCCAAGAACATAAGCAAGAACAGGAAGAACACAAGTCAAATGCCAAATCACAGATGAACTATGATGAGGAGAGGTTTCACAAATGTTGTTGCAGCAGCCAATCGGTCCGGTGCAAGAGTGGGATCTAAACACACGAGTGTAGATGCAAAAAAGAAAAACCTAACCCTAATGGCAGTTGTCATGAGTATATAGGGCATGGGCAGCCTTTAGGAGGCGCACACTGACTCGGACTATGGGCCAACACGGCCTCCAACTCAGTACAAGGTCCAACTCGGCCCAATTCTGTCAGGCAGGACTGTTTCAGTCACACAAGACGACTCGAGACTCCAAATGAGGCGAAACCAATGCCAAAATATCCGTATTCTCATTAGCTTTCCAAAAAGTCCAAGAACGTGTCATTCAGACTTCGTATGAGGAAGTTACACCCATTTTGGTGCATTGTGCTTGATGTAGTCCGGACCAGCGAATTCTTGACTTCAAATCATCCGTGTGACTCCGTCTTCAACTCCAACTCTTCTATTCCATCTCCCATATTCCTAAGCAACAAAATATGACTAGTATTCAGTAGCATCCCATCCAAACAAATATTAACATAGTTGCTAAGGAAAGAATTAACCTCATGGTTCAAGCGACGGGCACAGGCGCGTGTGATTGGTCCTTGTAATTTAATTGTAGGTGGAGGCTCCATGTGTGTATCATGTGAAGTGATGTCCTCATCATCCTCCCCCTCTTGAATTGGAGTCATCCTCGACTCAAGCTCATCGTCACCTCCCAAATAGGGCTTTAAATCTGAAATGTTAAATGTGGGACTAACCCCAAAAGCTGCAGGTAACTCAAGTTTATATGCATTATCATTTATCTTCTCAAGCACACGGAAAGGACCATCAGCACGGGGCATCAATTTAGACTTTCTCAAATCAGGAAAACGATCCTTGCGCAAGTGCAACCAAACAAGATCACCCGGTTCAAATGTTATTTCTTTTCTACCCTTACTACCATAAGCACGATATTTCTCATTCATTTTCTCTATGTTTGCTTTAGTAGTTTCATGCATCTTAAGCAATAATTCAGCACGTGTAGTAGCATCAAAATTCAATTTTTTAGATGGTGGCAATGATAGCAAATCAATAGGAGCACGCGGATTAAAGCCATAGACCACTTGAAACGGACTTACCTTAGTAGTGGAGTGTACTGACCTATTATATGCAAACTCAATATGAGGTAGACACTCTTCCCAGAGCTTCAAGTTGGTCTTCAAAACATCCCTCAACATGGTGGATAATGTATGGTTGATGACCTCCATTTTCCCATCCGTTTGTGGGTGACAAGTAGTAGAAAACAGCAGCTTCGTCCCCAACTTATGCCACAACGTCCGCCAAAAATGACTTAAGAATTTAGCATCACGATATGAAACGATGGTATTGGGAACTCCATGCAAGCATACGACCTCTCTGAAAAACAAATCAGCAACATTGGTAGCGTCGTTGTTGGAACGACGGATCGGACCAGCAGGTTTTCTTAGTGGGAACGGGAGTAGTGTATTCAATGCTCCTTGAGCCTGTGTGTTACAATTGTAGTTGGGGGGTATTTATAGGGCGCCCCGTCCAACGGGCCAAACGCCCCTAGACCGCCCACTGCAACGTGGCCGGGAGCCGGTCAATAGTACAGACAAAATGGACTACACACAGTAAAGACAAGAAGATTCGATTCTGACAGCGTATCAACCGTGTCGGACGCTGCCCGCGCCGCCTGACGCGGCGCAGAGGATCGCGATCCTGTCTCCCTATGGGCTTGACTAGACCTTTTCCCGCCAACGCTCCCTCCGGATCCACCGTGCGGCCCGGGGGATGGCATCCGGCATTCTTCTCCCGAAGGGTGGCCTTCGGCATATTCCTCCCGAAGGGTGGCCTTCGGGTTCCCCCTCCCGAAGGGCGGCCTCCATCCTCAGGCCAACCGCCTGGTGCCAGCGAGCCCTTCCGGAGCGCCCCGAAACCTCCGAAGGCCTCCAGCTTCATCGCCTGCAGGTCCTGGCCCCTCCGGCACCATGCTTCGGACCCCCGGGTGGTGGGCCCCCCTTCAGCCATCGGGATTATCTTCCCCCAACAGTAGCCCCTCGCTTCTTTCCTCTCGAGAGTCCTGCGTTAAGAGGGGGTGGAAGCGCACATGATAATTCCGATAACTTTCATAAGGAACATTACTTACGCTGAGGTGCTGGATCCGGCCGCGGCATGGCCCCCTTCGATCGATGCGGAGGCGCTCCGAGGCGGGCAGGCGTCGATGGGTTTGGAGGCTGAGAGCCGCTTCGAACCATCCTCCGGCGGGTTGAGAGGAGTTTGACCAAACCCGCTAGTCACCTACACACCTTTGACTGCAGGGTTCCGGTCCCGAGGAGGCGGCCAAGCGTCGTCTGCAGTAGTTAATGTCACGCGTGTGTAAATGGTGTTGGGGAGGCGAACCGCTAGGAACCGGCGCGCCCCAATGCGCTGGATGGGTCTTAAATGCGGGTGCCACGCAGCCGCCACGTTCACACGCTGAACGAGCGGGACGGGAACCAGCGGCCTTGTGCTTAAATATCTCCCATCGCGCGGCCTGTTCTTCCTCCCTCACTTTGTCGCGCCCACTCTCACCGCCTTAGACAGTGCCCGTTCTGCTTCCTAAGCACTAACTCTTCCCTTGCCTCTTCGTGCAATGGTGAGGAGTGCCACCCCAGCCATGGCGATGGACCCACGCTTCCTGCAGCGCCAGATGGCGGCGGCGGTAGCAGCGGCGGCGACGGCGTCGGGCCCGTCAGAGACACGTGGCCCGCGTGAGCTCCGTCCCGCCTCGGAGCGGTTTCGGGAGCAGACCCTGGAGCTCGGCCCGTCTGCGTGCACAGATGCGTCGATCGAGCAAGAAACCAGGTCCCGCCTCGGCCCTGAGATGCCGGCGAGGAAGCCGGGTCAGGAGACGACCCCGCAGCCGCGAGAAGGCGAAGTCGTCGTCTTCGAAGCTTTCTTCGACGCGGGACTGGGGTTCCCCGCTTCGGAGCTCCTCGCGGGGGTGCTAGATGCATTCCATCATGAGCTCCCGCAGCTATCCCCTGACGTCGTGGCCCGCCTCGCCATTTTCGAGTGGGCCATGCGCGCCGAAGGCTGCGAAGGGAGGGCAGAGGTCTTCGCGCAGATGCACGAAGCTCTCTGCCAGCCGAAGAAGAAGGGAGGCCAGATACTGGCCTTCGGGAGCATTAACTTCCAGCTCCGGAGGAAGTACGCGGACTCCTTCCCGGCGAAGGCCATCAACGAAAGATGGTACCCCAAGTGGGTGAACCGGTGGTTTTACGTCCATGTGGGGCTCAGCTCCGGCCTCGCCGGGATCCCGCGCCACATTTGGTTTCGGAGGGAAGCGCGCATCGAGACCAACGCCGGCTCGATCTCCGCGAGGATCCAGCTCCTCCAGATCGTCACCCGCTGAATGAGCATGCGGGACCTGGCGGAGGAGTTCGTGGCCCTCGAGATCCCTCCACTGAAGGAAGAATGGTCGGCGTCTCTCCGGAGCAGCCGGGACGAGTCGATGCCAACAGAGCTCTCCTGCCAGCTGGGTAAGCCTCTGCACCTCTTAACTTTGTTCCTGTCTTCCACGCTCAGAGGGTAATCCGGTCCTGATCCTCGAATGCAGGGTCGCTCGTTGCTCGGACCCCTTAGGAGGTGGCCCGCATGATGGAGAGGATTCTCGGAGCCCCTACCCCGGTCGAACGCACTCGGCGGCTGGAGCTGGTGGGCTCCTGGGAGCGCTTCAACATAGTGTGGGGGGTGCTCGAGCTCTCGCCCCCGCCTCTTCCGGAGGGTGAGGTCCTTCGAGCCGTCTCGAAGAGGAAGGTGGGCGACCCCGATGGTGGCCTCTCCCCTTGGCGGCCCTCCAAGAAGAAGAGGATAGTGAAGGGCCCGAGGCAGCTTTCTCTGGGACACTCCTCCCCCTCCCACTCCGAGTGGGGGTTCTATTGACGGGGCCCAATCGGAGTCGGGGGACCCTCCGGTAGTTCCAGATCCGGCCCCGTTGGTCCGGCCGAATGCTGGAAGGACTGGAGACGCTCCTCCCCGCTTGGACCCCGCGGAGCCTGTGCCGAGGACCGGGCAAGAGGCACCCATCATCGGAGTGACACCGCCCCCCGAGACTTCTCCCCCGCGCGAGCCATCTTCGGAGGGAGTCTTCACCAGCTCCCGGGGGAGAAGGGAGATGGACAGCTTGGACCGAGGGGGGCTGGCTGACCCGCTCGGCGCCGTCGAAGGGAGCGCTGACATGGAGGCCGAGCTCGCCACGGTGGCGGCGTGCTCTCCGGTGAACTCAATCAACAATCTCTTCTACCGCCCGAGCTCATCGGGACCCGCCTAGCTTTCGGGGGACCTTGCCGAGACCATGGACGAAGGTATGATAGCTTCCCCAATCCTTTTCCCAAACGTTGGGGCCTTCTCGATCTCAGCCTTTGCTCGCTTGCGCAGGCACGTCTGCTCGGGGCGTCGACCCAGCCGCCCCGCTTCCCGACGATGTTGCGGATGCGAGGTCCGGAGCCCCCGTCAGCACGATGAGGACCTAGGGGCAACGGGGCGGGACGGAGTCCGGAGCCTCCGAAGGGGCCTCTCCGGAGGCCGTCGAAGACGCAGGGACCCGACCAAGGTCCCTTTCTGGCTCTCGGGGCGCGCGCGCCACCGTGCCCCTCTTGCGCCCCTTCCTGGCGGACAGCGAGGACTTCGCGTCCATGGTGGCTCCAGTCCACGACTGCTACCTACGGCTGTGCGAGGCTCCGGTGGTAGACGAACTGGGGCTATCAGACGGGCTGGATCTTGGCAGGGCCATCGAGACTGCAGCGGGCCAGGTACTTTCTTGGAGTGCCCTTCAATGAGCCCCTAGCTCTTCTTCTGACTATCTTCCTTGCGCGCAGGTAGTCATGTTGACGCAGGGTTCGCTGATTGCCCTGCTCTCCGAGCGCCAACGCCGGAAGGCAGATGCCACGGGGCTTGCGGCCCGAGCGAATACCGCGGAGAGGCTGGCCCGCGAGCGAGCAGTGGAGATCGAAGCCCTTCGGCTCCAGGCAGCAAGGGTCGAAGCGCTCGAGGCCCGAGTGGCGGAGGTGGACTCCCTCAAGGCCCGCGTCGCGGAGCTGGAAGGGCTCCGGGCTCGAGCCGCATGAGCCGACGAGTTGGAGGCGGAAGTCGACGCCCTTCGGGCTTGAGCTGCCGAGGCAGAGAGGCTTCGGTCCCGGGCCGCAGAAGCGGAGCGGCTCGAAGAGGAGGTTTCCGCGCTCCGGACTCAAGTCTCGGAGGTGGACAAACTCCGGGAGGCGGCGGCTAATGCCTAGGCCCTCGGGGCCCGAGTGGCCCAGCTTGAGCGGGTCGAGGTGGACCTTGCCGCCCGAAACGGGGAGGTAACCGAGGCTCTTGCTGAGGCGGGGAAGACGACGGCGGACACTGCGGTGTCCCTCTAGAAGGTGCTGGTGCACTACGGCACCGGATGTGGCGCGTTCGACATCGCCCGAGAGCCCCTGGTTCGCCAGGTGAAATTTATCCAGTCCGTCGTCCAGCAAATACACCTTACCGTATCGCAGTACAGCGAGGTGTCTGCTCAGGTGGCTGCTTACGGGATTCTCCGACATATCGAAGCATCTGGGCTTCCTCTTCCTTCGCCTTCGAGCCCGCATCCGGTCACTTTCGTGGGGGATCACCTCCAAACGTCGAGCCCTACGCTGAATCAATCTTGGAGGGTGCTCAAGGTGGTTTGGCAAACTGAGGGCCCTGAAGCGATCAAGACCTGGCTGGAGGAGGCGCTTCGCGCCCGGGGTCCTCCGGCTCCCTCGAAACCTTCGGCCTCGGCCCGCCAGCCGGACCCGAAGGTGTAGCTTCTTCGAGACTCTCTCGTTGTATAGCCTGTAATAGATTTAGAAACTTGGTCATATATTAATAAAGAGTACCTTCTGGGGTTCATTTAGGGTGTCCACGATTGCGACTGTGATGTCGAAGTGCTTGAATTTGACAACACTCTTCGACATCGATGGGCTATCTTCGAGGCTCTGAAAGCGAATTGGCCTGCACGCTTCATCCTTCCTCGTAGTAGCGACGGACACGCGGACCCCGACATCCTCCGAGGGGTTCTGAACCTTGTCAAGGAAGAAGAGACAAGGCCCCGCTCCTCGTCTTTGTCTCCCGAACCGGTGGACTGGTCCGGTACGGAAGCTGGCCTAGATTAAGCGCCCTCCGGGGGAGACAATCTGCGCAGCTGGGCCCAACTTCAAGAAGACCAGAGGACCTTTCGTGCTCAGAAGAAGGAGGAGGAGCGGACGAAGAGGAAGGAGAGGTCCGCGCGAACCATGCACGGGCCTCCGGCTAGAGCACGCTCTGGCCCAGGTGGTTCATCCGACCGAGGGGGGCCTTCGGTTCCTACTTGGCTTGGATGAAAACTTCTCTTGATCCTTCTCTTGTGTTTTTGGTTTGTGATAAACATTGTATGCCCCCTTTTTTCTTCGTTTTCCAATATATGTGGTTGAGGCCTTTCTCCTTGCTCCTTCCCTTCCCCCTCCTTAGCGGGTAGACAGCTTGCCGGCTGGGCGCTAACCAGCTAGGAGGAAGGCGCGGTGAATGTATTTCGCCTACGAGGGTAGGATACCTTGAACGGGAGCTTGAAATCCGACTGGGTGCACCTTGGGCCGGGGCTCGGGCTCTAATTTCGAGGTTGCGTCAAGTCAGGGCTCGGAACCCAAGTGATGGCGCATCGAGCCCAGGCTCGGAACCCGCTTGCGATGGTGCGTCGAGCCGGAGCTCGGAACCCGATTGTGAGGGTGCGTCGAGCCGGAGCTCGCTCGAGCCGGAGCTCGGAAGCCGATGGCGAGGGTGCGTCGAGCCAGAGCTCGGAACCCGAGTAAGGGCACGTCGAGCCGGGGCTCGGAAGCCTGTTGCGAGGGTGCGTCGAGCCGGAGCTCGAACCCGAGTGAGGGCACGTCGAGCCGGGGCTCGGAAGCCGGTTGCGAGGGCACATCGAGCCGGGGCTCGAAAGCTGGTTGCGAGGGTGCATCGAGCCGGAGCTCGGAACCCGAGTGAGGGCACGTCGAGCCAGGGCTCGGAAGCCGATTGCTTTGGTGAAGCGAAACTCTTAGCGTCGCTGCGCATTCACCGTGGGCGAAAACATTTGCCCGACGATTTTATTACGTAATTTGGATACAAAAGCAGGCGCTATCGGCCGCTGGCAGAATACACTTATGAGATTACAGAAAGTAACACTTCAGGTGCTCCGCATGCCAAGTATGCTTCAGCTCCTCTCCTTCCAAGGTAGCGAGTCGGTGTCGTGGCTCCGGTTTTTGCCGTGGACGCTGCAGTAAAAGGTGGCTCCTCTGGAGAGCGCTCGGGACGGAGCATTGGCTCCCGTGGAGTGACTTCCGCCAGGCGTGTGCAGGTGCTTGGCGGGGGCCCTCCGAGTAATGCTGAGGACCTCCCCCCGAAGATGCTTTCGGCCTCGGCGAGAGTCCTGGTGGACGGAGTCCTGCCGGCCGGAATCTTGGCGGCGGAGGTCGGGGGCGGGGCGCGCCACTCGGCTGAGGTCCGGCGAGGCTTCATACGTCCTGGCGCTAGAGGCCCGGACAGGGACTATCATCGCCAGCCGGCGCATCTGGCCCTCTTCGGACCGGGCGTATTCCTCGAAATATGTCATGAGTTGTGCCACCGAGGAGATGGGCTTTCGGTGGAGCTTGTCAAGGAGGCCTGGGTGGGTGACGCTTTCTCGGGCAGCATCAATGACGGAGGAAGCCGAGAGCCCCTTGATCTGGGCCTTGGTGTGTGCGAAGCGCTGGGAGTACTGCCGCAAAGTTTCTCTGGGCTGCTGCTTCACCTGGAAGAGGCTCCCGGTGGACATAGGGGCCACGAAGGTCCCCTGAAAATTGTTGACGAATTTCTTCCTCAGTTGGTCCCATGAATGGATGGTTCCAGGTCAGAGCGACCAGAACCACCGGAGAGCGATCCCCTCGAGCGCCAGGGGGAAGCATTTAGCCATGGTGTCCCGGCTCCCCCAGGACGCTTCTATCGCCGAGGCGTACGAGCGAGAGAACTCCCTAGGGTCAGAATCCCCGGAGTACTTGGGAAGCTTGGCGGCGCGAAACTTCGAGCCGAAGCGCACCCTCTGAAGGTCCGGGTGCAGGGGGGACTCCTCGTCGTAGGACGGATTTTCTTCATCCGCTGGATCTTCATCATCGCTTAGTGTTACGGCTGCGGCTTTCACAGCGCGGGAGGGCTCAGGAGGGCGGAAGCGACGCCTCCTGGCGCCACAGAGCCAGTTCCGCCTTCAGCCGGGTGTTCTCGGCGGCCAAGGCATCGACTTTGCTCCCGCTTCCTCCTGAAGTGGTATCGGGATCTCGCGAACGGACGTAGTCGGTCCGGAGGGATACCACTGGGGGTCCGCTTGGAGGATGCCCCTCCGGCAGCCCCTCCGGGAATCCTGCCAGGTTGACGGAGGCCATCTCTGGTATACTAACAGGGCCCCGAGCCTCAGGCGTACCCTCCGGCGCCTGAGTTGGTTCCAGGGAGGGTGCCCCGGCGGGCGCAACAGCGGGAGCCGGAGGACGGGAATCGGGGACCAGAGCGGGCTCGATCCCGGCGGTGCGGGCCGACCGGCGCAGAGGAACCGTGCTCGCCCCCTTTCGACCTGACATGCTTTGGTGAGTGGATGTAGAGGACGCTAGCTTCTTGGACTAGGATCCTCACGGACGGCGCCAACTGTTGGAACGACGGATCGGACCAGCAGGTTTTCTTAGTGGGAACGGGAGTAGTGTATTCAATGCTCCTTGAGCCCGTGTGTTACAATTGTAGTTGGGGGGTATTTATAGGGCGCCCCGTCCAACGGGCCAAACGCCCCTAGACCGCCCACTGCAACGTGGCCGGGAGCCGGTCAATAGTCCAGACAAAATGGACTACACACAGTACAGACAAGAAGATTCGATTCTGACAGCGTATCAACCGTGTCGGACGCTGCCCGCGCCGCCTGACGCGGCGCAGAGGATCGCGATCCTGTCTCCCTATGGGCTTGACTGGACCTTTTCCCGCCAACGCTCCCTCCGGATCCACCGTGCGGCCCGGGGGATGGCATCCGGCGTTCTTCTCCCGAAGGGTGGCCTTCGGCATCTTCCTCCCGAAGGGTGGCCTCCGTCCTCAGGCCAACCGCCTGGCGCCAGCGAGCCCTTCTGGAGCGCCCCGAAACCTCCGAAGGCCTCCGGCTTCATCGCCTACAGGTCCTGGCCCCTCCGGCACCAGGCTTCGGACCCCCGGGTGGTGGGCCCCCTTCAGCCATGGGGATTATCTTCCCCCAACAGTCGTTGCTCTTGTGACAAGGTATAAAATGTGCCATTTTAGAGAACCGATCTACCACCACAAAAATACTATCCCTCCCCCTCTTAGTTTTAGGTAATCCTAACACAAAATCCATAGAAATATCCTCCCAAGGTACACTAGGAACAGGTAGAGGCATATAAAGACCATGTGGGTTTAGACGGGACTTAGCTTTATTGCAAGTAGTGCATCGTGCCACATAGCGCTCAACATCTCGTCTAATCCTAGGCCAATAGAAGTGTGTGGACAGCACATCTTCAGTTTTCTTTGATCCAAAATGACCCATCAAACCACCACCATGTGCTTCCTGCAATAACAAAAAGCGAAGAGAGCTAGCCGGCACACATAACTTGTTAGCACGAAAAAGATATCCATTATTCAGCACATATTTGTTCCAAGCACGGTCATCTGTATAATTTGCAAAGGCATCTTTGAAGTCCAAATCAGTAGCATACATGTCCTTCAATGTTTCTAAACCAAAGATCTTATAATCAAGTTGAGAAAGCAATGTATAACGTCTAGATAAAGCATCGGCAATCACATTATCTTTCCCTTTCTTATGCTTAATGATATATGGAAAAGTCTCAATAAATTCTACCCATTTAGCATGTCGTTTATTCAGATTTGCTTGACTACGTATATGCTTCAATGCTTCATGATCCGAATGAATAATAAACTCCTTAGGCAAAAGGTAATGTTGCCATGTTTCAAGCACACGCACTAAGGCATATAATTCCTTATCATAAGTAGAATAATTCAAATGTGGACCATGTAATTTCTCACTAAAATAGGCCACGGGTTTACCTCCTTGTAGCAGCACACCTCCTATTCCAAAACCACTAGCATCACATTCTAACTCAAAAGTCTTACCAAAGTCGGGTAGCTGAAGTAGAGGTGCATGTGTAAGGTGATCCTTGAGTGTGGAAAAAGCTTGTTCTTGTGCTGGTTCCCAAGTAAAAGTAACTCCCTTCTTGGTCAACTCATTCAAAGGACCAGCTATGGTGCTGAAATCTTTCACAAAACACCGATAGAAACCTGCAAGACCAAGAAAACTATGTACCTGTGTGATAGTTTGAGGTTGCGGCCAGCTGTTGATTGCTTCTACCTTTGCCGCGTCAACCTCAATGCCCTGTGAAGTGACAACATATCCAAGAAACACAACTCGATCCGTGCAAAACGTGCACTTCTCAAGGTTACCAAACAATCTAGCCTCAGGTAGGACAGAAAAAACAGCACGTAGGTGTTCAACATGTTCAGTGGAAAACTTGCTGTAAATCAAGATATCATCAAAGTATACTACCACAAAGCGTCCTATAAAGTGCCGTAGGACTTCATTCATCAAGCGCATGAAGGTACTAGGTGCATTAGTAAGTCCAAAAGGCATGACAAGCCACTCATATAATCCAAACTTTGTTTTAAAAGCAGTTTTCCATTCATCACCTAGTTTCATGCGAATTTGGTGGTAGCCACTATGGAGATCGATCTTAGTAAAGATAGTGGCACCACTAAGCTCATCAAGCATGTCATCCAATCTAGGAATAGGGTGTCAATATCGAATGGCGATATTATTAATAGCACGACAATCAACACACATGCGCCAACTACCATCTTTCTTAGGCACCAAAAGAACGGGTACTGCACAAGGACTAAGGCTTTCACGGACATACCCACGATCAAGAAGGTCTTGTACTTGGCAGCTGAATTTCTTTTGTCTCCTCTGGATTGGTACGGTACGCTGCACGATTAGGAAGAGACGCTCCCAGGATCAAATCAATTTGGTGTTCGATGCCGCATATCGGTGGCAGCCCGGGTGGTATCTCAGCAGGAAAAACATCGTTAAACTCCTAAAAAAGGTCAGTAACTGCAACAGGAATAGAGCTAGGAATGTTCGCAAGTGAAAACAACACGTTCATGCAAATCAAGCCATATATCATGGGAGTATCATCACAAATTTCAGCAAGATCAGTTTTAGTTGCAAGCATGACACGTCCTTTCAGATTAATAACTTGTGATGAAGAAGGAGAAGCAACTTTATCTTTCTGTTGCCTCGAAAGCGTTTTAGCTACTTGCTGATTTTCATAAGGTTGTTTGCTCGTTTGTGCGTCCTTAGCATGTTTTTCTTGTTCAAATTTCACAATTTCAGCAGGAGTCATAGGAAGCAATGTAACTTTCTTTCCTTTATACATAAATGTGTACTTATTGCTCCTACCATGGTGTGTAGCATCAGTATCATACTCCCAAGGTATACCAAGTAATAGAGAACATGCTTGCATTGGTACTACATCAAAATCAGCAACTCCGAAGTATGTACCAATGGAAAATCTGATGTGAGCAGTTTGTGTTACCTTGACCTTACCGCTATTGTTGAACCAATGCACGTGGTAAGGGTGTGGATGCGCACGTGTGGGAAGTTGAAGCTTCGTTACCATGTCGTGGCTCACCAAATTGTTGCAACTACCGCTGTCGATGATGACACGTACACGACGGTCATTGACGATGAAGAAGGTCTGAAACAGATTGTTCTGTTGTGCCCGGTCGTCCTGCTCCATGTGAGTGCTCAAAACACATTGTACAATAAGTGCTTCATGGTCGGCAGAGGCATCCGGTGCAAAAACAGCATCATCATCGGAAGCATCGTAATCTCCTGCAATGTTAGCAGAAAGTGCATATTCATCTTCAACATCACTAGCACTTACATAGCCACCATCCTCCGTAGCAATATAAGCCCGCTGACTAGGGCAGTCCTTCATAACGTGGCCGAATCCTTTGCATCGGTGACACTGGATCGTTGTAGAACGTGCAGTAGAGGCCACCGAGGAGGTGGGCTTGGCTGGCGCCTTGGATGCTGCAGCTTTGGAGCTCTCAGCCTGGGCTGTAGATGCAGAAGGTGCTGATGTAACCGCCAGTGGAGAAGGTGGTGGTGGTCGCTGCTGCTGCCCACTTGAGCGTGGAGTGCCACCACCAATGTTGGTCCTCATGCTGCGTTGTGGTTGTTGGCGACCCTGCAATTCTTTTTCTTCAAGTATAGCAAGGTGGAAAAGACGAGTGATAGTATTGTATTCTTTATAATCAATGATATCCTGAATTTCACATCTTAAACCACCATAAAAATGGGCCATTTTATCCTCATTGTCCTCCTCAATTTCAGCACGCATGCAACCTATTTGCAACTCCTGATAATACTCCTCTACTGATTTATTCCCTTAGTTTAGGCGCTGCAATTTTTTTCTCAAATCACGTTTATATGAAGGAGGAACCCATCTACCACGCATTTGTCATTTTAACATACCCTAATTTTGTGGTTCATTGCCAACCTGAACTATTTCAGTCCACCAAAGTAGAGCATATCCAGTGAAGTCACTAGTAGCTAAGCGCACGCGGTGGATAGCAGGAACCATGTGAGCATTAAATTTTTGTTCGACTGACATCTCCCAATCTAAATATGCATCTGGATCATAGGTGCCAGCAAAATGAGGTATTGAAAATTTTACCTTGGAGTAGGGATCATTGTTCCCGCGGTTGCCATTGTTACCTCGTGGATGGCGGTTGCGGTGGCCGCCCATACCTTGACGATTGAACTGAAATCGATGACGTGCAGCCTCGTCAGGGTCAATGCCATTGTTCCCAGCATCGGATAGGTCGTCTTCCTCTTCAACATGGTTGTCTTCCTCCTCAACATGGTCGTAGTCGACTTGTGCAGCAGGCAAGCGTGTCTCCAAGGCAGTCATTCGGTCCACTAGGTCAGCCACAGTACGCGCGAGACATTTGATGGAGTGTTGGGTCTGCCGCTGAGACTCTAGTAGAGCACGTCGTGAGACACAGTCATTAAAATTAGATGGAGGGGTACCGTTGTTATCTGTCATGTTAGTGAAAAGACAAACAACAAAGAATAATCCTTATGGAACGCAACTAGGTGGAGTGGTGGGTGTGTGGTGGAAGCAATCTGTCAAGCATCTTACCCACGCTTGCAAGTGTTCTTACCACGCCGCAGTGAGGTCACCGGCCTACAGGTGATGAACCAAGTGGAGGGTGGTGGGCGATTGCAAGATATGAACCTGTCTTGACCAAGAGAAGGTGTAGCTTGGAAGGCAAAGTAAGTAGCAAGGAATAGCGATAGTAATAACAGTTAAACCAAGTTCAATAAGTGTTCCCTAGTACTCGTCAAAGTTGCTGGTCTAAGTGCTCCCAAGGTGAAATTCAAGCAATAGAGGGAAACTATGTGCCCAAAACTCAAGTGGAGGCAGAACAAGGTAGCAAACGACAGGACCGGTTTTCTTTTGCTTCGCTACTTCTCGTTTCTTTTTTTCACTATATTTTTTTTGAACAAGGATGACAAGAGATGCAACGACAAAAATTTGGCACCTGCAACTGAGGTGGGATGTGGTTCACAGAAATTCGACAAGATCTCTGAACGGCGTGTAAAAACTTGACCAATTTTTTCTTTATCTTCCTGATTTTTTTGGCAATTCTAATGAAGGCAAACAGGGGGAACCCATGTTTGGGTTGGCTCCAAATTGGGTCAAGAATATGCTCAAAAAATTTCAGATTTTTCGAACAAACGAGCAAAAAGTTATGCCTGTTTCACCGAAGGGGGGTCACAAAGACTCGATGTGGAAACCGATTAGGGTTGTGGAGGGAGGGTTTCTGGTGGGGAATTTTTTTGAGACACAAGATCAACTACTACTCAAATGACACAAAGGGGTGACTAAACCAGCAACAAGACTCGACCAAGAACACACACTCAACAAAGCTAAAAACTGAAATTAAAATCGCAAGGCACAAAGGGGGTTCTCGGTGGGGATTTTTTTGTGAGGGTTTTTTCTGGACTCTAGGTAAAATAAAAGAAGATCGAGATTACCTAACGGGAAACGTTAGCTCTGATACCAACTAATAGGAAATTGGTCCCGATCTTCCGCTAGGTAAGGATAACTTGGATTGGTGGAGAATCTCGACGGTGACGATCCAAGGCTCCGGTCCAGCGGATCAAAACCATACAATCGCTACACCACCGTCTCCGTCGGTTATCAACTACACAGGGCGCGATTGACCTCGCCATGAAGGCTAGTTCCTGCAAGCGAACTCAAGAACACAAGCAAGAACAGGAAGAACACAAGTCGAATGCCAAATCACAGATGAACTATGATGAGGAGAGGTTTCAAAAACGCTGTTGCAGCAGCCAATCGGTCCGGTGCAAGAGCGGGATCTAAACACACGAGTGTAGATGCAAACAAAGCAAAACCTAACCCTAATGGCGGCTGTCAGGAGTATATAGGGCGTGGGCAGCCTTTAGGAGGCGCACACGACTTGGACTATGGGCCAACACGGCCTCCAACTCAGTACAAGGTCCAACTCGGCCCAATTCTGTCAAGCAGGACTGTTTCAGTCATACAGGACGACTCGAGACTCCAAATGAGGCGACACTAACGCCAAAAGATCCGTCTTCTCCTTAGCTTTCCAAAAAGTCCAAGAACTCGTCAATCGGACTTCGTATGAGGAAGTTACGCCCATTTTGGTGCATGGTGGTTGATGTAGTCCGAACCAGCGAATTCTTGACTTCAAATCATCCGTGCGACTCCGTCTTCAACTCCAACTCTCCTATTCCATCTCCCATATTTCTAAGCAACAAAATATGACTAGTATTCAGTAGCATCCCATCCAAACAAATATTAACATAGTTGCTAAGGAAAGAATTAACCTCATGGTTCAAGCGACGGGCACGAGCGCGTGTGATTGGTCCTTGTAATTGAATTGTAGATGGAGGCTCCATGTGTGTATCATGTGAAGTGATGTCCTCATCAGTTTGTGTCTATGTCTCTTTAGAGTGTATTTAGTCTCACTTGATGAGTCCAATTGTCAACAAGGGGGAGAAATTTTGAAGTTTAGGGAAAATTTTTTAGCTTTCTCTGGGATTTATTTCAGGGGGAGTTCCTTGATGATAATTCTGAGATTGCACTTGTTTTTGAGTCTTTATTTTTGGTTAACCATAATGACCATTTTCTTGCTTCTGTTTGGCTTTTGGTCATTAGGGTTAAACTTTTATTTTCTTCTATTTTCTTTTGTCTTTGCTTTCTTGTTTCCACATGTTTATGCAGTTTCTAAAGAAGTGTTGAAGAGGGTGTTGACAATGCACTCATCAAGGGGGAGATTGAGAAACCATGTTGAAAAACATGGGTTTGATACTCCAGATGTGATGAGTGATTGTCAACGGAAGTCAAAGGAAGAGACATGAAGACCTGCCGTGTCTGAGGCGCGTGTGAGTCAGATACACGGGCAGCGAGCGACAGCCAGGCAGAGGAGTCACGGAGTTGGGCTGGCCCAATTCGGGTACATGGGCTAGGAGCGGCAGAGGATCCACTTGTCTGTTGACTGGGTTTGATTTAGGTACACGGGCGGCGAGCGATTGCTGGGCTGAGGAAGTTGCGGGGTCGGGTCGGCCAAATCCGGGTACCCGGTGCGAAGATGGTGGACGCTTTGTCAGTTTCGGCGCAAAACTGACAACCTATGATTATTTTGTTTTTAGGATATTAATATTTAGTTTTTAAGTCCAGAATATTTTTATTTGTGTCAGTTAATTTTTCCAAGGGTATTTTAGGATTTTCGGAATTTATTTTAGAGTCAGTGTTAATTTACACTAGGAGTAAATTAGTCTTTTCATGTATTAGGAGTCGCCTATAAATAGGCCCCTATCCTCCTGGGGATAGGATGACTATTTTTCTTTTCCCTTAGACAATCTACAGTCCACGAGTTTGGTTCAGCATCAAGTTTTTCGGATCTCCTATTTTTCTTTCGTAGCCATCGTCGAACTTTTCTCCGCCGGTTTTAGTTATCCACGTCAATCTTCTGAGCCGCAGCAGATTGCATCGGAGCCGAGGTGTAGCAGCCTAGGCATAGATAGCATAGCCGGCCAGCTAGCTTGCATGCATCGGCATCATCATGCGTGTGGGTCCCACAACTTGTTTTGCGTGGAGGCGGGATCAGTCGTGTGCGCAGCACAGGCATGGTCAGCATCAAGGCGCGCGACAACAAACTTTTATACAGTAAGGCTGCAGTGCAGCAGTCTGTAGTACTGTTCAAGGGGCACAGCGATCTGACGCAGCAGCTCTTTTTCTTTGCACGGGCGGCACAGCAATCTGACGCAGCAGCTTTTTCAGCCATGGCTTGGGGCCCACTAGGCTTTCCCACACAGCAGCGGCGGTCGGCGTTGTTTTCTCCCTCAGCGCGCCGTTCGACGCAAGCAGCAGGGAGCAGCACTTCGGTGGCATGGCTTGCTGAGACATTTCACGGCGTGAGCTCGCGGCTGCGTCAGCGAGGAAACACCAGGCGAAGACGCCAGGATGCATCGCGCCGAGCGTCACGTACGTCAAACGAAGAAAGAAAAATCTGTTAGCTATTTTTTAACGCAAGTTAGTTAATTTGCTTATCTCTAAATTTTTGGTTAGATTAAATTTGTTAGCTATTTCGTAGCTAATTTTATTTGCTAGAATTTATTCATGTTAGCATATTTTATTTAAGTGGTTTTAATTTGCTCATATAAAAAGAAAAATTTATTAGACGCCGTATTATTTTTATTCTAGTTGTACATGCAATATTTTAGGTTTATCTCTGAATTAATTTTTTTGAATGATCTATGTTTTATTCAATTGATTAGCATTTTATTTCTAGACTGCACTATAAATATTTCGTGTTTTATCTAGGTGTTTTTATTTACTGCAGTATTTCTATTTAGTTTATTTTTAATATCATTTTAATTAGGACACCAGTCATTATTAGGCTAGACCACTTTAGTTTCTGTAATTTGCTTTGCTAATATTATTTGTCTGGTTAAGTTCGTTTGGGTGTTGGGTTTAAGTCATAGTTTAGCAAGAAATTTTTAGGCGCCAATTCACCCCCCTCTGGTCGCTACTTTCGGTCCTACAGTGAGTGATTATGCCCCTCATGGTGTACACCATGCTTCATATGGTGATAGACCACGTGTAAGAGGCTTTGATGCTCGACGGGTTGGGAGACCTCGTCGATTTCCAAGTTCGCGCTTTGTAGGTAGACCACACACTTTTTATCATGGCTTATCTCCTCTGCATGGTCAGTCTACTACTTTTCCTAGTTCTCTAGTTTTGCGATGCTGGATTCCAAAATAGTTTTTAACTCACCCTCTCACTGAGCATCCGAGAGATTCTAGCATGTTTTGAGGGGGAGTTGTGAAGCATTTCATGAGCTTCTGTCATTTGATTAATTGCTTTTACAAGTACATGCTTTGTAATGCCTTTGAACTATTGTCTTTAATACTGTTGACTACTTGGCATGTCTTCATTTGATAATTGTCATGAGCATGGCTTTTATTTGTGAAAATTTGAAAACGATCACTGCTTAGTCTAGAAACTAGCTTGAATGGGTTGAGTGCTTTTGCTATCTTTTACACACCTGATAGCTAGGTCCTTTTCACTTGGATGCTAATACGCGACTTGATTTCATCAAAAATATTGTGCTGAAAATGAAAATGAATGAAAATGAAAATGAATGACATTCATGCTGTTATGTGCTAAAATTTGAAAATATCCAGGTGGGTTTGCTTTGTCACACAACCTTATTTTGGACGGCTTACCATAGCACTTTGGTATGAACCGGGACATTGAAGTGTATACTGAGATCAATGCTTTAAGTTTCCCATGGTCTTTTGCTTGAGCTAGGCTTGGCTTGGTCGGTTAGCATAAGGTTGACATACAAATAACCCCTGGCACAAAAATGAAAAATTTTAAATTCATTGCATATCATATTTGCTGAAGCACCTTGAAGTGGGTTACGCTTTTCTAGTTAGTATTTGTATAGCTTTTGCATCTCATGCCTTGACATGTTTAGTATTCTAGTCTGAGTGGTGATGCTTTTATTTGTTAAAACCTGAAAATGATTGCTCATGCCTTTTGTTTAGATGGTATTCATCTGAGATTGTCACTTAGTACTTTTAGACGATAATTGTTGGGGGAAAATATCTCATCTTCGGGGTTATTGCCGAAACAGCATAAAGGCAGATAGCGGATTCGAAGGTTCCCAGACGTTCATCTTCGAAGATACCCAGAGTCAAGCTCGAAGTACGAAGATAGACATTGGTTCGGAGTACACCTTCGATCTAAGGCTTTTCAAGATCTTTATTGCCAGCTAAGATGGAAGATTTATCTTTTATATTATTAGATTAGTCTTTTACCATTTTAGCCCTATCAAGGGTACCGAATAGTTTCCACTATGTCGGTTGTAATAGAGGGGTAAATAGGTCTTTTCCTTAATATTTGGGCCTATAAATACCCCCCATTTCACCCTGTAATAGGGACCGAATACAAGTTATTCAATACACACTTTCGAACTATTCTAAGTTATTATCCTTTCGGAGGCTTAGAACAGTTTGCTTCGCAAACACTTCGTTTGTTAGTTTCTCTTCTACAGAAACCTGTTAGCGTAATCTTTTACGCCAACAGTTGGCGCCGTCCGTGGGGAACCTAGTCCGAAAAACTTCGTTCTCTACCAACTTCTTACATCATGCCTCCTAAGCGGAGCGCACCCCGCAATCCCACTCGGAGGTCTTCTCGGATCTCCGGAGAGATACCCTTCGACACGGTTGAAGTCGGAGGGTCTTCGACATTCCCTCCGCAAACTCCGGAAGGGGCTTCTATCCCTCGAACATACGAAGCTTCTCCGCCAACCCCTTCCATACTTCGACCACCCGGAGTCCCTCCTCCACCCTCCATCCCAATTCGAACTGATCCTACTAGTTCTCAAGACCCGAAAGATCCTTCCGGAGGAGATGAAGACAATCTTGGAGATATGGCCACTCAAATGGCCAACCTTCAAGCTGAAGTGGCAAGGTGGCGACAGGAAGCTGCGAACTGGCTTCGCTCTCAAGCCACCCCAACCATCCCAGAAGTGCCCGAAGACGATGATCTCGATTATCCCGACGCCCCAGAGAACGCCTCCTTCGATAATGAATCTTCGTTGCATCCTGAGCTGCAGAAGGTTCGCTTTGATCCAAAGTTCAAAACTTCGAAGCTCTGTAAGTATGCCGGAGATGAAGATCCCGGAGAGTTCGTTCGTTCTTATGCCCTAGCAATTGAAGCTAGCGGAGGAGTTCGAGACACCATGGCGAAGTGCTTCCCTTTAGCCCTTCAAGGAGTGGCATTAAGGTGGTTTTGGTCCTTGAAGCCAGGATCAATTAACTCATGGTCGCAGCCGAAGAAGAAGTTTATAAGCAATTTTCAAGGCACCTTCGTGCCTCCCATGTCAACAGGAAGCCTTTTCCAGGTGAAACAACTCCCCGGAGAAACATTGAGGCAGTACTTTAAGCGCTTCGCTCATACGAAGTCGCAAATCCGGGGGTTGTCTGCATCTTCGGTAGTTGATGCAGCTCGAGAAGGCGTCACTCATCAAGGCCTTCTGGATAAGCTTCATCGGAAAAGCATCTCCTCGGTCTCTCAGTTGATGTCATATTTCGAGGAGTATGCGAGGTCAGAAGAGGGTTGGCTTCGAAGGACTGCCGCTACTTCGTCCATATTGCAAGAAGTTAAAGTAGAAGTGAAAACTTCGGCACAGCCGCAAGAACCAGTCTTCGAAGTTCAACATGATCGGAGAAGAGGGCAAAAGCACCCTCGTTCTGAAGTCATGAATATTGCACCCCCACAGAAGTTTACACAGAGAGCTCCACAGTCTACGGGGAACAAGGCCAGCGGCTGGAGGCCGCCAGGGAAAACGGCTGGCAAGGGCCAGACCCTTTTCTGCTGCATCCATGGAGAAAATCGAAGCCATGCAACTGATACTTGCAAGGCTATACTTACCCTAAGGGGAGAGTACCTAGAGAGAACTTCGGGTCGAGGTACTACCGACCGAGTTCTAGTTGCAACGCGCCCCGAGCCGGTCCAGGCTGTGGCGCGGATAGAAAACTTTGATGCTGCAAGACACCCTCCAGTGGCCAATGTTATGCCACCTCCGAAGCAAGAGGAAGGGCAAGATCGAGGAAAAAGAGTAGTCCTCCCTATCTCCGGAGGAGGTACCCTCGGAAGCATGTCCAAGAGACAGCGAAGGGACTACGTCAGAGAAGTAGGCCATATTGGGACTTCGTCATCTGCAGCTGCAATGCCGGAGTGGTCTCACGTACCGATATCTTTTTCTGCGGAAGATGCAGCTGGTATTAAGTTCCCGCATGCAGATCCACTGGTTATCACTGCTGATATTGCGGGTACTGAAGTTTAAAGGGTGTTGATTGACGGAGGTAGTTCGGCAGATATCATCTTTGTTCAAGCCTTCGATCAATTGTGCATTTCCAGGAAGCATCTCCTTCCAGCGGCTTGTCCTCTGCAAGGCTTCGCAGGACCTCCGCTTGATGCACTTGGACAAATAGGCCTGGAAGTTACCTTCGGAGAAGGTTTATTGGCCCGGACTGAGGAAGTAATCTTCGATGTTGTAGATGCCCCGTATGCTTACAACGTCATCTTCGGAAGAGGCATGCTAAACCAGTTCGGAGCTGTGGCGCATCACAATTATTTGTGCATGAAGATGCCCACACAAGCAGGAGTCCTTACAGTCTTCGGAGATCAAGCCATTGCTCGGAGGGCGGAATATGGTCATGGTCCCCCTCTTGATCCAAGACAAGTAAACACCGTGCAAGATAATGAAGAAATTTTTTCAGCCTCCTCCGAAGCTTCGAAGAAGTCCTTTCCGAGACCAAGTCCCGAAGGAGAGATTGCAACGAAGGTCATTGTTAAAGATGGTAAAGAGTACACATTTCAATTTGGTAAAGATTTACCTCCTGAAGTTGCAACCTCCTTGGAAAAGGTGGTGGAAGAAAATTTGGATGTCTTCGCTTGGTCTGACGAAGATATCACCGGAGTTGATCGGGATATCATTGAACATAGTTTACTTGTAAACCCGAAGGCCCGGCCTATTCGGCAAGGACTCCGAAAAATGTCTGCAGAAAGAGCTGCTCTAGTGAAGGACGAAATTGAGAAATTGTTGAAGGCTGGAATTATCAGAGAAGTGGCTCACACAAAATGGTTAGCCAATCCAGTCTTCGTCAGAAAGAAGTCTTCCGGGAAGTGGCGCATGTGCATTGATTTCACATCCTTGAATAAAGCATGCCCACGTGACCCCTACCCCATGCCCCGAATTGATCAATTGGTTGACTCCACCGCAGGTTCGGAGTTATTAAGCTTCCTTGACGCGTATTCTGGTTATCATCAAATATGGTTGAAGCGCGAAGATGAAATCAAGACAAGCTTCGTAACTCCTTCGGGAGTCTTCTGTTATGTAAGGATGCCCTTCGACTTAAGAAATGCCGGGGCTACTTTTTCGAGGTTAGTTGCTAAGGCTCTAGGTCATCAATTAGGTCGCAATGTGGAGGCCTATATGGATGATATTGTAATAAAGAGTGCTTTAAAGCACCAACATAGCCTAGACTTAGCAGAAACATTCAATAGCCTTCGGGCATATGGGATCCGTCTTAACCCCGAAAAATGCATCTTCACAGCTAAGGCTGGAAAGTTGTTAGGGTATTTAGTTTCAAGCAGGGGAATTGAAGCTAGCCCTACTCAAATAACTGCGTTGCAGAAGATGGCTCCTCCGGAAAATTTAAAGCAAGTGCAAAAGCTGACTGGGCATCTGGCAGCACTTAGCAGGTTTTTATCAAGGTCTACGGAGAGAAGCTTGCCTATATTTAAAGCATTGAAAGGGTCCGAAGATTTTGCATGGACACCGGAGTGTCAGAAAAGCTTCGAAGATATTAAAGAGTATCTCAGTAATCTTGCTACACTCACGGTGCCTACTGCGGACGAAACCCTACTCCTTTACCTTGCAGCTACAGGTTCTGCTGTCAGCGCAGTCCTTGTCAGAGAAGTGGATTTCAATGGGAAGTTGGTCCAAAATCCTGTTTATTTTGTATCCGAAGCATTATCAGGAGCGAAGACAAGATACTCCGAACTTGAGAAGTTCGTTTATGCTCTGATAATGGCTTCGAGGAAGTTAAGACATTATTTTTTGGCACACAATGTAATTGTACCAACTTCGTATCCTTTAGGAGATATGTTTCGAAGCAAAGATTCCACTGGAAGGATTGGGAAGTGGGCAGTTGAGCTAGCACCCTTCGGCATATCTTTCTTGGAAAGGACAGCAATCAAATCGCAAGTCCTAGTAGACTTTGTAGCAGAGTGGACTCCACCTGCAAATTTGGTTCCGGAGAAGTCAAGTGACGGAGTTTGGATTGTTTACTCCGATGGGGCTTTCCAAGCATCCGGAGCAGGCATTGGGGCAGTGTTGATTTCACCGTCAGGGCAAAGAGCAATGTACTCCGCAAGACTCAACTTTAAGTCTACCAATAATATAGCGGAGTATGAAGGAATTTTATTGGGACTCCGAAAAGCACGTGCTCTAGGGGCTACAAGAATAATTATAAAGACAGATTCTCAGATAGTAGCAGGGCACGTAGATAAAAGTTTCCAAGTTCGGCATCCACAACTTGCAAAGTACTTAGAAGAAATCCGTAAAATTGAAGCACACTTCAAGGGTATTTCCATTCGGAGTATACCAATAGCAGAAAATGTGCAAGCGGACATCTTAGCAAAAGCTGCAGCCGGAGCTGTGGATGTGCCCGAAGAAGCTTTCTATGAGGAGCTCAATATGCCTTCGGTGCCACAAATTCCCTCTGCAGAGATTCTTTGCATTCCTAGTGCAGATTGGAAAAATTCAATCATGGAACTTTTACAGGGAGGAACAAATTTGCCCGAAGAGCCACAACTGTCAAGATTAAAGCTTAGAGCCAGAAATTATCAAATAATCAACGGTATTTTATACAAGGCCGGAGTATGTTCCCCTCTACTCCAATGTATATCTCAAGCCGAAGGCCAAGAAATTCTTCGAGAAATTCATGAAGGCCTTTGTGGTAGCCATTTAGCCCCTAGAGCTTTGGCAGGAAAAACATTTCGCCAGGGGCTTTATTGGCCTACGATAACAGCTGATGCGGAGAGCTTAGTCTGCACTTGTCAAGGATGCCAGTGGATGGGTCGACGGAGTCATCGCCCACCGACAGCTCTTCAAGTCATTGCTTCGGTATGGCCTATGGCCAGATGGGGTATGGATTTAATTGGCCCCTTTCCAGTAGCTAAGGGAAATCTGAAGTTCGCAGTGGTAGCTATTGAATATTTTTCTAAGTGGGTGGAGGCAGAACCCTTAACAGCTATCACTTCGAACAATGTACATAAATTCTTCTGGAAGAACATCATTTGCCGGTTCGGAGTGCCTAGATACCTCACAGTTGATAATGGAACACAGTTTGACGCAGAACCCTTCAGGAAGTTTTGCGAAGATCTAGGCATTCAGTTATGTTTTGTTGCAGTGAGGCATCCTCAGTCTAATGGAGCCGTAGAGCGAGCCAATGGAAATATTTTATCAGGGCTAAATCGAAGAATAGTAGGATTAGCAAAGGGACTGTGGACCGAAGAACTTCCGAAGATTTTGTGGTCCATTCGGACTACGCAAACAAGGTCCACAGGTTTTACTCCGTTCAGACTACTATTCGGAGATGAAGCTATGACTCCAACGGAGCTCAAAGGAGGGTCATTTCGCAGCACCGAATCGGACATTGAAGAAGAAAGACAAGCTTCGTTAGATTTATCAGAAGAAACAAGACTTCGAGCTGTGGCAAATTTATCAAAGTATCATCAGCAGACGAAGGCTTGGTTTGGGTCATCTTGGTTAGGGAATAAATGGGAAGGTCCATACCGAATTGTCCGTTCAGGGCGCCCTGGCTCCTTTAAGTTAGCTAATTTAGAAGGTGAAGAGTTAGCACATACTTGGCATGCAGAGCACCTAAAGCGATACTTCGCATAAGGGCTCCTTGTAATTCGCTTGTAATCATCTTCTAAATTAATAAAGCATATGATCCTAATAGTGCCTTCCCCTCATAGACTTCCAGCTTCCGAGTGGACGCACTGGAACCGCGGGGTCGACCGAGAGGGAAGTGTCATGAAGCTGGGTTGTATTTTCGGACTTCGAACCTGCAAGTTCGAAGCTTCCGACGTGGGGGCTGACATAATCCGGAGCCCAAGCCACCGGCTTGTAGGCATCCGTAAAAGAGCCCAAAACCACATCCTACGGAGTCCAAGCCATTGGCTGGTAGACTTCCGTAAAAAGAGCCGAAGGTGGCCAAAATCTGCGGAGTCCAAGCCATTGGCTGGTAGACTTCCGTAAAAAGAGCCGAAGGTGGCCAAAACCTACGAAGTCCAAGCCATTGGCTGGTAGACTTCCGCAAAAAGAGCCGAAGGTGGCCAAAATATATGGAGTCCAAGCCATTGGCTGGTAGACATCCGTAAAAAGAGTCCAAAGAGACCATTGCAAACTCCGAACCATTGGTTCGACAGAGATCGCAAAAATAAGCTGAAGGTGGCTAAAGCAAAACAGAATTTGAGCCATGAGCTTCGAATGTCTGTTAACATAGTCCAAAGTGACAAATTATCTAAGATACTAAAGTATCTTGAAAGTTATCTCAAGTGATTTCTTTCATAAAACAAAGGTACTAAATTGCCATTCTTCCGACTACAAATAGTCGAAGATATTTTATAAGATCTTAAAAAGATCTTTAAATCAAAGAGGGGCTCCGAACCCCCAAAAAATTGTACTCTGAAGTTTTTCTTTGTGCATAACCATCTTTGAATACATTTCGAAGTTGCTTATACCCAAAGAGGGGCTAGTAAATATGGAGACAATTTTAAATCGGTATTCATTATTCAAACGAATGTGTTTACAAATTACATTATGAAAAATTGGTATCTATACCAAGAAGGAATCGAAGACCTCTTCGGTCCCTAGAGCTAGGGGTGGAACGACTAGTTCCAACACCGGGAGTTCTAACAACTTTGCGTTTAACTCTCTTGCCCCCCTTCGAAGCTCTAAAATCTTTTTGTTCTTGCTGAAGCTCGGCCCAAGTTCGAAGCCGTTCGGGGCTTCTTTCCCAGCTTCTAAGATCTTCAGATTTTTTATTTTGAACTTCATCTTCGTTTTTAGACCAATTAGTGTCTTCAGAAGACGAAGTGTTTACGTTAACCTCTTTTTCTTCCTCTTTAATATAAGACAATACATCTTTGATTACTTCGGGCGCAATTACGCCGGAGTCATCTCGAGGAATTAGAAATCGAGGACGCTTGTAAGTCTTTAGAAGTTCGAAGGTGTTCCATAATGAGCGAAGTTCGTCGTTAATTTCTAACACTTCGATATCTTCCGTATGAGACAAAGCCTAAAAATATGATAAACAAATTTTCATTGATAAAGGTTCATAAACACGAAGCTTTACATAGTCAAAAATCCTAAATTATTCCTAAACCTGCGGGTTCGGAGGAGGCTGACTGCTTGAAGCTTGGTTCCGAACTTGCTTCTGGCGTTGGCCTTTGTCGATCCAAGCCTTGATCGCGGAACGACCTTCGGCTCTCCATGAGGTTTGAAAGGCTCGCCAGGCAGCAGTCACGCCTTCGAAAGGAGTTAGAAGCCGCTCGTCGTCAAAGGTAATAGAGCCCTCTGCGCTCGGAGCGATTGCTCGGCCCAAGACCTCGTAGTAATGAAGTAGTCCGATGGCAGACACTTGTCCGGAGAGTTCTCCGTAACGAATGCCCGCCGTCTTCATTTGCTTCGCTGCTCCTTGGATCCTTTTTAACCGGCGCAGGAGAGTGACGTTGTCATCTGAAGGAAGTGATCCAGTAGTACCGAAGTACTCCAGAACACTTAGCATCTGTTCTATGACATCCGTAGCTACCTTCTCGGACTTAAGCTTTTCTTCAATTAATGCATCCTTGCTCGAAGTCGTCTCTTCTAAAACTCCGGAAAGCCTAGCATTCTCCGTAGTTAAAGTATTCTTCTGATTTAGGAGTTGGCTAGCTTCCTCTTGAAGCCTAACAAGCTCGGACCCCGCATTAGCATGCTCCAACCACACCCTTTCGATTTCTGCTCGAAGCACGATCCTTTCTGCTTCGAGCTCCTTATTTGCAGCCTCCAAGACCTGTCTGGCCCTTCGCTCTGTTGATATTATATTATCCATTTGAACCACTCTAGCTTCGGAGAAAGACAAGTTGCGCCGAAGAGCTTCGTTTTCTTCCCGAAGCTGAGCAATTTCATGTTCGCCTGATAAAGTTGCAGCGCGGGCCAAGACCGCTTGCTAAGAAAAGAAAAAAACTGAAGTAAGAAATTATTCATGTATAATTTGTTATTGGTTCGAAGGTGTACCGTACCTGGTAGGCTGCTCGTTCCATGGCAACGTTTAGCTCTGAACTCTTCGCCCTGCTTAAAATAGCTACCAGCTCTGTCTCCCCGACTTCGCGACTGACTTGACCTAAAGGTTTGAGCAGAGTCCGAAGCCCGGTTCATTGCTCCAAAAAAGGAGTTAAAAGAGGGAGCATTGCCGAAGCTTCTTGGTCATCCCTGCTTGGCGAAGCTCTGGAGCATTCTGCTGAGGTCTTTGGAGCTTCAGTAGATGGCCCCCCCTCAGTAGATTGACTTTGGTCTGTTGATTCAGACGAAGTTGATCCTTGAGCAGGGAGAGGTTCTATATGTCTTTTACCCCTTCCAGGCCCCTGTTGAGCGACTTCCGGGTGAGGCTCCGAAGTTGTCAAAGGCCCTTGAATTGGATCTTCGCGACGCACTTTTTCCACGGAAGAGGGCTCTGCAAAAGCAAAGGTATTATACATTGTATAATTTTGCAGAAAAGAACAAGAAAATCATGCGAAGTTTACCTTCGACATTTTGGGGGCGAGTGAGCATCGGACTGCTCGGAGGATCGAAGGTAAGGTCTTCGTCTGAATCCAAAGTTAAAACTTCAACTGCCGGAGTATCTCCTTGAGCAGTCCTCCTTTCATCCAAAACTGAAGTTGTAGTAACTTCGACTTCACCTTCAGTCGTAGGGGCTTCGATTTGCTCTTCTTCTTGAGCATCCAGAGTTCTCACTTCTTTAATGTTAGCCTGAGACTCCAGCATACCTGCAGTATCTTCAATATGAATATCTTTTTGAGCTGCATCTTCATCAATCAACCTTACTAATAGTTTACCTTCATCTTCTTTAGTACTGGAGGTTGAGGTTCTTGGGCTCGGAGATGCAGGTTTTCTAGGCTTCCGAGCCACCTTCTTTACCGGAGTCTTTGCGGAGCTCGAAGCCCCAGCTTCGGCTTTCCTTTTCTTGGGTCCTTTCTCCGAAGGCACCCAATCCATCAGAGGGGGCGGAGTGATTCCTAACATTCCCCATACTCTGTTAAATCTCTCCCAACTCCCGACTAACTTGACTCTCCATTCTTTTTTGGTCGGAATTGGAGCGCCCAAAATCTTCTCCGAAGCCCTTATGATTTGTTCCGAAGTAACAGGGGCTGAAGAAGCTAAAAAACAAAATAAATCAAGTTAATTTTTTCTTCGAATGAATATGCATAATACATATTGTCTTCGAAGTTACCTGCAGGTCTCGAAGTTGAAGTAATTTTTCGAAGACCGCCTTTTGAATCCTCTTCGAAGATGATAGGCCAGTTGGCCATCAGCGGAGAAATTTGCAGACCGAGGAATTCTTCGGCTAAATCTCGCATGCTTAACCTTCGGCTAATCTTTTGAAGCAGGTTGAGGCGGGCTTCGAGTTGACCTTCATTGGGCTGCACTAATGCTTCCTTCCGGAATTGGATTTCTTTAAGGGGTCCGGCCAGAGGACTGCTTGCCCCAACTTCGGCATAGAACCATCTCAGAACCCAATCAGTATACCATCTTGCATTGATAGCCTTAGCAGGAAACTGAAGGGCATACTCATCTCGAAGCCTAAAGTTGATACTACCGAAGGCTACTACTATTTTTTCATCTCCGGGGCCTACGAAGGTCTTCGGTTGGCATGTTGCTCTATGAAGTGCAGCGAAGATCTCTGCCCTCCCTTCACAACCTTCGGCTCTCAGCGCCCATTCAAAAATAGCCAAACGAGCTACTGCATTCGGAGAGAGCTAAGGAAGGGTAACATGAAATAGCTCAAGTACCTCTGCCAGGAAGTCTACTGCTAGAAGGCCCAAGCCGGCTTCGAAGAAGGCTTCGAAAACAACTACTTCTCCGGGTCTTGGCGATGGAATCATTTCTTTGCCTGGCTTCCGAATCATGACTCCGGTACTAATTTTCCCTTCCACTGCGATTGCCAATGACTCTCTCTTGCAGGTAGAAGGTCCCAATTGAAAAGATTGATCCAAGTATTTTGTTGATGGCGGGCAGAGACCTTGATCATCGACATTTTGGGGATTTCCCCCTTTGGCCGCCATGGATGTTGTTGCTGATGCCAGAGCCAATGTCGCCATTGCCGCCGCTGCTGCTGCAGCTGTGGCCTGCTGCCTAGCCAAAGCTGAAGGCCCCGAACCTTTGGTCTTCACCATTGCAGTCACTAGGTTGCTTTGGGGAAAATGGAGGCTAGGGCTCAAGAACTCAAAGGGCTCAAAAGGTGTTTGATTGCGAGAAAGCGGTGAAAAGGTAACCGGGTAAGTTCTAGGCCTTCTATTTATAGCCTAGATTTTACTTTTTTACCGTTAGTCCATGTCTTTTCGCATTCCTGCCGTTACTTTTCTCCGAAATTAATGCATTCTACAGTTTCTGTTAGAAACAGAAAGCTAACGGCTATTTTCTCTGAGTCTAAAAGACTTTCGAACTTCCTGAGTCGGTTCTAAGATAGTTCGAAAAGCAATTATCCTAAGACTGATTCGGAGTTTATATCTTCATGCATTTCGGAGATGAATTAAAATCCAATAACCTCTATGTTTGGTTATCTTTTCCTTCCATATACTGCTCTCCTAACATTACAGGTTAAACGGAGAAGCGTATTCGAGGGGCTACTGTTGGGGGAAAATATCTCATCTTCGGGGTTATTGCCGAAACAGCATAAAGGCAGATAGCGGATTCGAAGGTTCCCAGACGTTCATCTTCGAAGATACCCAGAGTCAAGCTCGAAGTACGAAGATAGACATTGGTTCAGAGTACACCTTCGAACTAAGGCTTTTCAAGATCTTTATTGCTAGCTAAGATGGAAGATTTATCTTTTATATTATTAGATTAGTCTTTTACCATTTTAGCCCTATCAAGGGTACCGAATAGTTTCCACTATGTCAGTTGTAATAGAGGGGTAAATAGGTCTTTTCCTTAATATTTGGGCCTATAAATACCCCCCATTTCACCCTGTAATAGGGACCGGATACAAGTTATTCAATACACACTTTCGAACTATTCTAAGTTATTATCCTTTCGGAGGCTTAGAACAGTTTGCTTCGCAAACACTTCGTTTGTTAGTTTCTCTTCTACAGAAACCTGTTAGCGTAATCTTTTACGCCAACAATAATCAAGGCAAATGCTTGTTTGTACTGTAATTGCAGTTGCTCATGTTTCAGAAGCTCACATCTCTGCTTTACCCTCATTCACCTCTTTGCATCTTTTTATCTCCTTAATGCCTGCATTGTCAAAGGGGAGAAATAGTTTACATGATGCTTTGGCTTTTGGATTGCTTGGTTAAGGGGGAGTAAGTGGTTATATGTTGAGATGCTTTTTCCTTGCCTTGCATAAGGCTTTTGCCCAAGAGAGGAGATCTTTTACCAAGTGATATGTTTTTCTCTTTTATGTGTTTTTATGGTCACTTGTGCGCATAACTTGCATTCCTCATCATGTCTTTGCTTGGGGTTGTCAATGCACTAATCAAGGGGGGGATTGTGAAACCAAGGGTGGTTTCGGTCTGGATGATGAGTGATTGACAAGGATGAGCTTTTGAGCGATCGAGTGGTTGAGCGATTGGTTGTGTGTCAGGTTAGTGCATCAAGGGGTTCGATGTGAAAAGAGGAATGGTCGCCGAGGGTTTCGACGGTGCGTCGCGTTCTTGTTTTGGCTTGTCTTGGATGTGCAGGGTAGAGATGCTGACCGACTGTCGACGGCAAGTGATCAAGGGTCAAGCGTGGAGCTCGATGCCGGAGGATCAGGGAGGCCGGGTGAAGTTGGAAAAGATCTCAAGAGTGCACGAAGAGACCGAGCAAGACTTGGACGGATGGTTGAAAGCGACGGCGTGTCGACCAGGTCTGCGAGAGGGAGGCCAGGGCAAGCATTCAGGCGGCTCGAGGGGATCGAGAGCGGAAGTGGCTTGCTGGTGCTTAGAGTCGCAAAGCGGTGACACGAGTCGAAGGGTAGAGAGGTTTTGTCGGTTTTTGCTGAAAACCGTCACAAATCAATTTTTGTTAATTTCAATAGTTTGGAGTCCTTTTTACTTTGAGTCAATGTGTAATAAAAAGTTTAGAGTCTAGAGTAATTGTACTCCTTTGGTATATTTTTCAGAATTTCTTAATTCTGAAAATATATTACAAGGAATAGGACCTATGTGTAATATTTGATTTCTAGAGGGTTCTTTTCAGAAAATACCTCCCATGGTTGGCCTATAAATAGGGGACCATATCCATGGGCACGTGGGGATTTTTTGGCTATTCTTTTGGGCTGAACCAAATATTAAATCCATCAAATTTTGCTGTGTTCTTGCTGTTTTTATCAAATCTGGGCGTCACTATTCATCATTCTGGCAAAATTAACAGTGCAGCGCCTGGATCAGGTTAGTCTCCCAGCGTAGGTCAGTTTTGTTGCTGAATTCGATTTTGTGAGCTCTTTTCTGGTGAATCCAATGGAGAACTTGATATAGATGTCTATGTAACTTTTGTTGAGGATGATTTGAATGATCCATTTTTCAAAGTTGCAACTGGTTTTTGTGATTATGTTTGATTCTTTTTCTGATCCCAAGTGATACATTTGTTTCTGTTCTAAAGGTATCTGTATTTTTCTGAGTTTAGCAGAATCCCCCTTTAAGGTGTTTGAGAAAATGACTGATTCTTATTGTGGCATATAATTAAGTTAAATCAGTCTCTATTTTGTGTTCTGAACCCATTTGTAGACATTTAATTCTAGGATGTGGACTGGTTGATGTGTTTTGATAGAATCTAGCAAATTAGATTCTGAATATTTTCTTTAAAAGGTCCTGTCTAGAAATCTGTTTTGAGGCTTTTGATTCTCTGTTCTTTGTGAAACTTGCTGTAGAATTTGATCATTCATTTCTAAATATTCATTCTGATGCTTTAAGTTCTAGGCTATGTGCTGTTGATTCATGAATTCATATTGTTCTTAAAAAGCAATCAGAAGGTTTTGTTTTGCCTCTGAGTTCAGCACTTGTGTCTGTTTTAAATACTTGATTTCATAGTTGTGTCAAGAATCTATGTTAGTGAATTTGAGTGTTTGTCTTAATTTTAGTCAATCTATGTTTAGTATTTGAAACTAGTTTCAAGACTGATATTCCTCTAGTTTGGTCTCATGTGCTGAAATTGTTGCGTGAACTTTAGAACCTCAAAAGTACCAACTCAAAACTATTGATCAGTTTCCTGTCTTGAGTTCTGATTTAGGTGAGTTATTTCCAAGGCCTGTTCTGTTTGTTTGAAGGATTCTGAAAACTTCACTTTATCTGAACTAAGTATTGGTTTCAGGTTTGTATTTGTTTAGTTTTTGTTCAGATGTGAAACAATAATCTGAAATGTTCTGTTTGAGTTGAAACTATTTTGAGTAGATTCAATTCTGTTTTCTGAAATCTATTTTCAATCTTTGATCTGAATATTTTGATTTGAATTCAGTTTTGTTTCAGATTTCATATCTGTTTCTGTTTTGTTTTATCTGAGATTCTGATGATGTAGACTAATTGAGATGAAATACAAATTGAATTGAATACTGATTCTTAACTGTGGTTTGATTGTCTGAAATGCTTCAGTAAATTGTATCAGTTCTAACACCTACTAATCTGAACTAAGTGATCTTTACAATCTGAATTTTGTCACTGATTCAGGTCTATGTTTGAGTGTTTATTTGATAACCTTGCAAATCTATTTAGAACTGATTCATCATCTGAATATAATTGTTAAGCTTCAACTCTGAGTTTATATTGAATACACAGTATTGCTTCTTATCAAGTTTGTGCCATTACATCTAATTTGTTAGTTGAGGCTGTTGTCTGAAAATCAGATTTGAAGTGAAATGTTTTCAGTTTACTGATTATTCCAATCTGATCCATTTCAGCTTTGAATTTCAGCAGTGCATCTCTGTGGTTGAAAGTGTTTAACTCTGAATTTTAAATCTAAACTGTACAGTCACTTTACAGCACTTATATATGGGTTCAGATTTGGTAATTTCAGCTGAAATCAGTTTGTGTTAATCTGAATAGGTTTCGTAGACTTAATTGAGTCTAGTTAGGTGTTGTTCAAAATCTAAATAGTTTCAGATTGTGCATGTTCAGCTGAGTTCAGTTTGTAGTACTCTGAAATTCTGATTTGAGGCATTTTCTGAAGTATACTGAAATTCAAGTTATCTGAAATTGTATTTAGATAATTGTGTTCTGATTATTAGAAACCATTTTCTGAATTCTTTGGTCTATTTGAACTAAATCTATATTCTAAAGATTGGTTTTCATGAATAGAAACTTTCATTCAGAATAGATTCAGTGGTTGAAAACATTGTCAAACTTTCATTCAGAGTTTTTTTGAAAATTCAATATTGGTACTGTATTAAACACTGTTTATTTTGAATGTGCTGCTTGTGATGAATTACATTATAGATGCAGAATTGTAATTGAGAACTGAATGTTGTTTTCAATCCTAAAACCATATCTGTTCAAATTCAGACCTCCTTTTGTTGAATATTCAAAGTTGATTGAATCTATAGATTGTTTGGTTCATATTGTTGATTGAGTTATAACTTGGTTACATTGCAAGTTCATTTAGACATTTCATATTGTTTACCTCTGAGTTCTTGATCAGCAATAGACATTGGATATCAAGTGTTATTTAGTTTGTGGTTTAATATCCTATAACTCAATTGGTGATTGAATGAGTGTCAAGGTCAAGTGAAAATCAGTTTGTGTGAGTTTGGGAAGATCCTTTTGCTCTGATTTCTTTTGGTCGATATAGATTTTGAAATCTTCCTTTTTGAGGTGCGTTGGGTGATCTGAATAGGCCATCACACTCGCGAGAATTTATCGAGGCGCCTATTCACCCCCTCTAGTCACCATTCCGATCCCACAAGCATCATGCAATTCATCATTTTGAAAAAGAAGCTGATCACGTGATAGATATACCTCAGAAGTGTCGTGCTCGTCGCTGCTATCGATGTCGTCGACCACGAAGCAAAGGTCAGTGAGGTTTATTGTCTTCTTCTCCTTCTTCTCCTTCTTCTCTTTCTTGAGAGACTCCTCTTCCTCCGAGATTGGCTCCTCGCTTGATGTACCGTCGATGTCGCTGAGGGTAGCCACAAAAGCTCTGGCTACTCGTTTAGCCACTTTTCCGCGCTTCCCTTTGAAGTAATATTTCTTGTTCCATTTTTGGTGCTTGTGCTCATTTTCATTTTTCATTCTTAACTTAGGGCAATTTGCTTTTATATGATAAAGATCTCCACATTCAAAACAACACTGTGACCCTCCTCTTCTTTGGTCTCGTCTATCATTGTAAAAGCGAGTTAACTTCTTAACAATGAGAGTTAGCTCCTCATCATCTAGAGTGTTCACTTGTTCTTTTGTGACAGAGACAAGAGAGGACAAGTCAAAAGCACCAGAATAAGCACAAACTCCAGAAACACCAGACAAGTTACCTCCAGATGAGGTACCACTGCCAGGACTGGAAACTAAAGCAATAGAAGGCAACAAAGAGTTTCCGACTCCTGGATGAGACGCCTTGGCAATCTCGGTGGACTTAAGCTTACTAAAGAGTTCGTCACAAGTCAGAGTGTCAAAGCTCGCCGACTCTGCAATACTAGAGATCTTCACCTCCCATATGCTACGATCAAGAGCATAGAGAAGTTTGATTGCCCTATCATGTTCAGAGTAAGCCAAAGTACTAGTGGAGCGCAAATTACTCACAATTCCATCAAAACGCGTAAACATGGCATCTACGGATTCACCAGGGCCTTTCACAAATATTTGGTATTCTTGATTATAAGTGCTTTGCCTCCTAGCCTTAATCTGGGTAGTGCCCTCATGAAAAGTTTTCAAAGTGGTCCAAATTTCACGTGCAGTTCGTAGGTGTTGGATCCTGTCAAACTCTTTGCGACTCAGACTGATGAACAATATGTTTCTTGCTTTGCTATTACATTCATACTGTAATTTCTCAGTCTCTGAAGTGCGAGTTTCAGGGATCACATATTGGGAATCAACAATATCCCAAATATCACTTCCTTGGCTTAGAAGGTAAGCCTCCATGTGCACCTTCCAATAAGCAAAGTCATGACCATCGAAATTTGGAATCTTAGTGTTTCTTTCCATATCGCAAAAACAAGGATCACAAACCGGTTAAGGTCAACTGGTGATCTAACTGGCTCTGATACTGTTGGGAGAAAATACTTCATCCTCAGGATCTCTACAGCAATAAGACAAAGACAATCTACTAAATCGAAGTTCCAGCATTAACTCCGGTTTAGTACATGATCGAGCACGAAGAATCCATGTGGAGTTTTGTTCAGAGTATGACTTCGAAGGTTGAATCTTCAGAGAACTCATCTGCCAGCGAGGATGGAAGACTTATCTTCTTTCTAATTAGATTAGTATTTTACCATTTTAACCTTATTAGGGGTACCGAATAGTTTCCACTATGTCGGTTGTAATTGAGGGGTAAAAAGGTCTTTTCCTTAAGGTTTATGCCTATAAATACCCCCCCTTCTTACCCTGTAATAAGGATCAAATACTCAGTTATTCAACACACAACTTTGAACTGCTTCGAGCTATTATCCAATTCGGAGGCTTGAAATAGTTCACTTCACAAACACTTCATTTGTTAGTTCTTAATCTCCGAAAACCTATTAGAGTCTTTTACGCCAACAGTTGGCGCCGTCCATGGGGAACTGAGAAACCAAGGTTTGGTTTCGGAGTCTGTGCTGAGTGATTGACAGATTTTACCCTCTGATTCGAAGGGGTCCCTCCGAAGGGGTTCGGAAGTGGTTTCACCAAAGGGTTCGGTGGCTCTGGTTGTTGCAGCTGTTGCAGCGGAGTGTGCTTGTCGGAGGGGTTCGACAGTACACGATGACTGGGTTGTACCGAAGGTCTCGGTACTTTGGGCGGTACACCGGAGAGTGTGCCGAAGGTTGTTACCCGGAGAGGTCTCCGGAGTACTGGATACACTTGTCTACTTGTCTGTGGTGCGCAGGTGACTTCGGACGCGACGGACGGTTCGTAGAAAGTGAACCTGGGTCAAGCGGGAGGCTTGATGCCAGGGGAGCAGGGAGCTCTGTCACGAAGGCTGCGAAGGGGTCGATGTCGGACCTCGGGTCAAGGTGCGCCAGGAGAAGGCAGTAAGTGCGGAGCGTGGCTCCGAGTGAAGGTACTCCGAGACGAAGTCCTCGGAGGCGAGGCACTTCGAAGGGTACTCCGAATGGAGTGACTTCGGAGTATGGTGGACCAAGTCCTCAGCAATGAGGCAAGGTGTTCGAAGTGTGCTCCGGAGTGAGACACTCGAAGGTTTACCCGACGAAGGTCTCAGAAGTCGAGGTGCATCGAAGGCATGGTCCAGGTGAGGATCGTCGAGGAGTGTGCTCGGGGAGAGACACTGTGACGAAGTGCTCATGGAATGCTTCATGCGGAGGCCTTGGACGAAGGAGGGACTTTGAAGGGTGGTACTACGAAGGTGGTGCTTCGGAGTGAAGCAGGCTTCGAAGCGAAGCTGGCTTCTCTGGGGTGAAGCAGGCTTTGGAGCGAAGCTGGCTCCAGAGTGAGGTTGACTTGAGGTACTTCGTCCTTGCATGGCTTCGGTACACAGACTGACGGAGTTCGAGCTGGGAGAAGCTGCGAAGCCGTGGTGGTCCACTCCGAAGGTGTTGGTGCGAAGGCCCAAGGGCTTTGATGGCTTCGGCTCAAAACAGTCACTATATCAAAGGTTGACTTCGGTGAAGCGAAGGCCGTCAGGCTCAAGGCTTCTCACCGAAGCTACCCACCCCTCGCGTGCGAAGAGGGGCTTCAGATGGGTCCAAAACTGCAAAGGCTGACAACGTCTGCTCTGCAAAAGCTGGTGCTGTCCCCTCTGCGAAGCTGACAAAAGAAGCCTCCAAATAAAGTAGACTACCAATTGTACCCCCCTGTTTTGATGAGACAAAAATAGTGTAAACCCTAGGGGTAAAGTAGTCTATTCACAGGGCTGAATAGTGCCTATAAATAGTGGAGGCTGGTTAGGTCACATCAACACTTTGAGCATTCATTTTGAGCTCTTGTACTAGCCGCCACATACTGTGTATTCAGATCTGTGAGTTCATTTTGTTTTCCCTGTTCAAGCATTGAAGCTTTGACTCTATGTTCATTTACTGCTTGAGCTTGTATGCATACTTCTCTGCATGCGTCGGTTTCTGTCACGCCCCGATTTAATAAATCATGACTTTTATTGAAATTCCATAGAAAATCAATAAATGCAAGACGTTCATCACACGACTGCGTGCAATACGCCAATCAATCATGGTTCGTAGACCATATTAATACAAAAGAGTTAAATAAGGAGAAACTGAGAAAATAAATCCTCTAGATGAACGCCTTCTTCTAGTCTCGTGCCCTGACTGGGTCGCTACTCCAGACCTTCGCCCTCCTCGTAGTAGACTGCCTCTGGTGGTGTAAGTCAACGGGGGTGAGTACAATCGTACTCAGCAAGCCACCGAATGCAATTATAATGCAAGGTAATAACAAGGGAGGTAGTGGCTTACTTTTGCGGAAAAGCACAATTGGTAAAGGAATTAATGTAATCAAGTTATCATTGCGGAAAAATAAACATGAGTTATGCATCATCTTCCATCATCTTCTACCTCGAGGGGTACGGTCTGCCCACACTCGCTCAACGGTCCTTACATGCCATGAATAACACAAACATTCACAAAAAGTAAACTAACTGTGAGAGGTCACACAACCCGCCCTTGACCGTGGGCTCGGCTTTTCGAAAAGATTTATAACTCTGATCAGAGGTGTACTACTGTACCCACAAGGCACTCATTTCCCGCACACCGCAGTGTGTTGAATGACTCCTGTCACGAGAAGCTCGTGCCAAAACCTTCAGCATGGAACGCACCAATTCGATAACACCCTCTTATAGGTTTCGTAAGGTTTCCCTGTCTCTTCGGGCCACGCCTTACCCCCCCTTGAGCCATGTCGGTACAAGTCACCCGCAGGCTTGCCCCTTGTACCCCTCCACTATGGTGTTCCGCGTTGGTATGATCCATACCTCTAGTTAGGACTTACCCACTAGACTTGTGGTTAGTACGGAAGTGCTTTGCAACGGATCCCGTAAACCGGTCCTTATAGTGCCCCGGGTGCGACAAACCAATGCCCGAGCTTGCACCCGGAACCCACCATACTTATAACCTAGCCAACTCCAACAGAGTCCAGAGACAAGAATAACGGGATATTTCATATACCAGAATCCATCTATCTACGACTCATTCTTTTTATCCTATAGCAGTTGTGCTGGTACATTGGGCACTAGCTAATATAATATTTGTAGAGTGACAAGGAGTTAAGGCTCAATAAGCATGGCTTGGGTTGCACACAAGGACGGGGATCTAATAAATATAAGTGTAAGGCTTGATATTGGACTAATGCAATATTAACCTATGAGTTATAGCGATAATTTATTAAAAGCATGGGCTCAAATATGATCAACTGTTTCCACAGAGGTGGTCGATGACTTGCCTTGCTCCGCGAATGGTGAAGGTGGAACCTCGGGGTAAGACTCCGGATCGTCGGCGGCGTAATAGTCTTCTCGAAACGGAAAATAAACACGACATTCAATAAACATTCCAAAAACCAATCATATAAGCATACATGCTTTTGTTTGGGTTAAGTAGAAGGGGATTGGTTCTTATGCTCTATGAGTCTATTACTTAAATGTTAAGATTAAGTTTTAGAGGGGTTCCTGAATTTTATAACTTAATATCAATATTTTTCCTAAAGGGCTTTTTATTTTTAGAGCTGAAGTAAGAAGGTACAAATTAGCCTTAATGTTTTTATGGTATTCCAAATAGTGAAATTAAGTTATTTTGTCTTCTAAAGTGGTTATATAAGTTTTTAGGATATTTTCATAAAGTGTGGACCTTTTTATTGCATGAATTAATTAAATATCCTAATAGGGCTTTTGCAATATTAATTAATAGAATACAGTGGGCAAAGTGAATATTCTATTTTTGTTGTATTACAAACAGTGGAATAAAGTTATTAAGTCCTCTGAATATCTTATATAAGTTTCCATGATATTTTTGTAAAATGTTACATTTCTATTATATGAGTTAATCATTTATCTTAAAGGGCCTTGAAAATGTTATTTAATAAATTAAAACGGGCAAAATGAATTATTATATTTTTATTGGCTTATAAACAGTGTAATGGGGACATCATGTCTTTTAAATTAATTTATAAATTTCTAAGGGTTTTTCTGAATTATTTGATTGAAATATTAATTAGATCCTAAAGGGGTCTTTTCTTCATTATTTATTAAGATTATTATGTGCCAAATAAACATATTGTTTTTATTGCATCAAAGTGTAGAGGATAAAAAGACAAATTTTCCAGAATTGAAATGGTGAAATTTGGAGTTAATTTGAGCTAGATATGAATTTTGGAAGTTTAAACTATTTTCTGAATTTTATTTAAACAGAAATCCTGCGTGGGTCCACGGTGAGCCAGGTCCACCATGGACCTGCGCACTGTGCGCTGGACCGGTCGGATCTGGACCGTTGGATCCAGATCCAACGGTTCACAGCGGGGCAGGGCGTTTAAGTGAGATCGGAGGGCTCAGATGAGCCCGTACCGGTCAACGCCGGTCAAGGCCATCCAGGCCCTTGATCTGGGTTTTAATCATAGCCGTCCCCCTTGGATCCGATGGCCATGATCACAACCGGCATGGTGGCAGCACGAGGGAGGCTGAGGTCATCGTCTCCAGCTCCGACCGTGCGGCGGCGAGCGATCCCCGGCGGCAGAGAGGGCTTCCGGCAGGGCTAGGACCAAAAATGGAATCAGAAGAGCGAGGGGGCTTTAGGCGTACCGGCGGTGACGACGTCGAGACAGTGGCGGCGATCAGCGGCGAGAAGAGGCGGGAGAAGCCTTCGGGGTCGACGGCGATGGCGTGCTCCGGCGGTGTTCTGGCCCAACGGAGGTGGGGCCGAGGTAGAGGGGACGACGACGGTCCCGATGGTGGCCTTGCCGAGGGCGGCGGTGGCTCAGGGCGCCGGTGATCGTCGGCTGGAGCTCGAGCAGAGGGGAGGGAGGGAAAGATGGTGGCAACGCTCGGGAACGTGAGAGCTTGGGTTCTGGTGGCGCGGTGAAGTGCGGCGAGGGTGGGGGGTCTTTAATAGGGGCTCGCCGGCGTTCAAAAGGGAATGAAACCGGCGAAATCCCGAGGTCTCCGGCGAACTTGCCATGCGCTCGGATTCCTACCAAAATGGCAAAAACGCGTCGGAAAACGAGGGAAAGGGATCGCGAGCGGACGGGGGGGTCGAGATCCTGGCTTGATTTGGCGACCCGAGGCGGCCGGCGGTGAGTAGGGCAGGGGGGGGGCGCCGGTATGGAAGGGAATCGCCCCCTTCCTTCGGGGAAGAAGGATATGACAAGTGGGCTCCACCTATCATAGTCCGAGAGCGAGAGGGCGGGCTGGCCAGCGGGCCCGGGCGGTCAGCGGCTAAGGGACGCGCGAGAGGGGCTGACGGGTGGGCCTGCTAGGGAGTTGCGCGGGAGAGGAGAGAGAGGGGGCCGGCGCTGACAGGCTGGCCCCGCCTGTCAGTGGCTGAGGCAGGAAGGTTGGGCCGGCCCGAGGAGAAAGGAGGGAGACGGCCCATTAACTTTTAAAATTGTTTTTCTGATTAAAATAATTCCAGAAAATTAATTATTTGATTAAGGCTTGAAGCACTGTTGGAAAAAATTTGTAAAAATTCTCAAAAATATTTCTTGGCTTTTGGACTCCATCATAAATTTTTCAGCTATAGATTTGAAATATTTCTTCCTGTTTTGCTTTAATTGAGTTCTTTTAGCCCTTTATATAATTAAGAGAATTGTTTAATTCCAGAAAATTTATTTTTCTCATTTTTATTTTATTTTTAATTCTAGGGCTGTTACAATCCTATCCCCTTACAAAGAATCTCGTCCTCGAGATTCGAAGTGAACCTCGGGGAAACTAGGGGACGGGGTGCTACGGGTGCTCTGGGTTGGTAGAAGGTGTTACATCAGATATGGGTAAAGTGATCTCCGGATCTGGGTTGGTCTAGACCAAAATTGGAGTGTCTTCGGTCATACCTTGGTCTTCTTGGGCGGAGATGTGGTGAACTTGAGCACGTCCCATTGGGTCTGGAACGAAGGAAGGGGCCTGATTGGGGTAGGGGCATCTGTTGGAGAAGTGGCCTTCTTGGTAACAGTTGAAGCACACTATTGGCTTGCCGTGCCTGTCCCTCTTGTATCCGGTAGCTTGCACAGGTGCTCTTCCGGGTGGTGGTGCTTGGGGTAGAATGCCAGGGGTTGGCCCTCCCAGGGTGGTCCGTGGCTCGACCGGGGTTGGGGCTTGAGGTGATATCACTTGGCGTGGCCTCTGCACCATCACCTGCTGCTGGCGGTAGGCGATCATCCTTCGCTTCTTCAGGTCCACCTTGTTTTGTTCAGTTTCCTGAATGATGGCTTTGTTCACCAATTTCTGAAAATTGGCGAAGTCCCCAGAGACCAACTGGAGGGAGAGCTCGTCCTTCAGTCCCCGAAGAAACTTATCTTGGCGGGCGACGTCCGTGCGCACTTCTTCTGGTGCATAACGGGCCAACCGGTTGAATTCATGTAGGTACTCCGTAACGGTCCTGCTTCCTTGATGCAGGTCCCGGAATTCCTGCTGCTTTTGGGCTACCACGCCATCCGGTATGTGGGCAGCCCGGAAAGCAGTGGTGAACTCAGCCCATGAAATTTCGTGGCCCTCGGGCTGAGTCTCTCGGAAATTGTCCCACCACTCCGCGGCGGGTCCTTGGAGCTGGTGAGCAGCAAATGCACTCGCTCCTGCTCAGAACATGGCAGAAGGTCTAGCTTCTTGCCGATGGTCCTCAGCCAGTCTCCTGCCTCCATTGGATTGGTGGTGCTGGAAAAGGTTGGGGGCCGGACACACAGAAACTCCGAGAGTTGAGAGACTGGTGCCAAAGCATGAATTGATGAGGACATCACTTCACATGATACACACATGGAGCCTCCACCTACAATTCAACTACAAGGACCAATCACACGCGCCCGTGCCCGTCGCTTGAACCATGAGGTTAATTCGTTCCTTAGCAACTTTGATTATATTTGTTTGGATGGGATGCTAGTGAATACTAGTGATATTTTGTTGCTTAGGAACATGGGAGATGGAATAGGAGAGTTGGAGTTGAAGACGGAGCCGCACGGATGATTTGAAGTCAAGAATTCGCTGGTTCGGACTACATCGACCACCATTCACCAAAATGGGCATAACTTCCTCATACGAAGTCCGATTGGCACGTTCTTGGACTTTTTGGAAAGCTGAGGAGAAGACGATCGTTTGCCGTTGGTTTCACCTCTTTTGGAGTCTCGAGTCGTCCTGTGTATTTAAAACAGTACTGCATGACAGAACTGGGCCATGTTGGCCATAATCTGAGTCTGTACATCTTCTAGCCCACAGCCCATGTCTGTTTACCTTCCCCCTGGCCGCCGCCCTATATATTCTCACGCCAGCCACCTCTAGGGTTAGGTTTTGCTTTGTTGCATCTACACTGTTGTGTTTAGATCCCGCCTCTTGCGCCGGACCGATTGGCTGCCGCATTGGCGTTTGTGAAACCTCACCTTATCTTCGTTTGTCAGTGATTTGGCATTCGGTTTGTATCCTTTCCGTTCTTGCTTGTGTTCTTGGGTTCGCTTGCAGGAATTAGCCTTCGTGGCGAGGTCAATCGCGTTCTGCGTGGTTGATAACCAACGGAGACAGTGGTGTAACGATTGCGAGGTTTTGATCCGCCGGACCGGAGCCTTGGATCGCCAACGTCGAGATTCTCCACCAACCCAAGTTTATCCCTTACCTAGCGGAAGATCGGGACCACTCCCCCATCAGCTGGTATCAGAGCTCAGATTTTCCGTTAGGTAATCTCGATCTGCTTTTGTTTTACCCAGAGTCCAGAAAACCGCACCAAAAAAATTCCCCACCGAGAACCCCTTTGTGCCTTGCGATTTTAATTTCAGTTTTAACTTTGTTGAGTTCGTGTTCTTGGTCGAGTCTTGTTGCTGGTTTAGTCACTCCCTCTGTGTCGTTTGAGTAGTAGTTGTTATTGTGTCTCAGAAAAAAAATTCCCCACCGAAAAAAACCCCCCCTTCCGCAACCTTTCTTTGTTTTCCACATCCAGTCTTTTTGACCCCTCTTCAGTAAAACAGGCATAACTTTTCGCTCGTTTGGCAGAAAAATCAGTTATTCAACACACAACTTTGAACTGCTTCGAGCTATTATCCAATTCGGAGGCTTGAAATAGTTCACTTCACAAACACTTCATTTGTTAGTTCTTAATCTCCGAAAACCTATTAGAGTCTTTTACGCCAACAGTTGGCGCCGTCCATGGGGAACTGAGAAACCAAGGTTTGGTTTCGGAGTCTGTGCTGAGTGATTGACAGATTTTACCCTCTGATTCGAAGGGGTCCCTCCGAAGGGGTTCGGAGGTGGTTTCACCAAAGGGTTCGGTGGCTCTGGTTGTTGCAGCTGTTGCAGCGGAGTGTGCTTGTCGGAGGGGTTCGACAGTACACGATGACTGGGTTGTACCGAAGGTCTCGGTACTTTGGGCGGTACACCGGAGAGTGTGCCGAAGGTTGTTACCCGGAGAGGTCTCCGGAGTACTGGATACACTTGTCTACTTGTCTGTGGTGCGCAGGTGACTTCGGACGCGACGGACGGTTCGTAGAAAGTGAACCTGGGTCAAGCGGGAGGCTTGATGCCAGGGGAGCAGGGAGCTCTGTCACGAAGGCTGCGAAGGGGTCGATGTCGGACCTCGGGTCAAGGTGCGCCAGGAGAAGGTAGTAAGTGCGGAGCGTGGCTCCGAGTGAAGGTACTCCGAGACGAAGTCCTCGGAGGCGAGGCACTTCGAAGGGTACTCCGAATGGAGTGACTTCGGAGTATGGTGGACCAAGTCCTCAGCAATGAGGCAAGGTGTTCGAAGTGTGCTCCGGAGTGAGACACTCGAAGGTTTACCCGACGAAGGTCTCAGAAGTCGAGGTGCATCGAAGGCATGGTCCAGGTGAGGATCGTCGAGGAGTGTGCTCGGGGAGAGACACTGTGACGAAGTGCTCATGGAATGCTTCATGCGGAGGCCTTGGACGAAGGAGGGACTTTGAAGGGTGGTACTACGAAGGTGGTGCTTCGGAGTGAAGCAGGCTTCGAAGCGAAGCTGGCTTCTCTGGGGTGAAGCAGGCTTTGGAGCGAAGCTGGCTCCAGAGTGAGGTTGACTTGAGGTACTTCGTCCTTGCATGGCTTCGGTACACGGACTGACGGAGTTCGAGCTGGGAGAAGCTGCGAAGCCGTGGTGGTCCACTCCGAAGGTGTTGGTGCGAAGGCCCAAGGGCTTTGATGGCTTCGGCTCAAAACAGTCACTATATCAAAGGTTGACTTCGGTGAAGCGAAGGCCGTCAGGCTCAAGGCTTCTCACCGAAGCTACCCACCCCTCGCGTGCGAAGAGGGGCTTCAGATGGGTCCAAAACTGCAAAGGCTGACAACGTCTGCTCTGCAAAAGCTGGTGCTGTCCCCTCTGCGAAGCTGACAAAAGAAGCCTCCAAATAAAGTAGACTACCAATTGTACCCCGCTGTTTTGATGAGACAAAAATAGTGTAAACCCTAGGGGTAAAGTAGTCTATTCACAGGGCTGAATAGTGCCTATAAATAGTGGAGGCTGGTTAGGTCACATCAACACTTTGAGCATTCATTTTGAGCTCTTGTACTAGCCGCCACATACTGTGTATTCAGATCTGTGAGTTCATTTTGTTTTCCCTGTTCAAGCATTGAAGCTTTGACTCTATGTTCATTTACTGCTTGAGCTTGTATGCATACTTCTCTGCATGCGTCGGTTTCTGTCACGCCCCGATTTAATAAATCATGACTTTTATTGAAATTCCATAGAAAATCAATAAATGCAAGACGTTCATCACACGACTGCGTGCAATACGCCAATCAATCATGGTTCGTAGACCATATTAATACAAAAGAGTTAAATAAGGAGAAACTGAGAAAATAAATCCTCTAGATGAACGCCTTCTTCTAGTCTCGTGCCTTGACTGGGTCGCTACTCCAGACCTTCGCCCTCCTCGTAGTAGACTGCCTCTGGTGGTGTAAGTCAACGGGGGTGAGTACAATCGTACTCAGCAAGCCACCGAATGCAATTATAATGCAAGGTAATAACAAGGGAGGTAGTGGCTTACTTTTGCGGAAAAGCACAATTGGTAAAGGAATTAATGTAATCAAGTTATCATTGCGGAAAAATAAACATGAGTTATGCATCATCTTCCATCATCTTCTACCTCGAGGGGTACGGTCTGCCCACACTCGCTCAACGGTCCTTACATGCCATGAATAACACAAACATTCACAAAAAGTAAACTAACTGTGAGAGGTCACACAACCCGCCCTTGACCGTGGGCTCGGCTTTTCGAAAAGATTTATAACTCTGATCAGAGGTGTACTACTGTACCCACAAGGCACTCATTTCCCGCACACCGCGGTGTGTTGAATGACTCCTGTCACGAGAAGCTCGTGCCAAAACCTTCAGCATGGAACGCACCAATTCGATAACACCCTCTTATAGGTTTCGTAAGGTTTCCCTGTCTCTTCGGGCCACGCCTTACCCCCCCTTGAGCCATGTCGGTACAAGTCACCCGCAGGCTTGCCCCTTGTACCCCTCCACTATGGTGTTCCGCGTTGGTATGATCCATACCTCTAGTTAGGACTTACCCACTAGACTTGTGGTTAGTACGGAAGTGCTTTGCAACGGATCCCGTAAACCGGTCCTTATAGTGCCCCGGGTGCGACAAACCAATGCCCGAGCTTGCACCCGGAACCCACCATACTTATAACCTAGCCAACTCCAACAGAGTCCAGAGACAAGAATAACGGGATATTTCATATACCAGAATCCATCTATCTACGACTCATTCTTTTATCCTATAGCAGTTGTGCTGGTACATTGGGCACTAGCTAATATAATATTTGTAGAGTGACAAGGAGTTAAGGCTCAATAAGCATGGCTTGGGTTGCACACAAGGACGGGGATCTAATAAATATAAGTGTAAGGCTTGATATTGGACTAATGCAATATTAACCTATGAGTTATAGCGATAATTTATTAAAAGCATGGGCTCAAATATGATCAACTGTTTCCACAGAGGTGGTCGATGACTTGCCTTGCTCCGCGAATGGTGAAGGTGGAACCTCGGGGTAAGACTCCGGATCGTCGGCGGCGTAATAGTCTTCTCGAAACGGAAAATAAACACGACATTCAATAAACATTCCAAAAACCAATCATATAAGCATACATGCTTTTGTTTGGGTTAAGTAGAAGGGGATTGGTTCTTATGCTCTATGAGTCTATTACTTAAATGTTAAGATTAAGTTTTAGAGGGGTTCCTGAATTTTATAACTTAATATCAATATTTTTCCTAAAGGGCTTTTTATTTTTAGAGCTGAAGTAAGAAGGTACAAATTAGCCTTAATGTTTTTATGGTATTCCAAATAGTGAAATTAAGTTATTTTGTCTTCTAAAGTGGTTATATAAGTTTTTAGGATATTTTCATAAAGTGTGGACCTTTTTATTGCATGAATTAATTAAATATCCTAATAGGGCTTTTGCAATATTAATTAATAGAATACAGTGGGCAAAGTGAATATTCTATTTTTGTTGTATTACAAACAGTGGAATAAAGTTATTAAGTCCTCTGAATATCTTATATAAGTTTCCATGATATTTTGTAAAATGTTACATTTCTATTATATGAGTTAATCATTTATCTTAAAGGGCCTTGAAAATGTTATTTAATAAATTAAAACGGGCAAAATGAATTATTATATTTTATTGGCTTATAAACAGTGTAATGGGGACATCATGTCTTTTAAATTAATTTATAAATTTCTAAGGGTTTTTCTGAATTATTTGATTGAAATATTAATTAGATCCTAAAGGGGTCTTTTCTTCATTATTTATTAAGATTATTATGTGCCAAATAAACATATTGTTTTTATTGCATCAAAGTGTAGAGGATAAAAAGACAAATTTTCCAGAATTGAAATGGTGAAATTTGGAGTTAATTTGAGCTAGATATGAATTTTGGAAGTTTAAACTATTTTCTGAATTTTATTTAAACAGAAATCCTGCGTGGGTCCACGGTGAGCCAGGTCCACCATGGACCTGCGCACTGTGCGCTGGACCGGTCGGATCTGGACCGTTGGATCCAGATCCAACGGTTCACAGCGGGGCAGGGCGTTTAAGTGAGATCGGAGGGCTCAGATGAGCCCGTACCGGTCAACGCCGGTCAAGGCCATCCAGGCCCTTGATCTGGGTTTTAATCATAGCCGTCCCCCTTGGATCCGATGGCCATGATCACAACCGGCATGGTGGCAGCACGAGGGAGGCTGAGGTCATCGTCTCCAGCTCCGACCGTGCGGCGGCGAGCGATCCCCGGCGGCAGAGAGGGCTTCCGGCAGGGCTAGGACCAAAAATGGAATCAGAAGAGCGAGGGGGCTTTAGGCGTACCGGCGGTGACGACGTCGAGACAGTGGCGGCGATCAGCGGCGAGAAGAGGCGGGAGAAGCCTTCGGGGTCGACGGCGATGGCGTGCTCCGGCGGTGTTCTGGCCCAACGGAGGTGGGGCCGAGGTAGAGGGGACGACGACGGTCCCGATGGTGGCCTTGCCGAGGGCGGCGGTGGCTCAGGGCGCCGGTGATCGTCGGCTGGAGCTCGAGCAGAGGGGAGGGAGGGAAAGATGGTGGCAACGCTCGGGAACGTGAGAGCTTGGGTTCTGGTGGCGCGGTGAAGTGCGGCGAGGGTGGGGGGTCTTTAATAGGGGCTCGCCGGCGTTCAAAAGGGAATGAAACCGGCGAAATCCCGAGGTCTCCGGCGAACTTGCCATGCGCTCGGATTCCTACCAAAATGGCAAAACGCGTCGGAAAACGAGGGAAAGGGATCGCGAGCGGACGGGGGGTCGAGATCCTGGCTTGATTTGGCGACCCGAGGCGGCCGGCGGTGAGTAGGGCAGGGGGGGCCGCCGGTATGGAAGGGAATCGCCCCCTTCCTTCGGGGAAGAAGGATATGACAAGTGGGCTCCACCTATCATAGTCCGAGAGCGAGAGGGCGGGCTGGCCAGCGGGCCCGGGCGGTCAGCGGCTAAGGGACGCGCGAGAGGGGCTGACGGGTGGGCCTGCTAGGGAGTTGCGCGGGAGAGGAGAGAGAGGGGGCCGGCGCTGACAGGCTGGCCCCGCCTGTCAGTGGCTGAGGCAGGAAGGTTGGGCCGGCCCGAGGAGAAAGGAGGGAGACGGCCCATTAACTTTTAAAATTGTTTTTCTGATTAAAATAATTCCAGAAAATTAATTATTTGATTAAGGCTTGAAGCACTGTTGGAAAAATTTTGTAAAAATTCTCAAAAATATTTCTTGGCTTTTGGACTCCATCATAAATTTTTCAGCTATAGATTTGAAATATTTCTTCCTGTTTTGCTTTAATTGAGTTCTTTTAGCCCTTTATATAATTAAGAGAATTGTTTAATTCCAGAAAATTTATTTTTCTCATTTTTATTTTATTTTTAATTCTAGGGCTGTTACAATCCTATCCCCTTACAAAGAATCTCGTCCTCGAGATTCGAAGTGAACCTCGGGGAAACTAGGGGACGGGGTGCTACGGGTGCTCTGGGTTGGTAGAAGGTGTTACATCAGATATGGGTAAAGTGATCTCCGGATCTGGGTTGGTCTAGACCAAAATTGGAGTGTCTTCGGTCATACCTTGGTCTTCTTGGGCGGAGATGTGGTGAACTTGAGCACGTCCCATTGGGTCTGGAACGAAGGAAGGGGCCTGATTGGGGTAGGGGCATCTGTTGGAGAAGTGGCCTTCTTGGTGACAGTTGAAGCACACTATTGGCTTGCCGTGCCTGTCCCTCTTGTATCCGGTAGCTTGCACAGGTGCTCTTCCGGGTGGTGGTGCTTGGGGTAGAATGCCAGGGGTTGGCCCTCCCAGGGTGGTCCGTGGCTCGACCGGGGTTGGGGCTTGAGGTGATATCACTTGGCGTGGCCTCTGCACCATCACCTGCTGCTGGCGGTAGGGCGATCATCCTTCGCTTCTTCAGGTCCACCTTGTTTTGTTCAGTTTCCTGAATGATGGCTTTGTTCACCAATTTCTGAAAATTGGCGAAGTCCCCAGAGACCAACTGGAGGGAGAGCTCGTCCTTCAGTCCCCGAAGAAACTTATCTTGGCGGGCGACGTCCGTGCGCACTTCTTCTGGTGCATAACGGGCCAACCGGTTGAATTCATGTAGGTACTCCGTAACGGTCCTGCTTCCTTGATGCAGGTCCCGGAATTCCTGCTGCTTTTGGGCTACCACGCCATCCGGTATGTGGGCAGCCCGGAAAGCAGTGGTGAACTCAGCCCATGAAATTTCGTGGCCCTCGGGCTGAGTCTCTCGGAAATTGTCCCACCACTCCGCGGCGGGTCCTTGGAGCTGGTGAGCAGCAAATGCACTCGCTCCTGCTCAGAACATGGCAGAAGGTCTAGCTTCTTGCCGATGGTCCTCAGCCAGTCTCCTGCCTCCATTGGATTGGTGGTGCTGGAAAGGTTGGGGGCCGGACACACAGAAACTCCGAGAGTTGAGAGACTGGTGCCAAAGCATGAATTGATGAGGACATCACTTCACATGATACACACATGGAGCCTCCACCTACAATTCAACTACAAGGACCAATCACACGCGCCCGTGCCCGTCGCTTGAACCATGAGGTTAATTCGTTCCTTAGCAACTTTGATTATATTTGTTTGGATGGGATGCTACTGAATACTAGTGATATTTTGTTGCTTAGGAACATGGGAGATGGAATAGGAGAGTTGGAGTTGAAGACGGAGCCGCACGGATGATTTGAAGTCAAGAATTCGCTGGTTCGGACTACATCGACCACCATTCACCAAAATGGGCATAACTTCCTCATACGAAGTCCGATTGGCACGTTCTTGGACTTTTTGGAAAGCTGAGGAGAAGACGATCGTTTGCCGTTGGTTTCACCTCTTTTGGAGTCTCGAGTCGTCCTGTGTATTTAAAACAGTACTGCATGACAGAACTGGGCCATGTTGGCCATAATCTGAGTCTGTACATCTTCTAGCCCACAGCCCATGTCTGTTTACCTTCCCCCTGGCCGCCGCCCTATATATTCTCACGCCAGCCACCTCTAGGGTTAGGTTTTGCTTTGTTGCATCTACACTGTTGTGTTTAGATCCCGCCTCTTGCGCCGGACCGATTGGCTGCCGCATTGGCGTTTGTGAAACCTCACCTTATCTTCGTTTGTCAGTGATTTGGCATTCGGTTTGTATCCTTTCCGTTCTTGCTTGTGTTCTTGGGTCGCTTGCAGGAATTAGCCTTCGTGGCGAGGTCAATCGCGTTCTGCGTGGTTGATAACCAACGGAGACAGTGGTGTAACGATTGCGAGGTTTTGATCCGCCGGACCGGAGCCTGGATCGCCAACGTCGAGATTCTCCACCAACCCAAGTTTATCCCTTACCTAGCGGAAGATCGGGACCACTCCCCCATCAGCTGGTATCAGAGCTCAGATTTTCCGTTAGGTAATCTCGATCTGCTTTTGTTTTACCCAGAGTCCAGAAAACCGCACCAAAAAAATTCCCCACCGAGAACCCCTTTGTGCCTTGCGATTTTAATTTCAGTTTTAACTTTGTTGAGTTCGTGTTCTTGGTCGAGTCTTGTTGCTGGTTTAGTCACTCCCTCTGTGTCGTTTGAGTAGTAGTTGTTATTGTGTCTCAGAAAAAAATTCCCCACCGAAAAAAACCCCCCCTTCCGCAACCTTTCTTTGTTTTCCACATCCAGTCTTTTGACCCCTCTTCAGTAAACAGGCATAACTTTTCGCCTCGTTTGGCAGAAAAATCAGTTATTCAACACACAACTTTGAACTGCTTCGAGCTATTATCCAATTCGGAGGCTTGAAATAGTTCACTTCACAAACACTTCATTTGTTAGTTCTTAATCTCCGAAAACCTATTAGAGTCTTTTACGCCAACAGTTGGCGCCGTCCATGGGGAACTGAGAAACCAAGGGTTTGGTTTCGGAGTCTGTGCTGAGTGATTGACAGATTTTACCCTCTGATTCGAAGGGGTCCCTCCGAAGGGGTTCGGAGGTGGTTTCACCAAAGGGTTCGGTGGCTCTGGTTGTTGCAGCTGTTGCAGCGGAGTGTGCTTGTCGGAGGGGTTCGACAGTACACGATGACTGGGTTGTACCGAAGGTCTCGGTACTTTGGGCGGTACACCGGAAGAGTGTGCCGAAGGGTTGTTACCCCGGAGAGGTCTCCGGAGTACTGGATACACTTGTCTACTTGTCTGTGGTGCGCAGGTGACTTCGGACGCGACGGACGGTTCGTAGAAAGTGAACCTGGGTCAAGCGGGAGGCTTGATGCCAGGGGAGAAGGGAGCTCTGTCACGAAGGCTGCGAAGGGGTCGATTGTCGGACCTCGGGTCAAGGTGCGCCAGGAGAAGGTAGTAAGTGCGGAGCGTGGCTCCGAGTGAAGGTACTCCGAGACGAAGTCCTCGGAGGCGAGGCACTTCGAAGGGTACTCCGAATGGAGTGACTTCGGAGTATGGTGGACCAAGTCCTCAGCAATGAGGCAAGGTGTTCGAAGTGTGCTCCGGAGTGAGACACTCGAAGGTTTACCCGACGAAGGTCTCAGAAGTCGAGGTGCATCGAAGGCATGGTCCAGGTGAGGATCGTCGAGGAGTGTGCTCGGGGAGAGACACTGTGACGAAGTGCTCATGGAATGCTTCATGCGGAGGCCTTGGACGAAGGAGGGACTTTGAAGGGTGGTACTACGAAGGTGGTGCTTCGGAGTGAAGCAGGCTTCGAAGCGAAGCTGGCTTCTCTGGGGTGAAGCAGGCTTTGGAGCGAAGCTGGCTCCAGAGTGAGGTTGACTTGAGGTACTTCGTCCTTGCATGGCTTCGGTACACGGACTGACGGAGTTCGAGCTGGGAGAAGCTGCGAAGCCGTGGTGGTCCACTCCGAAGGTGTTGGTGCGAAGGCCCAAGGGCTTTGATGGCTTCGGCTCAAAACAGTCACTATATCAAAGGTTGACTTCGGTGAAGCGAAGGCCGTCAGGCTCAAGGCTTCTCACCGAAGCTACCCACCCCTCGCGTGCGAAGAGGGGCTTCAGATGGGTCCAAAACTGCAAAGGCTGACAACGTCTGCTCTGCAAAAGCTGGTGCTGTCCCCCTCTGCGAAGCTGACAAAAGAAGCCTCCAAATAAAGTAGACTACCAATTGTACCCCGCTGTTTTGATGAGACAAAAATAGTGTAAACCCTAGGGGTAAAGTAGTCTATTCACAGGGCTGAATAGTGCCTATAAATAGTGGAGGCTGGTTAGGTCACATCAACACTTTGAGCATTCATTTTGAGCTCTTGTACTAGCCGCCACATACTGTGTATTCAGATCTGTGAGTTCATTTTGTTTTTCCCTGTTCAAGCATTGAAGCTTTGACTCTATGTTCATTTACTGCTTGAGCTTGTATGCATACTTCTCTGCATGCGTCGGTTTCTGTCACGCCCCGATTTAATAAATCATGACTTTTATTGAAATCCATAGAAAATCAATAAATGCAAGACGTTCATCACACGACTGCGTGCAATACGCCAATCAATCATGGTTCGTAGACCATATTAATACAAAAGAGTTAAATAAGGAGAAACTGAGAAAATAAATCCTCTAGATGAACGCCTTCTTCTAGTCTCGTGCCTTGACTGGGTCGCTACTCCAGACCTTCGCCCTCCTCGTAGTAGACTTGCCTCTGGTGGTGTAAGTCAACGGGGGTGAGTACAATCGTACTCAGCAAGCCACCGAATGCAATTATAATGCAAGGTAATAACAAGGGAGGTAGTGGCTTACTTTTGCGGAAAAAGCACAATTGGTAAAGGAATTAATGTAATCAAGTTATCATTGCGGAAAAAATAAACATGAGTTATGCATCATCTTCCATCATCTTCTACCTCGAGGGGTACGGTCTGCCCACACTCGCTCAACGGTCCTTACATGCCATGAATAACACAAACATTCACAAAAAGTAAACTAACTGTGAGAGGTCACACAACCCGCCCTTGACCGTGGGCTCGGCTTTTCGAAAAGATTTATAACTCTGATCAGAGGTGTACTACTGTACCCACAAGGCACTCATTTCCCGCACACCGCGGTGTGTTGAATGACTCCTGTCACGAGAAGCTCGTGCCAAACCTTCAGCATGGAACGCAACCAATTCGATAACACCCTCTTATAGGTTTCGTAAGGTTTCCCTGTCTCTTCGGGCCACGCCTTACCCCCCCTTGAGCCATGTCGGTACAAGTCACCCGCAGGCTTGCCCCTTGTACCCCTCCACTATGGTGTTCCGCGTTGGTATGATCCATACCTCTAGTTAGGACTTACCCACTAGACTTGTGGTTAGTACGGAAGTGCTTTGCAACGGATCCCGTAAACCGGTCCTTATAGTGCCCCGGGTGCGACAAACCAATGCCCGAGCTTGCACCCGGAACCCACCATACTTATAACCTAGCCAACTCCAACAGAGTCCAGAGACAAGAATAACGGGATATTCATATACCAGAATCCATCTATCTACGACTCATTCTTTTTATCCTATAGCAGTTGTGCTGGTACATTGGGCACTAGCTAATATAATATTTGTAGAGTGACAAGGAGTTAAGGCTCAATAAGCATGGCTTGGGTTGCACACAAGGACGGGGATCTAATAAATATAAGTGTAAGGCTTGATATTGGACTAATGCAATATTAACCTATGAGTTATAGCGATAATTTATTAAAAGCATGGGCTCAAATATGATCAACTGTTTCCACAGAGGTGGTCGATGACTTGCCTTGCTCCGCGAATGGTGAAGGTGGAACCTCGGGGTAAGACTCCGGATCGTCGGCGGCGTAATAGTCTTCTCGAAACGGAAAATAAACACGACATTCAATAAACATTCCAAAACCAATCATATAAGCATACATGCTTTTGTTTGGGTTAAGTAGAAGGGGATTGGTTCTTATGCTCTATGAGTCTATTACTTAAATGTTAAGATTAAGTTTTAGAGGGGTTCCTGAATTTTATAACTTAATATCAATATTTTTCCTAAAGGGCTTTTTATTTTTAGAGCTGAAGTAAGAAGGTACAAATTAGCCTTAATGTTTTTATGGTATTCCAAATAGTGAAATTAAGTTATTTTGTCTTCTAAAGTGGTTATATAAGTTTTTAGGATATTTTCATAAAGTGTGGACCTTTTTATTGCATGAATTAATTAAATATCCTAATAGGGCTTTTGCAATATTAATTAATAGAATACAGTGGGCAAAGTGAATATTCTATTTTTGTTGTATTACAAACAGTGGAATAAAGTTATTAAGTCCTCTGAATATCTTATATAAGTTTCCATGATATTTTTGTAAAATGTTACATTTCTATTATATGAGTTAATCATTTATCTTAAAGGGCCTTGAAAATGTTATTTAATAAATTAAAACGGGCAAAATGAATTATTATATTTTTATTGGCTTATAAACAGTGTAATGGGGACATCATGTCTTTTAAATTAATTTATAAATTTCTAAGGGTTTTTCTGAATTATTTGATTGAAATATTAATTAGATCCTAAAGGGGTCTTTTCTTCATTATTTATTAAGATTATTATGTGCCAAATAAACATATTGTTTTTATTGCATCAAAGTGTAGAGGATAAAAAGACAAATTTTCCAGAATTGAAATGGTGAAATTTGGAGTTAATTTGAGCTAGATATGAATTTTGGAAGTTTAAACTATTTTCTGAATTTTATTTAAACAGAAATCCTGCGTGGGTCCACGGTGAGCCAGGTCCACCATGGACCTGCGCACTGTGCGCTGGACCGGTCGGATCTGGACCGTTGGATCCAGATCCAACGGTTCACAGCGGGGCAGGGCGTTTAAGTGAGATCGGAGGGCTCAGATGAGCCCGTACCGGTCAACGCCGGTCAAGGCCATCCAGGCCCTTGATCTGGGTTTTAATCATAGCCGTCCCCCTTGGATCCGATGGCCATGATCACAACCGGCATGGTGGCAGCACGAGGGAGGCTGAGGTCATCGTCTCCAGCTCCGACCGTGCGGCGGCGAGCGATCCCCGGCGGCAGAGAGGGCTTCCGGCAGGGCTAGGACCAAAAATGGAATCAGAAGAGCGAGGGGGCTTTAGGCGTACCGGCGGTGACGACGTCGAGACAGTGGCGGCGATCAGCGGCGAGAAGAGGCGGGAGAAGCCTTCGGGGTCGACGGCGATGGCGTGCTCCGGCGGTGTTCTGGCCCAACGGAGGTGGGGCCGAGGTAGAGGGGACGACGACGGTCCCGATGGTGGCCTTGCCGAGGGCGGCGGTGGCTCAGGGCGCCGGTGATCGTCGGCTGGAGCTCGAGCAGAGGGGAGGGAGGGAAAGATGGTGGCAACGCTCGGGAACGTGAGAGCTTGGGTTCTGGTGGCGCGGTGAAGTGCGGCGAGGGTGGGGGGTCTTTAATAGGGGCTCGCCGGCGTTCAAAAGGGAATGAAACCGGCGAAATCCCGAGGTCTCCGGCGAACTTGCCATGCGCTCGGATTCCTACCAAAATGGCAAAAACGCGTCGGAAAACAAGGGAAAGGGATCGCGAGCGGACGGGGGGTCGAGATCCTGGCTTGATTTGGCGACCCGAGGCGGCCGGCGGTGAGTAGGGCAGGGGGGGCCGCCGGTATGGAAGGGAATCGCCCCCTTCCTTCGGGGAAGAAGGATATGACAAGTGGGCTCCACCTATCATAGTCCGAGAGCGAGAGGGCGGGCTGGCCAGCGGGCCCGGGCGGTCAGCGGCTAAGGGACGCGCGAGAGGGGCTGACGGGTGGGCCTGCTAGGGAGTTGCGCGGGAGAGGAGAGAGAGGGGGCCGGCGCTGACAGGCTGGCCCCGCCTGTCAGTGGCTGAGGCAGGAAGGTTGGGCCGGCCCGAGGAGAAAGGAGGGAGACGGCCCATTAACTTTTAAAATTGTTTTTCTGATTAAAATAATTCCAGAAAATTAATTATTTGATTAAGGCTTGAAGCACTGTTGGAAAAATTTTGTAAAAATTCTCAAAAATATTTCTTGGCTTTTGGACTCCATCATAAATTTTTCAGCTATAGATTTGAAATATTTCTTCCTGTTTTGCTTTAATTGAGTTCTTTTAGCCCTTTATATAATTAAGAGAATTGTTTAATTCCAGAAAATTTATTTTTCTCATTTTTATTTTATTTTTAATTCTAGGGCTGTTACAATCCTATCCCCTTACAAGAATCTCGTCCTCGAGATTCGAAGTGAACCTCGGGGAAACTAGGGGACGGGGTGCTACGGGTGCTCTGGGTTGGTAGAAGGTGTTACATCAGATATGGGTAAAGTGATCTCCGGATCTGGGTTGGTCTAGACCAAAATTGGAGTGTCTTCGGTCATACCTTGGTCTTCTTGGGCGGAGATGTGGTGAACTTGAGCACGTCCCATTGGGTCTGGAACGAAGGAAGGGGCCTGATTGGGGTAGGGGCATCTGTTGGAGAAGTGGCCTTCTTGGTGACAGTTGAAGCACACTATTGGCTTGCCGTGCCTGTCCCTCTTGTATCCGGTAGCTTGCACAGGTGCTCTTCCGGGTGGTGGTGCTTGGGGTAGAATGCCAGGGGTTGGCCCTCCCAGGGTGGTCCGTGGCTCGACCGGGGTTGGGGCTTGAGGTGATATCACTTGGCGTGGCCTCTGCACCATCACCTGCTGCTGGCGGTAGGCGATCATCCTTCGCTTCTTCAGGTCCACCTTGTTTTGTTCAGTTTCCTGAATGATGGCTTTGTTCACCAATTTCTGAAAATTGGCGAAGTCCCCAGAGACCAACTGGAGGGAGAGCTCGTCCTTCAGTCCCCGAAGAAACTTATCTTGGCGGGCGACGTCCGTGCGCACTTCTTCTGGTGCATAACGGGCCAACCGGTTGAATTCATGTAGGTACTCCGTAACGGTCCTGCTTCCTTGATGCAGGTCCCGGAATTCCTGCTGCTTTTGGGCTACCACGCCATCCGGTATGTGGGCAGCCCGGAAAGCAGTGGTGAACTCAGCCCATGAAATTTCGTGGCCCTCGGGCTGAGTCTCTCGGAAATTGTCCCACCACTCCGCGGCGGGTCCTTGGAGCTGGTGAGCAGCAAATGCACTCGCTCCTGCTCAGAACATGGCAGAAGGTCTAGCTTCTTGCCGATGGTCCTCAGCCAGTCTCCTGCCTCCATTGGATTGGTGGTGCTGGAAAAGGTTGGGGGCCGGACACACAGAAACTCCGAGAGTTGAGAGACTGGTGCCAAAGCATGAATTGATGAGGACATCACTTCACATGATACACACATGGAGCCTCCACCTACAATTCAACTACAAGGACCAATCACACGCGCCCGTGCCCGTCGCTTGAACCATGAGGTTAATTCGTTCCTTAGCAACTTTGATTATATTTGTTTGGATGGGATGCTACTGAATACTAGTGATATTTTGTTGCTTAGGAACATGGGAGATGGAATAGGAGAGTTGGAGTTGAAGACGGAGCCGCACGGATGATTTGAAGTCAAGAATTCGCTGGTTCGGACTACATCGACCACCATTCACCAAAATGGGCATAACTTCCTCATACGAAGTCCGATTGGCACGTTCTTGGACTTTTTGGAAAGCTGAGGAGAAGACGGATCGTTTGCCGTTGGTTTCACCTCTTTTGGAGTCTCGAGTCGTCCTGTGTATTTAAAACAGTACTGCATGACAGAACTGGGCCATGTTGGCCATAATCTGAGTCTGTACATCTTCTAGCCCACAGCCCATGTCTGTTTACCTTCCCCCTGGCCGCCGCCCTATATATTCTCACGCCAGCCACCTCTAGGGTTAGGTTTTGCTTTGTTGCATCTACACTGTTGTGTTTAGATCCCGCCTCTTGCGCCGGACCGATTGGCTGCCGCATTGGCGTTTGTGAAACCTCACCTTATCTTCGTTTGTCAGTGATTTGGCATTCGGTTTGTATCCTTTCCGTTCTTGCTTGTGTTCTTGGGTTCGCTTGCAGGAATTAGCCTTCGTGGCGAGGTCAATCGCGTTCTGCGTGGTTGATAACCAACGGAGACAGTGGTGTAACGATTGCGAGGTTTTGATCCGCCGGACCGGAGCCTTGGATCGCCAACGTCGAGATTCTCCACCAACCCAAGTTTATCCCTTACCTAGCGGAAGATCGGGACCACTCCCCCATCAGCTGGTATCAGAGCTCAGATTTTCCGTTAGGTAATCTCGATCTGCTTTTGTTTTACCCAGAGTCCAGAAAACCGCACCAAAAAAATTCCCCACCGAGAACCCCTTTGTGCCTTGCGATTTTAATTTCAGTTTTAACTTTGTTGAGTTCGTGTTCTTGGTCGAGTCTTGTTGCTGGTTTAGTCACTCCCTCTGTGTCGTTTGAGTAGTAGTTGTTATTGTGTCTCAGAAAAAAAATTCCCCACCGAAAAAAAACCCCCCCTTCCGCAACCTTTCTTTGTTTTCCACATCCAGTCTTTTTGACCCCTCTTCAGTAAAACAGGCATAACTTTTCGCTCGTTTGGCAGAAAAATCAGTTATTCAACACACAACTTTGAACTGCTTCGAGCTATTATCCAATTCGGAGGCTTGAAATAGTTCACTTCACAAACACTTCATTTGTTAGTTCTTAATCTCCGAAAACCTATTAGAGTCTTTTACGCCAACAGTTGGCGCCGTCCATGGGGAACTGAGAAACCAAGGTTTGGTTTCGGAGTCTGTGCTGAGTGATTGACAGATTTTACCCTCTGATTCGAAGGGGTCCCTCCGAAGGGGTTCGGAGGTGGTTTCACCAAAGGGTTCGGTGGCTCTGGTTGTTGCAGCTGTTGCAGCGGAGTGTGCTTGTCGGAGGGGTTCGACAGTACACGATGACTGGGTTGTACCGAAGGTCTCGGTACTTTGGGCGGTACACCGGAGAGTGTGCCGAAGGTTGTTACCCGGAGAGGTCTCCGGAGTACTGGATACACTTGTCTACTTGTCTGTGGTGCGCAGGTGACTTCGGACGCGACGGACGGTTCGTAGAAAGTGAACCTGGGTCAAGCGGGAGGCTTGATGCCAGGGGAGCAGGGAGCTCTGTCACGAAGGCTGCGAAGGGGTCGATGTCGGACCTCGGGTCAAGGTGCGCCAGGAGAAGGCAGTAAGTGCGGAGCGTGGCTCCGAGTGAAGGTACTCCGAGACGAAGTCCTCGGAGGCGAGGCACTTCGAAGGGTACTCCGAATGGAGTGACTTCGGAGTATGGTGGACCAAGTCCTCAGCAATGAGGCAAGGTGTTCGAAGTGTGCTCCGGAGTGAGACACTCGAAGGTTTACCCGACGAAGGTCTCAGAAGTCGAGGTGCATCGAAGGCATGGTCCAGGTGAGGATCGTCGAGGAGTGTGCTCGGGGAGAGACACTGTGACGAAGTGCTCATGGAATGCTTCATGCGGAGGCCTTGGACGAAGGAGGGACTTTGAAGGGTGGTACTACGAAGGTGGTGCTTCGGAGTGAAGCAGGCTTCGAAGCGAAGCTGGCTTCTCTGGGGTGAAGCAGGCTTTGGAGCGAAGCTGGCTCCAGAGTGAGGTTGACTTGAGGTACTTCGTCCTTGCATGGCTTCGGTACATGGACTGACGGAGTTCGAGCTGGGAGAAGCTGCGAAGCCGTGGTGGTCCACTCCGAAGGTGTTGGTGCGAAGGCCCAAGGGCTTTGATGGCTTCGGCTCAAAACAGTCACTATATCAAAGGTTGACTTCGGTGAAGCGAAGGCCGTCAGGCTCAAGGCTACTCACCGAAGCTACCCACCCCTCGCGTGCGAAGAGGGGCTTCAGATGGGTCCAAAACTGCAAAGGCTGACAACGTCTGCTCTGCAAAAGCTGGTGCTGTCCCCTCTGCGAAGCTGACAAAAGAAGCCTCCAAATAAAGTAGACTACCAATTGTACCCCCCTGTTTTGATGAGACAAAAATAGTGTAAACCCTAGGGGTAAAGTAGTCTATTCACAGGGCTGAATAGTGCCTATAAATAGTGGAGGCTGGTTAGGTCACATCAACACTTTGAGCATTCATTTTGAGCTCTTGTACTAGCCGCCACATACTGTGTATTCAGATCTGTGAGTTCATTTTGTTTTCCCTGTTCAAGCATTGAAGCTTTGACTCTATGTTCATTTACTGCTTGAGCTTGTATGCATACTTCTCTGCATGCGTCGGTTTCTGTCACGCCCCGATTTAATAAATCATGACTTTTATTGAAATTCCATAGAAAATCAATAAATGCAAGACGTTCATCACACGACTGCGTGCAATACGCCAATCAATCATGGTTCGTAGACCATATTAATACAAAAGAGTTAAATAAGGAGAAACTAAGAAAATAAATCCTCTAGATGAACGCCTTCTTCTAGTCTCGTGCCCTGACTGGGTCGCTACTCCAGACCTTCGCCCTCCTCGTAGTAGACTGCCTCTGGTGGTGTAAGTCAACGGGGGTGAGTACAATCGTACTCAGCAAGCCACCGAATGCAATTATAATGCACTCGCTCCTGCTCAGAACATGGCAGAAGGTCTAGCTTCTTGCCGATGGTCCTCAGCCAGTCTCCTGCCTCCATTGGATTGGTGGTGCTGGAAAAGGTTGGGGGCCGGACACACAGAAACTCCGAGAGTTGAGAGACTAGTGCCAAAGCATGAATTGATGAGGACATCACTTCACATGATACACACATGGAGCCTCCACCTACAATTCAACTACAAGGACCAATCACACGCGCCCGTGCCCGTCGCTTGAACCATGAGGTTAATTCGTTCCTTAGCAACTTTGATTATATTTGTTTGGATGGGATGCTACTGAATACTAGTGATATTTTGTTGCTTAGGAACATGGGAGATGGAATAGGAGAGTTGGAGTTGAAGACGGAGCCGCACGGATGATTTGAAGTCAAGAATTCGCTGGTTCGGACTACATCGACCACCATTCACCAAAATGGGCATAACTTCCTCATACGAAGTCTGATTGGCACGTTCTTGGACTTTTTGGAAAGCTGAGGAGAAGACGGATCGTTTGCCGTTGGTTTCACCTCTTTTGGAGTCTCGAGTCGTCCTGTGTATTTAAAACAGTACTGCATGACAGAACTGGGCCATGTTGGCCATAATCTGAGTCTGTACATCTTCTAGCCCACAGCTCATGTCTGTTTACCTTCCCCCTGGCCGCCGCCCTATATATTCTCACGCCAGCCACCTCTAGGGTTAGGTTTTGCTTTGTTGCATCTACACTGTTGTGTTTAGATCCCGCCTCTTGCGCCGGACCGATTGGCTGCCGCATTGGCGTTTGTGAAACCTCACCTTATCTTCGTTTGTCAGTGATTTGGCATTCGGTTTGTATCCTTTCCGTTCTTGCTTGTGTTCTTGGGTTCGCTTGCAGGAATTAGCCTTCGTGGCGAGGTCAATCGCGTTCTGCGTGGTTGATAACCAACGGAGACAGTGGTGTAACGATTGCGAGGTTTTGATCCGCCGGACCGGAGCCTTGGATCGCCAACGTCGAGATTCTCCACCAACCCAAGTTTATCCCTTACCTAGCGGAAGATCGGGACCACTCCCCCATCAGCTGGTATCAGAGCTCAGATTTTCCGTTAGGTAATCTCGATCTGCTTTTGTTTTACCCAGAGTCCAGAAAACCGCACCAAAAAAATTCCCCACCGAGAACCCCTTTGTGCCTTGCGATTTTAATTTCAGTTTTAACTTTGTTGAGTTCGTGTTCTTGGTCGAGTCTTGTTGATGGTTTAGTAACTCCCTCTGTGTCGTTTGAGTAGTAGTTGTTATTGTGTCTCAGAAAAAAAATTCCCCACCGAAAAAAACCCCCCCTTCCGCAACCTTTCTTTGTTTTCCACATCCAGTCTTTTTGACCCCTCTTCAGTAAAACAGGCATAACTTTTCGCTCGTTTGGCAGAAAAATCTGAAATTTTTTGAGCGTGTTCCTGACTCAATTTGGAGGGTCCCCTAAACAAAGGTCGGTTAGCCCTCACCAAAATCGCCAAAAAAAATCGGGAAGATAGAAAAAAAAATTGGAGAAAGATTTTGCTCGCCGGACAGCAAACTTGTTTGAATTTTGTGAGCCACATCCCACCTTAGTTGTAGGTGCCAATTTTTGTGGTTACTCCTCTGGTCATCCTTGTTTCAAAAAAAAATAGAGTGAAAAAAAAAGAAGAAAAAAAAATAATAAAAAAAAGAGAAACAGTCCTGTTATTTTGCTTGTCCGAACTCTTGTCCAAACTCTTGTCCGAACTCCTGTCCAATCTGAGGCAGTCTTTGGCTGTTTGTTGCTTGTCCGATCTCTTGTCCGAACTCTTGTCCGAACTCTTGTCCGATCCGAACAGCAGCAAAAAAAAAGGACAAAAAAAAAATTTTGCACATACCCTTGTCCGATCACTTGTCCGATCTCTTGTCCAATCCCTTGTCCGATCTATAGAGAGCTGATTTTGGCCTGTGTTGCTTCCATTTGAGTTTTGGGCACATAGTTTCCCTCTATTACTTGAACTTTCACTTTGGGAGCACTACGGTCAGCAACTTTGACGAGTACTTGGGAATACTTATTGAACTTGGTTTAACTGTTATTATTATCGCTAATCCTTGCTACTCACTTTGCCTTCCAAGCTACACATTTCTCTTGGTCAGGACAGGTTCATTCCTTGCAATTGTACACCACTCTCCACTTGGTTCATCACTTGTAGGCCGGTGACCTCCCTGCAGCGTGGTAAGAACACTTGCAAGCGTGGGTAAGGTGCTTGACGAATTGCTTCCACCACACATCCAGCACCCCACCTAGCTGTTTTACATAGGATTATTCTTGGTTGTTTTATCTTTTCACTAACATGGCAGATAACAACGGCACCCCTCCATCTGATTTTAATGACTGTGTCTCACGGCGTGCTCTACTAGAGTCTCAGCGGCAGACCCAACATTCCATCGAACGTCTCGCGCGTACTGTGGCTGACCTAGTGGACCGAATGGCTGCCTTGGAAACACGATTGCCTGCTGCACGAGCCAACGATGAACATGTTGAAGAGGAAGACGATCATATTGAAGATGAAGACGACCTATCCTATGCCGGAAACAATGCCATTGACCCTGACGAGGCTGCACGTCATCGCTTTCAGTTCAACCGTCAAGGTATGGGCAACCGCAACCGCCCTCCACGAGGTAACAATGACAACCACAGGAACAATGATCCCTACTCTAAGGTAAAATTTTCAGTACCTCCTTTTGCTGGCACCTATGATCCAGATGCATATTTAGATTGGGAAATGTCAGTCGAACAAAATTTAATGCTCATATGGTTCCTGCTATCCACCGCGTGCGTTTAGCTACTAGTGACTTCACTGGATATGCTCTTCTTTGGTGGACTGAAATAGTTCAGGTTGGAAATGAACCACAAACTTGGGATATGTTAAAACGGCAAATGCGTGGTAGATGGGTCCCTCCTTCATATAAACGTGATTTGAGAAAAAAATTGCAGCGCCTAAACCAAGGAAATAAATCGGTAGAGGAGTATTATCAGGAGTTGCAAATAGGTTGCATGCGTGCTGAAATTGAGGAGGACAATGAGGATAAAATGGCCCGTTTTTATGGTGGTTTAAGACGTGAAATTCAGGATATCATTGATTATAAAGAATACAATACTATCACTCGTCTTTTCCACCTTGCTATGCTTGCAGAAAAAGAATTGCAGGGTCGCCAACAACCACAACGCAGCATGAGGACCAACATTGGTGGTGCTACTTCACGCTCAAGTGGGCAGCAGCAACGACCACCCGCACCCCCTTCTCGACCGGCGGCTACATCAGCACCTTCTACATCTACAGCCCAGGTTGAGAGTTCCAAGGCTGCAGCATCCAAGGCGCCATCCAAGCCCACATCCTCGGCAGCCTCTACTGCACGTTCTGCAGCGATCCAGTGTCACAGATGCAAAGGACTTGGCCACGTTATGAAGGACTGCCCTAGTCAGCGGGCTTATATTGCTACGGAAGACGGTGGCTACGTAAGTGCTAGTGATGTTGAAGATGAATATGCACTTGCTGCTAACATTGCAGGAGATGATGATACATTCGACGATAACACTGTTTTTGCGCCGGATACCTATGCCGACCATGAAGCACTTATTGTACAACGTGTTTTAAGCACTCACATGGAGCAGGACGACCGGGCACAAAGAAACAATCTGTTTCAGACCTTCTTCCTCGTCAATGACCGCCGTGTACGTGTCATCATCGACAGCGGTAGTTGCAACAATTTGGTGAGCCACGACATGGATAACGAAGCTTCAACTTCCCACACGTGCGCATCCGCACCCTTACCATGTGCAATGGTTCAATAATAGCGGTAAGGTCAAGGTAACACAAACTGCTAACATCAAATTTGCCATTGGTACATACTTAGGAGTTGCTGATTTTGATGTAGTACCAATGCAAGCATGTTCTCTGTTACTTGGTAGACCTTGGGAGTATGATACTGATGCCACACACCATGGTAGGAGCAATAAGTATACATTTATGAATAAAGGAAAGAAAATTACTTTGCTTCCTATGACTCCCGCTGAAATTGTAAAATTTGAACAAGAAAAACATGCTAGGGATGCACAAAAGAGCAAACAACCTTCTGAAAATCAGCAAGTAGCTAAGACGCTTTTGAGGCAACAGAAAGATAAAATTGCTTCTCCTTCTTCCTCACATGTTATTAATCTGAAAGGACATGTCATGCTTGCAACTAAAACTGACCTTGCTGAAATTTGTGATGATACTCCCTTGCTATACGGCTTGATTTGCACAAACGTGTTGTTTTCACTTGCGAACATTCCTAGCTCTGTTCCTGTTGCAGTCACTGACCTTTTGCAGGAGTTTAAAGATGTTTTTCCTGCTGAGATACCACCCGGGCTGCCACCGATACGCGGCATCGAGCACCAAATTGATTTGGTCCCGGGGGCGTCTCTTCCTAATCGTGCAGCGTACCGCACCAATCCGGAGGAGACAAAAGAAATTGAGCGCCAAGTACAGGACCTTCTTGATCGTGGGTACGTCCGTGAAAGCCTTAGTCCTTGTGCAGTACCTGTTCTTTTGGTACCTAAGAAAGATGGTAGTTGGCGCATGTGTGTTGATTGTCGTGCTATTAATAATATCACCATTCGATATCGACACCCTATTCCTAGATTGGATGACATGCTTGATGAGCTTAGTGGTGCCATTATCTTTTCTAAGATCGATCTCCGTAGTGGTTACCACCAAATTCGCATGAAACTAGGTGATGAATGGAAAACTGCTTTTAAAACAAAGTTTGGATTATATGAGTGGCTTGTCATGCCTTTTGGACTTACTAATGCACCTAGTACCTTCATGCGCTTGATGAATGAAGTCCTACGGCACTTTATAGGACGCTTTGTGGTTGTATACTTTGATGATATCTTGGTTTATAGCAAGTCTCTCACTGAACATGTTGAACACCTACGTGCTGTTTTTATTGTCCTCCGTGAGGCTAGAATGTTTGGTAACCTTGAGAAGTGCACGTTTTGCACGGATCGAGTTGTGTTTCTTGGATATGTTGTCACTTCACAGGGTATTGAGGTCGACGCGGCAAAGGTAGAAGCAATCAACAGCTAGCCGCAGCCCCAAACTATCACACAGGTACGTAGTTTCCTTGGTCTTGCAGGTTTCTACCGGCGTTTTGTGAAAGATTTCAGCACCATCGCCGGTCCTTTACATGAGTTGACCAAGAAGGGAGTTACTTTTACTTGGGAACCAGCACAAGAACAAGCTTTTGCCACACTCAAGGATCGCCTTACACATGCACCTCTACTTCAGCTACCCGACTTCAGTAAGCCTTTTGAACTAGAATGTGATGCTAGCGGTTTTGGATTAGGAGGTGTGCTGCTGCAAGGAGGTAAACCCGTGGCCTATTTTAGTGAGAAATTACATGGCCCACAGTTGAACTATTCTACCTATGATAAGGAATTATATGCCTTAGTGCGTGTGCTTGAAACTTGGCAACATTACCTTTTGCCTAAGGAGTTTATTATTCATTCGGATCATGAAGCATTGAAGCATATACGTAGTCAAGCAAATCTGAATAAACGACATGCTAAATGGGTAGAATTTATTGAAACTTTTCCATACATCATTAAGCATAAGAAAGGGAAAGATAATGTGATTGCGGATGCTTTGTCTAGACGTTATACATTGCTTTCTCAACTTGATTATAAGATCTTTGGTTTAGAAACATTGAAGGACATGTATGCTACTGATTTGGACTTCAAAGATGCTTTTGCAAATTGTACAGATGTCCGTGCTTGGAATAAATATGTGCTGAATAATGGATATCTTTTTCGTGCTAACAAGTTATGTGTGCCGGCTAGCTCTCTTCGCTTGTTGTTATTGCAGGAAGGATATGGTGGTGGTTTGATGGGTCATTTTGGATCAAAGAAAACTGAAGATGTGCTGTCCACCCACTTCTATTGGCCTAAGATGAGACGAGATGTTGAGCGCTATGTGGCACGATGCGCTACTTGCAATAAAGCTAAGTCCCGACTAAATCCACATGGTCTTTATATGCCTCTGCCCGTTCCTAGTGTACCTTGGGAGGATATTTCTATGGATTTTGTGTTAGGGTTACCTAGAACTAGGAGGGGGAGAGATAGTATTTTTGTGGTGGTAGATCGTTTCTCTAAAATGGCGCATTTTATACCTTGTCACAAGAGCGACGATGCTACAAATGTTGCTGATTTGTTTTTCAGAGAGGTCGTACGCTTGCATGGAGTTCCCAATACCATCGTTTCAGATCGTGATGCCAAATTCTTAAGTCATTTTTGGAGGACGTTGTGGCATAAGTTGGGGACGAAGCTGCTGTTTTCTACTACTTGTCACCCCCAAACGGATGGACAAACGGAGGTCGTCAACCGCACATTGTCCACCATGTTGAGGGCTGTTTTGAAGACCAACTTGAAGCTTTGGGAAGAGTGTCTACCTCATATTGAATTTGCATATAATAGGTCAGTACACTCCACTACTAAGGTAAGTCCGTTTCAAGTGGTCTATGGTTTTAATCCGCGTGCTCCTATTGATTTGCTACCATTACCACCATCTGAAAACTTGAATTTTGATGCTACTACACGTGCTGAATTATTACTTAAGATGCATGAAACTACTAAAGCAAACATAGAGAAAATGAATGAGAAATATCGTGCTTATGGTAGTAAGGGTAGAAAAGAGATAACATTTGAACCGGGTGATCTTGTTTGGTTGCACTTGCGCAAGGATCGTTTTCCTGATTTACGAAAGTCTAAATTGATGCCCCGTGCTGATGGTCCTTTCCGTGTGCTTGAGAAGATAAATGACAATGCATATAAGCTTGAGTTGCCTGCAGCTTTTGGGGTTAGTCCCACATTTAACATTTCAGATTTAAAGCCCTATTTGGGAGATGATGATGAGCTTGAGTCGAGGACGACTCCAATTCAAGAGGGGGAGGATGATGAGGACATCACTTCACATGATACACACATGGAGCCTCCACCTACAATTCAACTACAAGGACCAATCACACGCGCCCGTGCCCGTCGCTTGAACCATGAGGTTAATTCGTTCCTTAGCAACTTTGATTATATTTGTTTGGATGGGATGCTACTGAATACTAGTGATATTTTGTTGCTTAGGAACATGGGAGATGGAATAGGAGAGTTGGAGTTGAAGACGGAGCCGCACGGATGATTTGAAGTCAAGAATTCGCTGGTTCGGACTACATCGACCACCATTCACCAAAATGGGCATAACTTCCTCATACGAAGTCCGATTGGCACGTTCTTGGACTTTTTGGAAAGCTGAGGAGAAGACGGATCGTTTGCCGTTGGTTTCACCTCTTTTGGAGTCTCGAGTCGTCCTGTGTATTTAAAACAGTACTGCATGACAGAACTGGGCCATGTTGGCCATAATCTGAGTCTGTACATCTTCTAGCCCACAGCCCATGTCTGTTTACCTTCCCCCTGGCCGCCGCCCTATATATTCTCACGCCAGCCACCTCTAGGGTTAGGTTTTGCTTTGTTGCATCTACACTGTTGTGTTTAGATCCCGCCTCTTGCGCCGGACCGATTGGCTGCCGCATTGGCAGTTTGTGAAACCTCACCTTATCTTCGTTTGTCAGTGATTTGGCATTCGGTTTGTATCCTTTCCGTTCTTGCTTGTGTTCTTGGGTTCGCTTGCAGGAATTAGCCTTCGTGGCGAGGTCAATCGCGTTCTGCGTGGTTGATAACCAACGGAGACAGTGGTGTAACGATTGCGAGGTTTTGATCCGCCGGACCGGAGCCTTGGATCGCCAACGTCGAGATTCTCCACCAACCCAAGTTTATCCCTTACCTAGCGGAAGATCGGGACCACTCCCCCATCATGAATGGTGGGGCGGAGAGTAGGCTCGGGCTGACATTGATGGAGACGAAACAACTGTGCCTGCTGCTCTTGCATCTGGCTTTGTTGTTGTTGCATCTGAGCAAGCAGAGAGGTAATCAGCTGGCTTTGGTTTGCCAACACCTCTGCTAGTGTGGGGTGATTGGCAATGGGGGCCTGCCGTTGGCCAGTCCCTCCCCACTGGGGCAAGTGGCCGGAGGTGTTTCCATCGCGCGGGGCTTCAGATCCTTAGTCGTTGGCCATCCTGAAGTTGAAGGGTTCAGAAAGAAGGCACTATAATTTTAAGGGGAACTGATTTTATTGCTCAAAATGAATATTAGGCCTGGATGCTTACATCTTCTATTTTGATCTCTTATTTAAAGTTTACACTCATGTCTTATATTCTGACATGAGCGGCACTACAAATAGAACAAACAAAAGAACCAAACAATCGTAATCTACGTCTGAGGAAGCTCGGGGGACGACTCGATAACGGGCTCGATGGAGGTGGTCGGTGCAAGGGTGGTTGGGCTGGACGGTCCGGCGGGATGTGTACTGCGGGAAATCCTCTTGGGCTTCACTGTGGGAAACCGAAGCGATTTCCGCTTCGCGAGGTAGAAGAGGGGCGACCTCCTCGAGATCCTTCTTTAGTTCCTTGAGCTGCTCGCGGAGCTGTGAGGTGATGATGGCGCCCTGGCGTAGAAGCTCGTTCTGACGCCTCAACCGCTCCACCTCGGTGTGCAGGTGATGGTTCTGTTGAACCTGGCGACGAAGGTCGGCGTTCTCGCGGTTCAAGTTCTCCGACGAGTGGCGGTAGTAGTCGATGGTGTTGTGCTGGTTGTCTGCGTCGAGGATGGCCTCCGTGTGAAGGTTGTCCATGGCCTCTAGAAGTCGCATGGTGCGGGCGATGGCGGAGTTGCTCTGTGTGAGAGGGCTGATGTAGATGCTGCGGTGACTCCCGGGTGTGCGCATGGGCATTAGGCGGTAGATGGTGTCGCGGCGGTGGCAGTCATAGACCAGTCGAAGCTCGGCGAGGGCCTGAAGAGCGGCGCGCTGGCTGGCCACCACGAACGAGGGTCCTCCAACTCCATGGGTGTAGAAGGGAGGCTGCGTGGGGGAGGGGTGGATGACGACTGTGACCTCGCAGTAACTCTCGTTCGCATCGGGAAAGATCCCGTGGAACGCAGGCTCATGGGGAAACCCCAAGAAGTCAACGAGCACGCGAAGCTCGCGGATGAATCCAGCCTCGTCGCGGAGAGTTCCACTCATGGTATGGACCGGCATCTACAAAAGAGAGGAAATTTTCGTGAAACTTCAGAAGATGAGAGGGTAAGCAGTTTTGCATGAAAAATATAAGTCCTAGGGTCAGGTCTGTTTGGCTTCCTACAGTCAAGTCGGCTCTGATACCATCTTGTCATGCCCCGATTTAATAAATCAGGACTTTTATTGAAATTCCATAGAAAATCAATAAATGCAAGACGTTCATCACACGACTGCGTGCAATACGCCAATCAATCATGGTTCGTAGACCATATTAATACAAAATAATTAAATAAGGAGAAACTGAGAAAATAAATCCTCTAGATGAACGCCTTCTTCCAGTCTCGTGCCTTGACTGGGTCGCTACTCCAGACCTTCGCCCTCCTCGTAGTAGACTGCCTCTGGTGGTGTAAGTCAACGGGGGTGAGTACAATCGTACTCAGCAAGCCACCGAATGCAATTATAATGCAAGGTAATAACAAGGGAGGTAGTGGCTTACTTTTGCGGAAAAGCACAATTGGTAAAGCAATTAATGTACTCAAGTTATCATTGCGGAAAAATAAACATGAGTTATGCATCATCTTCCATCATCTTCTACCTCGAGGGGTACGGTCTGCCCACACTCGCTCAACGGTCCTTACATGCCATGAATAACACAAACATTCACAAAAAGTAAACTAACTGTGAGAGGTCACACAACCCGCCCTTGACCGTGGGCTCGGCTTTTCGAAAAGATTTATAACTCTGATCAGAGGTGTACTACTGTACCCACAATTCACTCATTTCCCGCACACCGCAGTGTGTTAAATGACTCCTGTCACAAGAAGCTCGTGCCAAAACCTTCAGCATGGAACGCACCAATTCGATAACACCATCTTATAGGTTTCGTAAGGTTTCCCTGTCTCTTCGGGCCACGCCTTACCCCCCCTTGAGCCATGTCGCTACAAGTCACCCGCAGGCTTGCCCCTTGTACCCCTCCACTATGGTGTTCCGCGTTGGTATGATCCATACCTCTAGTTAGGACTTACCCACTAGACTTGTGGTTAGTACGGAAGTGCTTTGCAACAGATCCCGCAGACCAGTCCTTATAGTGCCCCGGGTGCGACAAACCAATGCCCGAGCTTGCACCCGGAACCCACCATACTTATAACCTAGCCAACTCCAACAGAGTCCAGAGACAAGAATAACGGGGTATTTCATATACCAGAATCCATCTATCTACGACTCATTCTTTTTATCCTATAGCAGTTGTGCCGGTACATTGGGCACTAGCTAATATAATATTTGTAGAGTGACAAGGAGTTAAGGCTCAATAAGCATGGCTTGAGTTGCACACAAGGACGGGGATCTAATAAATATAAGTGTAAGGCTTGATATTGGACTAATGCAATATTAACCTATGAGTTATAGCGATAATTTATTAAAAGCATGGGCTCAAATATGATCAACTGTTTCCACAGAGGTGGTCGATGACTTGCCTTGCTCCGCGAATGGTGAAGATGGAACCTCGGGGTAAGACTCCGGATCGTCGGCGGCGTAGTAGTCTTCTCGAAACGGAAAATAAACACGACATTCAATAAACATTCCAAAAACCAATCATATAAGCATACATGCTTTTGTTTGGGTTAAGTAGAAGGGGATTGGTTCTTATGCTCTATGAGTCTATTACTTAAATGTTAAGATTAAGTTTTAGAGGGGTTCCTGAATTTTATAACTTAATATCAATATTTTTCCTAAGGGGCTTTTTATTTTTAGAGCTGAAGTAAGAAGGTACAAATTAGCCTTAATGTTTTTATGGTATTCCAAATAGTGAAATTAAGATATTTTGTCTTCTAAAGTGGTTATATAAGTTTTTAGGATATTTTCATAAAGTGTGGACCTTTTTATTGCATGAATTAATTAAATATCCTAATAGGGCTCTTGCAATATTAATTAATAGAATACAGTGGGCAAAGTGAATATTCTATTTTTGTTGTATTACAAACAGTGGAATAAAGTCATTAAGTCCTCTGAATATCTTATATAAGTTTCCATGATATTTTTGTAAAATGTTACATTTCTATTATATGAGTTAATCATTTATCTTAAAGGGCCTTGAAAATGTTATTTAATAAATTAAAATGGGCAAAATGAATTATTATATTTTTATTGGCTTATAAACAGTGTAATGGGGTCATCATGTCTTTTAAATTAATTTATAAATTTCTAAGGGTTTTTCTGAATTATTTGATTGAAATATTAATTAGATCCTAAAGGGGTCTTTTCTTCATTATTTATTAAGATTATTATGTGCCAAATAAACATATTGTTTTTATTGCATCAAAGTGTAGAGGATAAAAAGACAAATTTTCCAGAATTGAAATGGTGAAATTTGGAGTTAATTTGAGCTAGATATGAATTTTGGAAGTTTAAACTATTTTCTGAATTTTATTTAAACAGAAATCCTGCGTGGGTCCACGGTGAGCCAGGTCCACCATGGACCTGCGCACTGTGCGCTGGACCGGTCGGATCTGGACCGTTGGATCTAGATCCCACGGTTCACAGCGGGGCAGGGCGTTTAAGTGAGATCGGAGGGCTCAGATGAGCCCGTACCGGTCAACGCCGGTCAAGGCCATCCAGGCCCTTGATCTGGGTTTTAATCATAGCCGTCCCCCTTGGATCCGACGGCCACGATCGCAACCTGCACGGTGGCGGCACGAGAGAGGCTGAGGTCGTCGTCTCCAGCTCCGGCCGTGCGGCGGCGAGCGATCCCCAGCGGCAGAGAGGGCTTCCGGCAGGGCTAGGGCCAAAAATGGAATCAGAAGAGCGAGGGGGCTTTAGGCGTACCGGTGGCGATGACGTGGAGATAGTGGCGGCGATCGGCGGCGAGAAGAGGCGGGAGAAGCCTTCGGGGTCGACGGCGATGGCGTGCTCCGGCGGTGTTCTGGCCCAACGGAGGTGGGGCCGAGGTAGAGGGGACGACGACGGTCCCGATGGTGGCCTTGGCGAGGGCGGAGGTGGCTCAGGGCGCCGGTGATCGTCGGCTAGAGCTCGAGCAGAGGGGAGGGAGGGAAAGATGGTGGCAACGCTCGGGAACATGAGATCTTGGGTTCTGGTGGCGCGGTGAAGTGCGGCGAGGGTGGGGGGTCTTTAATAGAGGCTCGCCGGAGTTCAAAAGGGAATGAAACCGGCGAAATCCCGAGGTCTCCGGCGAACTTGCCATGCGCTCGGATTCCTACCAAAATGGCGAAAACGCGTCGGAAAACGAGGGAAAGGGATCGCGAGCGGACGGGGGGTCGAGATCCTGGCTTGATTTGGCGACCCGAGGCGGCCGGCGGTGAGTATGGCAAGGGGGCACCGGTATGGAAGGGAATCGCCCCCTTCCTTCGGGGAAGAAGGATATGACAGGTGGGCTCCACCTGTCATAGTCCGAGAGCGAGAGGGCGGGCTGGCCAGCGGGCCCGGGCGGTCAGCGGCTAAGGGACGCGCGAGAGGGGCTGACGGGTGGGCCTGCTAGGGAGTGGCGCGGGAGAGGAGAGAGAGGGGGCCGGCGCCGATAGGCTGGCCCCGCCTGTCAGTGGCTGAGGCAGGAAGGTTGGGCCGGCCCGAGGAGAAAGGAGGGAGACGGCCCATTAACTTTTAAAATTGTATTTCTGATTAAAATAATTCCAGAAAATTAATTATTTGATTAAGGCTTGAAGCACTGTTGGAAAAATTTTGTAAAAATTCTCAAAAATATTTCTTGGCTTCTGGACTCCATCATAAATTTTTCAGCTATAGATTTGAAATATTTCTTCCTGTTTTGCTTTAATTGAGTTCTTTTAGCCCTTTATATAATTAAGAGAATTGTTTAATTCCAGAAAATTTATTTTTCTCATTTTTATTTTATTTTTAATTCTAGGGCTGTTACAGTTTCTCTGTACTGCAATTTCTTGTGAGCTTTTTTGGAGAGGTGTGTGAGAAGCCTGTTTGGGTGAAGCGTGTTTGAGCGAAGTGTGTTTTTCAGTGTGTGTTCGCTCTGTGTAAACTAGAGGCTAGACCTCTCTGATTACTAGCGAAGCACTGATCGAAGCCCGTTTTTCTTCCCGTGTCGAAGCCTTAGCGAAGTCTATTTTGTGTGCGTTTAGACCTTCGAAGTACGAAGCCCAATAGTAGTTGCTGTCGCTGAGTTTTTCGTCAAAGCCCGCAGAGGGAAGTCTGCTCTTGCGAAGTCTGTAGTGCGAAGCCTGCTCGAAGGGCACCTAGTGTGCGAAGCCTGCACTGACTTAGCAAAAGCCGATCGAAGTCCACAGAGGGAAGTCCGCTCTTGCGAAGGGTGAAGTGCGAAGCCTGCTCGAAGGCACCCTGTGTGCGGAGCCTGCACTGACTTAGCAGAGCTAAGGTTTTGGGGTTGTGTGTGGAGCGAAGTCTTCTTGGCTTCGAACTTTTGCTCCTTGTGAAGCCTGTTTTCGGAGCCCTAAAATACCTTCGAACCAGAACTTCGAAGGCTGTGTTCGATGCCTGTTCCGCAGAAGACAGAATTAAAACAGAAGGCTATTTTTAGTCTAAAATTTTAAAAGCTCCCATTCACCCCCCCTCTGGTCGCTGTTTCCGGTCCAACAGTTGGTATCAGAGCGGGTTAAGATCACCAGTTGACCTTAACCGGTTTTGTGATCTATTGGCGACATGGACAGAGTTAGTAAAATACCTCTGTTCGATGGGACTGATTTTGCATACCGGAAGGTGCGCATGGAGGCTTACTTGCTAAGACAAGGAAATGCAATTTGGGAAATTGTGGACTCACAATACTCCATCCCTGAGACTCGCACCTCTCAAACAGAGAAGGATCAGTATAATGCCAACTCCAAGGCAAGAAACATATTGTTCATTGGTTTGAGCCGAAGTGAGTTTGATAGGGTGCAGCACCTTAGGACAGCTAGGGAAATTTGGACTACACTCACTATTTTTCATGAGGGCTCTACACAAATTAAGGCCAGGCGCCAAAGCACATACAATCAACAGTATCAGCTGTTTGTGCAGGTACCTGGTGAATCTATAGATGCCATGTTTTCTCGCTTTGATGCAATAGTGAGTAACTTGCGGTCCAACGGGATGCTTGCTTACAGTGATCATGATAGGGCTATCAAGCTTCTCTATGCTCTTGATCGTAGCATATGGGAAGTGAAGATATCCAGCATTGAGGAGTCTGCAGGTTATGACACTTTGACCTGTGATGAGCTCTTCAGCAATCTGAAGTCCACAGAGATTGCCAAGGCATCTCTTGCAGTGCATAGGAACTCCTTGCCACAACCATTGGCATTGATTTCTAGCACTAGCCGTTGCACCACTGCAGAACTAAGCACATCTGGCACTTGTGTTCTTACAGATGGTTTTGCTTTGTCCTCCCTGGTCTCCATCACTAAGGAGCAGGTGGATACTCTAGACGATGATGAGCTTGCTCTCATTGCCAGAAGGTTCACCCGTTTTCACCATGAGAGACGGGATCAGAGGAGAGGTGGTTTTAGTGGATGCTTTGAGTGTGGCGACACTTCTCACATCAAGGCCAATTGCCCAAAACTCAAGAAGAGAGATAAGAGTGAGCGCCCTAAATACCACAAAAAGGAGAGGAAACCCTTTGTGAAGGGCAAGCGCGGCAAGGTGGCTAAGAGGGTAGCCAAAGCCGCTTCCAGAGAATTTGTTGCTGCTCTCAGTGACATTGACACTTCCTCAACTGAGGAGTCGAGCTCTGAGGAGGAGTCCCCAAGGAAGGAGGAGAAGAAGGACAAGAAGGGACGAGATTTCACCGGCCTTTGCTTCATGGCCGACAGCGATCACAGCGGCGATGAGCTTGACTCATCTAAGGTACCTCTATCCTATGACCAGCTTTCAATTAAACTAGATGAGCTGAATGAAGTAGTTCTTGGTTAGGATAGATTACTTGTGCAAGCCGCTAGAGAAAGAAAAGACCTTAGACTTATGCTAGAATCTGTGTCTACTGATTATGCCATGCTTAAGTCTAGGGTTAATGATGCTGAATGTGAATCTTGTACTGTTGTCATGAGTGAGCTTGCTCAGTTGCATTCTGTACATGCTCGAACTCTATCTGAGCTTGAGACTGCACAGAAGCAGCTTTTGATGGTTGATTCTAGTCCTCATGATATAATTGAATGCATGAACTGTTCTTTATTACGTGAGAGCATTGATTTACGTGATAAGCATGTTCATGACTTAGAGGCTAGATTGGAGAGGGCCGGTAGTTCTAAGGATGTGCAACCTGTTTGTGACACTTGCATAACCCTTGAGGACCAGCTAGGCACTGTTAGAGAGCGAGCTGAGAACCTCATGACTGAGAATGAGTACCTTCTTTATGTGGTTAACAAATGCACTGAGGGAAAGGGTAGGATGGACTTGCTCTTGGCTAAAACCAAGATGTGTGCCGACAGAGCAGGGATAGCTCTAGGATTGGGTTTTGAGAGGATTCCTTCAGACAGTAAGAACAAAACTGTTTTTACCTCACCCACTACCTTAGAGAAAGAGAGAGCTCTGTTAGACACTCCATCAGCCAAAAAGCCTACCCGGACACTAAAGAAAATCACTTCTCCTGCCAAGAAAATCCCTCCCAAGAAAACCACTCAGCAGAAGCCCAAGGAGCCTATGAGAGTTGCTCCTATGACCCATGAAGATCTAGGCCCTATGTGAGTTTTGGTAATTAATGATAAACATGCGTTTTGTGGACTAATATTTTTCTTAAGTGTGAAGGAATCTAGAAATTGATCGAGGTGTTTGGAGCGATCAATTAGGCTAGGTTTAAATTTTGTTTTTGCCGTACTATAAAGAGGGGTTGCATCTTGGTTATGAGTTGATTTTCAAGTGCCAATTTGCATTGCATATAGTATCTTTTGATCATGTGTGATTGTTGCAAAAGTTACTCTTTGGCAAATTCCTTGAAAAACATATTGCAGCGTTTTGCTGGAGTTGTCTGACCCTAGCGGTCTGACCGACCATGTGGGTCCGGTCAGACCGGCTGGAGTTGGGCGGTCCGACCGGCTAGGGGGCCGGTCTGACCAGGTTGCGCAGGGCAGAATACTGCCGGTTTACAGAGCCGACGGGAGCACTATCGGTCCGACCGAGCCGATGGCCGGTCTGACCGGGTAGGGCCGGTCCGACCGGGCCAGCATGGCCAGTCAGACCGAGGTGTCCTGTCACATCAGTAAACGGCTAGTTTTCTAGCCGTTGCAAGTTGAGGTCGGTCAGACCGGCCCAAGATGGGCGGTCAGACCGACAGTGTGCAGAGAGCCACCTAACTCGTGTAACGGCTAGTTTTTGAGTGTGTGGCTATATAAACCCTTGCTACAGCTCCTTTGCTAGACTTTTGGCATTCATTTGAGCATTCTTGAGCACAAGAGAGTCTCTCCCACCATTGAGCACTAATTTGAGCACTAGTGAGGTTGGGAAGAAAAAGGGGTGATCAAGTGATTGAGTAAATTGCATTGCATTGGCATTTTGGCACTTGATCCTCTTCTCCTAGCTTTGATTGCAGCTTGTTACTCTTGGAGATTGCCATCTCCTAGACAGCTTGGAGAAGAAACCGGTGATCTCTCCTAGAAGGTTGTGGAGGAGACCCGGGAGGTTGTGAAGGTTGGAGCTCACCTATCCGGAGTGGAGAAGAGCTACCACTAGTGATCGAGGCCCGAGAGTTGCACTTCCGGTGCCGGCTCATCTTCAAGCTAATTTCTCTTTGAGAAATCTGAGGCTTGGTGAAGAGAGCGGTCAAGTGAAACTCGCCTCAACGAGGACGTAGGAAATTGGCAAATTTCCGAACCTCGGGATAAAATTCGGTTGTCTCTTGTCCCTTTTATCTTTGAGCAAGTTAATTTGTGCTAGCTTAATTTTCTAAAGTAATCTACTTGTTCTAGCGGTTTGCTACCATTGCCTTAGGACCTTGATTACTGTTTTAGTTTTAAAAGAACCGTCTATTCACCCCCCTCTAGTCGGTACATCGATCCTACAAGTGGTATCAGAGCTTGGTCTCTCAAGTTAGGCTTTACCGCCTAGAGAGAAGATGTCCGACGAGGTGGTTCACAACGTAGGCAAAGGTCCTTACTTTGATGGCACTAATTATTCCATTTGGAAAGTTCGTATGGCTGCTCACCTCAAAGCCATGAGCTTTGAAATTTGGCGTATTGTTGAGTTAGGTTTTGAAGTTGAAGACAAGATGAATCTAACCTATCAAAACAAGAAAGATATGCAACTTGATGCTCAAGCTACAAATGCTTTGTTCAATTGTTTGTGTGCCGAAGAATTCAATAGGATAAGCAATATTTCAACGGTACACGACATTTGTACCACTCTTCAAGATATACATGATGTAACAACAAGTGTGAAGAATGCCAAGTCGCACTACCTAAAGATCAACTATGAAACATTCACCATGTTGCCAAATGAAAGTGTCAATGAGATGTATGCAAGACTTAATGTGATTGTCAATGATCTCAAGGGTGTTGGAGTGAAGTACACGGAGTTGGAAGTTGCTCAAAAGATGTTGAGAGCTTTGCCCGAGAAATATGACACGTTGGTGACCTTCCTCATCAACTCGGATATGTCAAGTTTGACACCCACAACACTTTTGGGGACTATCAACACAAATGAGATTTACAAGAACAAGAGAGTTGAAGGAAGCGCCGAAGATCACTCCTCATCCAAGAAGAAGAATATTGCCTTGAAAGCCAAGGTTGAAAAGAAATGTGAAGAAGAAGAAGACACCTCTTGTGATGGCGATACCGAGGATGAAGAGATGGCTCTCTTTGTGAGAAAGTTCAACCGGTTCATGAAAAGGAGAGGAAGTTCTTCAAGCTCATTCAAGAACAATGGTGACAAGAAGTCAACCAAAAGAAACCTCAAGAATTTAAGATGTTTCGAGTGTAATGAGAAGGGTCATTTTGCCTCAAGATGCCCGAACAAACAAGAAAGCGAAGATGATAAATCTCAAAAGAAGAACAAAGAAAAGAATGGGAAGAAAAAACTCTTCAAGAAGTTGAACAAGAAAAAGGGTAGAAATGAAGCATTTGTGGGAGAATGGGATTCAAATGAAGATAGCTCCGATTCTTCTTCAAGCTCCGACTCCGGTGGTGAGTCAAACTCAAGAAAGAAGAACATGGCGGGAATCGCAATCACGGAAGCTTCATCACTATACTCTCCTTTTTGTCTCATGGCAAAAGGAAGTACTAAGGTAACATCTACTTGTGTTAGTGAACAAAATGATAGTGATGATGAATTATCTTATGATGACCTTGCACAAATGCTTGAGGAGCTGAATGAGTTAAGTGGCAAAGAAAGAGTCAAATTTAAAGCTCTCAAGAAAGATCATGAGTCCTTAACGGCTAAATATGAGGAGTTGAAAACTTCTCATATGATGCTTTTGGTCTCTCATGAGAAGCTTGAGGAAGCTCATGAAGCACTTATTGCCTCTACACTCATTAGGCCAAAAGTAGATATAGGCGTCACATGTGATATTTTTGATGATGCATGTATAAATGTTGAAAATTGCATTCCTACTAAGACTAGCATATCAACCTCATGTGATGACTTACTTGCTATGCCATGCTCATCCATTCATGATATTACTTCATGTTCAACCAATATATCATCTTCATCTAATTCATTATTAATTGTTGAAAATCATGAGCTCAAGGAGCAAGTTGCCAAACTAAGTAAGAGTTTGGAAAGATGCTTCAAAGGTAAAAATACCCTTGATGAAATTTTAAGCCAACAAAGATGCTCTTTCAACAAGGAGGGACTTGGTTTTGTTCCCAAAAAGGGCAAAAAGCCTTCCTACCAAGCCCCAAGGTTTGTTAAGAGTAATGGAAAATTTTGCAATAAATGTCGAAAAGTTGGTCACATAATTGGTGAATGCCACATAAACAATATTCCTAAAAATGATGTATTTGATTCTCATTACATGCTTAAGAGAGCTAATAATGGCTCTATTTATGCTAAGTTTTTGGGCACTCCTATTTTGGGAGAAAAGAAGAAATCTATTTGGGTGCCAAAGGCCTTGATAACTAACCTACAAGGACCCAAAAGGATTTGGGTACCTAAAAAGGCTTGATCTCTTTTGTAGGTAAACTACCACACCGGAGGATCACATTGGGTGCTTGATAGTGGGTGCACTCAACATATGACCGGTGATAGGAAGATGTTCACATCATTTGAAGTTGGTGCCAAAGATCAAGAAAGAGTGACCTTCGGTGATAATAGTAAAGGAAAGGTAATGGGTCTAGGTAAAATTGCTATCTCAAATGATTTCTCCATTTCAAATGTTTCACTAGTTGAGTCATTGAATTTCAACTTATTGTCCATTGCTCAACTATGTGATTTAGGCCTTTCATGCACATTTAATCCTCAAGAAGTATTTGTAACAAGTATCCATGATAACTCTTTAGTTTTCGAAGGTTTTTGTTTTGGAAATCTCTATTTGGTGGATCTCTCTTCAAATGAAGCTAATTTGAAAACTTGTTTGGTTGCAAAAACCTCATTGGGTTGGCTTTGGCATAGAAGGCTTGTTCATGTGGGAATGAATCAACTAAACAAACTTGCAAAAAGAGATTTGGTTGTTGGTTTGAAAGATATAAAATTTGAAAAAGATAAACTTTGTAGTGCTTGTCAAGCGGGGAGGCAAGTTGCTTGCTCTCATCCTAGCAAAAGCATCATGTCCACTTCTAGACCTTTGGAGCTTTTGCATATTGATTTATTTGGTCCAACAACTTACAAAAGCATCGGTGTAAATAGTTTTTGTCTTGTTATTGTGGATGATTTCTCAAGATTTACTTGGGTTTTCTTTTTACATGACAAAGCTAAGACCTCCGAGATTTTCAAAAAGTTTGCAAAACGAGCTCAAAACGAATTCAACTTTTCTATTGTAAAAGTAAGGAGCGACAATGGATCCGAGTTTAAAAATACAAATATTGAGGATTATTGTGATGATCTCGGCATTAAACATGAGCTTTCCGCCACCTATTCACCACAACAAAATGGTGTTGTGGAAAGAAAGAATAGGACCCTTATTGAGATGGCTAGAACTATGCTTGATGAGTATAGTGTCTCCGACTCTTTTTGGGCGGAAGCTATAAACACTTCTTGCCATGCTTCTAATCGTCTTTTGAAAAAGACTCCATATGAACTCTTAATTGGACGAAAACCAAACATTGCTTACTTTCGTGTTTTTGGTTGCAAATGCTATATTTATAGAAAAGGTGTTAGACTAACCAAGTTTGAAAGTCGTTGTGATGAAGGATTTCTCCTTGGATATGCATCAAATAGCAAGGCATACCGAGTGTATAACAAGAACAAAGGTATTGTTGAAGAAACCTCGGATGTTCAATTTGATGAGACTAATGGCTCCCAAGAGGGGCACGAGAATTTGGATGATGTAGGTGATGAAGGCTTGATAAGGGCAATGAAGAAAATGTCAATCGGTGACATCAAGCCTAAAGAAGATGATGAACTTCCATCCTCCACTCAAGTTGAAGCTTCTACTTCCGCTACGCAAAATTTGACTCAACTTGATGAAGATGAAGTCAAAGATCAATCCTCTACTATTCCATCCAAAGTTCACAATGCCACCGCAAAAGATCACCCAATTGATCAAGTCTTGGGTGACATTAGTAAGGGTGTTTAAACTAGATCTCGTGTTGCTTCTATTTGTGAGCATTACTCGTTTGTTTCTTCTATTGAGCCTAAACATGTAGATGAAGCTCTAAATGACCCGGATTGGGTAAATGCTATGCATGAAGAGCTCAACAACTTTGAAAGAAACAAAGTTTGGACATTGGTGGAGAGACCCAAGGAGCACAACGTAATTGGAACAAAGTGGGTTTTTAGGAACAAGCAAGATGAAAACGGGTTGGTCGTGAGAAACAAGGCAAGATTGGTAGCACAAGGATTCACTCAAGTCGAAGGTTTGGATTTTGGTGAAACCTTTGCTCCCGTTGCTAGACTAGAGGCTATTCGCATCTTACTTGCTTTTGCTTCATGTTTTGATATTAAGTTATATCAAATGGATGTGAAAAGTGCTTTCTTGAATGGCGAAATAGCCGAACTAGTTTTTTTTGAACAACCACCCGGCTTTGAGAATCCTAAAAATCCTAATCATGTTTATAAACTCTCAAAAGCTCTCTATGGTCTAAAACAAGCTCCTAGAGCTTGGTATGAAAGATTGAGAGATTTTCTCCTCTCAAAGGGTTTTAAAATTGGTAAAGTCGACACTACCTTGTTTACAAAAATAATTAATGATGATTTCTTTGTCTGTCAAATTTATGTTGATGATATTATATTCGGTTCTTCTAATGAAGAATTGCGCAAAGTTTTTGGTGATATGATGTCTAGGGAATTTGAGATGTCCATGATAGGAGAATTGAGTTTCTTCCTTGGATTTCAAGTCAAGCAACTCAAGAATGGAACCTTTGTGAGCCAAACAAGGTATATTCATGGTCTTCTCAAAAGGTTCGGATTGATGGAAGCAAAGCCTATCAAGACCCCTATGACGACCAACGGACATCTCGACCTAAATGAGGGAGGTAAACCGGTAGATCAAAAATTATATAGATCCATGATTGGTAGTTTGCTCTATCTTACCGCATCTAGGCCAGATATCATGTTTAGTGTTTGCATGTGTGCTAGATTTCAAGCCGCACCAAAAGATTGTCATTTGATGGCGGTCAAGAGAATTCTAAGATATTTAAAACATTCCATCCATATAGGCTTGTGGTACCCCAAAGGTGCTAAATTTGAGCTAATTGGCTATTCCGATTCGGATTATGCCGGTTGCAAAGTTGATCGTAAAAGCACTTCTGGAGGGTGTCAATTCCTTGGGAGGTCTCTTGTTTCTTGGGCCTCTAAGAAACAAAACTCCGTTGCCCTTTCCACCGCTGAGGCAGAATATGTCTCCGCGGGTAGTTGCTGTGCGCAATTACTTTGGATGAGGCAAACCTTGCTTGATTATGGAATAGAATTCTCAAATGTCCCTCTTATTTGTGACAATGATAGCGCCGTCAAAATTGCTAACAATCCAGTCCAACACTCTAGAACCAAACATATTGATATTCACCACCACTTTCTAAGAGATCATGTTGGCAAAGGTGACATTGTCATTAGCCACATAAGAACCGAAGATCAATTAGCAGATATCTTTACCAAACCACTTGATGAATCCCGCTTTTGTAAGCTTAGGAATGAATTGAATATAATATACTTCTCAAATGTGGCTTGAAATCATGCATATGTGTGAGTTTTAGAAGTTTCCATCCTTGTGACATATATGTATGCTTGTATGATTGCAGTGCCATATTTGAAGTTCATGTACTCTTATATGTGTTTCTAAGGCTATACATTAAGGGGGAGTATATGGTTACTCTTATATGTTGGAAATTGCCCAGTTTGGTGAAAAACACAATTTGAAAGTTTTGGTATCCTCAAAATCCTATTTTTGAGTTCAAAACGAATTTCTCCCATGATTTTATTTCAAGACATATTTTGAACTTATGTCCAAAACAAAACTTGTAGATATGGATCATATGATCATTTTTCGTATTCAAATGTTTTAACCTTATCCATCCTATCAAAAGATATTCAAAGAATTAAAGTTCAGACAAGTGTTCGGACAAGAGTTCGGACGTGTTGAAAACTTTGGCTGCAAACGATTTCTTTTTGAACTTAAAAACTTGAAAACTAGATGTTTTATAAACCTTGGGAGTTATACTAGGTTTCTGCAAAGTTTGAAATTTTTCAAAATTATTTTGCTATATTTCTCACTTATGCTCCTCTTTGTGCTTTGTAATTTTATTGCTGAGCTGTAGTGGTGTCGGTCTGACCGGACATACATGGCCGGTCCGACCGCCCTTGCTGAGTCGGTCCAACCGGGCCTACATGGCCGGTCAGACCGGGGCTCGGGAAGGGTTATAACTCCCCTCTCTATTCAGTTTTCTCTCCCCTCTATTATTTCATCTCCTCTCAAACCGAGTTCCTCTCCTCCACTCTTGCCCCCAACCCTAAAAATTTCGTTTCTTCGATCTTCTTGCCGGTCCAACTGGTGGATCTTCTCCGGTCCGACCTCGGGTTCATTTTCCCTTGCCGGTAAGAACTTCCTCCGTTCAAATCCATTGTTTTCATCCTTTTGGAGGCTAGGGTTAGGGTTCTTGTTCATGGGCTTGCATGTCAACTTGCTAAGGCTAAATCCTCTTTAAACTCAATTGTTAGCCTTGTGATACTATTTCCCATGCCTCTATGCAATTTGATATGGCAAATTTTGATTATAGAGAAATCTTGTGCAAAAGGGGATTTGTGCCCGGGTTGCTAGGCCGGTCAGACCGGTGGGCAATGGGCGGTACGACCGACCATGAACTGGCGGTCAGACCGGCCCTATTACCTCGGTCAGACCGGCCTCCCAATTCCTGCCCCTCTTTTGCTCATCATTGCTCATTGATGCTTTTGCCCTCTAACAAATTCATAGATTGTCTCAAATCATATCTTTAATCTTATCTAGGTTAAATCTTTGATTCAGTCATGCCTCGCGTCGGCCGTTCTAAAGGAAATGAGCGTCGCTCAAAGTTTGTCGAGGACCGTGGTCAATCATCCCGGCACTTTCAAGATGACAGTGACGAGGACTTTGCCTACGAGGATGACAGCTCTGAGAATGAAGAAGAATTGGCACCTCAGCCACCAGCAGCTAGTGAAGATCCATTTGCTTCTTTGGAATTCAAGGTGGATGTCCGGAATCAAGAGAACTTTGCTCGTCTGCGCCACCACAATCAATTTCTCAGACCAAGAGATACATCAGATCAGCGGTTTCATACAAAATTTCAGAAAGAGGTATTCAACATTGCATATGAGAACCGCTCTTTGGCTCCTCATAAGTGGATTTCTTGGAGGGATCTAAGTGGAGAGGTTGCAGCTCTCAGGAACATTTTTGGAACTGTTGGTATAAACAAAATAGTGAGTCTGAAGCAAGATTTCAATTGGGATGTTATCCGTCAGTTTTATGCCACAGTGTTCATACCTGCCACTTGTGATTCTCTTACATGGATGACTGGAGATATCTTTTGCATTGCTACAAAGCAAGAAATTCAGAGTGCTTGGGACATAAGGTTCTCTTCTGGCCTCAGACTGCATGATGAGTTCACTCACAATCCTTTGTCAGAAGAAGAGATGGCTCAATTCTACATCCCATCTGCTGCTCACAAGATTGGAGGGGTCACTGGAATGAAGACTCTTCATAGTGTGGCACATCGCATCCTGCGGCACTCCATTTTACCGCGTCTGGGCAACAATGATGCTATTCGAGGTGTTGCTTGGACTCTTCTAGATGCAGTGATGACTGGAAAGAGGTTTGATGTCATTCATTTGATGCTATATGAGATGGCATTCTCAAAAGGAAGCCTCACGCTTGGAGTCTACTATGCTCCGTTTATCATGAGATTAATTTTGAGCAAAGTAGGAAATGTGAATGAGCGCCTTGATATCACCCACTCTCAGTACAGGCCTCGCTTCTCGGCTACTCCTTTGGCTCTAGCCGTCGATCCAGCTGATATGGGAGCAGGACAGGTTCATCCTCAGGACATTCCTAGCAGCTCCTTTGCTCCTCCTCAGAGCTATGAATCTGGTGCTTATTTTGGTATGGATGCCACCCAGTTCTTTGATCCAGTTCTTCAACAAGTGACAGCTGGCTTTCTTCAGTTAAATGCAAGAATGGATCAAATGGCTCTAGGACAAGAAGCTATCACCTCCCATCTGCAGAACCTTCAAGGAGGTCAAGAGCGTATCAACTCCAGGATTGACACTCTTTCTTCTCGAGTTGATAGGCTAGATTCATCTCCCTCAGCAGGATACCCTCTTCAGTACCAGCGCCGTCGTCATCGCCTTGATGATCCTCAGCCTCCTTCCCAGGATTAGTCTCTCTTTTTGGTTCTTGATGCCAAAAGGGGGAGAAGCAGTAGAAATATGCAGTAGGGGAGAAGGCAGCAGAAGGTTAAGGGAGAAGGAAGCAGTAGTAAGCAGGAAAGATTAGGAAGGAACAATCTTTTTATATATCTATCTATCTATGGTTGTTTTGTATAACGAACACTATTTGCTTTCCATATCGTACTGAACTTAATTTGAACTATTTGCCTTTATTATAAAAAAACTCTCTTTGCTTCATTGAATTTGTGAATTGTGTTTGGAATTATCACTCATATCTTGCTCCATATACTTGTACCCCATCATTTCTTCAGGGGGAGCTCTGCGCTTAATTGTGGATACTTCTACTTTAACATATTTCTTTATCTCTGAAGTGTTTGTCATCAATTACCAAAAAGGGGGAGATTGAAGATCTAGGCCCTATGTGAGTTTTGGTAATTAATGATAAACATGCATTTTGTGGACTAATATTTTTCTTAAGTGTGAAGGAAATGAGTAGGTCCCGCGCAAATGGAGCACAAGATGGAAAACCCGAAGATCTGGACGTTTAAAGGCAACGGCAAAAGGTTTGAAGGAATCTAGAAATTGATCGAGGTGTTTGGAGCGATCAATTAGGCTAGGTTTAAATTTTGTTTTTGCCGTACTATAAAGAGGGGTTGCATCTTGGTTATGAGTTGATTTTCAAGTGCCAATTTGCATTGCATATAGTATCTGTTGATCATGTGTGATTGTTGCAAAAGTTACTCTTTGGCAAATTCCTTGAAAAACATATTGCAGCGTTTTGTTGGAGTTGTCTGACCCTGGCGGTCTGACCGACCATGTGGGTCCGGTCAGACTGGCTTGAGTTGGGCGGTCCGACCGGCTAGGGGGCCGGTCCGACCGGGTTGCGCAGGGCAGAATACTACCGGTTTACAGAGCCGACGGGAGCACTATCGGTCCGACCGAGCCGATGGCCGGTCAGACCAGGTAGGGCCGGTCCGACCGGGCCAGCATGGCCGGTCAGACCGAGGCGTCCTGTCACATCAGTAAACGGCTAGTTTTCTAGCCGTTGCAAGTTGAGGTCGGTCAGACCGACCCAAGATGGGCGGTCAGACCGACAGTGCGCAGAGAGCCACCTAACTCGTGTAACGGCTAGTTTTTGAGTGTCTGACTATATAAACCCTTGCTACAGCTCCTTTGCTAGACTTTTGGCATTCATTTGAGCATTCTTGAGCACAAGAGAGTCTCTCCCACCATTGAGCACTAATTTGAGCACTAGTGAGGTTGGGAAGAAAAAGGGGTGATCAAGTGATTGAGTAAATTGCATTGCATTGGCATTTTGGCACTTGATCCTCTTCTCCTAGCTTTGATTGCAGCTTGTTACTCTTGGAGATTGCCATCTCATAGACGGCTTGGAGAAGAAACCGGTGATCTCTCCTAGAAGGTTGTGGAGGAGACCCGGGAGGTTGTGAAGGTTGGAGCTCGCCTATCCGGAGTGGAGAAGAGCTACCACTAGTGATCGAGGCCCGAGAGTTGCACTTCCGGTGCCGGCTCATCTTCAAGCTAATTTCTCTTTGAGAAATCCGAGGCTTGGTGAAGAGAGCGGTCAAGTGAAACTCGCCTCAACGAGGACGTAGGAAATTGGCAAATTTCCGAATCTCGGGATAAAATTCGGTTGTCTCTTGTCCCTTTTATCTTTGAGCAAGTTAATTTGTGCTAGCTTAATTTTCTAAAGTAATCTACTTGTTCTAGCGGTTTGCTACCATTGCCTTAGGACCTTGATTACTGTTTTAGTTTTAAAAGAACCGTCTATTCACCCCCCTCTAGTTGGTACATCGATCCTACAACCCATGAGAGTGCCCCTAGGAGAGTTTTTCATTGTTCCTACTGTCAGCGAGTGGGTCATTTGGTTGGGTTCTGTTTTCGTCGCATCAAGGATGAGCGACGCTCTCAGGCGATGAGTTTCCAGGACATGCATTACCCATCTTTAGGTATGCATGAGTCTGAGTTTTACTCTCGTCCTGTTTTCGAGGCTCCTCGTGCTTCTCGGAGAGGTTTTGCTCCTCGAGGTGCTCACCATGTTCCATATGGTGGTAGACCCCGGGCGAGTAGCTTTGTACCTCGTTAGAGTAGGAGACCTCGTCATGCTTTTGGATCACTGCATATAGGTAGACCTCGCACCTTGCATCATTCTGATTATCCTATGCGTAGACAGTCTACTTTTATTGTGCCTACTACTCGTATCACTCAGTGCTGGATGCCTCGTCATATATTCACTCACCCCAGCATTGAGCGATCGAGATTTTCTTATCATGTGTAGGTGCCGGACCGAGGCTTGGAGGGCACGTGGATCATGGACTCCGGTTGTTCGCGCCATATGACCGGAGATGCAGCATGGTTCTCCAGCCTCACCATAACCAAGCAAAGGGAACATATCACCTTCGGCAACAATCGAAGGACTAGAGTGAAAGGTAAATGTGTGGTAAGAATTAACTCGAATTTCACTCTCAAAGATGTTGCTTTGGTTGAGAATTTGGGATACAATTTGCTTTCGGTATCTCAATTGCTTGATGAGGGCTTCGAAGTGCGATTCCATCGCGATACTTCACAAGTACTCAATTCTGATGGCGTTGTGGTTTGTAAGATCTTTAGAGTTGGGAGAGTTTTTGGAGCTGATTTTTCTGAGTCATCTGGTTCTTCACATTGTCTTGTTGCACATTCTACTTCTGAGCTTTGGAAGTGGCACAAGAGACTAGGGCATATGAGCTTTGAGTTGCTCGCTCGTCTGAGTGCCCTAGGTCTGATCCGAGGATTGCCCAAGCTCAAGTTTGAGAAGAATTTAGTTTGCGCTCCTTGTCGACATGGAAAAATGATTGCCGCTTCGCATTCGCCAGTCACCACAGTGATGACTGAACAACCCGGAGAACTTCTCCACATGAACACTGTAGGTCCTTCTCGTGTTAGTTCTTTAGGCGGCAAGTGGTATGTGTTAGTCATTGTTGACGATTTCTCTCGCTACTCTTGGGTCTTCTTTCTTGCCAGCAAGGATCAAGTGTTTTCACACTTTCGGAGCTTTGCTTTGAGACTTTTCACTGAACTCCCTAGTGCATTGAAATTCATTCGAAGTGATAATGACACTGAGTTCAAGAAAAGTCTCTTTGTTGACTTTTGCAGGGAGCATGGCATAGAACATCAATTCTCTGCTCCGCGGGTTCCTCAACAGAACGGTGTTGTTGAGAGAAAGAACCACACTTTGGTTGAGATGGCTAAGACGATGCTCGATGAGCACAGGACTCCTAGAAAATTCTGGGTTGAGGCCATGAATACTGCATGTTACATCTCAAATCGAATCTTCTTGCGCTCAATTTTGAACTTAACATCTTATGAGCTACATTTTGGGAGACAGCCCAAGGTTACTCATCTTCGAGTTTTTGGCTGTCATTGCTTTATCCTAAAACGTGGTAATTTGGACAAATTTGAGTCGCGTTCTTCTGACGGGATCTTTTTGGGTTACACTACACATGGTCATTCTTATCGTGTTTATAATTTGGAGACTAACACTGTCATCGAGTCATGTGATGTGACTTTTGATGAATCGACCCACTCTGTTAGTTTTGCTCTTGAACAGGCAAATGAACACGACATGGAACAGACCATCTTCGAAGAAGAAGATCCCGGAAATTTCGAGGATGAACCCCTACTACCCTCGACATCAACCCCTGAAGCCGACCCCGCTTCAACCACTTCGGCACAAGGTCCCAAAGCAACTACCTCGACATTGGTCATCTTGGACCACTCCAACGCACAAGTTGAGGGGGAGACTGCATCTCGCCGCGAGGCTCCACATCATGTTCAAAGGATGCATCCTCCAGAGCAGATCATTGGTGAGCTTGATCAAAGGGTAACACGTTCTCATGCTCATTTCATTGATTCCGCTTTTGTTGCTTCTTTCGAGCCCTTAGATGTTAGTCATGCACTTTCTGATTCTATTTGGATCAATGCCATGCATGAAGAACTTGAAAATTTTGAGAGAAACCAAGTCTGGACTTTAGTTGATCCTCCACCAAATGTTCATTTCATTGGAACAAAATGGATTTTCAAAAACAAACAAGGGGAGGATGGGACTGTAGTTAGAAACAAGGCTAGACTTGTAGCTCAGGGTTATTCTAAACTAGAAGGGATTGATTTTATTGAAACTTTTGCACATGTTGCTCATCTTGAAGCCATTAGGATTTTACTTGCATTTGTGGCATCCCGTGGTTTCAAACTCTATCAAATGGATGTTAAAAGTGCTTTTCTTAATGGCTTCATAGGTGATGTTTATGTAAAACAACCCCCTGAATTTGAAAACCCCAAATACCCACATAAAGTCCTTAAACTTCATAAGGCTCTTTATGGACTCAAGCAGGCCCCTCGGGCATGGTATGACAGACTTAAGTCTTTTCTACTTGAGCAGGGGTATTTGATGGGATCTGTTGATAAAACCATGTTCACTCTAAAGCATGGCAAAGATTTCCTTCTAGTGCAGATTTATGTGGATGATATCATCTTTGGTGGCTCTTCTCATGCTTTGGTTGCCGAGTTTGCAGATGCCATGAGCAGGGAGTTCAAAATGTCCATGATGGGTGAACTCACATTTTTCCTTGGTTTGCAAATCAAGCAAAGCAAACAAGGTACCTTCGTCCACCAGATGAAGTACACCAAGGACCTACTCAAAAAGTTCGATATGGCTGATGCGAAGCCTCTTGCCACTCAAATGGCTACATCTGTAGCATTGGATCCTGACGAGGATGGAGAAGCTGTAGATAAGAAGGAGTTCCGAAGCATGATCGGCTCCCTCCTCTACTTGACTGCTACGAGGCCGGACATACACTTCGCAGTGTGTCTGTGCGCTCGTTTTCAGGCTTCACCACGAGCTTCGCACCGCCAAGCGGTAAAACGCATTCTCAGGTATCTCAAACATACCCTCAAATTCGGCATTTCATATTCTGTGTCTTTCTCTTTGTGTCTTCGAGATTATTCTGATACAGACTTTGCTGGGTGTAGGATTGATAGGAAAAGTACCTCTGGTACTTGTCATTTTCTGGGTACATCTCTGGTTTGCTGGTCTTCCCGCAAACAGTCTAGTGTTGCACAATCGACGGTTGAGGCCGAATATGTTGCTGCAGCTAGCTGTTGCTCTCAGATTTTGTGGATGGTTTCCACTTTGCGGGATTTCGGGTTAGATTATAAGAGTGTTCCACTTTTCTGTGATAACACTAGCGCTATTTGTATTGCAAACAACCCGGTTCAACATTCCAGAACCAAACACATTGATGTGCGATATCATTTTCTCAGAGATCATAATGAGAAGGGTGATATTGAGCTTCAATATATTGATACCCAACACCAGCTAGCCGATATATTCACAAAACCCCTCAATGCTTCACGTTTTGCCTACTTGCATTGGGAACTTGGTGTTTGTCACCCTTACGACATTTTGTGAGGGGGAGCAGATTTTAAATTATCTTGCATATGCTCATCATGTGTGAAATTGCATTTACATCTTTTGCACTTATATGCCTAATTTTAATTCATGAAATGATGTCCGCTCAGCTCTATTTAATATGTCTGAAACATTATGTGCATGATTATTCTTTCCAAAATCAAATCATGCTCACTGCTTAGTCTTGAATCTAGCATGTTTCGGCGGGATTGCTTTAGCTATCTTTTATCTGCTTGATAGCAAGACTCCTTTTCTCTGGATGCTAAACATTACAACTTGAAAAATTGTGTTACTTACTCATGGATATTCATAAAGTGCTAAACAATTTGTTCACTTAATTCAAAGCAAAAAGATCCAGGTGGGTTTGTTTGTCGCACTACCCTATTCTAGACTGCTTACCATTGCACATTGGTCTGAACTAGAATAGTGTAGTGTATGCCAAAATCACCGCCTTAAGCTTCTGATGGCTTTCATGCCTAGGCTTGGCTTGATTGGAAAGTATAAGGTGGACAAACAAATAACCCCTGGCATTATGAAAAGAACAACAAAAATTCATTGTTTATCAAGTTTGCTTTCACTTCTCCACTTGAACTAGACTTGTCTGTCTAGAGTAGAAATTGACTAGCTTTGCGCAGTCCCTGCTTTTACTTGTCTAGTTACCTTGATCAAGTGGTGATGCTTTTATTTCACAATGATACAATCACATGCTGTCATCATGTTTTTAGAAAATGTTAAATTGAGCTGAGCACATGACAATTGGTATTAAATTTTGGCATATTTGCTGTTTTATGTGTCTTTGCAACTCTACCCATTTCGAAGCTATGCATCTTTTACATGCTCCTTGATGCTTGCATTGCCAAAGGGGGAGAAATTCTTGAGTTCTATGCAGCAAGGGGGTAAAATAACTCAGGGGAAGTTTTTATCTTGCAAAGGGAAGATTTACCGAAGGGGCTTTTACTCTTTTGAAAAGGGGGAGGAAAATTCTTTTATCAAGTGACATGATTTGGCTCGTTTATAAGTTTTTATGGTCACTTGTGTGCTGAACTTTTTCAAATTTTCTTGAACTTGAATTTGGTTGTCAATGCACTCATCAAGGGGGAGATTGAGAAACCAAGGTTTGGTTTTGGAGTCTGTGATGAGTGATTGACAGATTTTACCCTCTGATTCGAAGGGGTCCCTCCGAAGGGGTTCGGAGGTGGTTTCACCGAAGGGTTCGGTGGCTCTGGTTGCTGCAGCTGTTGTAGCGGAGTGTGCTTGTCAGAGTGGTTCGATAGTACACGATGACTGGGTTGTACCGAAGGTCTCGGTACTTTGGGCGGTACACCAGAGAGTGTGCCGAAGGTTGTTACCCGAAGAGGTCTCCGGAGTACTGGATACACTTGTCTGCTTGTCTGTGGTGCGTAGGTGACTTCGGAGGCGATGGACGGTTCGTAGCAAGTGAACCTGTGTCAAGCGGGAGGCTTGATGCCAGGGGAGCAGGGAGCTCCGTCACGAAGGCTGCGAAGGGGTCGAGGTCAGACCTTGGGTCAAGGTGCGCCAGGAGAAGGCAGTAAGTGCGGAGCGTGGCTCTGGGTGAAGGTACTCCGAGACGAAGTCCTCAGAGGCGAGGCACTTCGAAGGGTACTCCGAATGGAGTGACTTCGGAGTATGGTGGACCAAGTCCTCAGCAATGAGGCAAGGTGTTCGAAGTGTGCTCCGGAGGGAGACACTCGAAGGTTTACCCGACGAAGGTCTCAGAAGTCGAGGTGCATCGAAGGCATGGTCCGGGTGAGGATCGTCGAGGAGTGTGCTCGGGGAGAGACACTGCGACGAAGTGCTCATGGAATGCTTCATGCGGAGGCCTTGGACGAAGGAGGGACTTCGAAGGGTGGTACTACGAAGGCGGGGCTTCGGAGTGAAGCAGGCTTCGAATCGAAGCTGGCTTCTCCGGGGTGAAGCAGGCTTCGGAGCGAAGCTGGCTTCTCCGGGGTGAAGCGGGCTTTGGAGCGAAGCTGGCTTCTCTAGAGCGAAGCTGGCTCCGTAGCGAAGCTGGCTCCGGAGTGAGGTTGACTTGAGGTACTTCGGCCTTGCATGGCTTCGGTACACGGACTGACGGAGTTCGAGCTGGGAGAAGCTGCGAAGCTGTGGTGGTCCACTCCGAAGGTGTTGGTGCGAAGGCCCAAGGGCTTTGACGGCTTCGGCTCAAAACCGTCACTATATCGAAGGTTGACTTTGGTGAAGCGAAGGCCGTCAGGCTCAAGGCTTCTCACCGAAGCTACCGCACCCCTCGCGTGCGAAGGGGGCTTCAGATGGGTCCAAAACTACAAAGGCTGATAGCGTCTGCTCTGCAAAAGCTGGTGTTGTCCCCTCTGCGAAGCTGACAAAAGAAGCCTCCAAATAAAGTAGACTACCAACTGTACCCCCCTGTTCTGATGAGACAAAAACAGTGTAAACCCTAGGGGTAAAGTAGTCTATTCACAGGGCTAATTAGTGCCTATAAATAGTGGAGGCTGGTTAGGTCACATCAACACTTTGAGCATTCATTTTGAGCTCCTGTACTAGCCGCCACATACTGTGTATTCAGATCTGTGAGTTCATTTTGTGTTCCCTGTTCAAGCATTGATGCTTTGACTCTGTGTTCATTTACTGCTTGAGCTTGTATGCATACTTCTCTGCATGCTTCGGTTTCTCTGTACTCCAATTTCTTGTGAGCTTTTCTGGAGAGGTGTGTGAGAAGCCTATTTGGGCGAAGCGTGTTTGAGCGAAGTGTGTTTTTCAGTGTGTTCGCTCTGTGTAAACTGGAGGTTAGACCTCTCTGATTACTAGCGAAGCACTGATCGAAGCCCATTTTTCTTCCCGTGTCGAAGCCCTTAGCGAAGTCTATTTTATGTGCGTTTAGACCTTCGAAGTACGAAGCCCAGCACTAGTTGCTGTCGCTGAGTATTTGGTCGAAGCACACAGAGGGAACTCTGCTCTTGCGAAGTCTGTAGTGCGAAGCCTGCTCGAAGGCACCTAGTGTGCGAAGCCTGCACTGACTTAGAAAAAGCTGATCGAAGTCCACAGAGGGAAGTCCGCTCTTGCGAAGGGTGAAGTGCGAAGCCTGCTGGAAGGCACCCTGTGTGTGGAGCCTGCACTGACTTAGCAGATCTAAGGTTTCGGGGTTGTGTGTGGAGCGAAGTCTTCTTGGCTTCGAACTTTTGCTCCTTGCGAAGCCTGTTTTCGGAGCCCTAAAATACCTCCGAACCAGAACTTCGAAGGCTGTGTTCGAAGCCTGTTCCGCAGAAGACAAAATTAAAACAGAAGGCTATTTTTAGTCTAAAATTTTAAAAGCTCCCATTCACCCCCCCTCTGGTCGCCGTTTCCGGTCCAATAGGAACCTAGTCCAAAAAACTTCGTTCTCTACCAATTCTTAGAATCATGCCTCCTAAGCGGAGTTCAGGTGACAGTCCTACTCGGAGGTCCCCTCAGACCTCCGGAGCAAGATCTTCAAATACAGTCGAGGTCGGAGGACCTTCAGTAGTTCCTCCACCTTAGACCCCTGAAGGGAATTCTCTTCCCCGAGCATACGGAGTTCCCCCTCCAACTCCATCCATGCTTCAGCCAGACGGAGTTCCTCCTCCAACTCCGATTGTGCTCCGAACTGACATATACAGTTCGCAAGACCCGGAAGATCCTTCTAGAAGAAATGAAGACAGTCTTGGCGACATGGCAACTCAGATGGCCAGTCTCCAAGCTGAAGTGGTGAGGTGGAGGCAAGCCATAGATAGGCTTCGTTCTGAGGCCACCCCGGTCATTCCCGAAGTGCCTCCAGACGACGGCTCTCTTCTTTATCCCGAAGCCCCAAAGAACGCCTCCTTCGATAGTGAGTCTCCGTTGCATCCCGAGTTACAGAAAGTGCGCTTCAACCCTAAGTTTAAAACTTCGAAGCTCTATAAGTACTCCGGAGAAGAAGATCCAGGGAGTTTTCCCGTTCGTATGCTTTGGCAATTGAGGCCAGTGGAGGAGTCCGAGACACCATGGCCAAGTGTTTCCCCCTTGCTCTCGAAGAGGTTGCTTTGTGTTGATTCTGGTCCTTGAAGCCGGGATCAATTAGAACCTGGGAGCAGTTAAGAAGAAAGTTTATAAGTAACTTTCAAGGTACCTTCGTACCCCCTATGTCTACGGGAAGTCTTTTCCAAGTGAAGCAGCTACTTGGGAAACTTTGAGACAGTTTTTCAAGCACTTCGCTCATACAAAGTCGCAAATACGGGGGCTGTCTATGTCGTCCGTTGTTGATGCAACCCGAGAGGGAGTTACCCATGCGGGCCTCCTTGATAAACTTCATCGGAAACAGATATCTTCTGTAGCATAGCTGATGGCCTATTTTGAAGAATATGCTTTGTCAGAAGAAGGATGGCTCCGGAGAACATCTTCAACTCCATCAATCCTGCAAGAAGTCAAGCTCGAAGTGAAGACTTAAACACCTTCGCAGGGGCCTAACATCGATGTCCAGCATGACAGGCATCGGGGGCAAAAGCATCCTCACTCCGAAGTCCTGAACATTGCTCCTCCGCATAAATTTGCCCCTAGAAATCCACAAGCTTCGGGAAGCAAGACCAGCGGATGGAGGCCGCCAGGGAAGCCAGCTGGCAAAGCCCAGGAATTCTTCTGATGCGTTCATGGTGAAAATCGGAGTCATGCTATTGATGCGTGCAAGTCTATACTCACTTTAAGAGGCGAGTACCTTGAAAGGACCTCTGGTCGAGGCACTACTGACCGAGTCCCTTCCGAGGCACGTCCGAAGCCTGTGCAGTCTGTGGCACGTGTAGACAACTTAGACCCCGCAAGACAACCTCCGGTGGTCAATATTATGCCACCCCCAAAGCAAGAAGATGGCCAAGTTCGGGGCAAAAGAGTAGTCCTCCCCATTTCCGGAGGAGGGACCCTCGGTAGTATGTCAAAGAGACAGCGGAGAGAATATGTCTGGGAAGTAGGCCATATTGGAAGTTCTTTGTCTACAGCTACCATGCCCGAGTGGTCCCATGTGCTGATATCTTTCTCTGTAGATGATGCAGCTAGCATAAAGTTTCCACATGCAGATCCCCTTGTTATTACTACCGATATAGCGGGGACTGAAGTCGGGAGAGTGCTGATTGACGGAGGGAGTTCAGCGGACATCATCTTCGTTCAAGCCTTCGATCAACTCTGTATCTCTAGGAAACACCTCCTCCACACAGCTCGTCCCCTGCAAGGCTTCGTAGGACCTCCTCTTGATGCCCTCGGCCAGATAGGTCTGGAGGTTGCTTTCGGAGAGGGGCTCCTAGCAAGGACAGAGGAAGTAATCTTCGATGTTGTAGATGCCCCTTATGCATATAATTTTATCTTCAGAACGGGCATGTTAAATCAGTTTAGAGCCATGACGCATCATAACTATTTATGTATGAAGATGCCCACGCAAGCAGGAGTACTCACTGTCTTCGGAGATCAAGCCACTACACGAAGAGCAGAATATGGTCATGGCCCCCCTCTCGACCCAAGACAAGTGAATAATGTACAAGGCAATTCGGAGGATATGTCTGCTTCAGGCGAATCTTCGAAAAAATCCTTCCCAAGATCCAACCCCGACGGAGAAATCATAACGAAGGTTATTGTAAAAGACGGCAAAGACTATTCTTTCCAGTTCGACAAAGATTTGCCTCTAGAAATCGCTACTTCATTAGAAAAAGTAGTTGAAGAAAATTTGGATGTCTTTGCTTGGTCTGATGAAGACATTTTGGGAGTCAGTCGAGATATCATTGAGCATAGTTTGCTTGTGAACCCGAGGGTTCGACCTGTTCGACAAGGACTTCGGAAGTTATCCGTAGAAAGGGCCATTCTTGCTAAAGCGGAAGTGGAGAAATTACTGAAGGCTGGGATCATCAGAGAAGTAGCTCATACGGAGTGGTTAGCTAATCTGGTCTTCGTCAGGAAAAAATCCTCAGGGAAGTGGCGCATGTGTATTGATTTTACATCTTTGAATAAAGCATGCCCACGTGACTGCTATCCCATGCCCCGAATTGATCAATTAGTTGATTCAACTGCTGGTTAGGAGTTATTAAGCTTTCCTCGATGCTTATTCTGGATTTCATCAAATCTGGTTAAAGCGTGAAGATGAAATCAAAACAAGATTTGTAACTCCTTCGGGAGTCTTCTGCTATGTAAGAATGCCTTTTGGCTTAAGAAATGTCAGGGCAACCTTTTCGAGGTTAATTGCTAAAGCTCTAGGTCATCAAATAGGCCGCAATGTAGAAGCCTATATGGATGATATTATAATTAAGAGTGCTTTAAAGCACCAACATAGCCTACACTTAGCAGAAACATTTGAGAGCCTTCGGGCATGTGGAGTCCGTCTTAACCCTGAAAATGTATCTTTGGGGCTCAGGCTGGGAAGTTGCTAGGATATCTAGTTTCAAGTAGAGGCTCCGCAAAGGATATCTAGTTTCAGCCCTACTCAAATAACTGCATTGCAAAGGATGGCTCCGCCAGGAAAATTTAAAGCAGGCACAAAAGCTAATTGGTCGTCTGGCTTCACTTAGCAGAGTTCTAGCAAGATCCGCAAAACGAAGCTGGCCTATTTTCAAAGCATTGAAAGGGTCTGAAGATTTTGCATGGACACTAGAGTGTCAAAAGAGTTTTGATGATGTTAAAAATTATTTCAGCAACATCGCTACACTCACTGTGCCCATTGCAGATGAAACCCTACTCCTCTACCTTGTAGCTACTGGCTCCGCTATCAGTGAAGTCCTTGTTAGAGAAGTTGATCTCAATGGGAAGTTGGTACAAAATCAAGTCTATTTTGTATCCGAAGCTTTATCTGGAGCAAAAACAAGATATTTCGAGCTTGAGAAGTTCACTTATGCTCTGATAATGGCTTCGAGGAAATTGCAACATTATTTTCTAGCACATAATGTGATCGTACCAACTTCGTATCCCTTGGGAGATATGCTCCGAAACAAAGATTCTACGGGAAGAATTGGAAAATGGGTTGTTGAGCTAGCACCCTTCAGCATTTCTTTCATAGCAAAGACAACAATCAAGCCACAAGTGGTGGCAGATTTTGTAGCAGAGTGGACTCCATCTGCAATATGGGCTCTGGAGAAATCAAATGATGGAATTTGGACCATATACTCCGACGGAGCTTTTCAAGCGTCTGGAGCAGGCATCGGAGCAGTTATAATTTTGCCTTCAGGGCAAAGAGCAATGTACTCCGCAAGGCTCAACTTTAAGTCCACCAATAATATAGCAGAGTATGAAGGAATTTTGTTAGGACTTCAAAAAGCGCATGCTTTGGTGCTACAAGAGTTGTTATTAAAACATATTCTCAAATTTTAGCAGGGCACGTTGATAAAAGTTTTTTACGTCCGTCACCCGTAGCTTGCAAAATATTTGGAAGAGATCCATAAAATCAAAGCAGCATTCAAAGGGATTTCCATCTGAAGTATACCAATAGCTGAAAATGTGCAAGCTAATACCTTAGCGAAAGTTGCAGCCGGAGCTATGGACATTCCAGAAGGAGCGTTTTACGAAGAACTTACCTTGCCTTTGGTGCCACAAATTCCTCCTGTGGAGGTTCTTTGCATTTCAATCACTGACTAGAGGAGTTCAATCATGGAGTTATTGCAAGGTGAAGCAAATTTGCCTGAAGGACCATAGCTTTCGAGGTTGAAGCTAAGAGTTCATAATTATCATGTAATCAACGACATTCTCTACAAGGCCAGAGTATGTTCCCCCCTACTCTGATGTATATCTCAAGCCGAAGGTCAAGAGATACTTCGAGAAATTCATGAAGGCCTTTGTGGTAGCCATTTGGCCCCCTGGGCTTTAGCAGGAAAAACACTTCGCCAGTGGCATTATTGGCATACAATAGTGGCTGATGCGGAGAGCTTAGTCTGCATTTGCCAAGGTTGTCAATGGATGGGAAGACGAAGTCATCGTCCACCAACGACTCTTCAAGTCATTACTCCAGTTTGGTCCATGGACATATGGGGCATGGATCTCATTGGCCCCTTCCCGGTAGCAAAAGGAAATCTGAAATTCGCAGTGGTAGCAATTGAGTATTTTTCCAAGTGGGTCGAAGTAGAACCCCTCGCAGCTATCACTTCGAATAATGTACAAAAGTTCTTTTGGAAGATTATTATATGCAGATTCGGAGTGTCTCGACAACTCACAGTCGACAACGGGACACAATTTGATGTGGAGCCCTTCAGGAAGTTTTGCGAAGATCTTGGCATACAAATATGCTTTGCAGCTGTGCACCATCCTCAGTCCAATGGAGCTGTCGAAAGGGCTAATGGTAATATTTTATCAGGGCTGAATCGAAGAATAGTAGAGTTAGCAAATGGGTTGTGGACTGAAGAACTCCCGAAGATTCTATGGTCCATCTGTAATGGGGGATTGGTCCCGATCTTCCGCTAGGTAAGGATAACTTGGATTGGTGGAGAATCTCGACGTTGACGATCCAAGGCTCTGGTCCGGCGGATCAAAACCTTGCAATCGTTACACCACTGTCTCCGTCGGTTATCAACCACGCAGGGCACAATTGACCTCGCCACGAAGGCTAATTCCTGCAAGCGAACCCAAGAACACAAGCAAGAACAGGAAGAACACAAGTCGAATGCCAAATCACAGATAAACTATGAAGAGGAAAGGTTTCACAAACGCTGATGCAGCAGCCAATCGGTCTGGTGCAGGAGCGGGATCTAAACACACAAGTGTAGATGCAAACAAAGCAAAACCTAACCCTAATGGCGGATGGCGTGAGTATATATAGTGTGGGCAGCCTGTAGGAGGCACACATGACTCGGACTATGGGCCAACATGACCTCCAACTCAGTACAAGGTCCAACTCGGCCCAATTCTGTCACGCAGGACTGTTTCAGTCACACAGGACTGACTCGAGACTCCAAATAAGGCAAAACCAACGCCAAAAGATCCTTCTTCTCCTTAGCTTTCCAAAAAGTCCAAGAACGCGCCAATCGGACTTCGTATGAGGAAGTTATGCCCATTTCGGTGGATGGTGGTTGATGTAGTCCGAACCAGCGAATTCTTTGTAGGACCGAAAGTAGCGACCAGAGGGGGGGTGTGAATGGGCGCCTAAAAAATTCTTTCGAAATAATGGCCTGCTCCCAATACCCAATGCACCTCAAAAGACAGACAGCAAAAAAAATAAACAGATCAACAAAGCCAAAAATAATCTAGCCTAAAAACGACTGATGTCCTAATAAAAAAGACACCAACACAGTGCTTAAAGGCAGATTTAACAGATTAATTAACTCACAAGCATTTAATCAGACAAACACGCATGAAGATGATAAACTGTGATGTTCTAACAGAAATAAAACAGTCCACAGATTAAAAAGTAATTTTAACAACATTAACGTGAAGTACTAATCTGGACAACAAGTCAAGCACATGATTAGGCATGTTTCCCTATGCAAGGTTAGGAAATAATCACAAAGAGACGTGCAGCAACAGTAATGATGTGCAAAAATTGATCACGGACTAAACTTTCATTTTAATCAAGAATTTAATTTTTTGCAGTGAACTTGTACCTTGATTTTCATGCCCCTTGATTAGTTCATCTGGTTGGCTGTAGACTGAAGCCTGCTACGTAGTGATGGTCATTCAGCTTCGAGGCTGTAGACTTCGCTTGGCTAGTGAAAAAATGTGTAGAGCTTCGGAAGAACAAATCATGCGAAAATAAATAGATCCCGGACAGAAACTGTTTCTTCCATCAGACAAAAATACACAACGAATTTAAAGCAAAAAAAGGGTTCGAAATTTATCCTTTTAACTATGTCTGGACAGTAGTACTCCGCAAGAAGTACTTTGAATTCTGCAGCAAAATGGCTGAAAGAAGCAAAGCAATCAAAGCAGATTTCAGATTCTAGACAGCACTAGGCCTATATCAAAATAAAGCTAGTTGTAGACCTGTTCATTGCCTGACATATGATGGACAACAACCTGACACTGTGATCAAAAATTCGAGACAGACACAAATAGCAAATAAAGCAGCGCACTGTTCTTGAAACTAGAGAATAAAAACCAGGAGCACGTAATGACAGTGCACAGAGCTAAAAAAATATTCAGAAAAATATCACAGATGCATGTGTCTGTCCATGAAGATAAGCAACACAAATCTGCAACTCTAGATGACAGGCCTAGAAGCTAGCAAAGAAAATTTCGGTGGCAACAACACAACAATGCTACTGCGCTAGAAAGGCTATCAGTAGCCTGAATCTAGCCTGTAACACAATGAACCATGCTACCAAAAACCAGAGACATAAACACCCAGCAGAAATTTCTGAGGAAATGAGAATAGATTAAACCGAACACATCCTCAGTACTAGTTTACTCAGAAGATTCCGCAAATCGATGAACAACAGGCGATCAGAATAAATCTCACAGATCGAGGCACACCGAATAAACAAGTTCACAGAAGTGTATTCAACGATGGAGATAAAAAGAATAACACCTGACGAAGTAGTGATTTAACAGAGGAACATCGTTTATGACGAACTGTGGTAGCCGAGAGACATGGCGGCGCACACGAGAACAAAATGCATCCGGAATTCAGTGGAGAAAGTGAACTCAGATGATGGGATTAAAGTGAGTTAACCTTAACCCTAGGGATTGGGGCCTATTTATAGGCAGCCCAATAAATGGGTAAAATGCAGAAATACCCCTAGGGTTTTTTACAGACGCTGAAATAAATGGAAAAGACTAAACTACCCTTAGGATATTTTTACAGACTCGACAGACAGAATGTGGGCCTAAGGACAAAATAGTAAACTCCTATTTACAGATGACTTATCTGGAAGCTAAGCTTTCGTAGCGACTACGGCTTCTCTTATGGACAGTCCGATGCGAGATCAGCGGTCGTCAGTTTTGCGCCGAAACTGACAAAGCCTCCACCGACTTTGCACCAGGTACCCGGATTGGGCCGGCCCGACTCCGCAGCTCTCTCAGCCCGGCAATCGCTCACCACCCGTGTACCTGAGTCAATCCTGGTCAATAGCCCAGTGGGTCTTCTGCTGCTCCTAGCCCATGTACCCGGATTGGGCCAGCCCGACTTCGCGGCCCCTCTGCCCGACAGTCGCTCGCTGCCCGTGTACCTGAGTCACACACAGCCCAGACACAACATGTCTTCTCTCTCTTTTCAGTCCTCTTTGACTAATGTTGACAATGACTCATCACACCTGGAGCCATGAGGCCCACGCTATTCAGCATGTCTCCTCATTCTTTACTTCAAATCATCCATGCGACTCCGTCTTCAGCTCCAACTCTCCTATTCCATCTCCCATATTCCTAAGCAACAAAATATGAGTAGTATTCAGTAGCATCCCATCCAAACAAATATTAACATAGTTGTTAAGGAAAGAATTAACCTCATGGTTCAAGCGACGGGCACGGGCGCGTGTGATTGGTCCCTGTAATTGAATTGTAGGTTGATGGTGCATGTGTGTATCAGGGTGGTGCATGTGTGTATCATGTGAAGTGATGTCCTGGTGCATGCGTGTATCATGTTGGTGCAATCGTGATATCATGTTGGTGCATGTGTGTATCATGTTTGGTGCATGTGTGTATTATGTTGGTGCATGTGTGTATCATGTTGATGCATGTGAGTATCATGGTGGTGCATGTGTGTATCATTTGAAGTGATGTCCTCATCAATCCGGACCACTCAAACGAGGTCTACAGGTTTTACTCCTTTCTGATTATTATTCAGAGATGAAGCTATGACGCCGATGGAGCTTAAAGGAGGATCTCTTCATAGCACCGAACCTGAAATAGATGGAGAAAGACAAGCTTCGCTTGATTTAACAGAAGAAACAAGGCTTCGAGCTGTGGCTAATTTGTCGAAATATCAACATCAAACGAAGACTTGGTATGACCCAAAGGTTAAGCTTAATGATCTTAAACCAGGTCATCCAGTTTTGCGAAGCATTATAGCACCGGGGAAATTAGAAAATAAGTGGGAAGGTCCATACATTATTCTACGTTCAGGACGCCCTGGTTCTTTTAAGCTAGCTCATTTAGATGGCGAAGAGTTAAAGCATGCTTGGCATGCGGAGCACCTAAATCGATATTTTGCATAGGGGCTCCTTGTAATTATTTGTAAGCACATTCTGAATAAATAAAGCTCATGGTTCAGATAATGCCTACCTCTCAAACACTTCCTACTTCTAGTGGACACACAGGAAGAATGAAGTTGGCTGTGAGGGAAGTGTCATTCATTTGAACCAATTTTGCGGACATCGAACCACTGGTTCGAAGCTTCCGACGAGGTGGGAAAGTCATAGATAAACGGATTCCAAGCCACCGGCTTGAAAGCATCCATAAAAAGAGTCCAAGGAGACCAAATGATACGGATTCCAGGCTCCGGCTTGATAGCATCCGTAAAAACAGTCCAAGGAGACCACTATGCGAATTCTGAACCACTGGTTTGATAGCATTCGCAAAAAGAACCAATGGAGGCCAAACAAAATAGACTTTGAGCTAACAGCTTAGAACGTCTGTAAAAAGAGTCCAAAGCGACCAATTGTTTCGGATGCTAAGATATCCGAAAAAAGAGTCCGAAGTGACTACATTCAAACAAAAAGGTACTAAGTTACACGTTTTCAATCTCTAAGTTGTTAAGGGGCTCGAAGCCTCCAAAATTGTACTCCTAAAGTTATTTTCATTGCACGTAACCACCTTCGACGAACTTCAAAGTGGCTTACACCCAAAGAAGGGCTGGGAAGTAGGGAGATAATTTTGAAACTTTAATCTTTATCATTCAAACAGATTACATTACATTATGAAAAGTTTGTATCTATACCAAGAAGGAAACGAAGATCTCTTTGATCCCTAGAACTACCGCTAAAGTTAGAGTGACTAGTTCCGGAGCCTGGAGTTTTAATAACTTTATGTGTAACTTTTCTCCCTCCTTTCGAAGCTCGGAAATCCTTTTGTTCCTGCTGAAGTTCAGCTCAAGTTCGAAGTCGCTCGGGGCTTCTTTCCTAGCTTCGAAGTTGTTCAGGGTTTTTCTTTACTTGTTCTTCAGCAGTATTTTCTTCTTCGAACCACTCAATGTCTTCAGAAGATGAAGTTTCCAAGTTAACTTCTTTTTCCTCCTCTTTAATGAAAGATAATATATTTTTGCATATTTCGGGCGCAATTATACCGGAGCTTTCTTGAGGAATTGAAAATCGAGGGCGTTTGTGAGGTCTTAAAGTTTCAAAGGTAGCCCATAGCAGACGAAGCTCTTCGTTAACCTCTAGCACTTCGAGATATTCCATAAAAGGTCGAAAAGCCTAAAAACATTTCCAAATAAGTCTTTTCATTTATAAAAGATAAAAGCATAAACTTTTACATATTCAAAGCCCTAAACAAAACTAGACCTTCGGGTCTGGTGGGGGCTGGCTGCTTGAAGCTTGCGATCGTGCTTGCTTCTGGCGAAGTCCTTCATCAATCCAAGTCTTGATCGCTGATCGACCTTCGGCTCTCCAAGATGCTTGGAAGGCTTGCCAAGCTACGGCTACATCCTCAAAAGGGTTTAAGAGTCGGTTTTCATCGAAGGTAATGGGAGTCGCCCCTGAGTCCGGTGCTACTGATAGCCCTAGATCCTCGTAGTAGCGAAGTACTCTGAGATTAGATACTTGGCCGGAGATTTCTCAATACCAAATACCCGTTGTCTTCATCATATTCACTATTGCTTGGATCATCTTCAACCTTCGTAGCAGAGGGACGTCGCAGTCGAAGGTAATGTACAAGAAGTACCGAAGTATTCCAGGACACCCCAAAGGTTATCCATGGTCTCTGCAGCTACATTCTCGAACTTCACCCTATCTTCGGACAAAATATCCCTTGACAAAGACAGTTCCTCTATCAAAGAAGATAGCCGGGCTGCCTCCGTAACCAAGGAGTTCTTCTGACCGAGCAAGTTGTTGGCCTCTTCCATTAACTTCGCTTGCTCCTCCCGGAGCTTGACCACCTCGGCCCCCGTGGTCGCTTGCTCTGTTCGCATTTTTTCCACTTCGGCCCGAAGCACGATTTGTTCGGCTTCAAGCTTTCGATTAGCAGCTTCCAGACCAAGTCTAGTTTTCCTTTCCGCTGCCAAAATCTCATCCAAGCTGGAAGTTCGAATTTCGGAGCTGTCAAGACTCCCTTGGAGGGCAGTTATCTTCTCCTTAAGACAATTGCATTCCCGCTCATTAGAAACAGCTGCAGCTCAAGCCAAAACTATTTGCTGCGAAGGAAAAAGCAATGTGAGTAAACTATTTACAAGTTAAAACTAACTCTCTTATTGCAGATACTTCGTACCTGGTATGCTACCCGCTCCAAGGCTGCATCTAACTCTGACACTTAGTCTTCCCCAAGTATAGCCACCAAGTCAGTCTCACCGACTTTGCGATTAGCTCAAGCCAAAGGCTCTAGCAGAGTCTGAAGCCCGGTCCTTCGCTCCAGGAAAGGAGCTAGGAGGGGAAGCATTGACAAGGCTCTTTGATCGTCTTCATTGGGTGAAGGGTCGGAGCGCAGCGCCGCATCCCCAGAGACCTCAGTGGATTGGCCCCCTTCCACGGACTGGACACCATTTGTAGATTCCAACAGAGTCAATCCAGAGTTCGGAGCAGGAAAAGGATCCACTTTCCCTTTACATTTTCCGGGCCCCATTTTTATAACCTCCTCCGGAATTGACTTTAGAGTTGTCGAGGCTTCAGGTGCAGTCTTCGCGGCAGGGGTCATCTCCATGGGGGTTGACCCTGCAAAATCAAAGGTATTATATATTGCATAAATTTTGCAGGACACAAAGAGAAAGGTACTCTACTGAGGCTTACCTTCGACATCCTATCGACGAACGAGTATGGGACTACTCGGAGGCTCGAACGCCCCTTCGAAGTCTTCCTCGGAGTAAAAGTTGGGAACCGAAGGATTAGCTGTTGGAACCTCTCCCAGAACAGTGGACATCACTTCGTCCGCAATCGAAGCTTGATCATTTGCTACTTCGACTCCGCCTTCAGTGGCAGGGGCCTCTTGGCTTGGCAGGACAGTCGAAGTCTCTGCTTGTTCGAGGTTGTCTTGCGCAGTCGGCATGGCCGCTGTGTCATCTATAGCCTAGAATTCGACGTCTGCTTGGGCCTCTTCATCTCCGGTAACAAGGTCTATTAAGACCCTTTGCATTTCTTTGTATCCTTCATCCTCAGAAGAATCCGAAGACGAAGTAGCAGACTTGGAAGGGGCCACATACTTTGGTTTACGGGCCAACTTCTTCACGGGAGTCTTGGCTGTCACCGAAGTCCTAGCTTCAGGTTTCCTCTTCTTTGGACCAGGCTCAGAAGTGCTCTAGTCTAGAAGAGAAGGAGTGACAACTCCGAGTATGCTCCATACCCGGTTGAATCGCTCCTAAATGCCTACCAGTTTCACCCTCCATTCCTTCTCAATGAGGGTAGGGGCTTCGAGGATCTTTTCCGAAGCCCGTACGACTTGCTCCGATGTCAAGGAGGCTTGTGGAGCTGAAAGATAAGTTTTTATCTGTTATATCATTTTTTTATGAAATTATCATATATGAAACATTTTGCAGTTTTTGAAGTTACCTGCAGAGCTCGAAGTGATTTTTCGGAGTCCACCCTCCGAATCCTCTTCGAAGTTAACAGGCCAGTTGGCCATCAGAGGCAGAATATGAAGCCTGATGAACTGCTCCGCTAAGTCCCGTATGCTCATGTGGTGACTTATTGCTTGTAGCAGATTGAGGCGAGCTTCGAGCTAGCCAGGGTCTGGATGAACTTCGGCTTCCCTTCGGAAATGTATATCTTGCAGAGGCCAGGCCAAACTGCTATCTACTCCCACTTTGGTGTAGAACCACCGAAGAATCCAATCCGTGTGCCATCTGGCATTGATGGCTTTCGCTGGAAATCACATTTGGTACTCGTCTCGGAGTTTGAAGTTAATACTGCTGAAGTTAACTACGATCTTCTCTCCTCCGGAGCCCAGGTAAGTCTTCGACTAGCAGGAGGCTTTATGAAGTGTTGCGAATATTTTTGCTCTCCCTTCGTAGCCTTCGGCTCACAGCGCCCTCTCGAAGATAACGAGGTGCGCTATCGCATTCGGAGAAAGTTGAGGAAGAGTGACATGGAAAAGCTCCAATACCTCCGATAAGAAGTTCACCGCTAGAAGCCCTAACCCCGCCTCGAAGAAGGCTTCGAAAACGACTACTTCTCCAGGCCGAGGCGAAGGGATGGCCTCCTGCCCGGGCTCGCGGATCCTAACTCTCGGGCTAATCTTCCCTGCAACTGCTGCTGCAATCGTCTTCTTCTTGCAGGTTGATGGCCCCAGTTTGTAGGATTGGTTCGAGTACTTGGAGGAAGCCGAGAGAAGGTCGTGGGGGCCGGCTTGTGGGGGATTCCCCGCAGGTGTTGCCGCTGCTGCCGCCGCCATGGCTTGCTACCTGGCCAAGGTCGAGGCTGTCCCGGGAGCCTTGAAGCTTGTCTTCGCCATCGAATGGAACGGGAAATTTGGAAATAGAGTTCTAGAGGCTAAGCAATGGATTGCGCGAGAACGGTGAGAAAGGTATCCCGAATTTCTCTTGGTCCTTTATTTATAGCCTGGACTCCCGATTTTTTACTGTTCAGACTCGACGTTCCGTCTTCTGTACTGTTATTATTTCTGAAATTAAAGCAACGTTATAGCTTCTTCTAAAAGGAAAAAAGGTAACGGCTATTTTTCTGAGTCTAACAGTCTCTTCAGCTTCGCATAAATTGACTTCGAAGCTGTTCGAATAAGACCTTCGCTTTGAAATCGATTTAAAGTTCCTGAATTTTTGAGTACTTCTAAGGTTGATAAATTTTATCAACCCCTGCACATGATTATTTTTCTTGCACATACTGCTCTCCTAACTTTACAGATCACTCGGAGAAGCATATTCGAGGGGCTACTATTGGGGGAAAATACTTCATCCTCAGGGTCTCTATAGTAATAAGACAAAGCCAATCTACTAAATCAAAGTTCCAGCGTTAACTCCGGTTTAGTACATGATCAAGATCGAAGAATCCATGCGAACTTTTGTTCGGAGTATGACTTCGAAGGTTGAATCTTCAGAGAACTCATCTGCCAGCGAGGATGGAAGACTTATCTTCTTTCTAATTAGATTAGTCTTTTACCATTTTAACCCTATTAGGGGTACCGAATAGTTTCCACTATGTCGGTTGTAATTGAGGGATAAAAAGGTATTTTCCTTAAGGTTTATGCCTATAAATACCCCCCTTCTTACCCTGTAATAAGGATCGAATACTCAGTTATTCAATACACAACTTCGAATTGCTTTGAGCTATTATCCAATTCGGAGGCTTGAAATAGTTCACTTCACAAACACTTCGGTTGTTAGTTCTTAATCTCCGAAAACCTTTTAGCTTAATCTTTTACGCCAACAGATATCAATTGTGGGATCGGAATGGCGACTAGAGGGGGGTGAATAGGTGCCTCGACTAATTTTCGTGAATTAGATGGCCTTTTAAAAATACCCAACGCACCTCCAAAATCTCAGATTCAAATTTAAACCAATCAGCACAATATTTGAGCACCACTAGATTGAAAATCACAATTCAGCTTAGTTCGGAGTTTGGTTGGTCGAACTATTCTGTCGAAAGCTGAAGCTCTGAAGTTCACTGCCTATATCGACAATTGATTTTCCGACAGGAAGATATCAGAGATTGATTTGTCGAAAAAGATCAAAATGCTCACACAAAAGTTTAAATCAGATTTTTAATAATGAATCAGCTTGTCACAATTGAATTCCAAATGAAATCTCAACACTTATGAAACATTCTAGACGATGAACAGTAAAAGCACAGGTTCAAATTAGTTTAGAATTTAGATTTCAACTTCTTAACAATTCAAATTACAGATTCAAATTTCACTCTTGATGTTAGTTCAGATTTGCAATTTGACTTTGATTTATCACTTAATCAATATAGCTTTTCAGTTTAGACAACACACAAATTCAGCACAATACTTGATGATGAACAGTGCTTATACAACTTCTAATTCAAATTACAGATTTCAGCAACTTCAAACATAAAACTACACAGCTATAAACTCAGTATGGATTCAAAACATATTCTGAAAATGTTTATAGCAAACTGATGTTGAATAATATTTTCAGTGTTTCTAAAACAGTATTCAGGATACAAATTTCAGAAGTAATCTGAGCAAATACAGAAAACAGAACTGAAAACTTCCTGTAAGATGAACAGAAGATGCAGATCAGGTTCAGTCAAAGAAATTCAATTCAAACAGATTAAATTCAAATAGTTGTTCAGTCTGAAATTCAATTGAACTTAACTTCAGAACAGGAAAACATGATGCTAAGTAGATGAGTTTTTTCTCAAAACATATTCAGGTTGAAGATTAACAAAACTACTTCAAATCAGATAACTTCAGTACTATCTCAAACATAAACACAGAACCTAATCAGTTTCAAATACATCAGGAATCAGAATGATTACAATCAATTTAAATCACTTCTGAACACAAATTGCAGTAAACTATTTCAATTCTGAAAACTAAACAGTAGACAAAACTGAATTAGGACTAAACTCTGAAAAGATTTTTGTGAAGGAGATTCAACTCAATTTCAGAACACAAATTATTGCCTTTCTATTTACTTCAATTCAAATTTCTTCAACTTCAGCAATCTCTAGAAAAGCATTAACTTTTCACAAAACAAGACTCAGCATGACACACTAGAAATGAACCAGAAATTCTGATTTCAGTAAATATTCAATAACTCAATTATCTGGCCCCTTACTTGTGATGTAAATCAAGAAGAGCTCAAAAGTAGAACCTACAGGACTTACTCAGCTTATCCATACTTTTAAAAGAATCTCATAGATCAATATGAGCATATACTCATGCCTTTTTCAGATCAGGAACAGGAGGAAAGGAAACCAAGTAATCAAATGCACTAATTGAATTTGATGCTCAAAAACTCACCGAATGGTGGCCATCAATCCCTGTGTAGATCTCTGAGGGGGCTGATCAAGACTCCCAAGAACTCCCAGGTGAAAGTCCACAGATCAGAAAGAAAATCAGATCAGAAAGAAAATCAGATCAAAACAACAACAGATTTCTTACAAGCTACAGCATCAGCACACACTATTCATCGTAAGGAAAAACTCTCCAAAAACAGCAGTGCTTCATTCTTTTCTCCATAAAAATCCTCTAAAAGTGTTCCAAAAAGTTCCAGCACAAAAACAGAGATCAAATTTATAGAACCAGAGCTGAAACAAAACAAAACCTTATGTGATACAGTGCTGTTGAAAAGCTGTAGCAAATCCAGGAAATTTCGTCCAATTGCACTGTAGCGCATCGAGAATCAACTCGAAAAGTGTGTTTTATCCATTTGTGAAATGAAAATCCTGTCCCAAAAGTGTTCTACGTGTTCTAGCAAGAAAATGACTGAATTAAAAGGTCCTGTCCAGAAATCTGTTTTGAGGCTTTTGATTCTCTATTCTTTGTGAAACTTGCTGTAGAATTTGATCATTCATTTCTAAATATTCATTCCGATGCTTTAAGTTCTAGGCTATGCATTGTTGATTCATGAATTCATTTTGTTCTTAAAAAGCAATCAGAAGGTTGTGTTTAGCCTCTGAGTTCAGCACTTGTGTCTGTTTTAAATACTTGATTTCATAGTTGTGTCAAGAATCTATGTTAGTGAGTTTGAGTGTTTGGCTTAATTTTAGTCAATCTATGTTTAGTATTTGAAACTAGTTTCAAGACTGATATTCCTCTAGTTTGGTCTCATGTGCTGAAATTGTTGCGTGAACTTTAGAACCTCAAAAGTACTGTTGGCGTAAAAGATTACGCTAACAGGTTTCTGTAGAAAAGAAACTAACAAACGAAGTGTTTGTGAAGCAAACTGTTCTAAGCCTCCGAAAGGATAATAACTTAGAATAGTTCGAAAGTGTGTATTGAATAACTTGTATTCGGTCCCTATTACAGGGTGAAATGGGGGGTATTTATAGGCCCAAACATTAAGGAAAAGACCTATTTACCCCTCTATTACAACCGACATAGTGGAAACTATTCGGTACCCTTAATAGGGCTAAAATGGTAAAAGACTAATCTAATAAGAAAGAAGATAAGCCTTCCATCTTAGCTGGCAGAAAAGATCTTGGAGGGCATTAGTTCGAAGATGTACTCCGAACCTATGCCTACCTTCGTGCTTCGAACGGGGTTCCGGGCATCTTCGAAGATGATCTTCGGAGAATCTTCGAACTGGTTGACTGCCTTTATGCTACTTTGGCAATAACGCCGAAGATGAGATATTTTCCCCCAACAGTAGCCCCTCGAATACGCTTCTCCGTTGACCTGTAACGTTAGGAAAGCAGTATACGAAAGGAAAAGATAACCAATCATAGGGGTTATTGGTTTTTATTTTATCTCCGAAATGCATGAAGATATGAACTCCGAATCAGTCTTAAGGTAATTACTTTTCGAACTATCTTAGAACTGACTTAGGAAGTTCGAAAGTCTTTTTAGACTTAGAAGAAATAACCGTTAGTTTCTGTTTCCAACGGAAACTGTAGCAGGCGTTAATTTCGTAAAAGAAGTAACGGCAGGAATGCGAAATGACATGGATTAACGGTAAGAAAGTGAAGTCTAGGCTATAAATAAAGGGCCTAGAAGTTACCCGGTTACCTTTTCACCGCATTCTAACAATCAAAAACTTTTGAGCCCTTTGAGTTCTTGAGCCCTAGCCTTTGAGTTCTTGAGCCCTAGCCTCCATTTCCTCAGAGCAATCCAGCGATCGTGATGGTGAAGACCAAGGGATCTGCGCCTCCTTCGGCCTTGGCTCGGCAACAGGCGGCCGCAGCGGCAGCGGCCGCAGCGTTGGCGGCGGCACCTCCGATGCAGGCGGCGACATCCATGGCGGCAGGGGGGAGAAATCCCCAAATCGCCGATGACCAAGGTCTGTGCCCGCCATCGACCAAGTATTTGGATCAGTCTTTTGAGTTGGGGCCTTCTACCTGCAAGAGAGAGTCTTTGGCAATCACAGCAGGGGGAAAAATTAGTAATGGAGTTATGATTCGGAAGCCGGGCAAAGAATCGATTCCATCACCAAGACCCGGAGAAGTAGTAGTATTCGAAGCTTTCTTCGAAGCTGGCTTGGGCCTTCCTGCTGTAGACTTCTTGGCGGAGGTATTGGATCTGTTTCATGTAACCCTCCCCCAATTATCTCCGAATGCAGTAGCTAGGTTAGCTATCTTTGAATGGGCGCTGAGAGCCGAAGGTTGTGAGGGGAGGGCAGAAATCTTCGCTGCACTTCATAGAGCAACTTGCCAGCCGAAGACCTTCGTAGGCTCCGGAGGTGAAAAAGTGGTAGTATCCTTCGGCTCTATCAACTTTAGGCTTCGGGACGAATATGCTCTTCAGTTTCCTGCCAAGGCCATCAATGCTAGATGGTATACTGATTGGGTCCTGAGGTGGTTCTATGCCGAAGTTGGAGCGAGCAGTCCTCTGGCTGGGCCCCTCAAAGAAATTCAATTCCGGAAGGAAGCCTTAGTACAGCCTGACGAAGGCCAGCTCGAAGCTCGCCTTAACCTGCTTCAGAAAATTAGCCGAAGGTTAAGCATGCGGGACTTAGCCGAAGAATTCCTCGGACTGCAAATTCCTCCGCTGATGGCCAACTGGCCTATCATCTTCGAGGATGACTCGGAAGGCGGTCTTCGCAAGATCAATTTTACTTCGAGCCCTGCAGGTAACTTCGAAACCAACATGCATTGTACATATTTACTTCGAAGAAAGACTAACTTGAATTATTTTTAGCTTCTTCAGCCCCTATTACTTCAGAACAAATTGTAAGGGCTTCGGAGAAGATTTAGGTGCCCCAACTCCGACTGAAAAAGAATGGCGAATTAAATTGGTCGGGAGTTGGGAAAGGTTTAACAGAGTATGGGGAATGTTGGAGTTAACTCCGCCCCCTCTGATGGACTGGGTGCCTCTGGAGAAAGGACCCAAGAAAAGAATGGCTGAAGCCGGAGCTTCTAGCTCCGCAAGGACTCCGGTGAAGAAGGTGGCTCGGAAGCCAAAAAATCTCGCACCTTCGAATCCTGCTCCTTCGAGCTCAAGAACCTCAATCTCTGGTTCTAAAGAAGATGAAGGTATATTATTAGTGAGATTGATTGATGAAGATGCAGCTCAACGAAATATTCACATTGAAGATACTGCAGGTATACCGGAGCCCCAAGCTAACATTGAAGAAGTGAGAGCTCCGGATACTCAAGAAGAGCAAATCGAAGCCCCTATGGGCGAAGATGAAGTTGAAGTTCCTACAACTTCAGTTGTGGAGGAAAGAAGGACTGCTCACGGAGATACTCCGACAGCAGAAAATTTAACTGTGGATTCAGATGATGACTTCATCTTTGATCCTCCGAGCAGTCTGTTGGGGAAATATGCTTCCCTTAAACAGAGGCCAAATGACGTCAGCCTCCGACAGCCTCCGGCCCAGGGTCAGGTACCGTCGGAGCCTGCTTTCTCCCTAAGTATTGTTTGCAGGTCCCGGTGTACCCTCCGGGAGCCAGGTCCGGAGGCCAGCCTCCGGGAGCCAAGCCCGGAGGCCGCCCTCCGGAGTCCTGTTCGGAGGCCACCCTCCGGGAGCCAAGCCCGGAGGTCAGCCTCCGGGAGCCAAGCCCGGAGGCCGCCCTCCGGAGTCCCGTTCGGAGGCCACCCTCCGGGAGCCAAGCCCGGAGGCCACCCTCCGGGAGCCAAGCCCGGAGGCCGCCCTCCGGAGTCCCGTTCGGAGGCCACCCTCCGGGAGCCAAGTCCGGAGGCCACCCTCCGGGAGCCAAGCCCGGAGGCCACCCTCCGGGAGCCAAGCCCGGAGGCCGCCCTCCGGAGTCCTGTTCGGAGGCCACCCTCCGGGAGCCAAGTCCGGAGGCCACCCTCCGGAAGTCAAGTCCGGAGGCCACCCTCCGGAGTCCAGTTCGGAGGCCAGCCTCCAGGAGCCAAGTCCAGGGGCCGCCCTCCGGAGCCAAGTCCATACCGGGGGCCCCCCGCCCCTGGAATGTCGTTTAGCTGGTCAAAGCCTGGCGCAGCCTGACACGCCAGTAAAGCTGTAAAGTTGTTTGGCACCTTTTGTACCGTAGCTAAGCTCCTTTTACCCTCTCTACCCCTATGAACCAAGGGCTCATAGGGGGGTATTCCAGTCTTTTCCTCTGGCCTGCGTGCCTATAAAAGCAGGGCCAAGCCCTTGTAACGGGACACATGCTCCAGGGGGCCATGAGACCCCAGGAGTTATCCTCTCCACATCAAGGCACACCATGCCAAATCCACTACAAACTGGACGTAGGGTTATTATCCCCTAGGGGAGGCCCGAACCAGTATAAACCATATCTCTCCCTGTGAGAACCCATCGAGGTTCATTCTCCATGTCATACTCCACCATAGAAAAACCTGCTGGAACTAATGCAATTGTTCCAACACAGTCCGGTGCTCGATCTCCCGGAGAATGTCGAAGGTAAATTTCGCATAATTCTTATCATTTTCTGCGAAATTATACAATGTATAATATTTTTGTTTTTACAGAGCCTCCTGCTGTAGAAGTACATCACGAAGATACAATTCAAAGGCCTTCGACAGCTTCGGAGCCACACCCGGAGGTTACTCAACAGGGGCCTGGAAGGGGTAAAAGGCACATAGAGCCTCTCCCTCCTCAAGGATCGACTTCGTCTGAGTCAACAGATGAAAGTGAATCAACTGAGGGGGGGCCATCTTCAGAAGTTCCAAGGACCTCAGGAGAACACTCCGGAGCTTCGCCAAGCAGGGAAGATCAAAAGGCTTCGGCTCTGCTCCCTCTTTTAACTCCTTTTTTGGAACAAAGAAGAGGGCTTCGGACTTTGCTCAAACCTTTAGGTCGAGTGAGTCGGGAAGTCGGGGAGACAGAGCTAGTAGCAAAATTAAGCAAGGCGAAGAATTCGGAGCTTAATGTTGCTTTGGAACGAGCAGCGTATCAGGTACGGAGCACCTTCGAACCGATATCTTTAGTAAATTATATTGGGTTCGAAGTACATCTTCGAACCAATAGCAAATTATGAATGAATAATTTCTTACTTCAGTTTTTTCTCTTCTTAGCAAGCGGTCTTGGCCCGCGCTGCAGCCTTATCGAACGAAAATGAAATTGCTCAGCTTCGGGAAGAAAATGAAGCTCTGAAACGCAACTTATCTTTCTCCGAAGCTAGAGTACTTCAAATGGACAATGTAATTTCAGCGGAGCGCAGGGCCAGACAGGGCTTGGAGGCTGTTAATAAGGAGCTCGAAGCAGAAAGAATTGTGCTTCGGGCCGAAATTGAAAAGGTGAGGTCGGAGCATGCTAATGCTGGGTCCGAACTTGTAAGGCTCCAAGAGGAAGCTAGCCAACTCCTAAACCAGAAGAAAGATTTAATTACGGAGAACGCTAGGATTTCCGGAGTTTTGGCAGAAACGACTTCGAGCAAGGATGCTCTAATTGAAGAAAAGCTTAAGTCGGAGAAGGTGGCTACGGAGGTCATCGAACAGATGCTAAGTGTTCTGGAGTACTTCGGTACTATTGGATCACTTCCTTTGGATGACAATGTGACTCTACTGCGCCGGTTAAAGAGGATACAAGGAGCAGCGAAGCAAATGAAGACGACAGGCATGCGTTATGGAGAACTCTCCGGACAAGTGTCTGCCCTTGGATTACTTCGTTACTATGAGGATTTGGGCCGAATAATTACTCCGAGCGCAGAGGGCTCCATTACCTTCGACGACGAGAGACTTTTGAATCCTTCCGAAGGCGTGACTGCCGCCTGGCGAGCTTTTCAAACTTCATGGAGAGCCGAAGGTCGTTCTGCGATCAAGGCTTGGATTGATGAAGGCCAACGCCAAAAGCAAGTTCGGAGCCAAGCTTCGAGCAGTCAGCCTCCTCCGAACCCGCAGGTTTAGGAATTATTTAGGATTTTTTGATTATGTAAAGCTCATGCTTGTAAACATTTATCAATGAAAGTCTTGTTTGTCATATTTTTAGGCTTTGCCTCTTATGGAAGATATCGAAGTGTTAGAGCTTAACAGCGAACTTCGCTCATTGTGGAACACCTTCGAACTTCTAAAGAGTTATAAGCGTCCTCGATTTCTTATTCCTCGAGATGACTCCGGCGTAATTGCGCCCGAAGTAATCAAAGACGTATTGTCTTATATTAAAGAGGAAGATAAAGAGGTTGACGCAAACACCTCATCTTCTGAAGATACTAACTGGTCTGAAGACGAAGGTGAAGCCCAAAATAAAAGATCTGAAGATCTTAGAAGCTGGGAAAGAAGCCCCGAGCGGCTTCGAACTTGGGTCGAGCTTCAACAAGAGCAGAAGGATTTTAGAGCTTCGAGGGGGAGGAAGAGAGTTAAACGTAAAGTTCTTAGAACTTCCGATGTTGGAACTAGTCGTTCCACCCCTAGCTCTCGGGACCGAAGAGGTCTCCGATTCCTTCTTGGTATAGATACCAATTTTTCATAGTGTAATCTGTAAACACATTTATTTCAATAATGAATGCCGATTTAAAATTGTCTCCATATTTACTAGCCCCTCTTTGGGTATAAGCAACTTCGAAATGTATTCAAAGATGGTTATGCGCAAAGAAAAAACTTCGGAGTACAATTTTTTGGGGGTTCGGAGCCCCTCTGTCATTTAAAGATCTTTTGAAATCTTATGAAATGTCTTCGACTTTTCGCAGTCAGAAGAATGGTAACTTAGTACCTTTGTTTTACGAAAGAAATCAATTGGGATAACTTTCAGGATACTTTAGTGTCTTAAGAAATTTGTCACTTTGGACTTATGTTAACAAACATTCGAAGCTTATGGCTCAAATGCTGTTTTGCTTTAGCCACCTTCGGCTTGTCTTTGCGATCTCTGACGAACCAATGGTTCGGAGTTTGCAATGGTCTCTTTGGACTCTTTTTACGGATGTCTACCAGCCAATGGCTTGGACTCCGTATAATTTAGCCACCTTCGGATGTTTTTGCAGAAGTCTACCAGCCAATGGCTTGGACTTCACAGATTTTGGCCACCTTCGGCTCTTTTTACGGAAGTCTGCAAGCTGCAGCTTGGACTCCGTAGATTTTGGCCACCTTCGGCTCTTTTTACGGATGTCTACCAGCCAATGGCTTGGACTCCGTAGAATGTGGTTTTGGGCTCTTTTACGGATGCCTACAAGTCGTTGGCCTGGGCTCCGGATTAAGTCAGCCACCACGTCGGAGGCTTCGAACTTTATGGGTTCGAAGTCCGAAAATACAACCCAGCTTAATGACACTTCCCTCTCGGTCGACCCCGCGGTTCTAGTGCGTCCACTCGGAAGCTGGAAGTCTATGAGGAGAAGGCAACTATCAGGGTCATATGCTTTATTAATTTAGAAGTGATTACAAGCGAATTACAAGGAGCCCTTATGCGAAGTATCGCTTTAGGTGCTCCGCATGCCAAGTATGTGCTAACTCTTCACCTTCTAAATTAGCTAATTTAAATGAACCAGGGCGCCCCGAGCGGACAATTAGATATGGACCTTCCCATTTATTGCCTAACTTCCCTGGTGCTATAATGCTTCGTAGAACAAGATGACCCGGCCTTAACTCACTGAGCTTAACCTTCGGGTCATACCAAGTCTTCGTCTGCTGATGATACTTTGATAAATAAGCTACAGCCGAAGTCCTATTTCTTCTGACAAATCTAACGAAGCTTGTCTTTCTTCTTCAATGTCCGGTTCGGTGCTGCGAAATGATCCCCCTTCGAGCTCCGTTGGAGTCATAGCTTCATCTCCGAATAGTAGTCTGAACGGAGTAAAACCTGTGGACCTTGTTTGCGTAGTCCGAATGGACCACAGAATCTTCGGAAGCTCTTCGGTCCACAGTCCCTTTGATAATCCTACTATTCTTCGATTTAGCCCTGATAAAATATTCCCATTGGCTCGCTCTACGGCTCCATTCGACTGAGGATGCCTCACTGCAGCAAAACATAGCTGAATGCCTAGGTCTTCGCAAAACTTCCTGAAGGGTTCTGCGTCGAACTGTGTTCCATTATCAACTGTGAGATATCTAGGCACTCCGAACCGGCAAATAATGTTCTTCCAGAAGAATTTCTGTATATTGTTCGAAGTGATAGCTGTTAAGGGCTCTGCTTCCACCCACTTAGAAAAATATTCAATAGCTACCACTGCGAACTTCAGATTTCGCTTTGCTAACGGAAAGGGACCAATTAGATCCATACCCCATCTGGCCATAGGCCATACCGGAGCAATGACTTGAAGAGCTGTTGGTGGGCGATGACTCCGTCGACCCATCCACTGGCATCCTTGACAAGTGCGGACCAAGCTCTCCGCATCAACTGTTATTGTGGGCCAATAAAGCCCCTGGCGAAGTGTTTTTCCTGCCAGAGCTCTAGGGGCTAAATGGCTTCCACAAAGGCCTTCGTGAATTTCTCGAAGAATTTCTTGGCCTTCGGCTTGAGATATACATCGGAGTAGAGGGGAACATACTCTGGCCTTGTATAATATACCGTTGATTAACTGATAGCTTCTGGCTCTGAGCTTTAATCTGGACAACTGGGGCTCTTCGGGCAAATTTGTTCCTCCTTGCAAGAGTTCTATGATCGAATCTTTCCAATCTGCACTAGGAATGCAAAGAATCTCCGCAGAGGCAATTTGTGGCACCGAAGGTATATTGAGCTCCTCATAGAAAGCTTCTTCAGGCACATCCACAGCTCCGGCTGCAGCCTTCGCTAAAATGTCCGCTTGCACGTTTTCAGCTCTTGGTATACTCCGAATGGAAATACCCTTGAAGTGTGCTTCGATTTTGCGGATTTCTTCCAAATACTTTGCAAGTTGTGGATGTCGAACCTGAAAACTTTTGTCTACGTGCCCTGCTACTATCTGAGAATCTGTCTTTATAATTATTCTTGTATCCCCTAGAGCACGTGCTTTCCGGAGTCCCAACAAAATTCCTTCGTACTCCGCTATATTATTGGTAGACTTAAAGTTGAGTCTTGCGGAGTACATTGCTCTTTGCCCTGACGGTGAAATCAATACTGCCCCAATGCCTGCTCCGGATGCTTGGAAAGCCCCATCGGAGTAAACAGTCCAAACTCCATCACTTGATTTCTCCGGAGTCAAATTCGCAGGTGGAGTCCACTCTGCTACGAAGTCTGCTAGGACTTGGGATTTGATAGCTGTCCTTGCCAAGAAAGATATGCCGAAGGGTGCTAGCTCGACTGCCCACTTTCCAATCCTTCCAGTGGAATCTTTGCTTCGGAGCATATCTCCTAAGGGATACGAAGTTGGTACAATTACATTATGAGCCAAAAAATAATGTCTTAGCTTCCTCGAAGCCATTATCAGAGCATAAACGAACTTCTCAAGTTCGGAGTATCTTGTCTTCGCTCCTGACAATGCTTCGGATATAAAATAGACAGGATTTTGGACCAACTTCCCATTGAAATCCACTTCTTTGACAAGGACTGCGCTGACAGTTGAACCTGTAGCTGCAAGATACAGGAGTAGGGTTTCGTCCGCAGTAGGCACCGTGAGTGTAGCAAGATTACTGAGATAATCTTTAATATCTTCGAAGCTTTTCTGACACTCCGGTGTCCATGCAAAATCTTCGGACCCTTTCAATGCTTTGAATATTGGCAAGCTCCTCTCCGCAGACCTTGATAAAAACCTGCTAAGTGCGGCCAGACGTCCAGTCAGCTTTTGCACTTGCTTTAAATTCTCCGGAGGGGCCATCTTCTGCAGCGCAGTTATTTGAGTAGGGCTAGCTTCAATTCCCCTGCTTGAAACTAAGTACCCTAACAACTTTCCAGCCTTAGCTCCGAATATACATTTTTCGGGGTTAAGACGGATCCCACATGCCCGAAGGCTATTGAATGTTTCTGCTAAGTCTAGGCTATGTTGGTGCTTTAAAGCACTCTTTATTACAATATCATCCATATAGGCCTCGACATTGCGACCTAGTTGATGACCTAGAGCCTTAGCAACTAATCTTGAAAAAGTAGCCCCGGCATTTCTTAGGCCGAAGGGCATTCTTACATAGCAGAAGACTCCCGAAGGAGTTACAAAGCTTGTCTTGATTTCATCTTCGCGCTTCAACCATATTTGATGATAACCAGAATACGCGTCAAGGAAGCTTAATAACTCCGAATCTGCAGTGGAGTCAACCAGTTGATCAATTCGGGGCATGGGGTAGGGGTCACGTGGGCACGCTTTATTCAGAGATGTGAAATCAATGCACATGCGCCACTTCCCGGAAGACTTCTTCCTGACGAAGACTGGGTTGGCTAACCATTCTGTGTGAGCCACTTCTCTGATAATCCCAGCCTTCAACAGTTTTTCAACTTCGTCCTTAGCTAGAGCAGCTCTCTCTGCGGACATCTTCCGGAGTCCTTGTCGAACAGGCCGGGCCTTCGGGTTTACAAGTAAACTGTGCTCAATGATATCCCGATCGACTCCGGTGATATCTTCGTCAGACCAAGCGAAGACATCCAAATTTTCTTCCACGGCCTTTTCCAAGGAGGTTGCAACTTCAGGAGGTAAATCTTTACCAAATTGAAAAGTGTATTCTTTACCATCTTTAACAATGATCTTCGTTGCAATCTCTCCTTCGGGACTTGGTCTCGGAAAAGACTTCTTCGAAGCTTCGGAGGAGGCTGAAAAAATTTCTTCATTATCCTGCACACTGTTTACTTGCCTCGGATCAAGAGGGGGACCGTGACCATATTCTGCCCTCCGAGCAATGGCTTGATCTCCGAAGATTGTTAAGACTCCTGCTTGAGTGGGCATCTTCATGCACAAGTAGTTGTGATGCGCCACAGCTCCGAACTGATTCAACATGCCCCGTCCGAAGATGACATTATAAGCATACGGGGCATCTACCACATCAAAGATAACTTCTTCAGTTCGAGCTAATAAACCTTCTCCGAAGGTAACTTCCAGGCCTATCTGGCCAAGTGCATCAAGCGGAGGTCCTGCGAAGCCTTGCAGAGGACGAGCCGCTGGGAGGAGATGCTTCCTGGAAATGCATAACTGATCGAAGGCTTGCACAAAAATGATATCTGCCGAACTACCTCCATCAATTAGCACCCTTCGGACTTCAGTCCCTGCAATATCAGCAGTGATAACCAATGGATCTGCATGCGGGAACTTAATACCAGCTGCATCCTCCGCAGAGAAAGATATCGGAACATGAGACCACTCCGGCATTGCAGCTGCAGATGACGAAGTCCCAATATGACCTACTTCCCGAACGTACTCTCTTCGCTGTCTCTTGGACATGCTTCCGAGGGTACCTCCTCCGGAGATAGGGAGAACTACTCTTTTTCCTCTATCTTGCCCTTCCTCTTGCTTCGGAGGTGGCATAACATTGGCCACCAGAGGGTGCCTTGCAGCATCAAAATTTTCTATCCGCGCCACAACCTGGACCGGGTCTGGGCGCGTTGCTGCTGGACTTCGGTCGGTACTGCCTCGACCCGAAGTTCTCTCCAAGTACTCTCCCCTTAGGGTAAGGATAGCCTTGCAAGTGTCAGTTGCATGGCTTCGATTTTCTCCATGAATACAGCAAAAAAGGGTCTGGCCTTTGCCAGCCATTTTCCCTAGCGGCCTCCAGCCGCTGGACTTGTTCCCCGCAGACTGTGGAGCTCTTGGTGCAAACTTCTGTGGGGGTGCAATATTCAAGACTTTAGAGCGAGGGTGCTTTTGCCCTCTTCTTCGATCATGTTGCACTTCGAAGACTGGTTCCTGCGGCTATGCCGAAGTCTTCACTTCTGCTTTAACTTCTTGCAATACTGTCGAAGTAGCAGCAGTCCTCCGAAGCCAACCCTCTTCTGACCTCGCATACTCCTCGAAATATGACATCAACTGTGACACTGAGGAGATGCTCTTCCGATGCAGTTTATCCAGAAGGCCTTGATGACTGACACCTTCCCGAGCCGCATCAACCACTGAGGATGTGGACAGCCCCCGAATTTGCGACTTCGTATGAGCGAAGCGCTTGAAGTACTGCCTCAATGTTTCTCCGGGGAGCTGTTTCACTTGGAAAAGGCTTCCTGTTGACATAGGAGGCACGAAGGTGCCCTGAAATTTACTTATAAACTTCCTCTTCAACTGTGACCACGAATTGATTGATCCTGGCTTTAAAGACCCGAACCATCTCAATGCCACTCCTTGAAGAGCTAACGGGAAGCACTTCGCCATAGTGTCTCTAACTCCACCGCTAGCCTCAATCGCTAGGGCATAAGAACACGCGAACTCTCCGGGATCTTCATCTCCGGTATACTTGCAGAGCTTCGAAGTTTTAAACTTTGGATCAAAGCGAACCTTCTGCAGCTCAGGATGCAACGGAGATTCATTGTCGTAAGAGGCGTTCTCTGGGGCTTCGGGATAATCAAGATCGTCATCTTCGGGCACTTCTGGGATAGTTGGGATGGCTTGAGAGCGAAGCCTGTCCACAGCTTCTTGTCGCCATCTCGCTACCTCAGCTTGAAGGTTGGCCATTTGAGTGGCCATGTCTCCAAGGCTATCTTCATCTCCTCCGGAAGGACCTTCCGGGTCTTGAGAACTGGTAGGATCAGTTCGAATCGGAATGGAGGGTGGAGAAGGGACTCCGGGCGGTCGGAGTATGGAAGGGGTTGGCGGAGAGGTTTCGTATCCTCGAGGGATAGAAGCCCCTTCCGGAGTTTGAGGTGGAGGGAGAGTCGAAGACCCTCCGACTTCAACTGTGTCGAAGGGTATCTCTCCGGAGATCCGAGAGGACCTCCGAGTGGGATTGCGAGGTGCGCTCCGCTTAGGAGGCATGATGTAAGAAGTTGGTAGAGAACGAAGTTTTTCGGACTAGGTTCCCTACGGACGGCGCCAACTGTTGGCGTAAAAGATTACGCTAACAGGTTTCTGTAGAAAAGAAACTAACAAATGAAGTGTTTGTGAAGCAAACTGTTCTAAGCCTCCGAAAGGATAATAACTTAGAATAGTTCGAAAGTGTGTATTGAATAACTTGTATTCGGTCCCTATTACAGGGTGAAATGGGGGGTATTTATAGGCCCAAACATTAAGGAAAAGACCTATTTACCCCTCTATTACAACCGACATAGTGGAAACTATTCGGTACCCTTAATAGGGCTAAAATGGTAAAAGACTAATCTAATAAGAAAGAAGATAAGCCTTCCATCTTAGCTGGCAGAAAAGATCTTGGAGGGCATTAGTTCGAAGATGTACTCCGAACCTATGCCTACCTTCGTGCTTCGAACGGGGTTCCGGGCATCTTCGAAGATGATCTTCGGAGAATCTTCGAACTGGTTGACTGCCTTTATGCTACTTTGGCAATAACGCCCAAGATGAGATATTTTCCCCAACAAGTACCAACTCAAAACTGTTGATCAGTTTCCTGTCTTGAGTTCTGATTTAGGTGAGTTATTTCCAAGGCCTGTTCTGTTTGTTTGAAGGATTCTGAAAACTTCACTTTATCTGAACTAAGTATTGGTTTCAGGTTTGTATTTGTTTAGTTTTTGTTCAGATGTGAAACAATAATCTGAAATATTCTGTTTGAGTTGAAACTATTTTGAGTAGATTCAATTCTGTTTTCTGAAATCTATTTTCAATCTCTGATCTGAATATTTTGATTTGAATTCAGTTTTGTTTCAGATTTCATATCTGTTTCTGTTTTGTTTTATCTGAGATTCTGATGATGTAGACTAATTGAGATGAAATACAAATTGAATTGAATACTGATTCTTAACTGTTGTTTGATTGTCTGAAATGCTTCAGTAAATTGTATCAGTTCTAACACCTACTAATCTGAACTAAGTGATCTTTACAATCTGAATTTTGTCACTGATTCAGGTCTATGTTTCAGTGTTTATTTGAAGACCTTGCAAATCTATTTAGAACTGATTCATCATATGAATATAATTGTTAAGCTTCAACTATGAGTTTATATTGAATACACAGTACTGCTTCTTATCAAGTTTGTGCCATTACATCTAATTTGTTAGTTGAGGCTGTTGTCTGAAAATCATATTTGAAGTGAAATGTTTTCAGTTTACTGATTATTCCAATCTAATCCATTTCAGCTTTGAATTTCAGCAGTGCATCTCTGTGGTTGAAAGTGTTTAACTCTGAATTTTAAATCAAAACTGTACAGTCACTTTGCAGCACTTATATGGGTTCAGATTTGGTAATTTCAGCTGAAATCAGTTTGTTTTAATCTGAATAGGTTTGGTAGAGTTAATTGAGTCTAATTAGGTGTTGTTCAAAATCTAAATAGTTTCAGATTGTGTATGTTCAGCTGAGTTCAGTTTGTATTACTCTGAAATTCTGATTTGAGGCATTTTCTGAAGTATACTGAAATTCAAGTTATCTGAAATTGTATTTAGAAAATTATGTTCTGATTATTAGAAACCATTTTCTAAATTCTTTGGTCTATTTGAACTAAATCTATATTCTAAAGATTGGTTTTCATGAATAGAAACTTTCATTCAGAATAGATTCAGTGATTGAAAACATTGTCAAACTTTCATTCAGAGTTTTTTTTGAAAATTCAATATTGGTACTGTATTAAACACTCTTTATTTTGAATGTGCTGCTTGTGATGAATTACATTATAGATTCAGAATTGTAATTGAGAACTGAATGTTGTTTTCAAGCCTAAAACCATATCTGTTCAAATTCAAACCTCCTTTTGTTGAATATTCAAAGTTGATTGAATCTATAGATTGTTTGGTTCATATTGTTGATTGACTTATCACTTGGTTACTGTTGACATGGAAACGTGCCCCCGCACTTGGGTCAGTTCGATGATCCAAAAGTGTGCGGATACTTAGGGAGAAGCCTAAGCGTTACATAGCACCGACGTCGCGTTCCGACTACCCTTAGTCGTGATAAGGGGGGTGGAGTCGCCAGGCAATCAGATCACACAAAATAACCCAGTTAGCCGAAAGAGATATATTAAACAGAATAAAATCAGCAAACCGGTCAGAGCCCGTCTGCTTCGATGTCTGATGCGAAGGAGTCACCGAAGTGTATCTTCGGCGTCTGGTGCGAAGTATCCCACCGAAGGGTGCTTCAGCGTTCGGACTGATCCGACCGAAGATGAACTCTGAACGAATCTAGACATGATGGTCACCACCGAACGACGGGGTTCGACGTGAGGTCTCTGATACAGCAAACTACAGAATAATGATGCGAGGACTACGTGCAAGCGGAACTTTGTCCAGTGCGGAGTATGGTCGTGGAGAAGCCCGTTGCGACGAAGTGTGCTGGCGAAGCCTGTTGCCGGAGCCTGCAGTCCCGCCGAAGGGTGTCTTAGTGACCTCCGAAACCAATCTCTCAGCTCCGGACACCTCCGACGAATTAGCTCCGAACGTGGAAACCTGCAACAAAGAGAATTCGAAGTACCAATTCGGCTTGAGGACCGAATTCTGCTAAGTGTTGCACTAGTAGCGAAGGTAGCAATCTGTTACGCAGATTAGCGGATACTTCACATGCGAAGTAACAAGGCGATAGCAATCTATTACTTAGATTAACAGATACTTAACAAGTGAAGTAACAAGGTTTACCACTGTTCCGTAGTGGCCGACGGAGGGCTTCCAAGCAAACCCACGAAGAGGTACAGGAAAATAAAGGTAAAGTAAATACGATCAAAGCTAGAGCTTTGGTTTGATTTGAGTTGGGGGGCCTGCACGCTGACCTCGCCTCTCTATTTATAGGGGCTTAATATCTGATCTAATCTGCTATTAACCCGACTGGATGGAGATTAAACCTGCGCCGGAAATGCATACAACTCTATGTCTGCCGAAGTGGGCTTCAGCCAGGCCCATCGAGGCCTGCTCCTTGGGCCGAAGCTTTGGTGGCGTGGGCCTCGGAAGGCTTCTTGGCCGAATCCCATTGGCTAGCTAGAGGTTTTCGGAGCCCATAGCTCAATGGACTTCGGCCCTGTAGGTCTTCGGACGGACCCTGGACATGTGTATTTTCGGCCCAAATCAACAAAATTGATATTTTGACAATCTAGCCATTAGTGCCATTTTTTTCTATCAACACATGCCCCCTGGCTTTTAGTGAACTGAGTGAACTAAAATCACAGCGAGCTGAAGACGATACCATCCATATCGGCTTTTTGACACTTTTATGATGTTTGCCACACACATGGGAAATACCTTTTCAAGTACCTACCATTCAAAGCTCTTTGAAACCGCTCTCCCTGCAGGGATTCCAACACGTATGCGTTGCCGGGAGCGATTTCGGCTATCCTAAAAGGACCTTCCCAACTAGGGGACCATTTACCGAACTTGGGACTCTTCATGCCTAAGGGTAAAATCGTTTTCCACACCAAATCTCTTATTTGAAACGATTTTGGTTTAACCTTTTTATTGTAGGCTTTAGCTACTCTCTTCTTGTCTATTTCTATAGCTTCTAAAGCCCTTAGTCTCTTATCGGTCACTTCCTCTAGATTATCCTTCAGAAGAGTTTCATACTCATCGACCGATAAGCCATCTTGCTTTAACACTCTTAAGGAGCCAAGATCTACCTCTACGGGCAGAACAACTTCTTGTCCATATACCAATTCATATGGACTGACTTTGGTAGCACCGTGTGTTGGGGGAAAATATCTCATCTTCGGGGTTATTGCCGAAGCAGCATAAAGACAGTCAACCAGTTCGAAGATTCTCCGAAGATCATCTTCGAAGATGCCCGGAACCCCGTTCGAAGCACGAAGATAGGCATTGGTTCGAAGTATGTCTTCGAACTAAAGCCCTTCAGGATCTTTTCTGCCAGCTAAGATGGAAGACTTATCTTCTTTCTTATTAGATTAGTCTTTTACCATTTTAGCCCTATTAAGGAAACCGAATAGTTTCCTTAATGTCGGTTGTAATAGAGGGGTAAATAGGTCTTTTCCTTAATGTTTAGGCCTATAAATACCCCCCATTTCACCCTGTAATAGGGACCGAATACAAGTTATTCAATACACACTTTCGAACTATTCTAAGTTATTATCCTTTCGGAGGCTTAGAACAGTTTGCTTCACAAACACTTCGTTTGTTAGTTTCTTTTCTACAGAAACCTGTTAGCGTAATCTTTTACGCCAACAGTTGGCGCCGTCCGTGGGGAACCTATTTCGAAAAACTTCGTTCTCTACCAACTTCTTGCATTATGCCTCCTAAGCGGAGCGCACCCCGCAATCCCACTCGGAGGTCCTCTCGGATCTCCGGAGAAATACCCTTCGACACAGTTGAAGTCGGAGGTTCTTCGGCTTTCCTTCCACAAACTCTGGAAGGGGCTTCTATCCCTCGAGGATACGAAGCCTCTCCGCCAACCCCTTCCATACTCCGACAGCCCGGAGTCACTTCTCCACCCTCCATTCTGATTCGAACTGATCATACCAGTTCTCAAGACCCGGAAGGTCCTTCCGGAGGAGATGAAGATAGCCTTGGAGATGTGGCCACTCAAATGGCCAACCTTCAAGCTGAGGTAGCAAGATGGCGACAAGAAGCTTCGGACAGGCTTCGCTCTCAAGCCATCCCAACTATCCCAGAAGTGCCCGAAGACGACGATCTTGATTATCCCGAAGCCCCGGAGAACGCCTCTTACGACAATGAATCTCCGTTGCATCCTGAGCTGCAGAAGGTTCGCTTTGATCCAAAGTTTAAAACTTCGAAGCTCTGCAAGTATGCCGGAGATGAAGATCCCGGAGACTTCGCGCGTTCTTATGCCCTAGCGATTGAGGCTAGCGGCGGAGTCAGAGACACTATGGCGAAGTGCTTCCCGTTAGCCCTTCAAGGAGTGGCGTTGAGATGGTTCTGGTCTTTAAAACCAGGATCAATCAATTCGTGGTCGCAGTAGAAGAGGAAATTTATAAGTAACTTTCAGGGCACCTTCGTGCCTCCTATGTCAACAGGAAGCCTTTTCCAAGTGAAACAGCTCCCCGGAGAAACATTGAGGCAGTACTTCAAGCGCTTCGCTCATACGAAGTCGCAAATTCGGGGGCTGTCCACATCATCAGTGGTTGATGCGGCTCGGGAAGGCGTCAGTCATCAAGGCCTTCTGGATAAACTGCATCGGAAGAGCATCTCCTCAGTTTCGCAGTTGATGTCATATTTCGAGGAGTATGCGAGGTCAGAAGAGGGTTGGCTTCGGAGGACTGCTGCTACTTCGACAGTATTGCAAGAAGTTAAAGCAGAAGTGAAGACTTCGGCACAGCCGCAGGAACCAGTCTTCGAAGTGCAACATGATCGGAGAAGAGGGCAAAAGCACCCTCGCTCCGAAGTCTTGAATATTGCACCCCTACAGAAGTTTGCACCAAGAGCTCCACAGTCTACGGGGAACAAGACCAGCGGCTGGAGGCCGCCAGGGAAAACGGTTGGCAAGGGCCAGACCCTTTTTTGCTGTATTCATGGAGAAAATCGAAGCCATGCAACTGACACTTGCAAGGCTATCCTTACCCTAAGGGGAGAGTACTTGGAGAGAACTTCGGGTCGAGGCAGTACCGACCGAAGTCCAGCAGCAACGCGCCCAGACCCGGTCCAGGCTGTGGCGCGGATAGAAAATTTTGATGCTGCAAGGCACCCTCCGGTGGCCAATGTTATGCCACCTCTGAAGCAAGAGGAAGGGCAAGATAGAGGAAAAAGAGTAGTTCTCCCTATCTCCGGAGGAGGTACCCTCGGAAGCATGTCCAAGAGACAGCGAAGAGAGTACGTTCGGGAAGTAGGTCACATTGGGACTTCGTCATCTGCAGCTGCAATGCCGGAGTGGTCTCATGTTCCGATATCTTTCTCTGCGGAGGATGCAGCTGGTATTAAGTTCCCGCATGCAGATCCATTGGTTATCACTGCTGATATTGCAGGGACTGAAGTCCGAAGGGTGCTAATTGACGGAGGTAGTTCGGCAGATATCATTTTTGTGCAAGCCTTCGATCAGTTATGCATTTCCAGGAAGCATCTCCTCCCAGCGGCTCGTCCTCTGCAAGGCTTTGCAGGACCTCCGCTTGATGCACTTGGCCAGATAGGCCTGGAAGTTACCTTCGGAGAAGGTTTATTAGCTCGAACTGAAGAAGTTATCTTTGATGTGGTAGATGCCCCGTATGCTTATAATGTCATCTTCGGACGGGGCATGTTGAATCAGTTCGGAGCTGTGGCGCATCACAACTACTTGTGCATGAAGATGCCCACACAAGCAGGAGTCCTAACAATCTTCGGAGATCAAGCCATGGCTCGGAGGGCAGAATATGGTCACGGTCCTCCTCTTGATCCGAGGCAAGTAAATAGTGTGCAGGATAATGAAGAAATTTTTTCAGCCTCCTCTGAAGCTTCGAAGAAGTCTTTTCCGAGACCAAGTCCCGAAGGAGAGATTGCAACGAAGATCATTGTTAAAGATGGTAAAGAATACACTTTTCAATTTGGTAAAGATTTACCTCCTGAAGTTGCAACCTCCTTGGAAAAGGTAGTGGAAGAAAATTTGGATGTCTTCGCTTGGTCTGACGAAGATATCACCGGAGTCGATCGGGATATCATTGAGCACAGTTTACTTGTAAACCCGAAGGCCCGGCCTGTTCGACAAGGACTCCGGAAGATGTCCGCAGAGAGAGCTGCTCTAGCTAAGGACGAAGTTGAAAAACTGTTGAAGGCTGGGATTATCAGAGAAGTGTCTCACACAGAATGGTTAGCCAACCCAGTCTTCGTCAGGAAGAAGTCTTCCGGGAAGTGGCGCATGTGCATTGATTTCACATCCCTGAATAAAGCATGCCCACGTGACCCCTACCCCATGCCCCGAATTGATCAACTAGTTGACTCCACTGCAGGTTCGGAGTTACTAAGCTTCCTTGACGCGTATTCTGGTTATCATCTAATATGGTTGAAGCGCGAAGATGAAATCAAGACAAGCTTTGTAACTCCTTCGGGAGTCTTCTGCTATGTAAGAATGCCCTTCGGCCTAAGAAATGCCGGGGCTACTTTTTCAAGATTAGTTGCTAAGGCTCTAGGTCATCAATTAGGTCGTAATGTGGAGGCCTATATGGATGATATTGTAATAAAGAGTGCTTTAAAGCACCAGCATAGCCTAGACTTAGCAGAAACATTCAATAGCCTTCGGGCATGTGGGATCCGTCTTAACCCCGAAAAATGTATATTCGGAGCTAAGGCTGGAAAGTTGTTAGGGTACTTAGTTTCAAGCAGGGGAATTGAAGCTAGCCCTACTCAAATAACTGCGCTGCAGAAGATGGCCCCTCCGGAGAATTTAAAGCAAGTGCAAAAGCTGACTGGACGTCTGGCCGCACTTAGCAGGTTTTTATCAAGGTCTGCGGAGAGGAGCTTGCCAATATTCAAAGCTTTGAAAGGGTCCGAAGATTTTGCATGGACACCGGAGTGTCAGAAAAGCTTCGAAGATATTAAAGATTATCTCAGTAATCTTGCTACACTCACGGTGCCTACTGCGGACGAAACCCTACTCCTGTATCTTGCAGCTACAGGTTCAGCTGTCAGCGCAGTCCTTGTCAGAGAAGTGGATTTCAATGGGAAGTTGGTCCAAAATCCTGTCTATTTTGTATCCGAAGCATTGTCAGGAGCGAAGACAAGATACTCCGAACTTGAGAAGTTCGTTTATGCTCTGATAATGGCTTCGAGGAAGCTAAGACATTATTTTTTGGCTCACAATGTAATTGTACCAACTTCGTATCCCTTAGGAGATATGCTCCGAAGCAAAGATTCCACTGGAAGGATTGGAAAGTGGGCAGTCGAGCTAGCACCCTTCGGCATATCTTTCTTGGCAAGGACAGCTATCAAATCCCAAGTCCTAGCAGACTTCGTAGCAGAGTGGACTCCACCTGCGAATTTGACTCCGGAGAAATCAAATGACGGAGTTTGGACTGTTTACTCCGATGGGGCTTTCCAAGCATCCGGAGCAGGCATTGGGGCAGTGTTGATTTCACCGTCAGGGCAAAGAGCAATGTACTCCGCAAGACTCAACTTTAAGTCTACCAATAATATAGCGGAGTACGAAGGAATTTTATTGGGACTCCGGAAAGCACGTGCTCTAGGGGCTACAAGAATAATTATAAAGACAGATTCTCAGATAGTAGCAGGGCACGTAGACAAAAGTTTTCAAGTTCGGCATCCACAGCTTGCAAAGTATTTGGAAGAAATCCGCAAAATCGAAGCACACTTCAAGGGTATTTCCATTCGGAGTATACCAAGAGCTGAAAACGTGCAAGCGGACATTTTAGCGAAGGCTGCAGCCGGAGCTGTGGATGTGCCTGAAGAAGCTTTCTATGAGGAGCTCAATATACCTTCGGTGCCACAAATTGCCTCTGCGGAGATTCTTTGCATTCCTAGTGCAGATTGGAAAGATTCGATCATAGAACTCTTGCAAGGAGGAACAAATTTGCCCGAAGAGCCCCAGTTGTCCAGATTAAAGCTCAGAGCCAGAAGCTATCAGTTAATCAACGGTATATTATACAAGGCCGGAGTATGTTCCCCTCTACTCCGATGTATATCTCAAGCCGAAGGCCAAGAAATTCTTCGAGAAATTCACGAAGGCCTTTGTGGAAGCCATTTAGCCCCTAGAGCTCTGGCAGGAAAAACACTTTCGCCAGGGGCTTTATTGGCCCACAATAACAGCTGATGCGGAGAGCTTGGTCCGCACTTGTCAAGGATGCCAGTGGATGGGTCGACAGAGTCATCGCCCACCAACAGCTCTTCAAGTCATTGCTCCGGTATGGCCTATGGCCAGATGGGGTATGGATCTAATTGGTCCCTTTCCGTTCGCAAAGGGAAATCTGAAGTTCGCAGTGGTAGCTATTGAATATTTTTCTAAGTGGGTGGAAGCAGAGCCCTTAACAGCTATCACTTCGAACAATGTACAGAAATTCTTCTGGAAGAACATTATTTGCCGGTTCGGAGTGCCTAGATATCTCACAGTTGATAATGGAACACAGTTCGACGCAGAACCCTTCAGGAAGTTTTGCGAAGACCTAGGCATTCAACTATGTTTTGCTGCAGTGAGACATCCTCAGTCGAATGGAGCCGTAGAGCGAGCCAATGGAAATATTTTATCAGGGCTAAATCGAAGAATAGTAGGATTATCAAAGGGACTGTGGACCGAAGAGCTTCCGAAGATTCTGTGGTCCATTCGGACTACACAAACAAGGTCCACAGGTTTTACTCCGTTCAGACTACTATTCGGAGATGAAGCTATGACTCCAACGGAGCTCAAAGGGGGATCATTTCGCAGCACCGAACCAGACATTGAAGAAGAAAGACAAGCTTCGTTAGATTTGTCAGAAGAAACAAGACTTCGGGCTGTAGCTAATTTATCAAAGTATCATCAGTAGACGAAGACTTGGTATGACCCGAAGGTTAAGCTCAGTGAGTTAAGGCCGGGTCATCTTGTTCTACTGAAGCATTATAGCACCAGGGAAGTTAGGCAATAAATGGGAAGGTCCATATCTAATTGTCCGCTCAGGACGCCCTGGTTCATTTAAATTAGCTAATTTAGAAGGTGAAGAGTTAGCACATACTTGGCATGCGGAGCACCTAAAGCGATACTTCGCATAAGGGCTCCTTGTAATCCGCTTGTAATCACCTCTAAATTAATAAAGCATATGACCCTGATAGTTGCCTTCCCCTCATAGACTTCCAGCTTCCGAGTGGACGCACTGGAACCGCGGGGTCGACCGAGAGGGAAGTGTCATTAAGCTGGGTTGTATTTTCGGACTTCGAACCCATAAAGTTCGAAGCCTCCGACGTGGTGGCTGACATAATCCGGAGCCCAGGCCAACGACTTGTAGGCATCCGTAAAAGAGCCCAAAACCACATTCTACGGAGTCCAAGCCATTGGCTGGTAGACTTCCGTAAAAAGAGCCGAAGGTGGCCAAAATCTACGGAGTCCAAGCTGCAGCTTGCAGACTTCCGTAAAAAGAGCCGAAGGTGGCCAAAATCTGCGAAGTCCAAGCCATTGGCTGGTAGACTTCTGCAAAAACAGCCGAAGGTGGCTAAATTATACGGAGTCCAAGCCATTGGCTGGTAGACATCCGTAAAAAGAGTCCAAAGAGACCATTGCAAACTCCGAACCATTGGTTCGTCAGAGATCGCAAAGACAAGCCGAAGGTGGCTAAAGCAAAACAGCATTTGAGCCATGAGCTTCGAATGTCTGTTAACATAAGTCCAAAGTGACAAATTTTTTAAGACATTAAAGTGTCCTGAAAGTTATCTCAATTGATTTCTTTCGTAAAACAAAGGTACTAACTTACCATTCTTCTGACTACAAAAAGTCGAAGACATTTCATAAGATTACAAAAGATCTTTAAATGACAGAGGGGCTCCGAACCCCCAAAAAATTGTACTCCGAAGTTTTTTCTTTGCGCATAACCATCTTTGAATACATTTCGAAGTTGCTTATACCCAAAGAGGGGCTAGTAAATATGGAGACAATTTTAAATCGGCATTCATTATTGAAATAAATGTGTTTACAGATTACACTACGAAAAGTTGGTATCTATACCAAGAAGGAATCGGAGACCTCTTCGGTCCCGAGAGCTAGGGGTGGAACGACTAGTTCCAACATCAGAAGTTCTAAGAACTTTACGTTTAACTCTCTTCCTCCCCTTCGAAGCTCTAAAATCCTTCTGCTCTTGTTGAAGCTCGGCCCAAGTTCGAAGCCGCTCGGGGCTTCTTTCCCAGCTTCTAAGATCTTCAGATCTTTTATTTTGGGCTTCACCTTCGTCTTCAGACCAATTAGTGTCTTCAGAAGACGAGGTGTTTGCGTCAACCTCTTTATCTTCCTCTTTAATATAAGACAATACGTCTTTGATTACTTCGGGCGCAATTACGCCGGAGTCATCTCGAGGAATAAGAAATCGAGGACGCTTATAACTCTTTAGAAGTTCGAAGGTGTTCCACAATGAGCGAAGTTCGTTGTTAAGCTCTAACACTTCGATATCTTCCATAAGAGGCAAAGCCTAAAAATATGACAAACAAGACTTTCATTGATAAATGTTTACAAGCATAAAGCTTTACATGGTTAGAAATCCTAAAATATTCATAAACCTGCGGGTTCGAAGGAGGTTGACTGCTCGAAGCTTGAGTCCGAGCGTGCTTCTGGCGTTGGCCTTCGTCAATCCAAGCCTTGATCGCAGAACGACCTTCGGCTCTCCAAGAGGTTTGGAAGGCTCGCCAGGCAGCAGCCACACCGTCGGAAGGTTTTAGAAGTCGCTCGTCGTCGAAGGTGATTGGACCCCCTCCTGCGTCGGGAGTTATTGATCGGCCCAGATCTTCGTAATAGCGAAGTAGACCAACAGCAGACACTTGTCCGGAGAGTTCTCCGTATCTAATGCCCGCTGTCTTCATCTGCTTCGCCACCCCTTGGATCCTTTTCAACCGGCGCAGAAGGCTGATGTTATCGTCAGAAGGGAGAGTTCTGGTAGTACCGAAGTACTCCAGGACATCTAACAACTGATTCATAACCTCCGCAGCCACCTTCTCAGACTTCAACTTATCTTCGTTCAGCGCATCCTTCGTCGAAGTGACTTCGTCCAAAACCCCAGAAAGCCTAGCATTCTCAGTGGTCAAAGTGTTCTTCTGGGTTAACAGTTGGCTAGCTTCCTCTTCGAGTCGGACGAGCTTAGACCCCGCAGTAGCATGCTCCGCCCGCAGTTTTTCAACCTCTGCTCGAAGCACAATCCTCTCTGCTTCGAGCTCTTTCTTCGCAGCCTCCAAGCTTTGCCTGGCCCTTCGCTCTGTTGATATTATATTGTCCATTTGAGCCACTCGACTTTCGGAGATGTTAAAATTCCTTTGAAGAGCCACTATTTTCTTCCCGAAGCCGAGCGATTTCTTCGTCATTGCATAGACTTGCAGCTCGGGCCAAGACAGTTTGCTGTCAAAATAAAAAACTAAAGTAAATATTTATTCGAAGATGAATTCTATAATATTTCGCAGTTACTTCGTACCTGGTAGGCTGTACGTTCAATAACGGCATTAAGCTCCGTCCTGTCAGCCTTGCTCAGGATGGCCACTAATTTGGTCTCCCCTATGTCACGGCTAGCTCGATCCAAAGGTTCGAGCAAAGTCGAAGACCAGTTGTTTGCCCTAAGAAAGGAGCCAACAAGGGGAGCATGCTTATTGCCTCTTGGTCATCTTCGTTCAACGAAGGACCGGAGCTTTGGCCTATGGTCTTCGGAGCCACTGGAGTTTGACCCTCCCTGGAAGATTGGCTCTCGTCTGTTGAATCAGACGGAGTTGATTCGGAGCTTATAGCAGGCAGGGGCTCTATTTGTCTTTTGCCTCTTCCAGGTCCCTTTTGAGTAACTCTCTGGGCTGGCTCCGAAGTCGTCGAAGGTCCAGGAATTATTTCCTCTTGACGGACTTCTTCCATAGGAGTGGACTCTGTAAAATAATGAAAAGTATTATACATAGTATAAATACTCAAATAAATACAAAAAGGTTATTCGAAGTCTACCTTCGACATTTTGCAGAGGAGTCATCGTCGGACTGTTCGGTGGATCGAAGGCTAATTCTTCATCCGAATCAGCCGTTAAATCTTGGACTGCAGGAGCATCGTCCTGGGCAGTCCTCGTTGCTTCTTCGGAAATCGAAGCCATAGTGACTTCGACCCCACTTTCATTCACAGGAACTTCGTCCTGAGTTACATCTTCTTGAACTACCGAAGTCCTTGGTTGATCAACATTATCTCCGGACTCCGGTACGTTCGCAGGTACTTCGGCTTGTGCAGTCCTTTGAGTTTCATTCTCTTCCATCAGACGCACAAGCAATCTCCCTGTTTCTTCTTGGGAGTCGGAAATCGAAGCCCTCGGGCTCGAAGGAGTAGGATCCGAAGGTGCGAGGTTTTTTGGCTTCCGAGCCACCTTCTTCACCGGAGTTTTTGCTGAACTCGAAGTCCCAGCTTCGGCTTTCCTCTTCTGGGGCCCTTTCTCCGAAGGCACCCAATCCATCAGAGGGGGAGGAGTGAGTTTCAGCATTCCCCATACTCTGTTAAACCTTTCCCAACTCCCGACCAATTTAATTCGCCATTCTTTTTCAGTCGGAGTTGGGGCACCCAAAATCTTCTCCGAAGCCCTTACAATTTGCTCTGAAGTAATAGGGGCTGAAGAAGCTAAAAAATAAATAATTCAAGTTAGTTTTTTCTTCGAAATAAATATGTACAATGCATGTTGGTTTCGAAGTTACCTGCAGGGCTCGAAGTTAAATTGATCTTGCGGAGACCGCCTTCAGAATCATCTTCGAAGATGATAGGCTAGTTGGCCATCAGCGGAGGAATTTGCAGTCCGAGGAATTCTTCGGCTAAGTCCCGCATGCTTAACCTTCGGCTAATTTTCTGAAGCAGGTTAAGACGAGCTTCGAGCTGGTCCTTCGTTAGGTTGCACTAAGGCTTCCTTCCGAATTGAATCTCTTTCAAAGGTCCAGCTAGAGAGTTACCTGCCCCAACTTCGGCATAGAACCACCTCATCACCCAGTCAGTATACCATCTTGCATTGATGGCCTTAGCAGGGAATTGCAGGGCATATTCGTCTCGAAGCCTAAAATTAATGCTTCCGAAGGCAACCACCACTTTTTCACCTCCGGAGCCTACGAAGGTCTTCGGCTGGCAAGTTGCTCTATGAAGTGCAGCGAAGATTTCTGCCCTCCCCTCGCAACCTTCGGCTCTCAACGCCCATTCGAAGATAGCTAACCTAGCTACTGCATTCGGAGATAATTGGGGGAGGGTTACATGAAACAGGTCCAAAACTTCTGCCAAGAAGTCCACTGCAGGAAGACCCAAGCCGGCTTCAAAGAAGGCTTCGAATACAACCACTTCTCCAGGCCTCCGTGACGGAATAAGCTCTTTTCCACGCTTGCGAATCATTACTCCGGTACTGATTTTCCCTTCTACTGCCATTGCTAGCGATTCTCTCTTGCAGGCAGAAGACCCTAGTTGAAAAGACTGGTCTAAATATTTCGTCGACGGCGGGCACAGACCTTGATTATCGGGGATTTGGGGATTTCTCCCCCCTGCCGCCATGGATGTCGCCGCCTGCATCGGAGGTGCCGCCGCCAACGCTGCCGCCGCTGCCGCTGCGGCCGCCTGTTGCCGAGCCAAGGCCGAAGGAGGCGCAGATCCCTTGGTCTTCACCATCACGATCGCTGGATTGCTCTGAGGAAATGGAGGCTAGGGCTCAAGAACTCAAAGGCTAGGGCTCAAGAGCTCAAAGGGCTCAAAAGTTTTTGATTGTTAGAATGTGGTGAAAAGGTAACCGGGTAACTTCTAGGCCCTTTATTTATAGCCTAGACTTCACTTTCTTACCGTTAATCCATGTCGTTTCGCATTCCTGCCATTACTTCTTTTACGAAATTAACGCCTGCTACAGTTTCCGTTGGAAACAGAAACTAACGGCTATTTTCTTCTAAGTCTAAAAAGACTTTCGAACTTCCTAAGTCAGTTCTAAGATAGTTCGAAAAGTAATTACCTTAAGATTGATTCGGAGTTCATATCTTCATGCATTTCGGAGATAAAATAAAAACCAATAACCCCTATGATTGGTTATCTTTTCCTTTCGTATACTGCTTTCCTAACGTTACAGGTCAACGGAGAAGCGTATTCGAGGGGCTACTGTTGGGGGAAAATATCTCATCTTCGGGGTTATTGCCGAAGCAACATAAAGGCAGTCAGCCAGTTCGAAGGTTCCCAGAAGACCATCTTCGAAGATGCTCGGAACCTGGTTCAAAGCACGAAGATAGGCATCGGTTCGGAGTATATCTTCGAACTAAAGCCCTTCAAGATCTTTTCTGCCAGCTAATATGGAAGACTTATCTTTTTTCTCATTAGATTAGTCTTTTACCATTTTAGCCCTATTAAGGGAACCGAATAGTTTCCACTATGTCGGTTGTAATAGAGGGGTAAATAGGTCTTTTCCTTAATGTTTGGGCCTATAAATACCCCCCAATTCACCCTGTAATAGGGACCGAATACAAGTTATTCAATACACACTTTCGAACTATTCTAAGTTATTATCCTTTCGGAGGCTTAGAACAGTTTGCTTCACAAACACTTCGTTTGTTAGTTTCTTTTCTACAGAAACCTGTTAGCGTAATCTTTTACGCCAACAGAAGTGTTTGTGAAGCAAACTGTTCTAAGCCTCCGAAAGGATAATAACTTAGAATAGTTCGAAAGTGTGTATTGAATAACTTGTATTCGGTCCCTATTACAGGGTGAAATGGGGGGTATTTATAGGCCTAAACATTAAGGAAAAGACCTATTTACCCCTCTATTACAACCGACATTAAGGAAACTATTCGGTTTCCTTAATAGGGCTAAAATGGTAAAAGACTAATCTAATAAGAAAGAAGATAAGTCTTCCATCTTAGCTGGCAGAAAAGATCCTGAAGGGCTTTAGTTCGAAGACATACTTCGAACCAATGCCTATCTTCGTGCTTCGAACGGGGTTCCGGGCATCTTCGAAGATGATCTTCGGAGAATCTTCGAACTGGTTGACTGTCTTTATGCTGCTTCGGCAATAACCCCGAAGATGAGATATTTTCCCCCAACAGTAGCCCCTCGAATACGCTTCTCCGTTCGACCTGTAACGTTAGGAGAGCAGTATACGGAAAGAAAAGATAACCAATCATAGGGGTTATTAGTTTTTATTTTATCTCCGAAATGCATGAAGATATGAACTTCGAATTAGTCTTAAGATAGTTATTTTTCGAACTATCTTAGTACCGACTCCAGAAGTTCAAAAGTCTTTTTAGACTTAGAAGAAATAGTCGTTAGTTTCTGTTTCCAACGGAAACTGTAGCAGGCGTTAATTTCATAAAAGAAGTAACGGCAGGAATGCGAAACGACATGGATTAACGGTAAGAAAGTGTAGTCTAGGCTATAAATAAAGGTCCTAGAAGTTACCCGGTTACCTTTTCACCGCATTCTAGCAATCAAAAACATTTGAGCCCTTTGAGTTCTTGAGCCCTAGCCTTTGAGTTCTTGAGCCCTAGCCTCAATTTCCTCAGAGCAATCCAGCGATCGTGATGGTGAAGACCAAGGGATCTGCGCCTCCTTCGGCCTTGGCTCGGCAACAAGCCGCCGCAGCGGCAGCGGCGGCAGCATTGGCGGCGGCACCTCCGATGCAGGCGGCGACATCCATGGCGGCAGGGGGGAGAAATCCCCAAATCGCCGATGACCAAGGTCTGTGCCCACCATCGACCAAATATTTGGATCAGTCTTTTGAGTTGGGGCCTTCTACCTGCAAGAGAGAGTCTTTGGCAATCACAACAGGGGGAAAAATTAGTAATGGAGTTATGATTCGGAAGCCGGGCAAAGAATCGATTCCATCACCAAGACCCGGAGAGGTTGTAGTATTCGAAGCCTTTTTCGAAGCAGGCTTGGGCCTCCCTGCTGTGGACTTCCTGGCCGAAGTACTTAATCTGTTCCATGTAACCCTCACTCAGCTATCTCCGAATGCTGTAGCTAGATTAGCTATCTTTGAATGGGCACTGAGAGCCGAAGGTTGTGAGGGGAGGGCAGAAATCTTCGCTGCACTTCATAGAGCAACTTGCCAGCCGAAGACCTTCGTAGGCTCCGGAGGTGAAAAAGTGGTAGTATCCTTCGTCTCTATCAACTTTAGGCTTCGGGACGAATATGCTCTTCAGTTTCCTGCCAAGGCCATCAATGCTAGATGGTATACTGATTGGGTTCTGAGGTGGTTCTATGCCGAAGTTGGAGCGAGCAGTCCTTGGCTGGGCCCCTCAAAGAAATTCAATTCCGGAAGGAAGCCTTAGTGCAGCCGGACGAAGGCCAGCTCGAAGCTCGCCTTAACCTGCTTCAGAAAATTAGCCGAAGGTTAAGCATGCGAGACTTAGCCGAAGAATTCCTCGGACTGCAAATTCCTTCGCTAATGGCCAACTGGCCTATCATCTTCGAGGATGACTCGGAAGGCGGTCTTCGCAAGATCAATTTTACTTCGAGCCCTGCAGGTAACTTCGAAACCAACATGCATTGAACATATTTACTTCGAAGAAAGACTAACTTGAATTATTTTTAGCTTCTTCAGCCCCTATTACTTCAGAGCAAATTGTAAGGGCTTCGGAGAAGATTCTGGGTGCCCCAACTCCGACGGAAAAAGAATGGCGAATTAAATTGGTCGGGATTTGGGAACGGTTTAACAGAGTATGGGGAATGTTGGAGTTAACTCCGCCCCCTCTGATGGACTGGGTGCCTCTGGAGAAAGGACCCAAGAAAAGAATGGCTGAAGCCGGAGCTTCTAGCTCCGCAAGGACTCCGGTGAAGAAGGTGGCTCGGAAGCCAAAAAATCTTGCACCTTCGAATCCTGCGGCTTCAAGCTCAAGAACCTCAATCTCTGGTTCTAAAGAAGATGAAGGTATATTATTAGAGAGATTGATTGATGAAGATGCAGCTCAACGAAATATTTACATTGAAGATACTGCAGGTATACCGGAGCCCCAAGCTAACATTGAAGAAATAAGAGCTCCGGATACTCAAGAGGAGCAAATTGAAGCCCCTATGGGTGAAGAGGAAGTCGAAGTTCCTGCAACTTCAGTTGTGGTGGAAAGGACTGCTCACGGAGATGCTCCGACAGCAGAAAATTTAACTGTGGATTCAGATGATGACTTCACCTTCGATCCTCCGAGCAGTCCAGTGCTCGATCTCCCGGAGAATGTCGAAGGTAAATTTCGCATAATTCTTTATCATTTTCTGCAAAATTTTACAATGTATAATATTTTTGTTTTCGCAGAGCCTCCTTCGGAAGAAGTACATCACGAAGACACAACTCAAAGGCCTTCGACGACTTCGGAACCGCACCCGGAGGTCACTCAACAAGGGCCTGGAAGGGGTAAAAAACACATAGAGCCTCTCCCTACTCAAGGATCGACTTCGTCTGAGTCAACAGATGAAAGTGAATCAACTGAGGGGGGCCATCTACTGAAGTTCCAAGGGCCTCAGAAGAACTCTCCGGACCTTCGTTAAGCAGAGTTGATCAGAAGGCTTCAGTAATGCTTCCTCTCTTAACTCCTTTTTTGGAGGAGAGAACCGGACTTCGGACTCTGGTTAAACCTTTGGGTCAAGCCAGTCGCAAAGTCGGGGAAACAGAACTGGTAGCCCTCTTAAGCAGGGCGAAAAGTTCGGAGCTTAACATTGCTATAGAAAGAGCAGCCTACCAGGTACAAAGCATCTTCGAACCAAAAAGCAAATTATATATGAATAATTTCTTATTTCAATTTTTCTTTTTTCTTAGCAAGCAGTCTTAGCCCGCGCTGCAGCTTTATCGGGCGAAAATGAAATTGCTCAACTTCGGGAAGAAAACGAAGCTCTTCAAAGAAATTTTAACTTCTCCGAAGGTCGAGTAGCTCAGATGGATAATATAATATTAGCAGAGCAAAGGGCTAGGCAAAGCTTGGAGGCTGAGAAGAAAGAGCTCGAAGCAGAAAGAATTGTGCTTCGAGCAGAGGTTGAAAAACTGCGAAAGGAGGATGCTGCTAAGGGTCCGAACTTGTGAGGCTCCAAGAAGAGGCTGGCCAACTTCTGACTCAAAAGAATACTTTGACTACAGAGAATGCTAGAATTTCCGGAGTTCTAGCAGAAACGACTTCGGCCAAGGATGCACTTATTGAGGAAAAGCTTAAGTCTGAGAAGGTGGCTTCGGAGGTCATCGAGCAGATGCTAGGTGTCTTAGAGTACTTCGGTACTACCGGATCACTACCTTCGGATGACAATGTGACTCTGCTGTGTCGGTTAAAGAGGATCCAAGGAGCAACGAGGCAAATGAAGACTGCAGGCATACGTTATGGAGAACTCTCCGAACAAGTGTCTGCCCTCAGATTACTTCGTTACTACGAGGATTTGGGCCGAACAATCACTCCGAGCGCAGAGGGCTCCATTACCTTCGACGACGAGCGACTTTTGAATCCTTCCGAAGGCGTGACTGCCGCCTGGCGAGCCTTTCAAACTTCATGGAGAGCCGAAGGTCGTTCTGCGATCAAGGCTTGGATCGATGAAGGCCAACGCCAGAAGCAAGTTCGGAGCCAAGCTTCGAGCAGTCAGCCTCCTCCGAACCCGCAGGTTTAGGAATTATTTAGGATTTTTTGATTATGTAAAGCTCATGCTTGTAAACATTTATCAATGAAAGTCTTGTTTGTCATATTTTTAGGCTTTGCCTCTTATGGAAGATATCGAAGTGTTAGAGCTTAACAGCGAACTTCGCTCATTGTGGAACACCTTCGAACTTCTAAAGAGTTATAAGCGTCCTCGATTTCTTATTCCTCGAGATGACTCCGGCGTAATTGCGCCTAAAGTAATCAAAGACGTATTGTCTTATATTAAAGAGGAAGATAAAGAGGTTGACGCAAACACCTCGTCTTCTGAAGACACTAATTGGTCTGAAGACGAAGGTGAAGCCCAAAATAAAAGATCTGAAGATCTTAGAAGCTGGGAAAGAAGCCCCGAGCGGCTTCGAACTTGGGCCGAGCTTCAACAAGAGCAGAAGGATTTTAGAGCTTCGAGGGGGAGGAAGAGAGTTAAACGTAAAGTTCTTAGAACTTCCGATGTTGGAACTAGTCGTTCCACCCCTAGCTCTCGGGACCGAAGAGGTCTGCGATTCCTTCTTGGTATAGATACCAATTTTTCATAGTGTAATCTGTAAACACATTTATTTCAATAATGAATGCCGATTTAAAATTGTCTCCATATTTACTAGCCCCTCTTTGGGTATAAGCAACTTCGAAATGTATTCAAAGATGGTTATGCGCAAAGAAAAAACTTCGGAGTACAATTTTTTTGGAGTTCGGAGCCCCTCTGTCATTTAAAGATCTTTTGAAATCTTATGAAATGTCTTCGACTTTTTGCAGTCAGAAGAATGGTAACTTAGTACCTTTGTTTTACGAAAGAAATCAATTGAAATAACTTTCAGGACACTTTAGTGTCTTAAAAAATTTGTCACTTTGGATTTATGTTAACAGACATTCGAAGCTCATGGCTCAAATGCTGTTTTGCTTTAGCCACCTTCGGCTTGTCTTTGCGATCTCTGACGAACCAATGGTTCGGAGTTTGCAATGGTCTCTTTGGACTCTTTTTACGGATGTCTACCAGCCAATGGCTTGGACTCCGTATAATTTAGCCACCTTCGGCTGTTTTTGCAGAAGTCTACCAGCCAATGGCTTGGACTTCGCAGAATTTGGCCACCTTCGGCTCTTTTTACGGAAGTCTGCAAGCTGCAGCTTGGACTCCGTAGATTTTGGCCACCTTCGGCTCTTTTTACGGAAGTCTACCAGCCAATGGCTTGGACTCCGTAGAATGTGGTTTTGGGCTCTTTTACGGATGCCTACAAGCCGTTGGCCTGGGCTCCGGATTATGTCAGCCACCACGTCGGAGGCTTCGAACTTTATGGGTTCGAAGTCCGAAAATACAACCCAGCTTAATGACACTTTCCTCTCGGTCGACCCCGCGGTTCCAGTGCGTCCACTCGGAAGCTGGAAGTCTATGAGGGGAAGGCAACTATCAGGGTCATATGCTTTATTAATTTAGAGGTGATTACAAGCGAATTACAAGGAGCCCTTATGCGAAGTATCGCTTTAGGTGCTCCGCATGCCAAGTATGTGCTAACTCTTCACCTTCTAAATTAGCTAATTTAAATGAACCAGGGCGCCCTGAGCGGACAATTAAATATGGACCTTCCCATTTATTGCCTAACTTCCCTGGTGCTATAATGCTTCGTAGAACAAGATGACCCGGCCTTAACTCACTGAGCTTAACCTTCGGGTCATACCAAGTCTTCGTCTGCTGATGATACTTTGATAAATTAGCTACAGCCCGAAGTCTTGTTTCTTCTGACAAATCTAACGAAGCTTGTCTTTCTTCTTCAATGTCCGGTTCGGTGCTGCGAAATGATCCCCCTTTGAGCTCCGTTGGAGTCATAGCTTCATCTCCGAATAGTAGTCTGAACGGAGTAAAACCTGTGGACCTTGTTTGTGTAGTCCGAATGGACCACAGAATCTTCGGAAGCTCTTCGGTCCACAGTCCCTTTGATAATCCTACTATTCTTCGATTCAGCCCTGATAAAATATTTCCATTGGCTCGCTCTACGGCTCCATTCGACTGAGGATGTCTCACTGCAGCAAAACATAGTTGAATGCCTAGGTCTTCGCAAAACTTCCTGAAGGGTTCTGCGTCGAACTGTGTTCCATTATCAACTGTGAGATATCTAGGCACTCCGAACCGGCAAATAATGTTCTTCCAGAAGAATTTCTGTACATTGTTCGAAGTGATAGCTGTTAAGGGCTCTGCTTCCACCCACTTAGAAAAATATTCAATAGCTACCACTGCGAACTTCAGATTTCCCTTTGCTAACGGAAAGGGACCAATTAGATCCATACCCCATCTGGCCATAGGCCATACCGGAGCAATGACTTGAAGAGCTGTTGGTGGGCGATGACTCTGTCGACCCATCCACTGGCATCCTTGACAAGTGCGGACCAAGCTCTCCGCATCAGCTGTTATTGTGGGCCAATAAAGCCCCTGGCGAAGTGTTTTTCCTGCCAGAGCTCTAGGGGCTAAATGGCTTCCACAAAGGCCTTCGTGAATTTCTCGAAGAATTTCTTGGCCTTCGGCTTGAGATATACATCGGAGTAGAGGGGAACATACTCCGGCCTTGTATAATATACCGTTGATTAACTGATAGCTTCTGGCTCTGAGCTTTAATCTGGACAACTGGGGCTCTTCGGGCAAATTTGTTCCTCCTTGCAAGAGTTCTATGATCGAATCTTTCCAATCTGCACTAGGAATGCAAAGAATCTCTGCAGAGGCAATTTGTGGCACCGAAGGTATATTGAGCTCCTCAGAGAAAGCTTCTTCAGGCACATCCACAGCTCCGGCTGCAGCCTTCGCTAAAATGTCCGCTTGCACGTTTTCAGCTCTTGGTATACTCCGAATGGAAATACCCTTGAAGTGTGCTTCGATTTTGTGGATTTCTTCCAAATACTTTGCAAGCTGTGGATGTCGAACCTGAAAACTTTTGTCTACGTGCCCTGCTACTATCTGAGAATCTGTCTTTATAATTATTCTTGTAGCCCCTAGAGCACGTGCTTTCCGGAGTCCCAACAAAATCCCTTCGTACTCTGCTATATTATTGGTAGACTTAAAATTGAGTCTTGCGGAGTACATTGCTCTTTGCCCTGACGGTGAAATCAACACTGCCCCAATGCCTGCTCCGGATGCTTGGAAAGCCCCATCGGAGTAAATAGTCCAAACTCCGTCATCTGATTTCTCCGGAGTCAACTTCGCAGGTGGAGTCCACTCTGCTACGAAGTCTGCTAGGACTTGAGATTTGATAGCTGTCCTTGCCAGGAAAGATATGCCGAAGGGTGCTAGCTCGACTGCCCACTTTCCAATCCTTCTAGTGGAATCTTTGCTTCGGAGCATATCTCCTAAGGGATACGAAGTTGGTACAATTACATTATGAGCCAAAAAATAATGTCTTAGCTTCCTCGAAGCCATTATCAGAGCATAAACGAACTTCTCAAGTTCGGAGTATCTTGTCTTCGCTCTTGACAATGCTTCGGATACAAAATAGACAGGATTTTGGACCAACTTCCCATTGAGATCCACTTCTCTGACAAGGACTGCGCTGACAGCTGAACCTGTAGCTGCAAGATACAGGAGTAGGGTTTCGTCCGCAGTAGGCACCGTGAGTGTAGCAAGATTACTGAGATAATCTTTAATATCTTCGAAGCTTTTCTGACACTCCGGTGTCCATGCAAAATCTTCGGACCCTTTCAAAGCTTTGAATATTGGCAAGCTCCTCTCCGCAGACCTTGATAAAAACCTGCTAAGTGCGGCCAGACGTCCAGTCAGCTTTTGCACTTGCTTTAAATTCTCCGGAGGGGCCATCTTCTGCAGCGCAGTTATTTGAGTAGGGCTAGCTTCAATTCCCCTGCTTGAAACTAAGTACCCTAACAACTTTCCAGCCTTAGCTCCGAATATACATTTTTCGGGGTTAAGACGGATCCCACATGCCCGAAGGCTATTGAATGTTTCTGCTAAGTCTATGCTATGTTGGTGCTTTAAAGCACTCTTTATTACAATATCATCCATATAGGCCTCCACATTGCGACCTAATTGATGACCTAGAGCCTTAGCAACTAATCTTGAAAAAGTAGCCCCGGCATTTCTTAGGCCGAAGGGCATTCTTACATAGCAGAAGACTCCCGAAGGTGTTACAAAGCTTGTCTTGATTTCATCTTCGCGCTTCAACCATATTTGATGATAACCAGAATACGCGTCAAGGAAGCTTAGTAACTCCGAAACTGCAGTGGAGTCAACTAGTTGATCAATTCGGGGCATGGGGTAGGGGTCACGTGGGCATGCTTTATTCAGGGATGTGAAATCAATGCACATGCGCCACTTCCCGGAAGACTTCTTCCTGACGAAGACTGGGTTGGCTAACCATTCTGTGTGAGCCACTTCTCTGATAATCCCAGCCTTCAACAGTTTTTCAACTTCGTCCTTAGCTAGAGCAGCTCTCTCTGCGGACATCTTCCGGAGTCCTTGTCGAACAGGCCGGGCCTTCGGGTTTACAAGTAAACTGTGTTCAATGACATCCCGATCGACTCCGGTGATATCTTCGTCAGACCAAGCAAAGACATCCAAATTTTCTTCCACGACCTTTGCCAAGGAGGTTGCAACTTCAGGAGGTAAATCTTTACCAAATTGAAAAGTGTATTCTTTACCATCTTTAACAATGACCTTCGTTGCAATCTCTCCTTCGGGACTTGGTCTCGGAAAAGACTTTTTTGAATCTTCGGAGGAGGCTGAAAAAATTTCTTCATTATCCTGCACACTGTTTACTTGCCTCGGATCAAGAGGGGGACCGTGACCATATTCTGCCCTCCGAGCAATGGCTTGATCTCCGAAGATTGTTAGGACTCCTGCTTGTGTGGGCATCTTCATGCACAAGTAGTTGTGATGCGCCACAGCTCCGAACTGATTCAACATGCCCCGTCCGAAGATGACATTATAAGCATACGGGGCATCTACCACATCAAAGATAACTTCTTCAGTTCGAGCTAATAAACCTTCTCCGAAGGTAACTTCCAGGCCTATCTGGCCAAGTGCATCAAGCGGAGGTCCTGCAAAGCCTTGCAGAGGACGAGCCGCTGGGAGGAGATGCTTCCTGGAAATGCATAACTGATCGAAGGCTTGCACAAAAATGATATCTGCCGAACTACCTCCGTCAATTAGCACCCTTCGGACTTCAGTCCCTGCAATATCAGCAGTGATAACCAATGGATCTGCATGCGGGAACTTAATACCAGCTGCATCCTCCGTAGAGAAAGATATCGGAACATGAGACCACTCCGGCATTGCAGCTGCAGATGACGAAGTCCCAATGTGACCTACTTCCCGAACGTACTCTCTTCGCTGTCTCTTGGACATGCTTCCGAGGGTACCTCCTCCGGAGATAGGGAGAACTACTCTTTTTCCTCTATCTTGCCCTTCCTCTTGCTTCGGGGGTGGCATAACATTGGCCACCGGAGGGTGCCTTGCAGCATCAAAATTTTCTATCCGCGCCACAGCCTGGACCGGGTCTGGGCGCGTTGCTGCTGGGCTTCGGTCGGTACTGCCTCGACCCGAAGTTCTCTCCAAGTACTCTCCCCTTAGGGTAAGGATAGCCTTGCAAGTGTCAGTTGCATGGCTTCGATTTTCTCAATGAATACAGCAAAAAAGGGTCTGGCCTTTGCCAGCCGTTTTCCCTGGCGGCCTCCAGCCGCTGGTCTTGTTCCCCGTAGACTGTGGAGCTCTTGGTGCAAACTTCTGTGGGGGTGCAATATTCAAGACTTCAGAGCGAGGGTGCTTTTGCCCTCTTCTTCGATCATGTTGCACTTCGAAGACTGGTTCCTGCGGCTGTGCCGAAGTCTTCACTTCTGCTTTAACTTCTTGCAATACTGTCGAAGTAGCAGCAGTCCTCCGAAGCCAACCCTCTTCTGACCTCGCATACTCCTCGAAATATGACATCAACTGTGACATTGAGGAGATGCTCTTCCGATGCAGTTTATCCAGAAGGCCTTGATGACTGACGCCTTCCCGAGCCGCATCAACCACTGAGGATGTGGACAGCCCCCGAATTTGCGACTTCGTATGAGCGAAGCGCTTGAAGTACTGCCTCAATGTTTCTCTGGGGAGCTGTTTCACTTGGAAAAGGCTTCCTGTTGACATAGGAGGCACGAAGGTGCCCTGAAAGTTACTTATAAACTTCCTCTTCAACTGTGACCACGAATTGATTGATCCTGGCATTAAAGACCAGAACCATCTCAACGCCACTCCTTGAAGAGCTAATGGGAAGCACTTCGCCATAGTGTCTCTGACTCCGCCGCTAGCCTCAATCGCTAGGGCATAATAACGCGCGAACTCTCCGGGATCTTCATCTCCGGCATACTTGCAGAGCTTCGATGTTTTAAACTTTGGATCAAAGCGAACCTTCTGCAGCTCAGGATGCAACGGAGATTCATTGTCGTAAGAGGCGTTCTCCGGGGCTTCGGGATAATCAAGATCGTCGTCTTCGGGCACTTCTGGGATAGTTGGGATGGCTTGAGAGCAAGCCTGTCCGCAGCTTCTTGTCGCCATCTCGCTACCTCAGCTTGAAGGTTGGCCATTTGAGTGGCCATGTCTCCAAGGCTATCTTCATCTCCTCCGGAAAGACCTTCCGGGTCTTGAGAACTGGTAGGATCAGTTCGAATCGGAATGGAGGGTGGAGGAGGGACTCCGGGCGGTCGGAGTATGGAAGGGGTTGGCGGAGAGGTTTCGTATCCTCGAGGGATAGAAGCCCCTTCCGGAGTTTGAGGTGGAGGGATAGTCGAAGACCCTCCGACTTCAACTGTGTCGAAGGGTATCTCTCCGGAGATCCGAGAGGACCTCCGAGTGGGATTGCGAGGTGCGCTCCGCTTAGGAGGCATGATGTAAGAAGTTGGTAGAGAACGAAGTTTTTCGGACTAGGTTCCCCACGGACGGCGCCAACTGTTGGCGTAAAAGATTACGCTAACAGGTTTCTGTAGAAAAGAAACTAACAAACGAAGTGTTTGTGAAGCAAACTGTTCTAAGCCTCCGAAAGGATAATAACTTAGAATAGTTCGAAAGTGTGTATTGAATAACTTGTATTCGGTCCCTATTACAGGGTGAATTGGGGGGTATTTATAGGCCCAAACATTAAGGAAAAGACCTATTTACCCCTCTATTACAACCGACATAGTGGAAACTATACGGTTCCCTTAATAGGGCTAAAATGGTAAAAGACTAATCTAATGAGAAAAAAGATAAGTCTTCCATATTAGCTGGCAGAAAAGATCTTGAAGGGCTTTAGTTCGAAGATAAACTCCGAACCGATGCCTATCTTCGTGCTTTGAACCAGGTTCCGAGCATCTTCGAAGATGGTCTTCTGGGAACCTTCGAACTGGCTGACTGCCTTTATGTTGCTTCGGCAATAACCCCGAAGATGAGATATTTTCCCCCAACAACTTCGTTTGTTAGTTTCTTTTCTACAGAAACCTGTTAGCGTAATCTTTTACGCCAACACCGTGCTTTGCAATCCTACAAGCCCATAGCGCCTCGGAAAGCACTTCATGCCACCTTTTAGGGAACTATTCAATTTTCTTCTTAATAAGCTTAATCACGATTTTATTACTAGACTCGGCCTGACCATTGGCCTGAGCAATTTTCCCATCTTTTCTTCTGCTCTTAAGTCACTAAATTGAGAAAGTCTAGTTTTCATAATCGACCAATTGGTTAACATACCACTGAACCACTTTTTATTAACATAATGACAACGAGCCCTTATTGCAACTGATGCTACTAAATCCGCTGCACTTTTTTTGGTACCAACAATTAAGAAGCTTTTTCCCTGACTTGCTGCATCAAAAACTAAATCACAAGCTTCTGATAAAAAATGCGCGGTTCTAGCAAGATTTGTAATATGAGTACCTTTACGCTTTGCCGAGATGTAAGGGGCCATTTTAGGATTCCATTTATGAATACCATGACCAAAATGAACTCCCGCTTCGATCATCTCTTTCAAATTGATGTTCCGTAGTATTCGGTGCAGTCCCTTACTTCTCTAGAGACAAAGGAACTACCTTGTTCCGTAGTAAAAGTTTGAGGAATGCCGAATCTATGTATGATGGGTGCTTTAAAATAAAATCACGTACCTCATTGTCAGTCATGTTCTTGAGAGGTACGGCCTCGATCCATTTAGTGAAGTAATCTGTCGCCATCAACACGTATTGATGCCCTTTTGAGGAAGGACGGTGAATCTGGCCGATGAAGTCTAAACCCCAACCAGAAAACGGCCATGGCTTGACAATAGGATTGAGCAATGAGGCAGGAGCTAACTGGACATTGCCAAACTTCTGACATGCTTCACACCCTCTATAGTACTTGAAACAATCTTCAATCATAGTCGGCCAATAAAAACCAGCTCTTTTGAGCATCCAACTCATTTTTTGGCCCGACTGATGAGTGCCGCAAAGCCCTTAATGGATTTCTCCTGTAGCCACCTGGGATTGCTCATGGTATAAATAATTCAATAGTACTCCATCGATGGTTCGGCGATACAATGTGTCGCCTATCAACACGAATTTGAACGCTTGTTGCCGAACCTTACGATCAACCCTTCAGCTAGGGTCTCTCAAATACTAGACGATTGGGGCTCTCCAATCGCCCTTATAGGTTTCAGAGGGTCTCGCTGGCCCGCCTTCTAAAAAAACTTCTAAATTAATGACCTCGGGGTGCCCCCCGAGCCATTCCAGCTCCTGCCGAAGCCTGGCCGGGGTGGCCGTTCGGAGTGTGCTGGGTCGAAGCCCTTTGGAGGGTTTGGACTCCGGGGAGCCTTCTCCGTGCAGGAGGCTTCGGCCTACAGACTTCACTGTGCCAGCTCCTTTGGTCGGCAGGGTAGTCCGATCTAGGATCCTCGGCGCGCAGTGACCTTAGGCGACCAGAGGGGTTCAATCCGGAGGGTGTGCCTGCCTACCGTTACTGGCTTCGACAGTGAGACCAAACACTGGCTTCTCCAATATGGAAAATTTTCCTCTCCTGACTTGCTAGCCAGATGCTTGCTGAGCCAAATCATTGGCGACTGAATTGGCCTCTCTTGACACGTGTGAAATTTTGAAGTCATCAGAAGTAGCAACTATGTCTAGACATTTATCCAAGTAACTATTCAGCAAGCCGTTAAAACATTGAGCACTCTTAGCTACTTGTTGCACTACCAACAAAGAATCACCGTATGCGTGGACATGCCTATCACCTACAGACTCTAGTAACTCAAGACCTAGCAACAAAGCTTCGTATTCGGCTTGGTTATTAGTGGAAGAAAATTCTAGACAGGTCAAAGTTTCAAAGTGCATTCCATTAGGTGATATGAGAACCACCCCAATGCCTTGGCCACTCTTGCAGGCCGAACCATCAAAATAAATTTTCCACGACACTACTTCAACTAGAGCAATAGTATCACTCCAGCTGACATCTACGTGTTGATCAACTATAAAGTTGGCCACGATTTGGCCTTTCATCGCTCTCAGGGGTTCGTAGGCCAAATCATACTCAATCAACGCGTAAGCCCATTTTCCGATTCTTCCACTTAGAATTGGCTTCTGTAACATGTGCTTTATAACATCGGTTTGGCAAACGACAACACATGTAGTGGGGAGAAGATAATGGCGCAATTTGGTGCACGCGTAGTAAAGTGATAAACACAATCGTTCCACAAACGCGTACCGGGTTTCGGCGTCCAGCAGGCGGCGGCTCAAGAATGTGATGATGTACTCTTTCCCTTCTACCTCCTGGGTTAGCACGGCCCTAATCACGCTATCCTCAGCAACGACGTATAGCCGAAACAGAATCCCGGCTTTGGGTGCTCTCACCACAGGCGGTGATGACAAGCACTCCTTGATCTTCTCAAAAGCACTTTGATGGCTTGCCCCCAAGTGAACTCGGCCTCGTTTTTTAGCCAAAGTATGGGGACAAAGGCATCAATATTGCCAGACAAGTTGGATATAAAGCGATGCAAATAGTTCATCTTGCTTAGCAATTTTTGTACATCCCTTTTGCACGTAGGCACTGCAATGTTTCTAATATTCTAAAGTCTCTTAGGATCAATTTCTATGCCTCTCTCGTGAATCATGAAACCTAAGAACTTACCCACCGACACACCAAAAGCACACTTGAGTGGGTTCATTTTCAACCCATACTACCACATTCTATCAAAAGCAACCTCCAAATCAGCTAAATGGTTCCCCATGGCGTCCGATTTGACCACGACATCATCAATGTAAACTTCTAACATAACCCCTAGCAAGTCATGAAATATTAAGTTCATAGCGCGCTGATACGTGGCGCCAACATTTTTCAAACCAAAAGTCATGACGACCCACTCGAACAAACCGACAAAACCAGGGCATCGAAAGGCAGTCTTGTAGACGTCCTCTTCGGCCATAAAGATCTTATTATAACCAGCATTGCCATCAAGAAAACTTAGTACCTTGTGTCCTGAAGCATCGTTGATTAGCATGTCGGCTATCGGCATTGGATACTCATCCTTTGGAGTGGCTCTGTTCAGATCCCTAAAATCAATACACACCCGTATCTTGCCGCTCCCTTTCTTCTCTACAGGCACAATGTTAGCAACCCATTCCGCGTACCTGCACGGCCTAATAAATTCAGCCTTAAGTAGTCGCTCCACTTCTTCTTTAACCCGGTCATAGACGGCCGAGTTAAAGTGGCGAGGAGGCTGCTTATAAGGCCTAAACCCGGACTTGATAGGCAGATGATGCTCCACGAGCTCGCAGCTTAACCTCGGCATCTCGCTATACTCCCATGCGAAACAATCGACGTACGACCGAAGTAACTTTATTACTTCAGCCTTTTCATCGGGCTGTAAATGATGGTTTACAAAAGTCGGCCTTGGGATGCTACCATTACCTATGTCAACTTCCTCCAAGGGGTTGGCCGATGCAAAACCATGTCCTAATTTTTCTACTTCGCTAAAGTCCCCGATGGCTTTGGCGATACCGTCTTTACTAGACCGATATTGCTCCACACGATACTTTAGCCAATCTAGATTACTCTTGCTAGACATGACTATTAATACAAAAACAGCTGTGCTACTCTAGCCGGCTTTACAGACACTGGTATAAATCATCCTCCGGATATGCTAACAAAATCATAATCCAAAAGATCTCTACCTGATAGACAATCTACTTTGTTATGGACGGCGTCAACCGATACATCAGCCAATGCTACTTGGGCCGAAGTATCCGCGGGAATGACCTCCACCTCATCGCCGTCCCACCGTATCAGGCACTAGTGTAGAGTAGAAGGAATGCAACAGTTCACGTGAATCCAGTCGTGCCTGAGTAGTACACTATAATTACCTTGCACGTCGACGATGAAAAATGTTGTTGGCAATGTCTTGTTGCCCACCATCAACTCCATAGAGAGTACGCCCTTGGCCTCGGAGCTCTCGCCGTTGAAGCCATTGAGCATCAAGTTGGTCTTCTTTAGGTCATCCTCATCCCTGCCAAGTTTCTTCAACAACGAGTAAGGCATTAAGTTAAAAGTGGTGCCGCCATCGACGAGCATTCGGGAAATCGGCTTTCCATCGATGTGACCTCTAATGTAGAGAGGCTTTAGATGGCGAGCTGAGTTCTCGGGCTTCTCGAAGATGGCGTTGCGTGGACCAAGGTTCAATTGAGCGACCTTAGCCTCGTCCTGTGGTAGGGTGAACTCGGTGGGTAGCATGACGATGTTGATGTCCATCACCTGGTGGCAGGCCCTTCAAAGATGGGCGAGTAATCGTCGTCGAGCATGTCGTCGTCGTCGTCGCTTTGACTAGGAGTCGGGTTTGTTATCTCAACTGGCTTCTCCCTCCATACCTATTTTCTAGCTGGCCGAGGGCAGATTTCTTCGAAGATAGCATCGCGCTCGGCCTCAGCTTCCCTCTCGCACATCTCCTGTGCCCGTAGTTGCTGTAGGCGTCTCTTCTGTGATTTGGACATGCCTAGAGGTGCCCAAGATGGCTGTGGCTTGGTGTCGGGTGCCACTGTTCGACTTCCATTAATTCTGGCCGAAGTGGTACTGTGGTACTGTGCCCTTTGGCCTTGTGCACCCTGTGTTCGGAGGGGGCTTCGCTGCGAACCTCGACAGATGGACAGGACTTGTTAGGCCGACTGAACCAGGCTTCAGCGCAGAGCTCGGCCGAAGCATGGGACTTACCTTCGTCAGACCTCGGTGACAAAGTCTTCAGGATTGGGACCTCCTGAGACCCAACTCTGATGGTGATGGCTTCAGACTCCCTGACCTCGGCCTCCACGTGCTCGCACCCTTCGGCTTCGCTCTGCATGGTCAGATTCGAAGGCACCACGGATAGTCTGTGGACGATGCCCCCCTCCGCTGCATCTACTTGTACCTGCCATCCATAATACTCAGAAGGAAAACAAGGCATAGTGTCAGGTTGTGGAGGGTACCCCGACCCAGATATGTATGGAGCCCACGGGGTTCCCACCCAGTCATACGGCGGAGGCATCGATGGCTCTAGCGGCCTTGCCCACTGAGAACCGAACCTGTTACCCAGAAGGGGGTTCGGTAGAGTTGATGGTGTTTTGGACCACACCAGCGAAGGGTCCTGCCATGCCGGAGGTACGATTGGCCAGAGCGGGCCGAAGCCTCCCATCGAAGAAGTCCAACACGGTGCGGGGTTCGGCCATTGGGGACCGAAGTTACCCTACGGGGGTTCGGCCATTGCGGCTCAAAACCACCATGCGGGGTGTCAGGCCGCTGTGGCCCAAAGCCATTGTATGGAGGGTTCGTCCACTTCGACCCGAGGACACCCTTCGAGAGTCTTGGACCCTTCGGCTATTTTAGCTTAGCGTGTGGACCTGTTTCGTTGTCCCTTCTCTGGTGCTTGTTCAACAGCATGTTATATATTACCTTTGGCCTCTTGTGAGCCTTAGCCAAAGGGGTGTTAATGTTTTGTTTCCACACTCCAACCTCGGGGTTCTTCGGTATGAGCATGCGAGTGCACGGTTCTCCAACAATTACGTCCTTCCCCTTACCCGACTCGGCCTATTCTAGCCGAATCAAAACCTTTTTCTTGCCGAGGTTGACGGCGTTGACGGGAAAAGGATCTTTATCCAGCTTCATCTTCGGATTATGGTCTATCTTCAACCGTCCTTCTTCGATGGCCGATTGGATCTGTCGTCGAAAAACATTGCAGTCGTTAGTATTATGCGAATGTGAATCATGCCACTTACAATACGGATGCTTCTTTAACTCATCGACAGGTGGAATGACTTGACCCTTAGGTAACCTGAGAAGCTGACTTTTTAAGAGAAAATCAAATATTTTATCACATTTAGTTATATCAAACGAGTACTTGACCTCACTAGGTTGATTCTTTGTGGGAGATGGTCGTAACTCGGAGCAAGTGACAGGTTTATTCTTGGTGTTCCAAACACATTCGGTTGCGTGCATGTCAGCCGAATCCTCCTCCTCTGATTCTTCCTCGTCAAAACGTTCCATGATGTGGATTTCAGCCCTAGGCTTGCTAAATGTTTTAACAAACTTTTTATCTTTGGTTCGGCCATCCTGGACCAGAGCCTGCTGTAAAACTTGGCTAACTTTTAAAAAGTTTTGGTTATCTAACCTCTCTTTAATTTCGGAATGCAACACGTTAAAAGCTAGTTCCGCCAAGTCCCTTTCCGAAATATTAAGGCTAAAACATCAGTTTCTAGTATCCCTAAAACACTTGATGTACTCAGAGGCGCTCTCGCTAGATTTCTGCTTAACCGATGTCAAATGTGAAAGCCTAAGTTCTGTCTAACCCGCGTAGAAATAATCATGGAATTTCCACTCTAAATCATCCCACGTTTGGATGGAGTTCGGCGGGAGTGCTGAAAACTAAGTGAAAGTGGTGCCAGATAGCGAGAGACAAAATAGTCTAACTTTTAGAGCATCTATCCCGCTAACTTCTCCACACTATGCCAAAAATTGACTAACATGCTCTAGTGTAGTTTTGCTACCCTCGCCATCGAACTTAGTGAATTCCGGGATTCTATAGCCGCGGGGGTAGGGTACTGTGTCAAGATGGTCGGGGTATGGCTTACGGTAAACCCTAACCCGGCTGTTGGGGGAGATAATCCCGATGGCTGAAGGGGGGCCCACAACAGGAGGTCTGAAGCAAGGAAGCCGGAGGTCACCCTTCGGCAGAAGGACACCGGAGGTCACCCTTCGGCATAAGGACGCCGGAGGCCACCCTCCGGGAGAAGGATGCCGGAGGCCGCCCTCCGACGGAAGGACGCCGGAGGCCACCCTTAGGCAGAAGGACGCCGGAGGCCGCCCTCCGGGAGAAGGATGCCGGAGGCCGCCCACCGGGGGAGAATTGCCGGAGGTCTTCCTCCGGCCAGTAGAAGTGAGCACAAGGGGAGTATTGGCGGTAAAAGGACTGGACAAGTACACGGGGGGACAGGATCGCGATCCTGTGAACCGTGTCGGGCGGCGCAGGCAGCGCCCGCCACGGCTGATACGTTGCCAGAGTCGAATCTTCATGTCTGTACTATGTGTAGTCCGTTTTGTCTGTACTGTCAACCGGCGGTTGACCGTGTATCCGTTGGAGGTCCAGAGGCGCTCGGCCCCCTGGACGGGGCGCCTTATAAATACCCCTCAATTGTAGTTGTAAGACACGGGCTCAAGGAGCATTGAATACACTACTCTCATTTCCACTAAGAAAACCTGCTGGTCCGATCCGTCGTTCCAACACCGGCCCTTGGGCATGAAGGTGGCACACTCTCTAAATAGTGCGTGGACCCACTCCTCTATGTCATCTTGGCATGTTGCTTGTGTGCGCCTCTCATGAGGGGGCGCGACACGCGGTGGGATGTCGATGTGTCGGCCATGGGCTTCTTCCCTGTGTGCTATCTGTATGACATGCTCATGTCCGGGTGCCTGCGCATGTGGTGCGGGCAGCGCGGGTACCTGTGCAGGTGGTGGTGCATGGTATGCAGTGTTGTTTTGACCGTAGGTGTAATGATTAGTCTCGACCATAAGCGTTGAGGCCGGAGACATGATTGTGCCAGTGCTGTCGTTATTTCTGCCATACACATGGTTTGCCGGAGGCACACTAGCAATAGGAACCGGGGGTGCGGCTTTAGTAAAGCCGAACCTCCTGAGAGTCACCTCCACTTGGGAGCTGACTGCCGAATCTAAATGGTTGGCTAGCGAAGTGCTAACGGCTTGATCTACTGATGCGGCTATTTTTTGCTCAATCACTAAAGAAGATAAACGAGGCGATACAGGTGTTACCTGGAACTGAACGCGGTCGGGGGTGATGATGTCGTGCTTGATGAAGCCCGCGCATGTCTTGACATAGCCCCCAAGCATCATGTCTTGGAGTGCCTTTAACTTTGCCTCGATCTCTGCTCGGTCTTCTGTGGGGATATCTTCAAGTGTAGGTGTCAAGATGTTGCGGTTGTTGATATCTGTGCCTTCTATTGTGTCTATCGGCGGTGTAGATGTAGTAGTCGACGTAGATGTACCGGTGGCCGATTTAGATGTACTTGTCATGTTGGCGTAGCCTTCCCCAACGGAGTCGGCATAAAGTGTGTTGACATGGAAACGTGCACCGCACTTGGGTCATTTTGACGATCCAAAAGTGTGCGGATACTTAGGGACAAGCCTAAGCATGACGCAGCACCGACGTCGCGTTCCGACTACCCTTAGTCGTCATAAGGGGGGTGGAGTCGCCAAGCAATCAGATCACACAAAATAACCCAATTAGCCGAAAGAGATATATTAAACAGAATAAAATTAGCAAATCGGTCGGAGCCCGTCTGCTTCAAAGTCTAATGCGAAGGAGTCACCGAAGTGTACCTTCGGTGTCTGGTGCGAAGTATCCCGCCGAAGGGTGCTTCGGCGTTCGGACTGATCCGACCGGAGGTGAACTCCGAACGAATCTGGACACGACAGTCACCTCCGAACGGCAGGGTTCAGCGTGAGGTGTCTGATACAGCAAACTACATAATAATGATGCGAGGACTACACGCGAGCGTAACTTCGTCTAGTGCGGAGTATGGTCGTGGCGAAGCCCGTTGCAACGAAGTGTGCTGGCGAAGCCTGTTGCTAGAGCCTGCAGTCCCGCCGAAGGGTGTCCTGGTGACCTCCGAAATCGATCTCTCATCTCCGGACACCTCCGACGAAGTAACTCCGAACGTGGAAACCTGCAACAAAGAGAATTAAAAGTACCAATTCGGCCTGAGGACCGAATTCTACTTAGTGTTGCACTAGTAGCGAAGGTAGCAATCAGTTACGCAGATTAGCGGATACTTCACAGGCGAAGTAACAAGGCGATAGCAATCTATTACGTAGATTAACAGATACTTCACAAGCGAAGTAACAAGGGTTACCACTATTCCATAGTGGCTGGTGGAGGGCTTCCAAGCAAACCCACGAAGAGGTACAAGAAAATAAAGGTAAAGTAAATACGATCAAAGCTAGGGCTTTGGTTTGATTTGAGTTGGGGGGCCTCTATGTTGGCCTCGCCTCTCTATTTATAGGGGCTTAATCTCTGATCTAATTTGCTATTAACCCGACCGGATGGAGATGAAAATTGAGCCGGAAACGCATAAAACTCTATCTCTGCTGAAGTGGGCTTCGGCCAGGCCCGTCGAGGCCTACTCCTTGGGCCGAAGCTTCGGTGGTGTGGGCCTTCGAAGGCTTTCCGGCCGAAGCCCATGGGCTGGCTAGAGGCTTTCAGAGCCCGTAGCTCAATGGACTTTGGCCCTATAGGGCTTTGGACGGACCCTGGACATGTGTATTTTCGGCCCAAATCAACAAAATTGATATTTTGACAATCTAGCCATTAGTGCCATTTTTTGCTATCAACAGTTACATTGCAAGTTCATTTAGACATTTCATATTGTTTACCTCTGAGTTCTTGATCAGCAATAGACATTGGATATCAAGTGTTATTTAGTTTGTGGTTTAATATCCTATAACTCAATTGGTGATTGAATGAGTGTCAAGGTCAAGTGAAAATCAGTTTGTGTGAGTTTGGGAAGATCCTTTTGCTCTGATTTCTTTTGGTTGATATAGATTTTGAAATCTTCCTTTTTGAGGTGCGTTGGGTGATCTAAATAGGCCATCACATTCACTAGAATTTATCGAGGCGCCCATTCACCCCCCTCTAGTCGCCATTCCGATCCCACAAGCATCATGCAATTCATCATTTTGATCAAGATGCTGATCACGTGATAGATATACCTCAGAAGTGTCGAGCTCGTCGCTGCTATCGATGTCGTCGACCACGAAGCAAAGGACGGTGAGGTTCATTGTATTCTTCTCCTTCTTCTCTTTCTTGGGAGACTCCTCTTCCTCCGAGCTTGGCTCCTCGCTTGATGTACCGTCGATGTTGCTGAGGGCAGCCACAAAAGCTCTGGCTACTCGTTTAGCCACTTTTCCGTGCTTCCCTTTGAAGTAATATTGCTTGTTCCATTTTTGGTGCTTGTGCTCATTTTCATTTTTCATTCTTAACTTAGGGAAATTTGCTTTTATATGAGAAAGATCTCCACATTCAAAACAACCCTGTGACCCTCCTCTTCTTTGGTCTCGTCTATCATTGTAAAAGCGAGTGAACTTCTTAACAATGAGAGCTAGCTCCTCATCATCTAGAGTGTTCACTTGTTGTTTTGTGACAGAGACAAGAGAGGACAAGTCAAAAGCACCAGAATAAGCACAAACTCTAGAAACACCAGACAAGTTACCTCCAGATGAGGTACCACTACCAGGACCGGAAACTAAAGCAATAGAAGGCAACAAAGAGTTTCCGACTCCTGGACGAGACGCCTTGGCAATCTCGGTGGACTTAAGCTTACTAAAGAGTTCGTCGCAAGTCAGAGTGTCAAAGCTCGCCGACTCTTCAATACTAGAGATCTTCACCTCCCATATGTTACGATCAAGAGCATAGAGAAGTTTGATTGCCCTATCATGGTCAGAGTAAGCCAAAGTACTAGTGGAGCGCAAATTACTCACAATTCCATCAAAACGCGTAAACATGGCATCTACAGATTTGCCAGGGCCTTTCACAAACATTTGGTATTCTTGATTATAAGTGCTTTGACTCCTAGCCTTAATCTGGGTAGTGCCATCATGAAAAGTTTTCAAAGTGGTCCAAATTTCACGCGCAGTTCGTAGGTGCTGGACCCTGTCAAATTCTTTGCGACTCAGACTGATGAACATTATGTTTCTTGCTTTGCTATTACATTCGTACTGTAATTTCTCAGTCTCTGAAGTGCGAGTTTCAGGGATCACATATTGGGAATCAACAATATCCCAAATATCACTTCCTTGGCTTAGAAGGTAAGCCTTCATGTGCACCTTCCAATAAGCAAAGTCATGACCATCGAAATTTAGAATCTTAGTGTTTCTTTCCATGTCGCAAAAACAAGGATCACAAACCGGTTAAGGTCAACTGGTGATCTAACCGGATCTGATACTGTTGGGGGAAAATACATCATCCTCAAGGTCTCTACAGCAATAAGACAAAGCCAATCTACTAAACCGAAGTTCCGGCATTAACTCCGGTTTAGTACATGATCGAGCTCGAAGAATCCATGCGGAGTTTTATTCGGAGTATGACTTCGAAGGTTGAATCTTCAGGGAACTCATCTGCCAGCGAGGATGGAAGACTTATCTTCTTTCTAATTAGATTAGTCTTTACCATTTTAACCTTATTAGGGGCATCAAATAGTTTCCACTATGTCGGTTGTAATTGAGGGGTAAAAAGGTCTTTTCCTTAAGGTTTATGCCTATAAATACCCCCTTCTTACCCCGTAATAAGGATTGAATACTCAGCTATTCAACACACAACTTCGAACTGCTTCGAGCTATTATCCAATTCGGAGGCTTGAAATAGTTCACTTCACAAACACTTCGTTTGTTAGTTCTTAATCTTTGAAAACCTGTTAGTGTAATCTTTTACGCCAACAGTTGGCGCCGTCCGTGGGGAACCTAGTCCAAAAAACTTCGTTCTCTACCAATTCTTAGAATCATGCCTCCTAAGCGGAGTTCAGGTGATAGTCCTACTTGGAGGTCCCCCTTAGACCCCCTAAGGGAGTCCGGAGCAAGATCTTCGAATACAGTCGAGGTCGGAGGACCTTCAGTAGTTCGTCCACCTTAGACCCCCTAAGGGAATTCTCTTCCCCGAGAATACGGAGTTTCCCCTCCAACTCCATCCATGCTTCGGCCAGACGAAGTTCCTCCTCCAACTCTGACTGTGCTCCGAACTGACATGTACAGTTCACAAGACCCAGAAGATCCTTCTGGAAGAAATGAAGATAGCCTTGGCAACATGGCGACCCAGATGGCCAGTCTCCAAGTTAAAGTGGTGAGGTGGAGGCAAGAAGCCACATATAGGCTTCGTTCTCAGGCCACCCCGGTCATTCCCGAAGTGCCTCAAGACGACGACTCTCTTCTTTATCCCGAAGCCCCAAAGAACGCCTCCTTCGATAGCGAGTCTCCATTGCATCCTGAGTTACAAAAAGTGCGCTTCGACCCTAAGTTTAAAACTTCGAAGCTTTGTAAGTACTCTGTTGGGGGAAAATATCTCATCTTCGGGGTTATTGCCGAAGCAGCATAAAGGCAGTCAACCAGTTCGAAGGTTGTCCGAAGATCATCTTCGAAGATGCCCAGAACCTCGTTCGAAGCCCGAAGACAGGCACTAGTTCGAAGTATGTCTTCGAACCAAAGCCCTTCAGGATCTTTTCTGCCAGCTAAGATGGAAGACTTATCTTCTATCCTATTAGATTAGTCTTTTACCATTTTAGCCCTATTAAGGAAACCGAATAGTTTCCTTAATGTCGGTTGTAATAGAGGGGTAAATAGGTCTTTTCCTTAATGTTTAGGCCTATAAATACCCCCCATTTCACCCTGTAATAGGGACCGATTACAAGTGATTCAATACACACTTTCAAACTATTTTAAGCTATTATCCTTTCGGAGGCTTAGAACAGTTTGCTTCGCAAACACTTCGTTTGTTAGTTTCTTTTCTACAGAAACCTGTTAGCGTAATCTTTTACGCCAACAGTTGGCGCCGTCCGTGGGGAACCTACTAGTCCAAAAAACTTCGTTCTCTACCAACTTCTTACATCATGCCTCCTAAGCGGAGCGCACCTCGCAATCCCACTCGAAGGTCCTCTCGGATCTCCGGAGAGATACCCTTCGACACAGTCGAAGTCGGAGCGTCTTCGACTATCCCTCCACCTCAAACTCCGCAAGGGGCTTCTATCCCTCGAGGATACGAAACCTCTCCGCCAACCCCTTCCATACTCCGACCGCCCGGAGCCACTCCGCCACCCTCCATTCCGATTCGAACTGATCATACCAGTTCTCAAGACCCGGAAGGTCCTTCCGGAGGAGATGAAGATAGCCTTGGAGACATGGACACTCAAATGGCCAATCTTCAAGCTGAGGTAGCAAGGTGGCGACAAGATGCTGCGAACAGGCTTCGCTCTCAAGCCACCCCAGCTATCCCCGAAGTGCCCGAAGACGACGATCTTGATTATCCCGAAGCCCCGGAGAACGCCTCTTACGACAATGAATCTCCATTGCATCCTGAGCTTCAGAAGGTTCGCTTCAATCCGAAGTTCAAAACTTCGAAGCTCTGCAAGTATGCTGGAGACGAAGATCCCAGTGAGTTTGTGCGTTCTTATGCCCTAGCGATTGAGGCTAGTGGCGGAGACAGAGAGACTATGGCGAAGTGCTTCCCATTAGCTCTTCAAGGAGTGGCGTTGAGATGGTTCTGGTCTTTAAAGCCATGATCAATCATTTCCTGGTCACAGTTGAAGAGGAAGTTTATAAGTAACTTTCAGGGCACCTTCGTGCCCCCCATGTCAACAGGAAGCCTTTTCCAAGTGAAGCAGCTCCCCGGAGAAACATTGAGGCAGTACTTCAAGCGCTTCACTCACACGAAGTCGCAAATTCGGGGGCTGTCTACATCCTCAGTGGTTGATGCGGCTCGGGAAGGCGTCAGTCATAAAGGCCTTCTGGATAAACTGCATCGGAAGAGCATCACCACAGTATCACAGTTGATGTCGTACTTCGAAGAGTACTCGAAGTCAGAAGAAGGTTGGCTTCGGAGGACTACTGCTACTTCGACAGTGTTGACGGAAGTTAAAGCAGAGTTGAAGACTTCGGCGCAGCCGCAAGAACCAGTCTTCGAAGTGCAACATGATAGAAGAAGAGGGCAAAAGCACCCTCGCTCTGAAGTCTTAAACATTGCACCCCCACAGAAGTTTGCACCAAGAGCTCCACAGTCTGCGGGGAACAAGTCCAGCGGCTGGAGGCCGCAAGGGAAAACGGCTGGCAAGGGCCAGACCCTTTTTTGTTGTATTCATGGAGAGAATCGAAGCCATGCAACTGACACTTGCAAGGCTATTCTTACCCTTCGGGGAGAATACTTGGAGAGAACTTCGGGTCGAGGTAGTACCGACCGAAGTCCAGTAGTAGCAGTGCGCCCAGAGCCGGTCCAGGCTGTGGCGCGGATAGAAAATTTTGATGCTGCAAGGCATCCTCCGGTGGCCAATGTTATGCCACCTCCGAAGCAAGAAGAAGGGCAAGATAGAGGAAAGAGAGTAGTTCTCCCTATCTCCGGAGGAGGTACCCTCGGAAGCATGTCCAAGAGACAGCGAAGAGAGTACGTTCGGGAAGTAGGCCATATTGGGACTTCGTCATCTGCAGCTGCAATGCCGGAGTGGTCTCATGTTCCAATATCTTTCTCTGCGGAGGATGCAGCTGGTATCAAGTTCCCGCATGCAGATCCATTGGTTATCACTGCTGATATTGCAGGGACTGAAGTCCGAAGGATGCTAATTGACGGAGGTAGTTCAGCAGATATCATCTTTGTGCAAGCCTTCGATCAGTTATGCATTTCCCGAAAGCATCTTCTCCCAGCGGCTCGTCCTCTGCAAGGCTTCGCAGGACCTCCGCTTGATGCACTCGGCCAGATAGGCCTGGAAGTAACCTTCGGAGAAGGTTTACTAGCACGAACTGAAGAAGTTATCTTTGATGTGGTAGATGCCCCGTATGCTTATAATGTCATCTTCGGACGGGGTATGTTGAATCAGTTCGGAGCTGTGGCGCATCACAACTACTTGTGCATAAAGATGCCCACACAAGCAGGAGTCCTAACAATCTTCGGAGATCAAGCCATGGCTCGGAGGGCAGAATATGGTCATGGTCCTCCTCTTGATCCGAGGCAAGTAAACAGTGTCCAAGATAATTGTTGGCGTAAAAGATTACGCTAACAGGTTTCTGTAGAAAAGAAACTAACAAACGAAGTGTTTGCGAAGCAAACTGTTCTAAGCCTCCGAAAGGATAATAACTTAGAATAGTTCGAAAGTGTATATTGATTCACTTGTAATCGGTCCCTATTACAGGGTGAAATGGGGGGTATTTATAGGCCTAAACATTAAGGAAAAGACCTATTTACCCCTCTATTACAACCGACATTAAGGAAACTATTCGGTTTCCTTAATAGGGCTAAAATGGTAAAAGACTAATCTAATAGGATAGAAGATAAGTCTTCCATCTTAGCTGGCAGAAAAGATCCTGAAGGGCCTTGGTTCGAAGACATACTTCGAACCAGTGTCTGACTTCAGGTTTCGAACCAGGTTCCGGGCATCTTCGAAGATGATCTTCGGACAATCTTCGAACTGGTTGACTGTCTTCATGCTGCTTTGGCGATAACCCCGAAGATGAGATATTTTCCCCCAACAGTAGCCCCTCGAATACGCTTCTCCGTTCGACCTGTAACGTTAGGAAAGCAGTATACGGAAAGAAAAGATAACCAATCATAGGGGTTATTGATTTTCGCTTTATCTTCGAAATGCATGAAGATATGAACTTCGAATCAGTCATAAGGTAATTACTTTTCGAACTATCTTAGAACCGACTTAGGAAGTTCGAGAGTCTTTTTAGACTTAGAAAATATAGCCGTTAGTCTCTGTTTCTAACGGAGTTATACGAAGCGTTATTTTCGGAGAAAAAATAACAGGCGGGAATGCGAAAGGGCAGAGCCCAAACGGTAACAAACGGAAAGTTAGACTATAAATAAAGAACTCCAGAACTTACTCGATTACCTTTTCACTGCTTCCTCTCAGTCAAAAGCCTTTTGAGCCCTTTGAGTTCTTGAGCCCTAACTTTCGAGTTCTTGAGCCCTAGTCTCCACTCTCTCAGATCGATCCAGCGATTGCGATGGCGAAGACCAAAGGCTCTGCACCTCCTTCAACCTTGGTTCGTCAACAAGCGACTGCGGCAGCGGCAGCGGCGACAGTGGCGGCGACGCCTTCGATGCAGGCGACATCTTCCATGGCGGCAAAGGGAATAAATCCCCAAATCGCCGATGATCAAGGTCTGTGTCCTCCATCGACCAAATATTTGGACCAATCCTTTGAATTAGGACCTTCAACCTGCAAAAGAGAGTCCCTGGCAATGGCAGCAGGAGGAAATATTGGTGCGGGAGTTATGATTCGAAAACCAGGGAAAGAAGTGATTCCAGTGCCCAGACCCGGAGAAGTAGTAGTGTTCGAAGCCTTTTTCGAAGCCGGTTTGGGTCTTCCTGCAGTGGACTTTCTGGCAGAGGTACTCGAACTGTTCCATATAACTCTCCCTCAATTATCTCCGAACGCAGTAGCTAGATTAGCTATTTTTGAATGGGCCTTAAGAGCCGAAGGTTGTGAGGGGAGGGCTGAAATCTTCGCAGCATTGCATAGAGCAACTTGTCAGCCGAAGACCTTCGTAGGCTCCGGAGGTGAAAAAGTAGTGGTTGCCTTCGGAAGCATCAATTTTAGGCTTCGAGATGAATACGCTCTACGATTCCCTGCTAAGGCCATCAATGCTAGATGGTATACTGATTGGGTGCTGCGGTGGTTTTATGCTGAAGTCGGGGCAAGCAATCCTCTGGCCGGACCTCTTAGAGAAATCCAATTCCGAAAAGAAGCTTTGGTGCGTCCTGACGAAGGCCAATTCGAAGCCCGTCTGAATTTGCTTGAAAAAGTTAGCCGAAGGCTCAGTATGCGGGATTTGGCCGAAGAATTCATCGGTCTTCAAATTCCTCCACTGATGGCCGACTGGCCTATTATCTTCGAAGATGATTCCGAAGGTGGTCTTCGCAGAATTAACTTGACTTCAAGTCCTACAGGTAACTTCGAAAACAACATGCATTAAACATATTTACTTCGAAGAAAAACTGACTTGACTTATTTATTTTGTAGAATCTTCAGCCCCTGTTACTTCAGAACAGATTATAAGGGCTTCGGAAAAAATCTTGGGTGCTCCAACTCCGACCGAAAAAGAGTGGCGAATTAAGCTGGTTGGGAGTTGGGAAAGATTTAACAGAGTATGGGGAATGCTGAAACTCACTCCTCCCCCTCTGATGGATTGGGCGCCTTTGGAGAAAGGGCCTCAAAAAAGGAAAGCCGAAGCTGGAACTTCAAGTTCAGCAAAAACTCCGGTGAAGAGGGTGGCTCGGAAGCCGAAGAACCTCGCACCTTTAGATCCTTTACCTTCGAGCTCCAGAGCTTCGGTTTCCGATTCCCAAGAAGAAGTGGAAAGGTTACTTGTGCGCCTAATGGAAGAGAATGAAACTCAAAGGGCCGCACAAACCGAAGTACCTGCGAACGTACCGGAGTCCGGAGAAAATGTTGATCAACCAAGGACTTCGGTAGTTCAAGAAGATGTAGCTCAGGACGAAGTTCCTGTGAATGAAAGTGGGGTCGAAGTCACTATAGCTTCGATTCCCGACGAAGCAACGAGGACTACCCAGGACGATGCTCCTGTAGTCCATGATTCAACGGCTGATTCAGATGAAGAATTAGCTTTCGATCCACCAATCAGTCCGACAACGACTCCTCCACGGACTGCCGAAGGTAGATTTCGAAGAACTTTTGTATTTATTTGAATTTTTATACTATGTATAATACTTTTGATTACTTTGCAGAACCCACTCCTATGAAAGAAGTCCGCCAGGAGGAAATAGTTCCTGAACCTTCGACGACTTCGGAGCCAGCCCCAAGAGTTATTCAAAAGGGGCCTGGAAGAGGCAAAAGACAAATAGAGCCCCTGCCTGCTATAAGCTCCGAATCAACTCCATCTGATTCAACAGACGAGAGCCAATCTTCCAGGGAGGCTCAAACTCCAGTAGCTCCGAAGTCCGCAGGCCAAAGCTCCGGTCCTTCGTTGGACGAAGATGACCAAGAGGCAATAAGCATGCTCCCCTTGCTGGCTCCTTTCTTAGGGCAAACAACTGGTCTTCGGACTTTGCTCGAACCTTTGGATCGAGCTAGTCGTGAAATAGGGGAGACCGAATTAGTGGCCATCCTGCGCAAGGCTGACAGGACGGAGCTTAATGCCATTATTGAACGTACAGCTTACCAGGTATGAAACAACTGTAAATTATTATAGAATTTATCTTCGAATGAATATTTACTTTGATTTTTACTTTGGCAGCAAACTGTCTTGGCCCGAGCTGCAAGTCTATGCAATGACGAAGAAATCGCTCGGCTTCGGGAAGAAAATAGCACTCTTCAAAGGAATTTTAACATCTCTGAAAGTCGAGTGACTCAAATGAACAATATAATATTAACAGAGCGAAGGGCCAGGCAAAGCTTAGAAGCTGCAAAGAAAGAGCTCGAAGCAGAGAGGATTGTGCTTCGAGCAGAGGTTGAAAAACTGCGGGCGGAGCATGCTACTGCAGGGTCTAGGCTCGTCCGGCTTGAAGAGGA
>JAAALK010000288.1:50700151-50847580 GCA_019279435.1 Zizania palustris
TTTGTCCAGCTCGGGTACGCTCAGTCAGTGGGAAGTGGTATGCACTTGTGATTGTTGATGATTTTTCTCGATTCTCGTGGGTTTTCTTTTTGGACTCTAAGTGTTGGCGTAAAAGATTACGCTAACAAGTTTCTGTAGAATAGAAACTAACAAATGAAGTGTTTGCGAAGAGAATTGTTCTAAGCCTCCGAAAGGATAACAACTTAGAATAGTTCGAATATGTGTATTGAATAACTTGTATTCGGTCCCTATTACAGGGTGAAATGGGGGGTATTTATAGGCCCAAATATTAAGGAAAAGACCTATTTACCCCTCTATTACAACCGACATAGTGGAAACTATTCGGTACCCTTGATAGGGCTAAAATGGTAAAAGACTAATCTAATGATATAAAAGATAAATCTTCCATCTTAGCTGGCAATAAAGATCTCGCAGAACCTTAGTTCGAAGATGTACTTCGAACTAATGCCTATCTTCGTACTTCGAGCTTGACTCAGGGTATCTTCGAAGATGGACGTCTGGAAACCTTCGAATCCACTATCTGCTGTCATGCTGTTGCAGCAATAACCCCGAAGAGGAGATATTTTCCCCCAACAGTAGCCCCTCGAATACTCTTCTCCATTTAACCTGTAATGTTAGGAGAGCAGTATACGGAAGGAAAAAATAACCAGACATAGGGGTTATTAGATTTCAATTCATCTCCGAAATGTACGAAGATATAAACTCCGAATCAGTCTTAAGATAATTACTTTCGAACTATCTTAGAACCGACTCAGGAAGTTCGAAAGTCTTTTAGACTTAGAGGAAATAGCCGTTAGCTATCTGTTCCTAACGAAAACTGTAGAAAGCGTTAATTTCGGAGAAAAGTAACGGGCAGGAATGTGAAACGGCATGGGCTAACAGGTAAGAATGTAAAGTTTAGGCTATAAATAGATGGCCTAGAACTTACCCGGTTACCTTTTCACTGCTCTCTTGCAATCAAACATCTTTTGAGCCCCTTGAGTTCTTTGAGCCCTAGCCTCCATTTCCCCAAAGCAATCCAGCGACCGCAATGGTGAAGACCAAGGGATTTGGGGCTCCGTCGGCCTTGGCTCTGCAGCAGGCAGCTGCAGCAGCATCGGCTGCAGCGTTGGCGGCGGCACCTCCGGCATCTGCAACGACATCCATGGCGGTAGGAGGGAGAAATCCCCAAAACGTCGATGATCAAAGTCTCTGCCCGCCATCAATGAAGTATCTGGACCAGTCTTTCCAACTGGGATCTTCTACTTGCAAGAGGGAATCGCTAGCAATTGCGGTAGAAGGAAAAATCAGTACCGGAGTGATGATTCGGAAGCCCGGGAAAGAACTCATTCCGTCACCAAGGCCCGGGGAAGTGGTTGTATTCGAAGCCTTCTTCGAAGCCGGCTTGGGCCTTCCTGCAGTAGACTTCCTGGCGGAGGTACTCGATCTATTCCATGTCACCCTCCCTCAATTATCTCCGAATGCAGTAGCTAGACTGGCTATCTTCGAATGGGCATTGAGAGCCGAAGGCTGTGAGGGGAGGGCAGAGATCTTCGCTGCACTGCATAGGGCTTCATGCCAGCCTAAAACCTTCGTAGGTCCCAGAGGTGAAAAGGTAGTGGTTGCCTTCGGAAGCATTAATTTTAGGCTCCGGTACGAATATGCCCTGCAATTCCCTGCTAAGGCCATCAATGCAAGATGGTACACTGACTGGGTTATGAGGTGGTTCTATGCCGAAGTTGGGGCAAGTAATCCTCTGGCCGGACCTCTGAAAGAAATTCAATTCCGTAAAGAAGCCTTAGTGCATCCCGGCCAAGGTAAGCTCGAAGCCCGCCTCAACCTACTTCAGCGAATTAGCCGGAGGTTGAGTATGCTGAGACTTAGCCGAATAGTTCCTCGGGTTACAAATTTCTCCACTAATGGCTAACTGGCCTATCGTCTTCGAAGAGGATTCGGAAGGCAGTCTCCGAAAAATTACCGTGACTTCGAGCCCTGCAGGTAACTTCGAAAACAACATGTATTATGCATATTCACTTCGAAGAAAGACTAACTTGATTTATTTATTATTTTTTTAGCTTCTTCAGCCCCTGTTACTTCGGAGCAAATTATAATGGCTTCGGAGAAGATTTTGGGCGCCCCAACTCCGACTGAAAAAGAATGGAGAGTTAAATTTGTCGGGAGTTGGGAGAGGTTTAACAGAGTATGGGGAATGTTGGAAATCACTCCGCCTCCTCTGATGGACTGGGTGCCTTCGGAGAAAGGACCCAAGAAGAGGAAAGCCGAAGCTGGGACTTCGAGCTCCGCAAAGACTCCGGTGAAGAAGGTGGCTCGGAAGCCAAAAAATCTTGCACCTTCGAATCCTGCACCTTCGAGCTCAAGGGCTTCAGTTTCCGACTCCCAAGAAGAAACAGGGAGATTGCTTGTGCGTCTAATAGAAGAAGATGAAACTCAAGGGACTGCACAAGCCGAAGTACCTGCGAACGTGCCGGAGTCCCAAGATAATGTTGATCAACCAAGGACTTCGATAGTTCAGGAAGATGTATCTCAGGACGAAGTTCCTGTAAATGAGAGTGGGGTTGAAGTTACTATAGCTTCGATCCCCGAAGAAGCAATGAGGACTGCTCAGGACGATGCTCCTGCAGTCCAAGACTTAACGGCTGATTCAGATGAAGAACTAGCCTTCGATCCACCGAACAGTAAGACGATGACTCCACTGCAAAATGTCGAAGGTAGACTTCGAATAACTTTTTCATGTTTATTTTGAGTATTTATACAATGTATAATACTTTTCATTATTTTATAGAGTCCACTCCTATGGAAGAAGTCCGTCAAGAGGAAATAATTCCTGGACCATCGACAACTTCGGAGCCAGCCCAGAGAGTTACTCAAATGGGACCTGGAAGAGGCAAAAGACATATAGAGCCCCTCCCTGCTGTGAGCTCCGGATCAACTCTGTCTGATTCAACAGACGAGAGCCAATCTTCCGGGGAGGGCAAGTCTCCAGTGGCTCCGAAGACTACAGGCCAAAGCTTCGGTCCTTCGCTGAACGAAGATGACCAACAGGCAATAAGCATGCTCCCCTTGCTGGCTCCTCTCTTAGGGCAAACAACTGGTCTTCGGACTTTGCTCGAACCTTTGGATCGAGCTAGCCGTGACATAGGGGAGACCAATTTAGTGGCCATCCTGAGCAAGGCTGACAGGACGGAGCTTAATGCCGCTATTGAACGTGCAGCCTACCAGGTACGAAGCAACTGCGAAATATCATAGAATTCATCTACGAATAAATATTGACCTTAGTTTTTATTTTTGCAGCAAACTGTCTTGGCCCGAGCTGCGAATATATGCAATGACGAAGAGATCGCTCGTCTTCGGGAGGAAAATAGTGTCCTTCAAAGGAATTTTAACATCTCCGAAAGTCGAGTGGCTCAGATGGATAATATAATATCAACAGAGCGAAGGGCCAGGCAAAGTTTGGAGGCTGCGAAGAAAGAGCTCGAAGCAGAAAGGATTGTGCTTCGAGCAGAAGTTGAAAAGCTGCGGGCAGAGCACGCTACTGCGGGGTCCGAGCTCGTCCGACTCCAAGAGGAAGCTAGCCAACTGTTAAACCAGAAGAACATTTTGACTACTGAGAATGCTAGGCTTTCTGGGGTTTTGGGCGAAGTCACTTCGATGAAGGATGCGCTGAATGAAGACAAGTTGAAGTCTGAGAAGGTGGCTGCGGAAGTTATGAGTCAGTTGTTAGATGTCCTGGAGTACTTCGGTACTACTGGGATACTTCCTTCTGACGATAACATCACTCTGCTGCGCCGGTTGAAAAGGATCCAAGGAGTGGCGAAGCAGATGAAGACAGCGGGCATTAGATACGGAGAACTCTCCGGACAAGTGTCTGCTGTTGGCCTACTTCGGTACTACGAAGATCTGGGCCGATCGATAACTCTGGACGCAGGAGGGCGCCCAATCACCTTCGACGACGAGCGACTTCTAAAACCTTCCGAAGGTGTGGCTGCTGCTTGGCGAGCCTTCCAAACCTCATGGAGAGCCGAAGGTCGTTCCGCGATCAAGGCTTGGATCGACGAAGGCCAACGCCAGAAGCACGTTCGGACTCAAGCTTCGAGCAGTCAACCTCCTCCGAACCCGCAGGTTTAGAAGTACCTTAGGATTTTTGGCCATGTAAAGCTTTATGCTTATAAACATTTATCAATGAAAATCTTTTTTGTCATATTTTTAGGCTTTGCCTCTTACGGAAGACATCGAAGTGTTAGACCTTAACGATGAAGTTCGCTCATTATGGGCTACCTTCGATCTTCTTAAAGCTTATAAACGTCCTCGATTTCTAATTCCTCGAGATGACTCCGGCGTAATTGCGCCCGAAGTAATCAAAGATGTATTGTCTTATATTAAAGAGGAAGAAAAAGAGGTTAACGTAAACACTTCGTCTTCTGAAGGCGTTATTTGGTCTGAAGACGAAGATAAAGCTCGAAATAAAAAGCCTGAAGAACTTGGAAGCTGGGAAAGGAGCCCTGAACGGCTTCGAACTTGGGCCGAGCTTCAACAAGAACAGAAGGATTTTAGAGCTTCGAAGGGGAGCAAGAGAGTTAAACGCAAAGTTATTAGAACTCCCGGTGCTGGAACTAGTCGTTCCACCCCTAGCTCTAGGGACCGAAGAGGTCTCCGATTCCTTCTTGGTATAGATACCAATTTTTCGTAATGTAATCTGTAAACATATTTGTTTGAATAATGAATACTGATTTAAAATTGTCTCCATATATACTAGCCCCTCTTTGGGTATAAGCAACTTTGAAATGTATTCAAAGATGGTTATGCGCAAAGAAAAAACTTCGGAGTACAATTTTTTGGGGGTTCGGAGCCCCTCTGCAATTTAAAGATCTTTTAAAATCTTATGAAATGTCTTCGACTATTTGCAGTCGGAAAAATGGCAACTTAGTACCTTTGTTTTATGAAAGAAATCACTTGAGATAACTTTCAAGATACTTTAGTATCTTAGATAATTTGTCACTTTGGACTGCGTTAACAGACATTCGGAGCTCATGGCTCAAATTCTGTTTTGCTTTAGCCACCTTCGGCTCTTTTTTGCGATCTCTGTCGAACCAATGGTTCGGAGTTTGCAATGGTCTATTTGGACTCTTTTTACGGATGTCTACCAGCCAATGGCTTGGACTCCGTATATTTTGGCCACCTTCGGCTCTTTTTGCAGAAGTCTACCAGTCAATGGCTTGGACTTCGCAGGTTTTGGCCACCTTCGGCTCTTTTTACGGAAGTCTACCAGCCAATGGCTTGGACTCCGTATGATGTGGTTTTGGGCTCTTTTACGGATGCCTACAAGCCGGTGGCTTGGACTCCGGATTATGTCAGCCCCCACGTCGGAAGCTTCGAACTTGCAGGTTCGAAGTCCGAAAATACAACCCAGCTTCATGACACTTCCCTCTCGTTCGATCCCGCGGTTCCAGTGCATCCACTCGGAAGCTGGAAGTCTATGAGGGGGAAGGCACTATCAGGATCATATGCTTTATTAATTTAGAAGATGATTACAAGCGAATTACAAGGAGCCCTTATGCGAAGTATCGCTTTAGGTGCTCCGCATGCCAAGTATGTGCTAACTCTTCACCTTCTAAATTAGCTAACTTAAAGGAGCCAGGGCGCCCTGAACGGACAATTAGGTATGGACCTTCCCATTTATTCCCTAACTTCCCTGGTGCTATAATGCTTCGTAGAACAAGATGACCCGGTCTTAGTTCATTGAGCTTAACCTTCGGGTCAAACCAAGCCTTCGTCTGCTGATGATACTTTGATAAATTTGCTACAGCTCGAAGTCTTGTTTCTTCTGATAAATCTAGCGAAGCTTGTCGTTCTTCTTCAATGTCCGGTTCGGTGCTGCGAAATGATACTCCTTTGAGCTCCGTTGGAGTCATAGCTTCATCTCCGAATAGTAGTCTGAACGGAGTAAAACCTGTGGACCTTGTTTGCGTAGTCCGAATGGACCACAAAATCTTCTGAAGCTCTTCGGTCCACAGTCCCTTTGCTAATCCTACTATTCTTCGATTTAGCCCTGATAAAATATTTCCATTGGCTCGCTCTACGGCTCCATTAGACTGAGGATGCCTCACTGCAGCAAAACATAACTGAATGCCTAGATCTTCGCAAAACTTCCTGAAGGGTTCTGCGTCGAACTGTGTTCCATTATCAACTGTGAGGTATCTAGGCACTCCGAACCGGCAAATGATATTCTTCCAGAAGAATTTCTGTACATTGTTCGAAGTGATAGCTGTTAAGGGTTCTGCTTCCACCCACTTGGAAAAATATTCAATAGCTACCACTGCGAACTTCAGATTTCCCTTGGCTACTGGAAAGGGACCAATTAAATCCATACCCCATCTGGCCATAGGCCATACCGGAGCAATGACTTGAAGAGCTGTTGGTGGGCGATGACTCCGTCGACCCATCCACTGGCATCCTTGACAAGTGCGGACTAAGCTCTCCGCATCAGCTGTTATTGTAGGCCAATAAAGCCCCTCGCGAAGTGTTTTTCCTGCCAAAGCTCTAGGGGCTAAATGGCTACCACAAAGGCCTTCATGAATTTCTCGAAGAATTTCTTGACCTTCGGCTTGAGATATACATCGGAGTAGAGGGGAACATACTCCGGCCTTGTATAAAATACCATTGATTATTTGATAATTTCTGGCTCTAAGCTTTAATCTTGATAGCTGCGGCTCTTCGGGCAAATTTGTTCCTCCCTGTAAAAGTTCCATGATTGAATTTTTCCAATCTGCACTAGGAATGCAAAGAATCTCTGCAGAAGGAATTTGTGGCACCGAAGGTATATTGAGTTCCTCATAAAAAGCTTCTTCGGGCACATCCACAGCTCTGGCTGCAGCTTTTGCTAAGATGTCTGCTTGCACATTTTCTGCTCTTGGTATACTCCGAATGGAAATACCCTTGAAGTGTGCTTCGATTTTACGGATTTCTTCTAAGTACTTTGCAAGATGTGGATGCCGAACTTGGAAACTTTTATCTACGTGCCCTGCTACTATCTGAGAATCTGTCTTTATAATTATTCTTGTAGCCCCTAGAGCACGTGCTTTTCGGAGTCCCAATAAAATCCCTTCATACTCCGCTATATTATTGGTAGACTTAAAGTTGAGTCTTGCGGAGTACATTGCTCTTTGCCCTGAAGGTGAAATCAACACTGCTCCAATGCCTGCTCCGGATGCTTGGAAAGCCCCATTGGAGTAAACAATCCAAACTCCGTCACTTGACTTCTCCGGAACCAAATTTGCAGGTGGAGTCCATTCTGCTACAAAATCTGCTAGGACTTGCGATTTGATTGCTGTCCTTGCCAAGAAAGATATGCCGAAGGGTGCTAGCTCAACTGCCCACTTCCCAATCCTTCCAGTGGAATCCTTACTTCGAAGCATATCTCCTAAAGGATACGAAGTTTGTACAATTACATTGTGTGCCAAAAAATAATGTCTTAACTTCCTCGAAGCCATTATCAGAGCATAAACGAACTTCTCAAGTTCGGAGTATCTTGTCTTCGCTCCTGATAATGCTTCGGATACAAAATAAACAGGATTTTGGACCAACTTCCCATTGAAATCCACTTCTCTGACAAGGACTGCGCTGACAGCAGAACCTGTAGCTGCAAGGTAAAGGAGTAGGGTTTCGTCCGCAGTAGGCACTGTGAGTGTAGCAAGATTACTGAGATACTCTTTAATATCTTCGAAGCTTTTCTGACACTCCGGTGTCCATGCAAAATCTTCGGACCCTTTCAATGCTTTAAATATAGGCAAGCTTCTCTCCGTAGACCTTGATAAAAACCTGCTAAGTGCTGCCAGATGCCCAGTCAGCTTTTGCACTTGCTTTAAATTTTCCGAAGGAGTCATCTTTTGTAGCGCAGTTATTTGAGTAGGGCTAGCTTCAATTCCCCTGCTTGAAACTAAATACCCTAACAACTTTCCAGCCTTAGCTCCGAAGATACATTTTTCAGGGTTAAGACAGATCCCACATGCCCGAAGGCTATTGAATGTTTCTGCTAAGTCTAGGCTATGCTGGTGCTTTAAAGCACTCTTTATTACAATATCATCCATATAAGCCTCCACATTGCGACCTAATTGATGACCTAGAGCCTTAGCAACTAACCTCGAAAAAGTAGCCCCGGCATTTCTTAAGCCGAAGGGCATTCTTACATAACAGAAGACTCCCGAAGGAGTTACGAAGCTTGTCTCGATTTCATCTTCGCGCTTCAACCATATTTGATGATAACCAGAATACGCGTCAAGGAAGCTTAATAACTCCGAACCTGCGGTGGAGTCAACCAATTGATCAATTTGGGGCATGGGGTAGGGGTCACGTGGGCATGCTTTATTCAAGGATGTGAAATCAATGCACATGCGCCACTTCCCGGAAGACTTCTTTCTGACGAAGACTGGGTTGGCTAACCATTCTGTGTGAGCCACTTCTCTGATAATCCCAGCCTTCAACAATTTCTCAACTTCGTCCTTCGCTAGAGCAGCTCTTTTTGCAGACATTTTCCGGAGTCCTTGCCGAATAGGCCGGGCCTTCGGGTTTACAAGTAAACTATGTTCAATGATATCTCGATCGACTCCGGTGATATCTTCGTCAGACCAAGCGAAGACATCCAAATTTTCTTCTACCACCTTTTCCAAGGAGGTTGCAACTTCTGGGGGTAAATCTTTACCAAATTGAAATGTATACTCTTTACCATCTTTAACAATGACCTTCGTTGCAATTTCTCCCTCAGGACTTGGTCTTGGAAAGGACTTCTTCGAAGCTTCGGAGGAGGCTGAAAAAATTTCTTCATTATCTTGTACACTGTTTACTTGTCCTGGATAAGGAGGGGGACCATGACCATATTCCGCTCTCCGAGCAATAGCTTGATCTCCGAAGACAGTAAGGACTCCTGCTTGTGTTGGCATCTTCATGCACAAATAATTGTGATGCGCCACAGCTCCGAACTGGTTTAGCATGCCTCTTCCGAAGATGACGTTGTAAGCATACGGGGCATGCTACAACATCGAAGATTACTTCCTCAGTCCGGGCCAATAAACCTTCTCCGAAGGTAACTTCCAGGCCTATTTGGCCAAGTGCATCAAGCGGAGGTCCTGCGAAGCCTTGCAAAGGACGAGCCGTTGGAAGGAGATGCTTCCTGGAAATGCACAATTGATCGAAGGCTTGAACAAAAATGATATCTGCCGAACTACCTCCGTCAATCAACACCCTTCGAACTTCAGTGCCCGCAATATCAGCAGTGATAACAAGTGGATCTGCATGCGGGAACTTAATACCAGCTGCATCCTCCGCAGAAAAGGATATCGGTACATGAGACCACTCCGGCATTGCAGCTGCAGACGACGAAGTCCCAATATGACCTACTTCCCGAACGTAGTCTATTCGCTCTCTCTTTGACATGCTTCCGAGGGTACCTCCTCCGGAGATGGGGAGAACTACTCTCTTCCCTCGATCTTGCCCTTCCTCTTGCTTCGGAGGTGGCATAACATTGGCCACCGGAGGGTGTCTTGCAGCATCAAAGTTTTCTATCCGCGCCACAGCCTGGACCGGCTCTGGGCGCGTTGCAGCTGGAACTCGGTCGGTAGTACCTCGACCCGAAGTTCTCTCTAGGTACTCTCCCCTTAGGGTAAGTATAGCCTTGCAAGTATCAGTTGCATGGCTTCGATTTTCTCCATGGATGCAGCAGAAAAGGGTCTGGCCCTTGCCAGCCGTGTGGGGGTGCAACATTCATGACTTCAGAATGAGGGTGCTTTTGCCCTCTTCTCCGATCATGTTGAACTTCGAAGACTGGTTCTTGCGGCTGTGCCGAAGTTTTCACTTCTACTTTAACTTCTTGCAATATGGACGAAGTAGCGGCAGTCCTTCGAAGCCAACCCACTTCTGACCTCGCATACTCCTCGAAGTATGACATCAACTGAGAGACCGAGGAGATGTTTTTCCGATGAAGCTTATCCAAGAGGCCTTGATGAGTGACGCCTTCTCAAGCTGCATCAACTACCGAAGATGCAGACAACCCCCGGATTTGCGACTTTGTATGAGAGAAGCGCTTAAAATATTGCCTCAATGTTTCTCCGGGAAGCTGTTTCACCTGAAAAAGGCTTCCTGTTGACATGGGAGGCACGAAGGTGCCTTGAAAATTGCTTATAAACTTCTTCGTCAGCTGCGGCCATGAATTAATTGATCCTAGCTTCAAGGACCAGAACCACCTTAACGCCACTCCTTGAAGAGCTAAAGGGAAGCACTTCGCCATGGTGTCTCGAACTCCTCCGCTAGCTTCAATTGCTAGGGCATAAGAATGAACGAACTCTCCGGGATCTTCATCTCCGGCATACTTATAGAGCTTCGAAGTTTTAAACTTTGGATCAAAGCGAACTTTCTGTAGCTCAGGATGCAACGGAGATTCATTATCGAAGGAGGCGTTCTCCGGGGCTTCGGGATAATCGAGATCATCGTCTTCGGGCACTTCTAGGATAGTTGGGGTGGCTTGAGAGCGAAGCCTGTTCGCAGCTTCCTGTCGCCACCTTGCCACTTCAGCTTGAAGGTTGGCCATTTGAGTGGCCATATCTCCAAGATTGTCTTCATCTCCTCCGGAAGGATCTTCCGGGTCTTGAGAACTAGTATGATCAGTTCGAATTGGGATGGAAGGTGGAGGAGGGACTCCGGGCGGTCGAAGTATGGAAGGGGTTGGCGGAGAAGCTTCGTATGTTCGAGGGATAGAAGCTCCTTCTGGAGTTTGCGGAGGGAATGTCGAAGGCCCTCCGGCTTCAACTGTGTCAAATGGTATCTCTCCAGAGATCCGAGAAGATCTTCGAACGGGATTGCGGGGTGCGCTCCGCTTAGGAGGCATGATGTAAGAAGTTGGTAGAGAACGAAGTTTTTCGGACTAGGTTCCCCACGGACGGCGCCAACTGTTGGCGTAAAAGATTACGCTAACAGGTTTATGTAGAATAGAAACTAACAAACGAAGTGTTTGCAAAGAGAACTGTTCTAAGCCTCCGAAAGGATAACAACTTAGAATAGTTCGAATATGTGTATTGAATAACTCGTATTCGGTCCCTATTACAGGGTGAAATGGGGGGTATTTATAGGCCCAAATATTAAAGAAAAGACCTATTTACCCCTCTATTACAACCGACATAGTGGAAACTATTCGGTACCCTTGATAGGGCTAAAATGGTAAAAGACTAATCTAATGATATAAAAGATAAATCTTCCATCTTAGCTGGCAATAAAGATCTCGCAGAACCTTAGTTCGAAGATGTACTTCGAACTAATCCCTATCTTCGTACTTCGAGTTTGACTCAGGGTATCTTCGAAGATGGACGTCTGGAAACCTTCGAATCCACTATCTGCTGTCATGCTGTTGCAGCAATAACCCCGAAGAGGAGATATTTTCCCCCAACACTAAGGATGAGACTTTTCATTTTGTTCATGACCTGATTTTGAAGCTGAAGAAAGAGAACAATGGTCGGATGCGAGTGATCCATGAACAGCCCAAATCTCCACCCAAGAAGCCCATCTGGGTTCCAAAGCCCAAACACCTCCACACTTCTCTTGACTCTCTTCCTGGACCCTCTCAACCCAAGAAGACTACACCAAATACCACTAAGCCCAAGAACCACAAGCCTCAACCACATCCCAAGAAGCCCACCTATCATTGTGAGTACTGTTAGAGAGACGGGCATCTTGCGGAGTTTTGCTTCAGGACGAAGCGGGTTGAGAAAGCAGAGAGAGCTCGTGGTGGTCAAGAGCAGTTCTACCAGCAGGGTGGTAGACTGAGAGTTCCTCGATGCGGGGAGAGGCTGGAGGCTAGGCCGTGTCATGTAGGTGGTGGTAGAGGAGATGGTTTTCATGCCCGTGCTCCAGATGGTGGTGTTCGTTCCGGTAGAGCTTCAGGCCGTTTTGGCTACGGTCCTGGACCTCGTGGCTAAGGCTTTAGGCAGAACCGAGGACCGTGCTTTCAGCTGCGTGTTGGTCCGAACTCTTATGATGATTTCTGCTTTCCGTCTTTTGAGCAGATGGCTCGACACTGGTTTAGCTCTTTTGCTAAACCTTGTGCCGGATCATTTGCTCCCCCTTACAACCACTGATTGTGCAAGATCGGGGACTGGAGGACGTTTGGATCATGGACTCAGGATGCTCTCACCACATGACTGGACATCGAAGATTGTTCTCCAGTCTCACTTCCCCGAGCTCCAAGGAGAACATCACATTCAGGAACAGTGGTCAAGGGAAGGTACACGACATTGGCTCAATTCGCATCTCTGACCATTTCTCTTTGAAGAACGTTGTTTTGGTTGGAAATTTGAACTTCAATTTGATTTCTATTTCGCAACTTCTTGAGGATGGGTTGGAGGTTCGTTTTAAGAAGGGCAGTGTTCGGGGGATAATTCCGATGGCCGAAGGGGGGCCCACTACCAGGGGGGCCAGAGCCTGGTGTCGGAGCGGACAAGATTTGCTGGAGGTGAAGCCGAAGGCCTTCGGAGGCTCTGGGACGCTCCGAGCGGGATCACCGGCGCTAGGCAATCAGCCTGAAGCCGGAGACTACCCCCTGGGAGCGAGACTGCCGGAGGGAGCGTCGGTGGGAAAAGGACCGGTCGAGTCCATGGGCGACAGGATCGCGATCCTCTGCCCCGTGTCAGGCGGCGCAGGCGGCGCTCGACACGGTTGATACGTTGTCAGAGTCGAATCTTCCTATCTGTACTACATGTAGTCCGTTCTGTCTGTACTACCGTGGGGCTCTCAGCCGCATAGTAACAGGTGGTCCTGAGGTGTTAGGCCCCTGGGCGGGGCGCTCTATAAATACCCCCAACTACAATTGTAATGGACACACTCGCAAGAGCATTGAATACACTACTCTCATTAAGAAAACCTGCTGGTCCGATCCGTCGTTCCAACAGTTGGCGCCGTCCGTGGGGATCCTAGTCCAAGAAGCTAGCGTCCTCTACTTTCACTCACTCAAGTATGTCGGGTAGGAAGGGGGTGAACATGGTTCCCCTGCGCCGGTCGACCCGCACCACCGGGGTTGAGGCCGCTCCAGACATCGATCCCGGTCCCCCGGCCCCCGTCGTCGCGCCCACCGAAGGGCCCTCCCTGGAACCAACTCAGGCGTCGGAGGGGACACCTGAGGCTCGGGGCCCGGGTGGCGTGCCAAAGCCGGCCTCCGCCAACCTGGCAGGGTTCCCAGAGGGGCTGCCAGGAGGGCACCCTCCGAGCGGACCCCTGGTGGTGTCCCTCCGGACCAACTACGCCCGTTCACGAGATATCGATACCGCTTCAGGAGGAAGTGGGAGCCAAGCTGATGCCTTGGCCGCCGAGAATGCCCGGCTGAAGGCGGAACTGGCTCTGTGGCGCCAGGAGGCGTCGCTCTGCCCCTCTGGGCCCTCTCGCGCCGTGAAGGTCGCAGCCGTGACACTAAGCGACGATGAAGACCCAGCGGATGAAGAAAACCCGTCATTCGATGAAGAGTCCCCCTGCACCCGGACCTTCAGAGGGTGCGCTTCGGCTCACAGTTTCGCGCCGCCAAGCTTCCCAAGTACTCCGGGGATTCTAACCCTGGAGAGTTCTCCCGCTCGTACGCCTTGGCGATAGAAGCGTCCGGGGGAAGCCGGGACACCATGGCTAAATGCTTCCCCCTGGCGTTCGAAGGAATCGCTCTCCGATGGTTTTGGTCACTCCGACCTGGGTCCATCCACACATGGGACCAGCTGAGGAAGAAATTCGTCAACAATTTCCAGGGGACCTTCGTGGCCCCTATGTCCACCGGAAGCCTCTTCCAAGTAAAGCAACAGCCCAGAGAAACCTTGCGGCAGTACTCCCAGCGTTTCGCACACACCAAAGCCTAGATCAAGGGGCTCTCGGCCTCCTCTGTTATCGACGCGGCCCGAGAGGGCGTCACCCACCCAGGCCTCCTCGACAAGCTCCACCGGAAACATATCTCCTCGGTGGCGCAGCTCATGACGTATTTCGAGGAATACGCCCGGTCCGAAGAGTGGCAGATGCGCCGGCAGGCGATGATAGTCCCTGTCCGGGCCTCGGGCGCCGGGACGTTCGAGGCTTCGCTAGACCTCGACCGGGGGACGCGCCCCGCCCCCGACTTCCGCCGCCAAGATATTGGTCGGCAGAACTCCGCCCACTGGGACTCCCGATGGGGCTGAAAGCATCCTAGGGGGGAGGTCCTCAGCATTACCCCCCGAGCCCCCGCCAAGCACCTGCACACGCCCAGCGGAGGCCGCCTCACCGGGTCCAAGGCTCCGCCTCGAGCGCTCTCCAGAGGAGCCACCTTCTACTGCAGCGTTCACGGCGAAAACCGGAGTCACGACACCGATTCCTGCCGAACCATACTCGCCCTCCAGAGCGACTACCTCGAGCGCAATGCTGGCCGCGGCTCCACCGACAAGGGGGCCCCCGTCCCCCGCCCAGAAGCAGTTCAGGTGGTCGGGCGCCGCGACGAGATAGAAGTCCTGAGCCTAGCCCCGGAGTTCGGCAGGGCCCAGGTGTAGGACCGAAAGTAGCGACCAGAGGGGGGGGTGAATGGGCGCCTTAAAAATTCTTTCGAATCAATGGCCTGTTCCCAATACCCAATGCACCTCAAGAAAACTTCGCAGCAGAAAATAAACAGAAGGCCTAAGTCTAAAGGTTTCTAACCTAGAAGCATCTGAAGATAAACAGTGTAAAAACTAAAGTAGTGCAACTAGGCAGATGAACAGGTTGAAACAGGCCTAAACTTCTCAAAGAAATGATCTAAGAATGTATAAGATGAAAAGAGAAGTTACTGTCCAAAGTTGTCTCCTGTTCGGGACTTGGCGAAGCCCCCTTCGCACGTCGAAGTCTGCTTCGGAGGATGGTGACGGAGTCTGTCCGAAGTGCCGAAGGTGTCACTGTCTAGCCTAGTTCGAAGTGGTAAGAAGCGAAGTGTACTTCGGAGCGAAGTAAAAACAGTGCCGAAGCTTGGTTCGAAGTAAGCACTTCGAAGACAAGACTTCGAACACAACTTCAAGTTACGAGCTTCGGAGCGAAGTAAACCAGTGCCGAAGCCTGCTTCGAAGTATGCACTTCGAAGACAAAACTTCGAACACACTTAGAACCGAAAGCTCCGAAGCTGAACCTTCGAACACAAAAACTTCGAACACACCACACAAACAGACAACCTTCGAACAAAGAAGCGAAGTCTGTCACGTGACAGAGAATCAAGTCCGAAGCCTACACTCTATCTTCGAATAAGGAAAGCTTCGGGAGGAGAATCGAAGGCTGATACGCCACAACGGAATCCAAGCGAAGTCTATCAGAACAGACAAGCTTCGAACCCAACTTCGAAGCCTAACGAAGTGAGCACTTCGAACAGATAGATTCGGAGTATGCTAGTTCGAAGTATGCGATGCTGTCCAATACAGGAAGAACTTCGAAGCTAGCAACTCAGACAAAAAAACAGAAGTTCGAAGTCTGAGCGAAGTCTTTAAAGATGTTCGATCGAAGCCTGCCTCACAGAGTTGAGGGGCTTCGCACTGAAACGAGCTTCGCCAGACATACCCAGAAAAAGGTAAAAGAGACTGTCAGCTTCGATCAAAAAGCTGGACAATAGAAGGTGAAAAGCTGCTACAGGACACTGTAGCTACAGCAAAGCAGTACTACTTGCAACAGCAAGAACTAGTACTCCCACCGTGAAGAACCCAAGCAACAGAAGAAGATTCTCCCCAAGAAATAAAATCACCAGCTCGTGCCCAAGGCATTAACTTCCCAAACCGAACAAGATGCAAGAAATAAATTCACCAGAGACCAAGGATTAAATGCATCCAACAGATTTGAGCCAAAATAATGCAAGAACAGGGAGAACCAGGTCCTGGCGGCGCACACAGGAGAGAGAAGACGGGAGACAAAAGTGACCCAACAGATTTGATTTCAGCACAAAGGGGTAGTCCAAACCCTAGGGATTGGGGTGCTATTTATAGGCAGCCCAACACTAGGAATATTCTACCAGCCCCTTAGGGTTTTACAGACTCAAAAATATAGAAAAAGACTCTACTGCCCTTAGGTATTTTTACAGACACAACTGACTGACTGTGGGCTAGAGTAACAGATGACATATCCGGAAGCTACTCTTCTGGACAGTCGGATACAGAATCAACGGTTGTCAGTTTTACGCCGAAACTGACAAAGCCTCCACCAGCTTTGCACCAGGTACCCGGATTGGGCCGGCCCGACTCCGCAGCTCTCTCAGCCCGGCAATCGCTCACCGCCCGTGTACCTGAGTCAGTCCTGGTCAACAGCCCAGTGGGTCTTCCACTGCTTCTGGACCATGCACCCGGATTGGGCTAGCCCGACTTCGCAGCCTCCTCTGCCCGACAGTCGCTCGCTGCCCGTGTACCTGAGTCACACGCGGCCCATGAAACAGCAGATCTCCTCTCTTCTTCAGTCCTTGTTGACTATCGTTGACAATGACTCATCACTTCTGGAGCCATGAGGCCCACGCTATTCAGCATGGCTCCTCACCAGGCCCGAAGCTCGAAGATGTTCCTGATCGGGGGAAGCGAGTAGTCCTCCCCATATTCGGAGGAGGAGCCCTCGGGGCCCTGTCCAAGCGCCAGCGGCGGGACTACGTTCGGGAGGTCGGACATATCGGCACGTACGGCTCCTCAGCCCTCCCTGAGTGGTCCCACGTTCCCATCTCCTTCACCGCCAAAGATGCCACCGGAGTCAAGTTCCCGCACGCCGATCCCCTCATTATCTATGCGGACATCGTCGGAGTCGAGGTGCGTCGCATCCTAGTTGATGGGGGGAGTTCCGGTCGGCAGAATCCCATCCTTCGAGACTCTCGGCGAGGCCGAAAGCACCTTCGGGGGGAAGTCCTCAGTATCACCCCCCAAGCAACCCCCAAGCACCTGCACACGCCCGGCGGCAGTCGCTCAGCCGGAGCCAAGCATCCACCTCGGGCGCTTTCCAAGGAAGCCTTTTACTCCAGCGTCCACGGCGAGAACCGGAGCCACAACACCGACTCCTGCCGAACCATACTCGCCCTTCGTAGCGACTACCTCGAGCGTAACGCTGGCCGCGGCTCCACCGACAGGGGGGTCACTGCCCATCGCCCCGAAGCAGTCCAGGTAGTTGGGCGCCGCGAAGAGCCGGAAGTCCCGATCCCGGGTTCGGAGTACGGCAGGGCCCCGGTCCCCAAGCTCGAAGGCGCCCTAGACCGAGGGAAGCGAGTGGTCCTCCCCATATCCGGAGGGGGAGCCTTGGGGGCTCTTTCCAAGCGGCAATGCCGAGACTACGTTCGGGAGGTCGGGCATATCGACACATCCGGCCCCTCAGCCCTCCCAGAGTGGTCTCATGTCCCCATCACCTTCTCCGCCGAAGACGCCTCCGGAGTCAAATTCCCACACGCTGACCCCCTCATCATTTCAGTAGACATCGCCGGAGCCGAGGTGCGTCGTATACTGGTCGACGGGGGGAGTTCCACTGACATCATCTTCGTACAGGCCTTCGATCAGCTATGCCTGTCGCGCAAGCACCTCCTGCCAGCTTCACGCCCGCTCCAAGGTTTCGCAGGTCCTCCACTGGATGCCCTGGGCCAGATCCTGTTGGAAGTAACCTTCGGCGACTCCCCCCTGCAGCGCCGCGAAGAAATTCTGTTCGACATCGTCGACGCCCCGTACGCCTACAATGCTATCTTCGGGAGGGGGATCCTCAATTGCTTCGGAGCCGTCGCACACCACAACTACCTCTGCCTCAAGATGCCAACTCCCGGGGGGGTGCTGTCAGTCCTGGGCGACCAAGCGGCGGCCCGCCGGGTCGAATACGGCCATTAAGCACCGTTGGAGCCGCGGCAAATTCACAGTGTCCGCGGGAGCGCCGAAGGAGCCGGCCTCGAGGGAAGCAAGGAACCCGAGCAGAAGGGCCGCCCCGCCAGACCCCTCCCGGAGGGGGAAATCGTCACCAAGACCCTGACTCAAGGAGGGAAGGGCTATCCGGTCAAATTCGGAGGGGGCCTGGAACCGGAGGTGTCGGCGCAGATCGAAGCTATCATCCGCGGCAACCTCAACATCTTCGCGTGGTCCGACGAAGACATTACCGGAGTCGACCGCTCGATCATCGAGCACTTGCTGGCCGTCGACCCGAAGGCACGGCCGGTTCGCCAGGGGCTCTGGAGGCTTTCCACCGAGCTCCGACTCGACGCACCCTCGCTATCGGGTTCCGAGCTCCGGCTCGACGCACCCTCGCTCTCGGGTTCCGAGCTCCGACTCGACGCACCCTCGCTATCGGGTTCCGAGCTCCGGCTCGACGCACCCTCGCTCTCGGGTTCCGAGCTGCGGCTCGACGCACCCTCGCTCTCGGGTTCCGAGCTCCGGCTTGACGCACCCTCGCTATCGGGTTCCGAGCTCTGGCTCGACGCACCCTCGCTATCGGGTTTCGAGCTCCGGCTCGACGCACCCTCGCTATCGGGTTCCGAGCTCCGGCTCGACGCACCCTCGCTCTCGGGTTCCGAGCTCAGGCTCAACGCACCCTAGCTCTCGGGTTCCGAGCTCAGGCTCGACGCACCCTCGCTCTCGGGTTCCGAGCCCCGGCTCGACGCTCCCTCACTGTCGGATTCCGAGCTCAGACTCGGGACTCCCGCGCATTCGGACTCCTACATCCCGTCCGAAGTGTGCCGCCCCCGGGCACGGGATACATTCAACGCGCCTTCCTCCTAGCTGATTAGCGCCCAGCCGGCTAACCGGCTACCCGCTAAGGGGGGAAGGGAAGGAGCAAGGCGAAAGGCTTCGGCAGCATGGAGGGCGTACAATGTTTAATACAAATCAAAGGCGGAAAAGAAGAGTCAAGAGAAATTTTCATCCAAGCCAAGCAAGAAACGAAGACCCCCTCGGCCGGAGGGGTCACCAGCGCCGGAGCGCATTTCGGGCATGCGCCCAGGCACGCTTCGCGTGGACCTCTCCTTCCTTTTCTTCCACTCCTCTTCCTTCTTCCGGCCGCGAAAGGCCCTCTGGTCCTCCTGAAGCTGTGGGCCCAGCTACGCAGGTTATCCCCCCTGGAAGGCGCTTTGCCTAAGCTGGCCTCCGTGTCGGACCAATCCACCGGCTCCGGAGACGAGGACGAAGAGCGGGATCCCGCCTCTTCTTCCTTAATGAAGCCCAGAACCCCGCGAAGGATGTCAGGATCCACGCGCCCATCGCCGCTACGGGGGAGAACGAAGCGTGCGGGCCGGTTCGCCTTCAGGACCTCGAAGATGGCCCATTGATGTCGAAGAGCGTCGTCAAAATCAAGCACTTCGATATCGCGTTCGCAATCGCGGACACCCTAGATAAACCCCAAGAGGTACTCTTTATTAATATGCGATTAAGTTCCTAAGCTATTACAAGTTAGTGCAGCAGAAGGTCGCAAAGAGGTTACACCTTCGGGTCTGGCTGGCGAGCCGAGGCCGGAGGCTTCGAAGGATCCGGAGGACCGCGCTTACGGAGCGCCTCCTCCAGCCAAGCTTTGATCGCCTCGGGGCCCTCGGTCTCCCAGACCGCCTTGAGCGCTCGCCAAGATCGATTCACCGCGACTCTTGGCGTTCGAAGGTGATCTCCCACGAAGACGATCGGATGCGGGCCCGAAGGCGAAGGAAGCGGAAGGCCGGACACCTCGAGATGGCGGAGGATTCCGTAAGCGGCCACCCGAGCAGACACTTCGCCGTACTGCGCTACGGTCAAGTGTATCTGCCGGACGGTAGACTAAATGAACTTCACTCGGCGAAGCAAAGACTCCCGGGCGATGTCAAACGCGCCGCACCCGGTGCCGTAGCGCGCCAGCACCTTCCGGAGAGATACCGCGGTGTCGGCCGCCGTCTTCCCCGCCTCAGCAAGGTCCTCAGTCAACTCCCCATTCCGGGCGGTGAGGTCCGCCTCAGTCCGCTCCATCTGGTCCACTCGTACGCGGAGGGACTCCGCGCTGGTCGCCGCCTCTTCCCGAAGCTTGCTCTCCTCCGAGACCCGAGCTCGGAGAGAGGAAACCTCCACCTCCATCTCGTCGGTCCGGGCGGCTCAGACCCGGAGAGAGGCAACTTCCGCCTCCAGCTCGTCGGCCCGGGTAGCTCGAGCCCGGAGCCCATCCAATTCCGCAACACGAGCCTTGAGGGAGCCCATCTCCGCCACTTGGGCCTCAAGTGTTTCGGCCCTCGCTGCTTGGAGATGAAGGGCTTCTACTTCCGCCGCCCGCTCCCGAGCCAGTGCCTCCGCGGCATCCCCTCGGGTCGCGAGCCTCGCGGTCTCCGCCTCGTGGTCTCCGCCTCGCGGCGTTGGCGTTCGGAGAGAAGGGCAATCATCTGGCCCTGCGCCAGGGCGACCACCTGCGTCCGGAGAAGGTTAGCAAGAGAAGGGCTAGAAGCTCACCGAAGGAATTCCAAGGACATACCTGGCCAACTGCGGTCTCGATGGCCCGGCCGAGGTCTAGGCCATCGGACGCCCCCAGCTCCTCTATTACCGGGGCTTCGCGGAGCCGCAGATAATAATTATGGACCGGAGCCACCCTGGACGCGAAGTCCTCGCTGTTCGCCAGGAAGGGGCGCAGGAGGGGCACCGTAGCGCGCGCGCCCCGATTGGAAGTAGGGGCCCGAGGTGAGCCCCTGATGCCCTCGGCCGCCTTCGGGGAATCCCCTTCAGAGGCCCCCACCTCCACTCCGGCTCGCTGCTCCGAAGCCTCCGTAGCGTCAACAGGGGCTGTGGGCCTCTCGTCTGCGGCGTCGTCCCGGGGCAAGACAATCGGCTCGGCAACCCGGACTGATGTGCCTGAGTATACGAATGGAGTTGAAGTTCGAAGGAATCCCGGGGTTTGAAGAAAGCCAGGCAAGCTATCTTACCTTCATCTGCGCCATCGCCAAGATCCTCCGAAGGCGGAGTCGGTCCGGACGGGCTCGGGCGGAAGAAGAGGTCGTCGATGGAGTTCACGGGTGAACCCACCATCGCCGCGGCGAGCTCGGCGTCCATGGCCTCGCGCCCTTCGACGGCCCCGAGGGGGTCGGCCAGCCCGCCGCGGTCCATGATGTCTGTAGCCCTGCTCCCGTGAGAGCCGACGGAGCCCCCCTCCGAAGTCGGTTGCCGCGGAGGAGAAGCCTCTGGAGGCAGCGTCGTCCGGGTGGCAGGGACCCTTTGCCTAGCCCCCGGCGCAGGGTTCTCGGAGCCTGAGCGAGGGAGAGCACCCTCGGTCCTCTCGGTGCCCGAGCGGACGGGCGGAATCGGGTCCGGGATCGCCGGAGGATCCCCCGATTCCGATTGAGTCCCATCGCTAGATCCACCTCCTTCGGAGCCGGAGGCAGAGGCTGGTTCTGGAGAAAGCCGCTTGGTCCCTTTCACTATCTTCTTCTTCTTCGAGGGGCGCCTGGGCGAGAGGCCACCATCGGTTTCGCCCACCTTCCTCTTCGAGGCATCCCGAAGGGCCTCTCCCTCCGGAAGAGGCGGAGGCGAGAGCTCAAGAGCGCTCCACACTCGGTTGAAGCGCTCCCAAGAACCCACCAGTTCCAACCGTCGGGTGCGTTCGGCTTGGGTAGGGGCACCCAGGATCCCCTCCGTCAGGCGGGCCACCTCTTCAGGGGTCCGGGCCATAAGCGACCCTGCAGTCCAAAGGTCAGAGTCAAGATTCCCTCCGAGCAGAAAGCGGAGTCAAGGTAAACAAGCGCAAACACTTACCGAGTTGGCGGGAGAGCTCCGCTGGCATCGATGCATCCCGGCTGCTCCGGAGCGACGCGGGCCATTCCTCCTTCAGCGGAGGGATTTCAAGGGCCACGAACTCCTCCGCCAAGTCGCGCATGCTCATTCGGCGAGCGACGATCTGGAGAAGCTTGATCCTCGCGGAGATCGAGCTGGAGTCAACCTCGACGCGCGCCTCCTTCCGGAACCAGATGTGGCGCGGAATCCCGGCGAGTCTGGAGCTAAGTCCCACATGGACGTAGAACCACCGGCTCACCCATTTAGAGTACCATCTCTCTTTGATGGCCTTCACCGGGAAGTGGTCCACGTACTTCCTCCGGAGTTGGAAATTTATGCTTCCGAAAGCTAGTATCTGACCCCCCTTCTTCTTCGGCTGGCAGAGGGCTTCGTGCATCTCCGTGAAGACCTCCACCCTTCCTTCGCAGCCCTCGGCGCGCATAGCCCACTCAATGATGGCGAGGCGGGCCACGGCGTTGGGGGATAGCTGCGGGAGCTCCACGTGGAATGCGTCCAGCACCCCAGCGAGGAGCTCCGAGGCGGGAAACCCCAGCCCCGCCTCGAAGAAGGCCTCGAAGACGACGACTTCGCCCTCTCGCGGCTGCGGGGCCGTCTCTCGACCTGGTCTCCTCGCCTGCGTCTCGGGACCGAGGCGGCCCCTGGTCACCTGCTAGATCGACGCCCCAGTGCATGTAGATGGGCCAAGATCCAGGGTCTGCTCCCGGAACCGCTCCGAGGAAGGGCGAAGCTCGCGTGAGCCGCGTGTCTCGGATGGGCCGGTGGCCGCCGCCGCCACCGCCATCTGGCGCTGCAGAAAGCGTGGATCCATCGCCATTGTCGGGGCGTCACTTCTCGCCATCACGCAAGGAGCAAGAAGAGGGCTAGCGCTCAGGAGGTGAGGTGGGTGCAGGTTGGAGTGGCTGGGGCATGCGCAGTGAAGTCAGGAAGAAGGAACCAGACGCGTATCGGGCGGTATTTAAGCAAGAAGCCGGCAGTTTCCTCTTCCGCTCGTTCCGCGTGAGAACGCGGCGGTTGCATAGCGCCTACATTCAATGCCTAACCGGCGCCTCGGGGCGCGGCGGTTTGCCGACGGTTCGCCTCCCCAAAGCCGAGTGCACGCCCGCTTTGAGCCACCTCCTCGGGGCTGGAGCCCTAGGGTTCAAGGCGCATGAACGTCTAGGGAGCCGGTCAAACTTCTCCCGACCCCTCGGGAAGGGGAATTCGAGCAGACCCCCACCTCCGGTCCGGCCACACTTGCCCGCTCCGGAGTTCCTCCGCATCCGTCGAAGGCGGTCGCACCTCGGCCAGGCCCGGCACCTCAATGTAAGTTACATCCTTATGAAAGTTATCGGAATTATCAAGTGCGCTTCCACCCTCTCTTTACGCAGGGCTGCCGAGAGGAAAGAAGCGAGGGGCTACTGTTGGGGGAGATAATCCCGATGGCCAGGGGGCCCACCGCCTGGGGATCTGAAGCCAAGAATACTGGAGGCCACCCTCCGGGAGAAGGCTGCCGGAGGTCGCTCTCTGGTAGAAGGTTACCGGAGGCCGCCCTCCGGGAGAAGGTTGCCGGAGGCCACCCTCCGGGTGAAGGCTGCCGGAGGTCACCCTCCGGGAGAAGGCTGCCAGAGGTCGCCCTCCGGGAGAAGGTTGCCGGAGACCGCCCTCCGGGAGGGAATTGCCGAAGGCCCCTCCCTCGGGCCGCAGCAGTGAACCCGGAAAGAGCGTTGGCGGGAAAAGGACGAGACAAATCTACAGGGGGACAGGATCACGATCCCCTGAGCCGTGTCGGGCGGCGCAGGCAGCGTCCGACACGGCTGATACGCTGTCAGAGTCGAATCTTCTTGTCTGTACTGTATATAGTCCGTTTTGTCTGTACTGTCGACCGGCGGTTGGCCGGGTAGCCGTTGGCGTTCCAGAGGCGCTTGGCCTCTGGGCGGGGCGCCTTATAAATACCACCCAACTACAGTTGTAAGGCACAGGCTCAAGGAGCATTGAATACACCACCCTCATTCCTACTAAGAAAACATGCTGGTCCGATCCGTCGTTCCAACAGTCCACCTCTGCCGCTCGGACCTCGAGCGCTTCAACCCTCGCTTCCCTGAGCCGAAGAGCCTCGACCTCCGCCGTTCGCTCGCGGACGAGTCTCTCCGCAGTGTCCGCTCGGGACGCAAGCCCCGCGGCGTCCGCCTTGCGGCGCTGGCATTCGGAGAGTAGGGCAATCAGCGAACCCTGCGCCAATGCGATCACCTGCGCGCAAGGAAGTTAGTCAGAAGAGGAGCTAGGGGCTCGTTGAAAGGCGCTCTGAGGGAGTACCTGGCCTGCCGCAGTCTCGATGGCCCTGCCAAGGTCCAGCTCGTCTACCACCGGGGCTTCGCGCAGCCGGAGGTAGCAGTCGTGTACTGGGGCTACCTTGGACGCGAAGTCCTCACCGGCCGTTAAGAAGGGGCGCAGGAGAGGCACGGTAACGAGAGCACCCCGGAAGTCGGAAGGAGGCCGGGGTCGAGTTCCTGCGTCGTCGACAGCCTCCGGATATGCCCCTTCGGAGGCTTCAGGCTCCGTCTTGCCTCGTTGCTCCGAAGTCCTCATCACGTTGGCGGGGGCTCCTGACCTCGCGTCCGCGACGTCGTTGGGAAGCGGGGTGTACGGATCGACGGCCCGAGCGGATGTGCCTGCGCGAGCGAGCGAAGGCTAAAATCGAGAAGGTCTCGGTGTCGGAGAAGGATTAAGTAAGTTGTTATACCTTCATTTGCGGCTTCCGTGGGGTCCCCCGAAAGCTGGGTGGGCCCCGACGGACTCTGACGGTAAAAGAGGTTGTCGAGTGAATTTACCAGAGAGCCCGCCGCCGCCGCGGTGAGCTCGGCCTCCATGTCGGCACTCCCCTCAACGGCGCCAAGTGGGTCGGCCAGCCCCCCGCGGTGTAAGCTATCCGTCTCCCCGCTCCCTCGGGAGCTGGCGGAGACTCCCTCCGAAGTTGGTTCGCGCGGGGGAGCGGTCTCCGGGGGGTGGGGTCGCTTCGGTGGTAGGCACCCCTTGCCCGGTCCCCACCATGGGCTCCACCAGGTCCGAGCGAGGAGGAGCATCTCCAGCCCTCTCAGCGTTCGGCCGGGCCAGCGGGGCGGGATCCGGGACCGCCGGGGAGTCCCTTGACTCCGACTGGGCCCCGCCACTAGACCCCCCCACTCGGAGTGGGAAGCGGAGGAGTGCCCCGGAGAAAGATGCTTCGGGCCCTTCGCTACCTTCTTCTTCTTCTTGGAGGGGTGCCGGGGGGAGAGATGATGAGGACATCACTTCACATGATACACACATGGAGCCTCCACCTACAAATCAACTACAAGGACCAATCACACGCGCCCGTGCCCGTCGCTTGAACCATGAGGTTAATTCTTTCCATAGCAATTTTGATTATATTTGTTTGGACGGGATGCTACTGAATTCTAGTGATATTTTGTTGCTTAGGAACATGGGAGATGGAATAGAAGAGTTGGAGTTGAAGACGAAGTCGCACGGATGTTTTGAAGTCAAGATTTCGCTGGTTCGGACTACATCGACCACCATGCACCAAAATGGGCATCACTTCCTCATACGAAGTCCGATTGGCGCGTTCTTTTACTTTTTGGAAAGCTGAGGAGAAGACGGATCGTTTGCCGTTGGTTTCGTCGCATTTGGAGGCTCGAGTTGACCTGTGTGTTTAAAACAGTCCTGCGTGACAGAACTGGGCCGTGTTGGCCCATAGTCCAAGTCTGTTCGCCTTCTAGCCCATAGTCTGAGTCTGTTCGCCTTCCACAGGCTGCCCACGCCCTATATATTAACTCCAGCCGCCTTTAGGGTTAGGTTTTGCTTTGTTTGCATCTACACTTGTGTGTTTAGATCCCGCCTCTTGCACCGGACCGATTGGCTGCTGCATTGGCGTTTGTGAAACCTCACCTTATCTTCGTTTGTCTGTGATTTTGGCATTCGATTTGTATCCTTCCTGTTCTTGCTTGTTTTCTTGGGTTTGCTTGCAGGAATTAGCCTTCGTGGCGAGGTCAATCGCATTATGCGTGGTTGATAACCAACGGAGACAGTGGTGTAACGATTGCAAGGTTTTGATCCGCCGGACCGGAGCCTTGGATCGCCAACGTCGAGATTCTCCACCAACCCAAGCTATCCTTTACCTAGCGGAAGATCGGGACCACTCCCCCATCAGTTGGTATCAGAGCTCAGGTTTCCCGTTAGGTAATCTCGATCTGCTTTTGTTTTACCTAGAGTCCAGAAAACCGCACCAAAAAAAATTCCCCACCGAGAACCCCTTTGTGCCTTGCGATTTTAATTTCAGTTTTTAACATTGTTGAGTTTGTGTTCTTGGTCGAGTCTTGTTGCTGGTTTAGTAATCCCTCTGTGTCGTTTGAGTAGTAGTTCCCGTTAGGTCCCGCATGCTCATACGGCGGGCGACGATCTGGAGGAGCTGGATCCTCGAGGAAATCGAGCCGGCATTGGCCTCGACGTGCGCTTCCCTTCGGAACCAAATATGGCGCGGGACCCCGTCAAGGCCCGAGCAGAGCCCCAAGTGAACGTAGAACCACCGGTTCACCCACTTTGAGTACCACCTTTCATTGATGGCCTTCGCCGGGAAGGAGTCCACGTACCTCCTCCAGAGTTGGAAGTTGATGCTCCCGTAAGCCAGTATCTGGCCTCCCTTCTTCTTCGGTTGGCAGAGAGCTTCGTGCATCTGTGCGAAGACCTCCGCCCTCCCTTCGCAGCCTTCGGCGCGCATGGCCCTCTCGAAGATGGCGAGGCGGGCCACGGCGTTGGGGGACAGCTGCGGGAGTTCTAGATGAAAGGCATCCAGCACTCCGGCGAGGAGCTCCGAAGCGGGGAACCCCAGCCCCGCGTCGAAGAAAGCCTCGAAGACGACGACTTCGCCCTCTCGCGGCTGCGGGACCGTCTCTCGGCCCGGCTTCCTCGCTGGCATCTCAGGGCTGAGGCGGGCCCGGGTCGCCTGCTCGATCGATGCGTCTATGCACGCAGACGGACCGAGATCCAAGGTCTGCTCCCGAAATCGCTCCGAGGCAGGACGAAGCTCGCGCGCACCGTGTGTCTCCAACGGACCAGACGCCGTCGCCGTTGCCATCGCCGCCGCCGCCGCCGCTATCTGGCGCTGAAGGAAGCGCGGGGTCCATCGCCATGGCAGGGGCAGCACTCCTCACCATCGCGCGGGGGAGCAAGGGGAGAACTAGCGCCCAGGAAGCAAGATGGGTGTTGTCTAAACTGGCGAGATTGGGTGCGACAGGATGGAGGGGCTGGAGCAGGCCGCGCGACGGTGAGTATATAAGCGCGAGGCCGCCCATTCCTCTTCCGTTCGATTCGGCGTGTGAACGCGGCGGTCGAGTCGGCGCCCACATTTAAGTCTCAACTAGCGCATTTGAAGTGCGCTGGCACTTGGCGGTTTGCCTCCCCGAGGGCATTCGCTCAAGCACAGCATTAACTATTTCGAGTGACGCTTGGTCGTCTCCTCGGGAGCAGGGCCCCGTGGTCAAAGTCGCGCGGGCGCCCAGCAAGCCGGTCAACCCCCTCGACTCGCCGACAGGTGTTTCGAAGCGACTCCTAGCCTCCGGATCTGTTAACGACTGCCCGCCTCAGAGCGTCTCCGCGTCATTCGGAGGGGACTGTGTCACGGCAGGCCCCAACATCTTCGCGTGAGTAAAATTCCATATAAAAATCATCGAAATTATCATGTGCGCTTCCACCCTCTCTCAATGCAGGGCCTTCGGGAGGAAAGAAGTGAGGGGCTACTGTTGGGGGGATAATTCTGATGGACGAAGGGGGGCCCACTACCAGGGGGCCGAAGCCTGGTGTCAGAGCGGACAAGATTCACTGGAGGTGAAGCCGGAGGCCTCCGGAGGCTCCGAGACGCTCCGAGCGGGATCACCAGCGCCAGGCAATCAGCCTGAAGCCGGAGAGTACCCCCGGGAGCGAGACTGCCGGAGGCCATCCCTCGGGCCATACTATGGATCCGGAGGGAGCGTCGTCGGGAAAAGGACCGGTCGAGTCCACTGGCAACAGGATCGTGATCCTTTGCCCCGTGTCAGGCGGCTCAGGCGGCGCTCGACACGGTTGATACATTGTCAGAGTCGAATCTTCCTGTCTGTACTACATGTAGTCCGTTCTGTCTGTACTATCGTGGGGCTCTCAGCCGCATAGTAACGGGTGGTCCTGAGGTGTTAGGCCCCTAGGCGGGGCGCTCTATAAATACCCCCCAACTACAGTTGTAACGGACACACTCGCAAGAGCATTGAATACACTACTCTCATTAAGAAAACCTGCTGGTCCGATCCGTCGTTCCAACAGGCAGTTCTTCTGTGGTTGATTCTAGAGGGTCTTTGATTTGCCAGATCTTACCTTTTGGTAAGGTTTTACGGATTGACTTCTCTAGTTCTTTTGGCCCTTCCCGCTGTTTGATTGTTGGATCCTTCTCTGAGCTCTGGAAGTGGCATAGGAGGTTGGGCCATTTGAGTTTTGATCTGCTAGTCAGGTTGAGCTCTATGGACCTCATCCGATGATTGCCCAAGCTTAAGATGGAGAAGGATATAGTTTGTCATCCCTGTCATCACAGGAAAACAGTTGCCGCTTCTCACTCACCTAAGACTCAGGTGATGACTTTGTATCTGGGCGAGCTATTACACATGGACACTGTTTGTCCAGCTCGAGTACGCTCAGTCGGTGGGAAGTGGTATGCACTTGTGATTGTTGACGATTTTTCTCGATTCTCGTGGGTTCTGTTTTTGGACTCTAAGGATGAGACTTTTCATTTTGTTCATGACCTGATTTTGAAGCTGAAGAATGAGAACAATGGTCGAATGCGAGCGATCCATGAACAGCCCAAAGCTCCACCCAAGAAGCCCATCTGGGTTCCAAAGCCCAAACACCTCCACACTTCTCTTGACTCTCTTCCTGGACCCTCTCAACCCAAGAAGACTACACCAAATACCACTAAGCCCAAGAACCATGTTGGGGGAAATAATCCCGATGGCCAGGGGGCCCGTCGTCTGGGGATTTGATGCCAAGGACACCGGAGATCACCCCCCGGGAGAAGGCTGCCGGAGGCCGCCCCCCCCCCGGGAGAAGGCTGCCGGAGGCCGCCCCTCGGGAGAAGGCTGCCAGAGGCCGCCCTCCGGGAGGAGGCTGCCGGAGGCCGCCCCTCGGGAGGAGGCTGCCGGAGGCCGCCCTTCGGGAGAAGGCTGCCGGAGCCCGCCCTCCGGAAGAAGGCTGCCGGAGGCCGCCCCCCGGGAGAAGGTTGCCGGAGGCCGTCTTCCGACAGAAGGTTACCGGAGGCTGCCTTCCGAGAAGAAATTGCCGAGGGCCTCTCCCTCGGCCGCAGTAGCGAGCCCGAAGAAAGCATTGGCGGGGAAAAGGACGAGGCTGACGTACAGGGGAACAGGATCGCGATCCTTTGACCCGTGTCGGGCGGCGCGGGCCGCGTCCGACACGGCTGATACGCTGTCAGGGTCGAATATTCTTGTCTGTACTGTATATAGTCCGTTTTGTCTGTACTGTTGACCGGCGGTCGGCCGGGTAGTCGTTGGCGTTTCAGAGGCGCTTGGCCTCTGGACGGGGCGCCTTATAAATACCCCCCTCAACCACAGTTGTAAAGGCAGGCTGAAGAGGCCATTGAATACACTACTCTCATTTTCCACTAAGAAAACCTGCTGGTTCGACCCGTCGCTCCAACAGTTGGCGCCGTCCGTGGAGACTCTAGTCCGAAAAGCTAGCGTCCTCTGCATTCATCCGTCCAAGCATGTCAGGCCAGAAGGGAGCGAGCGCGGCCCCTCTGCGCAGGTCAGCTCGTACCGCCGGGGCCGAGCCCGCTTCGGCCACCGACCCCAACCCTCCGGTCCCCACCGTTACGCCCGTCGGAACGGCGTTCTCGGTGGAGCCCCCCCAGGCGCCGGAAGAAACGCATGAAGCTCGGGGCGCCGACGGCCTGCCCGAACCGACCTCCGCCAACCTGGTCGGATCGCCGGGTGGGCCGCCGGAGCAGCGTCCCCCGAGCGGACCTCCAGTAGTGTCTCTCCGGACAGGCTACGTCCGCTCGAGGGATCCCGATACCACTTCCGGCGGAATCGGAAGCCAAGCTGATGCCCTGGCCGCCGAGAATGCTAGGCTAAAGGCGGAACTAGCCTTATGGCTCCAGGAAGCGTCACTCCGACCCCCGGCCCCTCCGGAGCCCCTTCGCGCCGCGAAAGCCGTGGTCACGGAGTTAAGCGACGACGAGAATCCTCCGGGCGAAGAAAACGCGTCTTACGACGAGGATTCTCCCCCGCACCCGGATCTCCAGAAGGTGCGCTTTGGCTCGAACTTTCGCGCCGCCAAGCTCCCTAAGTACTCCGGAGACTCCGACCCCGGCGAATTCTCTCGCTCATACGCCCTGGCGATAGAGGCATCCGGGGGCAGCTGGGACACCATGGCCAAATGCTTCCCCTTGGCGCTCGAAGTGATCGCCCTCCGGTGGTTCTGGTCCCTCCGGCCGGGGACTATCCACTCGTGGGAGCAGCTGAAGAAGAAGTTCGTCAACAACTTCCAAGGGACCTTCGTGGCCCCCATGTCCACCGGAAGCCTTTTTCAAGTAAAGCAGCAGCCCGGGGAAACCTTGCGGCAGTACTCCCAACGCTTCGCACACACCAAGGCTCAGATCAAGGGGCTCTCGGCTTCCTCCGTCATCGACGCGGCCCGAGAAGGCGTCACCCACCCCGGCCTCCTTGATAAGCTCCACCGGAAACCTATCTCTTCCGTGGCGCAGCTTATGACGTACTTTGAAGAATATGCTCGGTCCGAGGAGGGCCAGATACGCCGACAAGCAATGGTAGTCCCCGTACGGGCCCCGAGCGCCAGGACATTCGAGGCGCCCCCGGATTCCGGCCGGGGCGAACGTCATGCTCCCGACTTCCACCGCCCGGAGCTCGCTCGGCGGGACCTCACCCACCGGGACTCTCGGAGGAGCCGAAAGCACCTTCGGGGGAAGTCCTCAATATAACCCCCCAAGCGCCTGCCAAGCACCTTCACACACCCGGCGGCAACCACCAGGTCGGACCCAAGCCTCCGGCGCCATCCAAAGGAACCCTCTACTACAGCGTCCACGGCGCGAACCGGAGCCACGACACCGACTCTTGCCGGACCATACTCGCCCTTCGCAGCGACTACCTCGAGCGTAGTACCGGTCGCGGCTCCTCCGACCGGGGGAACCCTGCCCCTCGGCCAGAAGCAGTCCAAGTAGTCGGGCGCCGCGAAGACCCGAACGCCGTGACCCCGGTCGCGGAGTTCGGCGGGGTCCCGGCCCCCAAGCTGGAAGCCGCCCCGGACCGGGGCAAGCGAGTAGTCCTCCCCATATCCGGAGGGGGAGTCCTGGGAGCTCTGTCCAAGCGGCAGCGTCGAGACTACGTTCGGGAAGTCGGGCATATCGGCACGTCCGGTCCCTCAACCCTCCCGGAGTGGTCCCACGTCCCCATCACCTTCACCGCCGAAGACGCCGCCGGGGTCAAATTCCCGCATGCCGATCCACTCGTCATTTCAGCGGACATCGCCGGAGCCGAGGTGCATCGCATCCTGGTCGACGTGGGGAGTTCCGCTGACATCATCTTCGTGCAGGCCTTCGATCAGTTGTGCTTATCGCGCCAGCACCTGTTATCGGCTTCGCGCCCGCTCCAAGGCTTCGCAGGCACCCCGCTCGACGCGTGTTGGAACAATTGCGTTAGTTCCAGCAGGTTTTCTGTGGTGGAGTATGATATGGAGAATGAACCTCGATGAGTTCTCACAGGGAGAGATAGGGTTTATACTGGTTCGGGCCTCCCCTAGGGGATAATAACCCTACGTCCAGTTTGTGGTAGATTCGGCATGGTGTGCCTTGGTGTGGAGAGGATAACTCCAGGGTCTCATGACCCCCTGGAGCGTGTCCCCGCTACAAGGGCTTGGCCCTGCTTTTATGGGCACGCAGGCCTTAAGGAAAAGACCAAGATACCCTCCATGGGCCCTTAGGCTCATAGGGGTAAACAGGGAAAGGGGGCTGGCTACTGTACACGGGTACCAGACAGCTTTACAGCTTTACAGACGTGTCAGGCTGCGCCAGCCTTTGACCAACTAAACGACAAGCTAGGAGCGGAGGGGGCTTCGGAGTGCACCCGAGGGGGGGCTCCGAAGCGCTGCTCCGGCGGGTGGCCTCCGGTCTTGGCTCCGGAGGGCGGCCCCCGGGCTTGGCTTCCGGAGGGTGGCCTCCGAACTGGACTCCGGAGGACGGCCTCCAGGCTTGGCTCTCGGAGGGTGGCCTCCGGACTTGGCTCCGGAGGGCGACCTCCGAACTGGGCTCCCGGAGGGCGGCCTCCGGACTGGACTCCGGAGGGTGGCCTCCGGACTGGACTCCGGAGGGTGGCCTCCGGACTTGGCTCCGGAGGGTGGCCTCCGGGCTTGGCTTCTTGGAGGATGGCCTCCGAACTTGGCTCCGGAGGGCGACCTCCGAACTGGGCTCCCGGGCCTGAATTGGGGGCTCCGGGCCGGACCTCCTGGTCTAGGGGCTCCGAAGCTACGGGCCCCGACAGGCACCTTGGGACCTGGAAACAACACTTAGAGAAAACCGGCTCCGACAGTACCTGGTTCTGGGCCGAAGGCTGTCGGAAGCTGACGTCATTTGGCCCCTGTTTAAGGGAAATATATTCCCCCAACAGTAGCCCCTCGCGTGTAGGCCTTCGGAACGAAGGGGTGCACGCGTCCTTAGGACAAATGACCTGGAAACATAACTACAGAGAAAACATACCTTCGGCGCCTGGACCGAGGGCGGCCTCGACATCCGGGAGCAATAAATGCCCGTGCTTACCGTCAGAACGGTCTCGGGGCTCGGGGAGCCCGCACGGCTCCGCAACGGTCGAAAATGTTACCGTTACCTTGCTCTGGGCCGGTTCGCCTTCGCCGGAGGCCCATCTGGCGGTGAGCCCGGCCCACGACGGTTGGAATTCTTACCGCGCCTATAAATAGAGACTTACCGCGTGCGGCTTCGGCACACCTTCATTTGCTCTCTTCCTGTTGCCTTGCAAACCTCGCTCTGCTCCTCTTCTAGCTTCGCTCCGAGCCCCTCCCCCTTCGCTTAGCTTTAGCTCTTCGCGCCGAAGTCCCAGCGACATGCCGAAGAAGGCGGTGGCGAAGCCTCCTGCTTTGGGCTCGAGCTCGGGCTCCGCCCAGGTGCAGGCGGCGGCGGCTGCGGCGGCGAAGACTGCGCCCAGGCGGATGGGGCCGAGGGACCTTCGGACCCCCTCCGACAAGTTCGAGCAGACCCTGGAGATGAGGGCCTCGATCTCCACGGAGGAGTCGGTCCGGAGGGCCTGCGAAGGGAAAATTGCGGCGAAGATCCAGCTTCGGGTCCCGGAGAAGTCGGAGGCTGAGCCGAGACCTCGCGCTGACGAGGTGGTGGTGTTCGAGGCCTTCTTCGAGGCCGGCCTCGGCCTGCCAGCGGTGGGGATGCTGAGTGAAGTCCTCAAGGCTTACAACCTTGAGCTTCCACAGCTTTCGCCCAACGCCGTGGCAAGGTTGGCCGTTTTTGAGTGGGCCATGAGGGCCGAGGGCTGCGAGGGCCGCGCGGACGTCTTCGTCGCCCTCCATGACGCCAACTGCCAACCGAAGCCGCGGGAGGGGCCGGACCGCGTCAAGAGGGCGCTGGCCTTCGGCAGCGCCAATTTTCAGCTTCGGAAGGAGTATCAGGACGCCTTCCCGGCGAGGGCCGTCAACAACAAGTGGCACTCGAGGTGGGACCAGGAGTGGTTCTATGCCTCCGTCGGAGCCAACTCCCCCCTTCGGAGCACCAACGCCCACATTCTGTATCGGCGCGAAGGGGTGGTCAAGACCAGCGAAGGCCTCCTGCGCTCGAGGATCTCGCTGCTCCGAAGGGTGGCGGCGAAGATGAGCATGAGGGACCTCGCAGAGGAGTTCCTTACCCTTCGGCTTAGCCCCCTTGCGCGCTCCTGGCCGGCGGGCCTCTTCCAGGCTTCGGCTCGAGGTGAACTCAGCGAGCTGGCCTTCGACCGTCTCTGTAAGGCTTCGCACTCTTCTTGCTTTTAATACTTGGAATGCCTTGCTCCTAACTTCAACCTTTTCGCGTAGCCGACCTCGACATGAGGACCCCGGAGGAGGCCATCGCGGCGGCGGACCGAGTCGTCGGGACTCCGACTCCCGAGGAGCAGAACCAACGCCTCGCCCTGGTGGGGTCCTGGGAGCGCTGGAACAGAGTATGGAGCGCGCTCGACCTCGGAGGGCTCCCGGCTCTGCCGGACTTCGCCCACCAGGGCACCTCGCCGGCCGGAGCCAAGAGGAAGAGGGGGGACGAGGATGAACCGGACGCCTCGGGGGAGGCTGCGGCGAAGCCCGCAGCTACTCCGGCCCCTAAGAAGGCCGCGAAGCCTCCGGCGGTGAGGGCCTCGGAGGCGGAGGCCGACGCGCGCACTCCTGCTGCCAAGGAGACCGAGGGTGCCCCGGCGGAACCAACTTCGGGTGCGGAGGTGCATGCGCCGGCTTCGCAGCGAGGGAGCTGGAGGACACACTTAGCCCCTCCTGCCTTCCAAGCGATCTCTGACGATGGTAAACCCTTTTTCTTCTTGCACGCCTCTCCTTCATACGCAGGTTTTAACTTGGCTTCCTGCAGAGGACGAAGACGACGCGAGGCCCCCTGCGGCGAAGCCGGCCGGCGAAGGCGGGTCGAAGTCCGCCGAGGCGGAGCCCGCGGAGACTTCGAGCAGCAGCAGCAGTAGCAGCAGCAGCGAGTCGGAGAGCACTTCGTCTGACGGCGAAGACGGCGGGGGCCGCGTGGACCGCGTGGACCCTCGAGGCGAAGAAGAAGTCGATGTGGTGGGCTTGAGCCCCGCTTCGCCGAAGCCCGCGGAGGGGACCGTAGCCGTGATTCACCCTTTCAAGCCGAGGGGAGGTGTGACGGTGGCGGCGATCCGCGATTTCCGCGAGGCTTGTGCTTCTGCGGAGGAGGGGGACTTGGTGGCCCAGCTTAGCCATCAGGACCCGGCGGACCTCTTCGTTAGCTCGAACGAAGTCCTCCTTCGGGTGAGCGAAGCCCCTTGCAACTTCGAACTATACTTTGCCCCTTGGTTAATACTTAGGGTTTCTTGAATTTCTGCAGGCCCTCGCACTAAATGCGGCAGCTTCGACTGCTGCTGACAGGCGGTTGGAGCGCCTCGTAGCGGAGAAGGAGGCCCTTCGCCGCGAGGTTTCGGAGGAAGCCGAGGGGCGGAAACGGGCCGAAGCTTCGGCTGCGGAGGCGAAGGAGGCGAGGGAGGCCTTGACCTCGGAGACGGCTCGGCTTCGCGCGGAGCTCCAAGCTTCAAAGGATGCCGAGGCCCGACAGGCGAAGGAGATCGAAGAGCTCCGTCAACGGGCCCAGGACCTCGAGAGCTTCGCTGTGGCCAACCTTGACGAGGCCACCCAGAGCCTGACCGAGGTCCTTGAGAAAATAGGGACCGAGTGCCGGGCTCCGGAGTTTGGCGACCAAGACCCGATTGGGGACCGCGCCGATTATTTGAAGACAGCGGCTTCGATTGCGGACGAAGCGCTGACAGGCTTCGCTCTCATGGCCGGTCGCGTCGCCGGTCAAGGAGTGTTGCACATGCTCCATGCCGCGGGGTGTGACCACCTTCGGGCGGCAACCTCCGTGGCCCCTGTGGCCTTCGGGGGTCCGCACTTGGTGACGCCTCCGGGCGAAGTCCGCGGGGCCTGGCGGCGGCTGCAGGATCCTTGGAAGGAGCAAGGCTGCGAGGCAGTCCTTGACCTTATGAAGGCCCTCCGACAACGCCGGTTCAAGGGGCCCACTGACCCGGACAAGCCTTCGACCTCGACGCCTCCGCCTCCGAAGGTGTAGATCTCCTTAGGCTTCCTTGTAATACCTAGCTGTAGGCTTGTAAAGACTTATCAGTTCATTAATACGAATGCGGGGGTTTTTTATACCTGCCCAGGCTCAGCCTTCGAGCGTAGACCTCGAAGTCCTCGAGGACTCTGAAGAGCTTCAACAGCTGTGGGCGATCCTTGAAGTAGCTAGGTCCGAAGGCCCCCCTCGGTTTAAGCTGCCGAGGGGGCCTCGGGGCGAAGCCATCTCCGAAATAGCTCAGGATTTGCTAGCCGCTGTGAAGACGGAGCCCCTTCAAGGTTCTTTACCCTTGCCTCCGCGAGCGGCCTTAGCGGGCGACGAAGCCCTAGATTTTTCTGCCTTCGACACGGCACCGCCTGCTTCGCGAACTTGGAGCGACCTGCAAAGCGGAAGCCGAAACCTGCAGGCTTCGGAGTCTGGACGAGCCGGTCGAGGGAGAGCGGGCTCCGACGAGGCAACATCCAGCCGAGGGGGCCCTCGCCGACGGAGAGGCAGGCGAGGGTTGGGGCCTCGCACTCGGTTCTTCTTAGGCTTAGATACAGATTACTCGTAGTTTTGTCTTCGAAGTATATTTGTAACATACTTCTCAACTCTCTTAATGAACGGAGTTTATTATACTCGCATACTTCGTTTGTATGCTTCGCATTGTTTGGCTTCGAACGCTTAGCTTGTCACGCTCGTACTGTACATTACATTCGCACACCTCGCATATATGCTTCCCCCCTTTGCACGTGGCAGTTAGGGACTTAGCCGTTGCTGGTGCGGGCAAAAAATAAAAGATGCGAAGGGTGCGCCTTTTGGCGGCTTGATGCATGAAATTTTATTCAAGCGAAGGCCCCTTTGGGCTTCGAATGCTTTAAATGGGTGCGAAGCAATGCTTCGGCTGCTGAAATTTACTGAGCGGAGCCCTCTTTTGGGCTCCGTGCGCGCTAACTTGGTGCGGAGCAGGGCTCTGGCATAACCAAGTTTAGCGAGGCATGCTTCGGCACGCTAGGATTTGGATGTTGTGCATGAGCGAGGCTCTGGAACGCACTTAGATTTTAGCGAAGTAAGACTTCGAGACGCTCGGGCGTATACTATATTAACACGCGAAGCAGGGCTTCGGAGCGTGCTTAGGTAACGAAGCTGGGCTTCGGAGCTTGGTCCTGTAATGAGAAGGATATTTGGTGTGGATTCACCGAACCTGTGATAGTGTGAGCCACCTTCGACTCTGAGCCACCTTCGACTCTGGGTCACCTTCGACCCTGGGATGCTTCGGGTGCGGAACCCGGAATCCCTGTGATAATGTGAGCCACCTTCGACTCTGAGCCACCTTCGACTCTGGGATGCTTCGGGTGCGGAACCCGGAATCCCTGGGATGCTTCGGGCGCGGAGCCCGGAATCCCTGTGATAATGTGAGCCACCTTCGACTCTGAGCCACCTTCGACTCTGGGATGCTTCGGGTGCGGAACCCGGAATCCCTGGGATGCTTCGGGCGCGGAGCCCGGAATCCCTGGACGCGTCGGGCCAGTGGCCCGGAGTCCTTTTAGTCCACTGCTACGGGCCCGGGGGCACTGTGTAGCCTTCGGAGGGGTACTCCGGGTTTTATACAGCGAAGCAAGGCTTCGGTTTTAAATAAGGCGAAGCGTGGCTTCGGGTTTGAATAAGACGAAGCATGGCTTCGGTTTTAAATAAGGCGAAGCGTGGCTTCGGGTTTGAATAAGACGAAACATGGCTTCGGTTTTAAATAAGGCGAAGCGTGGCTTCGGTTTTAAATAAGGCGAAGCGTGGCTTCGGTTTTTAAGTAAGGCGAAGCAAGGCTTCGGGTTTAAATAAGACGAAGCATGGCTTCGGTTTTTGAACAAGGCGAAGCGTGGCTTCGGTTTTAAATAAAGCGAAGCATGGCTTCGATGGCTTTGGGCGGTACTTACCTTGTAGCCCTCGGGGCTTCGATGTCCTTTGAAACGTGGAGCGGAGCCCCTTGCCGGAGAGAGGGCTCCGGTATGCGAAGGGTGGAGGAAGGCGAAGGTGGCCTTCGTCCTGCACCCGAAGCCCCTTGTCGGGGGATGCGCGAAGCGAGAAGGCCTCGGCGCTCCCCCCTCGGGCGCACCTCGGGTTGCAGGCAGTGGTAGAGAACTTAGCTTTTAGGACTAAGTTCCCCACGGACGGCGCCAACTGTTGGAACAATTGCGTTAGTTCCAGCAGGTTTTCTGTGGTGGAGTATGATATGGAGAATGAACCTCGATGAGTTCTCACAGGGAGAGATAGGGTTTATACTGGTTCGGGCCTCCCCTAGGGGATAATAACCCTACGTCCAGTTTGTGGTAGATTCGGCATGGTGTGCCTTGGTGTGGAGAGGATAACTCCAGGGTCTCATGACCCCCTGGAGCGTGTCCCCGCTACAAGGGCTTGGCCCTGCTTTTATGGGCACGCAGGCCTTAAGGAAAAGACCAAGATACCCTCCATGGGCCCTTAGGCTCATAGGGGTAAACAGGGAAAGGGGGCTGGCTACTGTACACGGGTACCAGACAGCTTTACAGCTTTACAGACGTGTCAGGCTGCGCCAGCCTTTGACCAACTAAACGACAAGCTAGGAGCGGAGGGGGCTTCGGAGTGCACCCGAGGGGGGGCTCCGAAGCGCTGCTCCGGCGGGTGGCCTCCGGTCTTGGCTCCGGAGGGCGGCCCCCGGGCTTGGCTTCCGGAGGGTGGCCTCCGAACTGGACTCCGGAGGACGGCCTCCAGGCTTGGCTCTCGGAGGGTGGCCTCCGGACTTGGCTCCGGAGGGCGACCTCCGAACTGGGCTCCCGGAGGGCGGCCTCCGGACTGGACTCCGGAGGGTGGCCTCCGGACTGGACTCCGGAGGGTGGCCTCCGGACTTGGCTCCGGAGGGTGGCCTCCGGGCTTGGCTTCTTGGAGGATGGCCTCCGAACTTGGCTCCGGAGGGCGACCTCCGAACTGGGCTCCCGGGCCTGAATTGGGGGCTCCGGGCCGGACCTCCTGGTCTAGGGGCTCCGAAGCTACGGGCCCCGACAGGCACCTTGGGACCTGGAAACAACACTTAGAGAAAACCGGCTCCGACAGTACCTGGTTCTGGGCCGAAGGCTGTCGGAAGCTGACGTCATTTGGCCCCTGTTTAAGGGAAATATATTCCCCCAACAACGCGCTCGGCCAGATCCTGTTGGAAGTGGCCTTCGGCAGCGCACCCCTACAGCGCCGCGAGGAGATCCTGTTCGATGTCATTGATGCTCCCTACGCCTACAACGCCATCTTCGGGCGAGGGATACTCAACCGCTTCAGCGCCATCGCCCACCACAACTATCTCTGCCTCAAGATGCCGACTCCCGGAGGGGTCTTATCCGTCCTGGGTGATCAAGCCGCAGCGCGCCGGGTCGAGTACGGCCATTCAGCGCCGCTCGAGCCACGGCAGGTCCACAGTGTCCGCGGAGGTGCTGATGAGGCAGACCTCACAGGCAACCCCGATCCTGGTCAGAAGGGGCGCCCAGCTAAACCTCTCCCGGAAGGGGAGGTCATCACCAAGACCTTGATCCAGGGAGGAAAGGAGTACCCGATCAAGTTCGGAGGGGGCTTGGAGCCGGAGGTTTCAGAGCAGCTCGAGGCCATCATCCGCGGCAACCTTGACATCTTCGCGTGGTCTGACGGGGACATTCCCGGCGTCGACCGCTCGATTATCGAGCACTCATTGGCCGTCGATCCAAAGGCACGGCCGGTTCGCCAGGGGCTCCGGAGGTTGTCCACCGAACGGGCCGAGCTCGCCAAAGCGGAGACCGACAAGCTGCTCCGAGCGGGGGTCATCCGAGAAGTAAGTCATACCGAGTGGTTGTCCAACCCTGTCTTTGTCCAGAAGAAAACATCTGGCAAATGGCGCATGTGTATCGACTTTACCTCTCTGAATAAAGCTTGCCCCCGTGACCCCTACCCCCTGCCTCGCATCGACTAGCTCGTTGATTCCATGGCCGGAGCTGAACTCCTCAGCTTCCTCGACGCTTATTCAGGATACCACCAGATTTGGTTGAGACCCGAAGACCAAGTAAAAACCAGTTTTGTCACTATGGCCGGAGTATTCTGTTACCTCCGAATGCCCTTCGGCCTTCGTAATGCCGGCGCCACCTTTTCAAGGTTAATTTCCAAAGCCTTAGGACATCAGCTAGGGCACAATGCAGAAGCCTACATGGATGACATTGTCATCAAAAGCACCTCCAAGAGTCACCATGGCTCGGACATAGCTGAGACCTTCGACAGTCTCCGGCGGTGCGACATCCGGCTCAATCCGGACAAGTGCGTCTTCGGAGCGCGCGCAGGCAAGTTGCTCGGATACCTCGTCTCCAGCCGGGGCATCGAGGCCAGTCCAACGCAAATCCAAGCACTGCAGAACATGGCCCCACCCCAGAACCTCAAGCAAGCGCAAAAGCTGGCCGGGCGGTTGGCCGTTCTCGGTCGATTTCTCGCCAAGTCAGCAGAACGAAGTCTGCCCATCTTCAAGGCGCTCCGAGGTTCCAAGCATTTCAAATGGACCGTTGAGTGCCAGGATTGTTTCCAGCACATCAAAGATTACCTCTCCAGCCTCGTAGCCCTTGCCACACCCCGGGCCGACAGCCCTCTGCTGGTTTACCTCGCCGCCTCCGGCAATGCGGCGAGCGCGGCCTTGGTTCAAGAGGAGGAGCTCGCCGGGAAGCTGATCCAGCGCCCCATCTACTTCGTTTCTGAGGCTCTGACAGAAGCTAAGGCTCGGTATTCCGAGCTCGAGAAGGTGGCTTACGCCCTCGTCATGGCCTCTCGGAAGCTCCGGCATTACTTCCTGGCCCACGACATCATCATCCTGACCGCCTACCCGCTCGGCGACATGTTCCGGAACAAGGATGCCACCGGCCGCATCGGGAAATGGGCGGTAGAATTAGCCCCGTTTGGGATCTCTTTCGTCGCCCGGACAGCTATCAAGTCCCAAATCCTCGCCGACTTCGTCGCGGAATGGACGAGAGCCCGGGAGCACGCGAGCCCCAACGCAGGCGAGGGGATCTGGACCGTCTTTTTAGACGGTGCCTACCAAGCCTCCGGGGCTGGGGCCGGAGCAGTCATCGTCTCCCCCTCCGGCCAACAAGCCCTGTATTCCGCCCGGCTCAGTTTCAAGGCCACCAACAACATCGCCGAGTATGAAGGAGTCCTCTTGGGACTTCGCAAGGCGCTCGCATTGGGAGCCGCCCGCGTGGTCGTAAAGACCGATTCCCAAGTGGTCGCCGGACACATCAACAAGAGCTTTCGGGCAAAGCACCCGGACCTCGCTTCCTACCTCGACTCCATCCGCAAGTTCGAAGTATCCTTCAAGGGAATATCCGTCCAGAACATCCCGCGAGGTGACAACGCCCAAGCGGATGCCCTTGCCAAGGCCGGGGCCGGCGCCCAAGCCCTACCGCCAGGGGCTTTTTTCGAAGAACTCGCTCAGCCTTCGGCAGCCCCCCGCAGTGAGACGTCCATCACCGTCACCCCGGAGGAACCCGAACCGTCGTCACGGCCGGCCCCAGTACTATGTACGACCAGCGCCGATTGGCGCGAGCCTATCCTGCGCACGCTCGCAGGCGGCGACGACGTCCATCCTAGCGCAGAGCAAGCTCGCCTGCGGCTCCGCGCGAGGTCATTCGACGTTATCAAAGGAATTCTCTACAAATCCGGAGTATGCTCCCCCCTCCTTCGTTGCGTCTCGCACTCGGACGGCGTCACCATGCTTCGAGAAATCCACGAGGGGCTGTGTGGTAGCCACTTAGCTCCGCGGGCCCTCGCGGGCAAAGCTCTCCGGCAAGGCGTGTACTGGCCCACTGTTGTTGCCGACGCCGAAGAACTTGTCCGCACCTGCCAAGGTTGCCAATGGATGGGCCGCCGCAGTCACCGCCCTCCAACAAGCTTGTTACCTATCCCCCCCATTTGGCCGTTGGCCCGATGGGGCATGGACCTCATTGGTCCACTCCCCAGAGCAAGGGGAAACCTGCGCTTCGCCGTGGTCGCCGTCGAATACTTCTCTAAGTGGGTTGAAGCGGAGCCACTGACTACCATCACATCCCGCAACGTCCAAAAATTTTTCTAGCAGAATATCGTGTGCCGTTTCGGAGTACTCAAGCAGCTCACCTTGGACAACGGCACGCAATTCGACGCAGGCACCTTCCGGGCGTTCTGCGACGAACTGGGAGTTCAGCTTTGCTTCGCAGCCGTGCGACATCCCCAGTCTAACGGAGCCGTGGAGCGAGCTAATGGGCACATCCTGTCAGGCCTCAACAAGCGCATCGTCGGTTTGGCACGAGGAGTATGGCCCGACGAGCTACCCAAGATCTTATGGTCCATCCGGACGACCGTGTCTCGGGCCACCGGCTTCACCCCGTTCCGCCTCTTGTTTGGCAACGAAGCAATGACACCAACAGAGCTCCGCGCCGGTTCACTGCGCGTCGTGGCACCCGAAGCCGAAGATGAGCGCGCCGTCTCCCTCGACCTGGCCGAAGAGACGCGGCTGCGCACCGTCGCCAACCTGTCCCACTATCAGAAAGAAACCAAGGGGTGGTATGACACCAAGGTTAAGACTAACGAGTTCCAGCCAGGGCACCTTGTCCTCCGCGCTGTGGTCGCCCCCACCAAGTTGGGCAACAAGTGGGAAGGACCATACATCGTCACCAAGTCCGGGCGGCCAGGATCCTACCGACTCGCTACCCTGGAAGGCGAAGAGCTGAAGCATACTTGGCATGCCGAGCACCTGAAGCGCTATTTTCCATAACACCGCCAATGTACTTTACTAGCCGCTGCCGCTTGTTTTTGTCTCCCGATTGTATAATAAAATATTCAGCCAAACATTTCGCCCAAGCAGACGGCGCAGCGACTCTAGGCATCTCGCATTTAGGCTCCAAGCTATGACTCGACGCGCCCTCACTTTCGGGTTCCGAGCTCCGGCTCGACGCGCCCTAACTTTCGGGTTCCGAGCCCAGGCTCGACGCACCTTAGCTTTCGGGTTCCGAGCCCCGGCTCGACGCACCCTAACTCTCGGGTTCCGAGCTATGACTCGACGCGCCCTCGCATTTAGGCTCCGAGCTATGACTCGACGCGCCCTCACTTTCGGGTTCCGAGCTCCGGCTCGACGCACCCTAGCTTTCGGGTTCCGAGCTCTGACTCGACGCACCCTAACTCTTAGGCTCCGAGCTATGACTCGACGCGCCCTCACTTTCGGGTTCCGAGCTCCGGCTCGACGCGCCCTCACTTTCGGGTTCCGAGCTCCGGCTTGATGCACCTTAGCTTTCGGGTTCCGAGCCTCGGCTCAACGCACCCTAACTCTCGGGTTCCGAGCTATGACTCGACGCGCCCTCGCATTTAGGCTCCGAGCTACGACTCGACGCGCCCTCACTTTCGGGTTCCGAGCCCCGGCTCGACGCACCTTAGCTTTCGGGTTCCGAGCTCCGGCTCGACGCACCCTAACTCTTAGGCTCCGAGCTATTACTCGACGCGCCCTCACTTTCGGGTTCCGAGCTCCGTCTCGACGCGCCCTCACTTTCGGGTGCCGAGCTCCAGCTCGACGCGCCCTAGCTTTCGGGTTCCGAGCTCCGGCTCGACGCACCCCAACTCTTAGGCTCCAGGCTATGACTCGACGTGCCCTCGCATTCAGGTTTCGAGCTCCGGCTCGACGCACCCTAACTCTCGGGTTCCGAGCTATGACTCGAAGCACCCTCGCTTTCAGGCTCCGAGCTCCGGCTTGACGTGGCGTGCATTCTCCGCAATCTCTCTCCCGAATTGCTTAACGCCCAGCCGGTACACCAGCTGCCCGCTAAGGGGGGGGATGGAGGAGAAGGAGCAAAGCGCAGACTACAGCAAGCACATGAAGCGTACAATGTTAATTACAAATCAGAGAAGAAAATCAAGAAAAGTTCTTATCCAGGCCAAGCAAAAACCGCGGGCCCCTACGGTTGGAAGGGCCCGAAGTCGTGGGCACGCTCCGCCCGGACCTTTCTTTCCTCTTCCTGCGTTCCACTTCATTCTTCTGGTACGGGGTACGGGGTACGGGGCGACGTGCTCTGCGCCTCCGGCCGGTGTGTCTGCGCGAGCGAATAAGAGTAAAAGTGGAGAAGGCCCCTGGCGCATGAAGAAGTGTGGCTAGGCTGCTAAACCTGCATCAGCAGCGTCGCCGGGGTACTCCCGGGGCTGAAGGTGGGCCGACGGGCTTGGGCGGTAGAAGAGGTTGTCGATGGAGTTCGGCGGAGAGCTCGCCACCGCAGCGGCCAGCTCAGCCTCCTTGTCGGCGCTCTTCTCGATGGCGCCGAGCGGGTCGTCCAAGCCCCCGCGATCCAAGCTGTTCGTGGCCCTCCTCTCGAAGGAGCCTGCGGAGCCCCCCGCCGGAGCAACTACGGGCGGCGAAGCGGCTCCGGGGCGAGGCGTCGCTTCGACGGCGCGCGCCCCTTGCCGAACCTCTGGCGCGGGCTCCGCCGGGTTCGCGTGAGGGGGAGCGTCTTCATTTCTTCCGGCATCCGGCCGGATCGGCGGGACCAGAACCGGAATCGCCGGAGGGTCTCCTGACTCTGATTCGGCCCCCTCGCTGGAGGCCCCACCTTCGGAGTGAGAGGCCGAAGAAGGTCCCGGGGACATTTTCTTCGGCCCCCTCACTATCCTCTTCTTCTTCGAGCGGCCCGGTGAAAGGCCGCCGTCGGCGTCGCTCGCCTTCCTTTTTGAGACGTCCCGAAGGACTTCGCCCTCCGGAAGAGGCGGGGGCGTGAGCTCGAGCGCCCCCCACACCCTATTGAAGCGTTCCCACGAGCCCACCAGCTCCAGCCGGCGGGCCCGTTCGGCTGCGGTTGGAACCCCGAGAATCCTCTTCGCCAGACGGGTAATTTCCTCGGGCGTTCGGGCGACGAGCGACCCTGCATTTCTCCGTCAGGGCTGGGGTAATCCTCGGGCGTGAAAGGCAAGGACTGAAGCAATCAGGAGTTGGCACTTACCGAGCCGGCGGGAGAGCTCCGAAGGTATTGACTCGTCTCGGCTGCTCCGGAGCGAGGCGGGCCACTCCACCTTCAGCGGAGAGATCTCAAGGGCCACAAACTCCTCCGCTAAGTCCCGCATGCTCATTCGGCGGGCGACGATTTGGAGAAGTTGCACCCTCACGGAAATCGTCCCGGCGTTGGCCTCGATGCGCGCCTCTCTCCGGAACCAGATGTGGCGTGGGATCCCGGCCAGGCCAGAGGCGAGCCCTACGCGGACGTAGAACCACCGGTTCACCCACTTCGAGTACCACCTTTCGTTGGTGGCCTTCGCCGGGAAGGAGTCCGCGTACCTTCTTCGGAGCTAGAAGTTGATGCTCCCAAAGGCCAGTACCCGGCCTCCCTTCTTCTTCGGTTGGCAGAGGGCTTCGTGCATCTCCGCGAAGACCTCCGCCCTCCCCTCGCAGCCTTCGGCGCGCATGGCCCACTCGAAGATGGCGAGGCGGGCCACGGCGTTGGGGGATAGCTGCGGGAGCTCCAGGTGGAACGCGTCCAGCACCCCGGCGAGAAGCTCCGAGGCGGGGAACCCCAGGCCCGCGTCGAAGAAGGCTTCGAAAATGATGACCTCTCCTTCCCACGGCTGCGGGGTCGCCTCCCGGCCCGGCCTCCTCGCCGGCGTCTCTGGGTTGAGGCGACCCCTGGTTGCCTGCTCGATCGATGCGTCGGTACACGCGGACGGCCCGAGCTCCATGGTTTGGTCTCGGAACCGCTCAGAAGCGGGGCGGAGATCGCGCGCGCCGCGCACCTCCGACGTGACGGTCGCCGTCGCCGCCGCTGCCGCCGCCATCTGCCGTTGCAAGAAGCGTGGATCCATCGCCATTGCGGGGGCAGCATTCCTCGCCATGCTTGAAGGACAGAGAAAGGGGATGCAGAGCTCTGGGAGCGGGTTGAATGGTGGCTCAAGTGGCTTGAGTTACCGCGTATGGGCGATTGAAGAGGGAACCGTGAGGGGGTTATATTCTGTCGCAAGGCCGATGGTTCCCCTCCCCGATCCGGTTAGCGTGTGAACGCGGCGGATTACGCGATGCCGCATTTAAAGCCGGTTGGCGCATCGGGGCGCGGTGGCGGCCTCCCGGCGGCCCGCCTCCTCGATGCCATCTGCACGTGCATTAATTACTCCCGGCGGCGCCCGTCCGGCCCCTCGGAACCGGAGCCCCCGGCCTCTCGCCCCCTCGCACCGGCGCCCCTCCGCGCCGCAGCGGAATCGACACCTCAAGGCGAGGATTTCGAGCAGACCCCCACCTCCGGTCCGGCCGCACTTGCCCGTCCCGGAGTTCCTCCACGTCCGTCGAAGGGAGTCGCACTCTGGCCAAGCCCGGCACCTCAATGAAAGTTTCATCCTCATGAAGGTTATCGGGATTATCATGTGCGCTTCCACCCTCTCTCAACGCAGGGCTCCCGAGAGGAAAGAAGCGAGGGGCTACTGTTGGGGGAAATAATCCCGATGGCCAGGGGGCCCGTCGTCTGGGGATTTGATGCCAAGGACACCGGAGATCACCCCCCGGGAGAAGGCTACCGGAGGCCGCCCCCCCCCCCCCCGGGAGAAGGCTGCCGGAGGCCGCCCCTCGGGAGAAGGCTGCCGGAGGCCACCCCTCGGGAGGAGGCTGCCGGAGGCCGCCCTCCGGGAGGAGGCTGCCGGAGGCCGCCCTTCGGAAGAAGGCTGCCGGAGGCCGCCCTCTGGGAGGAGGCTGCCGGAGGCCGCCCTTCGGAAGAAGGCTGCCGGAGCCCGCCCTCCAGAAGAAGGCTGCCGGAGCCCGCCCCCCGAGAGAAGGTTGCCGGAGGCCGTCTTCCGGATGAAGGTTACCGGAGGCTGCCTTCCGAGAAGAAATTGCCGAGGGCCTCTCCCTCGGCCGCAGTAGCGAGCCCGAAGAAAGCATTGGCGGGAAAAGGACGAGGCTGATGTACAGGGGAACAGGATCGCGATCCTCTGACCTGTGTCGGGCGGCGCGGGCCGCGTCCGACACGGCTGATACGCTGTCAGGGTCGAATCTTCTTGTCTGTACTGTATATAGTCCGTTTTGTCTGTACTGTTGACCGGCGGTCGGCCGGGTAGTCGTTGGCGCTTCAGAGGCGCTTGGCCTCTGGACGGGGCGCCTTATAAATACCCCCTCAACCACAGTTGTAAAGGCAGGCTGAAGAGGCCATTGAATACACTACTCTCATTTTCCACTAAGAAAACCTGCTGGTTCGACCAGTCGCTCCAACAAACCACAAGCCTCAACCACATCCCAAGAAGCCCACCTATCATTGTGAGTACTGTTAGAGAGACGGACATCTTGCGGAGTTTTGCTTCAGGAGGAAGCGGGTTGAGAAAGCAGAGAGAGCTCGTGGTGGTCAGGAGCAGTTCTACCAGCAGGGTGGTAGACTGAGAGTTCCTCGACGTGGGGAGAGGCTGAAGGCTAGGCCGCGTCATGTAGGTGGTGGTAGAGGAGACGGTTTTCATGCCCGTGCTCCAGATGGTGGTGCTCGTTCCGGTAGAGCTCCAGGCCATTTTGGGTACGGTCCTAGACCTCGTGACCGAGGCTTTAGGCAGAACCGAGGACCGCGCTTTGAGCTGCGTGTTGGTCCGAACTCTTATGATGATTTCTGCTTTCCGTCTTTTGAGCAGATGGCTCGACACTAGTTTAGCTCTTTTGATAAACCTTGTGCCGGATCATTTGCTCCCCCTTACAACCACTGATTGTGCGGGATCGGGGACTGGAGGACATTTGGATCATGGACTCAGGATGCTCTCACCACATGACTGGACATCAAAGATTGTTCTCCAGTCTCACTTCCCCGAGCTCCAAGGAGAAAATCACATTCATGAATAGTGGTCAAGGGAAGGTAAACGGTATTGGCTCAATTCGCATCTCTGATCATTTCTCTTTGAAGAATGTTGCTTTGGTTGTAAATTTGAACTTCAATTTGATTTCTATTTCGCAACTTCTTGAGGATGGTTTGGAGGTTCGTTTTAAGAAGGGCAGTTCTTCTGTGATTGATTCTAGAGGGTCTTTGATTTGTCAGTTCTTACCTTTTGGTAAGGTTTTTCGGATTGACTTCGCCAGTTCTTTTGGCCCTTCTTGCTGTTTGATTGCTGGATCCTCCTCTGAGCTCTGGAAGTGGCATAGGAGGTTAGGTCATTTGAGTTTTGATCTGCTAGTCAGGTTGAGCTCTATGGACCGCATCCGAGGATGCCCAAGCTTAAGATGGAGAAGGATCTAGTTTGCCATCCCTGTCGTCATGGGAAAACGGTTGCCGCTTCTCACTCACCTAAGACTCAGGTGATGACTTCGTATCCAGGCGAGCTGTTACACATGGTCACTGTTGGTCCAGCTCGGGTACGCTCAGTCGGTGGGAAGTGGTACGCGCTTGTGATTGTTGACGATTTTTCTCGATTCTCATGGGTTTTCCTTTTGGAGTCTAAGGATGAGACTTTTTATTTTGTTCATGACCTGATTTTGAAGATGAAGAATGAGAACAATGGTCGGATGCGACCAATTCGCTCCGACAACGGCTCTGAGTTCAAGAACTCTCAGTTCGTCAGCTTCTATAGTGATTAGGGTCTTGATCATCAGTTTTCTACTCCTTACACTCCCCCATAGAACGATGTTGTGGAAGGAAAGAACCGCACGCTAGTCGAGATGGCCAGGACGATGCTCGATGAGCACAGGCCTCCTAGGCATTTTTGGGCTAAAGCCATGAACACGGCTTGCTATCTGGCCAACCGCATTTTTCTTAGAGCTTACCTAGGTAAGACTTCATATGAGTTGCGGTTTGGTAGACAGCCCAAAGTGAGCCACTTGCGAGCGTTTGGTTGCAAGTTCTTTGTGCTCAAGAAGGGAGGGCATTTGGACAAGTTTGAGTCTCGTTGTTGGGATGGAGTTTTTCTTGGCTATGCTTTGCATTCTCGAGGCTTCCGTGTTTGAAACCTCGACTCCCAGCAGCTTGTCGAGACTTGTGAGGTTTCTTTTGATGAGTCCTTGCCTTCTTTGACTCCTTCTTTTGAGCTTTCTGGAGATGGTGAGCTTGAAGAGTCCATCTTCGAGGAAGATGATGATGCTCCAGTTGTTGATGAGGGTGGGCCTTCTGCACAACCTGCAGAACCCACACCTTCTGAGACTTTGACTGAGGACGAGGGCGGACCTCTGATCACTTCTTCCACTTTGATCGAGCCCCCTCAGTCGAGTCCAGAGGTGCCAGCTGCTGACTCCGGTGAGGTGACTTCAGATCACCAGGGATCCCGACAGTTCAGCATGATCACCCCTCAGAGCTCATCATCGGTGATTTGTCTGAGAGGACTTTGCGTTCTTCTGTTGACTCTCTTGCTGTGTTTGTTGAATCTGCTTTTGTTGCATCTTCTGAGCACAGAGACGTTTCTCATGCTCTTTCTTATTCGAATTGGATTAATGCTATGCAAGAAGAGCTTGAGAATTTTGTCCGCAATCGGGTTTGGACACTGGTTGAGCTGCCACCCAGATGCAACCCCATAGGCACCAAGTGGGTATTCAAAAACAAGCAAGGTGAAGATGGGGTTGTGGTGCGCAACAAAGCTCGACTAGTTGCCCAGGGTTTTTGCCAGAAAGAGGGTATTGACTTTGAAGAAACTTTCGCCCCTGTCGCCCATCTTGAGTCCATTCGCATTCTCTTAGCTTTTGCCGCTTCGAAGGGTTTTAAGCTTTTTCAAATGGATGTCAAGAGTGCTTTTCTGAACAGGTACATAGAGGAGGAGGTTAATGTTAGGCAGCCCCCCGGTTTTGAGAACCCTAAGTTTCCTCGACATGTTTTTAAGCTACAGAAAGCTTTATACGGTCTGAAGCAAGCCCCCAGGGCTTGGTATGACCGGTTAAAGCAGTTTTTTTGGGGAAGGGCTTTGTGATGGGTTCTGTGTATAAAACTCTTTTCTTGCTCAGAGATGCTTCAGATTTCTTAGTCGCTCAGATTTACGTGGATGATATTATCTTTGGCGGTACTACTGATGCTCTTGGGTCCAAGTTTTCTAAGCAGATACACAGCGAGTTTGAGATGAGCCTCATGGGTGAGCTCAAGTACTTCCTAGGGCTCCAGATCAAGCAGACAAAGGACGTCACCTTCATCCACCGGAGTAAGTATACTCGAGACATGTTGAAGAAGTTCGACTTTGGTGGAGAGCTGAAGCCTAAGATGACCCTAATGGGAACATCTGGGGGTCTGGACAAGGACGAGAGCGGCGTCAAGGTCAACGAGAGAGAGTTTCGAGGGATGATAGGTTCGCTGCTGTACTTGACGCTGACAATCCCAGACATACAGTTCGCTGTGGGATTGTGCGCGCGCTTCTAGTCTTCACCACACGCGTCTCATCGACAGGTTGTCAAGCGCATTTTCAGGTATCTTACCTATGCGCCTGATCTTGGACTTTACTATTCAGCATCATCATCTCTTGATTTATCTGGCTTTTCCGACGCTGACTTTGGTGGGTGCCGGTTGGATCGCAAGTCAACTTTCGGTACATGCAAGTTTCTTGGTTCTTCTCTTGTCTCTTGGTATTCTCAAAAGTAGTCTGGAGTTGCTCTTTTGACTACTGAGGCTGAGTATGTAGCTGCTGCTAGCTGCTGCTCACAGTTGGTTTGGATGATTTCCACGTTGCAAGATTTTGGGTTGTTCTTTCCTACCTGTTGGAACAATTGCGTTAGTTCCAACAGGTTTTCCTGTGATGGTGTATGATGTGGAGAATGAACCTCGATGGGTTCTCTTAGAGGGAGAAAGAGTTTATACTGGTTCGGGCCTCCCCTAGGGGATAATAGCCCTACGTCCAGTTTGTGGTGGATTTGGCATGGTATGCCTTGTTGTGGAGAAGAGAACTACAGGGTCTCATGGCCCCCTGGAGTGTGTCCCCCTATTACAAGGGCTTGGCCCTGCTTTTATAGGCGTGTAGGCCAAAGGAAAAGACCGGGTTGCCCCCTATGAGCTCTAGGCTCATAGGGGCAGAGAGGGGAAAGGAGCTAGCTACAGTACAAAAGTGCTTTTCAGCCTTACAGACGTGTCAGGCTATGCCAGGCTTTGACCAGCTAAACGACAAACAAGGGGCGGAGGGCCCCTGGTACGGCTTCTGTACTGCAGCGGGGCGTAAATATCTTCTGTGTTCAGAGCAGGGCCGGAGCTCCGAACCAGGGCTCCAAACTGGGGCCTCCGAACCGGGGCCTCCGAACTGGGGTCTCCGAACCGGGGCCTCCGAACTGGGCCCTCCGAACTGGGGCCTCGAACCGGGGCTCAAAGCTGGACCCTCCGAACCGGGGGCTCCGAGCTGGGCCCTCCGAACCGAGGGCTCTGAGCTGGGGGCTCCCCTTCGGCAATCCTCCCCCGGAAGGTGGCCTCCGGCATCCTTCTCCCGGAGGGTGGCCTCCGACATCCTTCTCCCGGAGGGTGGGGCCCAGAACTAGGGGCTCTGAGCTGGGCCCTCCGAACTGGGGGGGCCTCCGAACTAGGGGCCTCCGGAGATTGTCCGGAGACTAGCTCTGAGGAGCTTTGAAAGGAGCCCGAAGGCTAACTCTGGGCAGGGCTCGAAGGCTAAATCCGAAGAAGGCCCGGAGGCTGGCTTCAAAGTTAGCATGACTTAGCTTCTAGCGGTCTTTAGGGGATCTCGAGGGCTTAGCCTTGGAGTTATCCGAAGGACCTCGCTCCAGAGGGCTTCAACCTTGAAAGCTCCGGCATGAACCTTGAGACTTGGGAATAGTTCTTGGGAAGGAAACAGGCTCTGACAGTGCTGGGCTCCGAGCCGAAGGCTGTGGGAGGCGGACGTCATTTGGCCCCTGTTCAGGGGAAGCATATTCCCCCAACAGTAGCCCCTCGCCTGCAAGCCTTCGGGATGAAGGGGTGTGCGCGCCCTTGGGACAAATGACCTGCAAAATACAACTTCGTATAAAACATGCCTTCGGAGCTTGGACCGAAGGCGACCTCGAAAACTGCAGGTAATAAATGCCTGCGCCAGTTTGTCAGAAAGGCCTCGGGAGCCCAAACGGCTCCGCAACGGCTAGAAGGTTACCGTTACCCTACGCTGGGCCGCTTCGCCTTTGCTGGAGGACCACTCGGCAGTGGGTTCGGCCCACGACTGTTGGAATTCTTACCACGCCTATAAATAGGGGTTCACCGTGTGCGGCTTCGGCACGCTCTCATTTGCTTCATTCTCATTGCCTTACAGCCTTCGCTCTCTTCTTCTTCCTGGCTTCGCTAGCTTTAGCCCGTCGCCAGCTTTGGCCCTTCGCGCCGAAGCCCTACTAGAATGCCGAAGAAGGCAGCGAAGCCCTTGGCCTTGGGCCCGAGCTCGAGCTATGCCCAGCTGCAAGCCGCAACGGCTGCTGCGGCGAGGCCTACGCCTCGGCGGCTGGGGCCGAGGGACCTCCGGACACCCTCCGACAAGTTCGAGCAGACTTTGGAGATGAGGGCTTTGATCTCTACGGAGGAGTCGGTCCAGAGGGCCTGCAAAGGGAGGATCGCAGCGAAGATCTAGCTTCGGGTCCCAGAGAACTCGGAGGCTGTGCCGAGGCCTCGGGCTGACGAGGTGGTAGTGTTCGAAGCCTTCTTCGAAGCCGGTCTCGGGCTGCCAGCAGTGGGGATGCTGAGCGAAGTCCTCAAGGCTTACAACCACAAGCTTCCTCAACTTTCGCCCAACGCAGTGGCGAGGTTAGCTGTATTTGAGTGGGCCATGAGGGATGAGGGCTGCGAGGGCCATGTGGATGTCTTCGTCGCCCTCCACGACGCCAACTGCCAGCTGAAGCAGAGGGAGGGGACGGACCGCGTCAAGAGGGCGCTGGCCTTCGGCAGCGCCAACTTCCAGCTCCGGAAGGAGTTCCAAGACGCCTTCCCAGCGAGGGCTGTGAACAACAAATGGTACTGGAAGTGGGATCAGGAGTGGTTCTACGCCTCGGTTGGCGCGAACTCCCCCCTTCGGAGTACCAACGCCCTTATCTCTACCGACGCGAGGGGGTGGTGAAGACCAGCGAAGACATCCTTCACTCGAGGATCTTGCTGCTCCGGAGGGTGGCGGCGAAGATGAGCATGAGGGACCTCGCGGAGGAGTTCATCATCGTCCGGCTCAGCCCCCTCGCACGCTTTTGGCCAGAGGGGCTCTTTCAGACTTCGAGTTGAGGGGAACTCAGTGAGTTGGCCTTCGAATGCTTTTGTAAGGCTTCGCAATCTCTTCGCCTTTTATACTTCGTGGATTTTTGCTTCTGACTAAAATCTTTCATGAAGCCCACCTCGAAATGAGGGCTCCGGAGGAAGCTATCGCGGCGGCGGAGCGGGTCATCGGGACTCCGACCCCCGAGGAGCAGGCCCAGCAACTCGCGCTGGTGGGGTCCTGGGAGCGCTGGAACAGGGTGTGGACCGCGCTCGACCTCGAGGGGCTCCCCGCTCTGCCGGACTTCGCCCACCTGACTACCTCGTCGGTCGGAGCCAAGAGGAAGAGAGGGGATGATGACGAGCTGGACACTTCGGGCCCTCGGCCGGGGTTCCTGCGGCCGAAGTCTCTAACCCGGGAGAGGTTGCGGCGAAGCCCACAACTACTCCGACCCCCAAGAAGGTAGCGAAGCCCCTAGCGGAGAAGCCTTTGGCGACGGAGGCCGACGCGCTTACTCCCGCCGCCAAGAAGGCCGCGGATGCTCCGGCGGCAACAACCTCGAGCATGAAGGCTGATGCGCCAGCTTCGCAGCGAAGGGATTGGAGGGCACACATAGCCCCTCCTTCCTTCGAAGATATCTCTGACGAAGGTAAACTCTTTAATCATGCTTTTCTTCATTATGCGGATCTTGACTTGGCTTTCCTGTAGAGGAGGACGATAATGCGAGGCCCACCGAGGCGGAGCCGGCAGATGAAGTCGGGCCGAAGCCCGATGCGGCGAAGTCAACAGAGATCTCGGACAACAGCAGCAGTAGCAGCAATAGCAGCAGTAGCGACAGCGACTCGGAGTCCGACAGCTCTTTGCCCGAAGATGGAGGCAGCGGAGGCCGCGGCGGAGGGGACCCTCGGAATGACGAGGAAGTCGACGTGGTGGGCTTGAGCCCTGCCTTGCTGAAGCCCGCGCAGGCGACCGCGGCTGAGGAGGTGGTCCACCCCTTCCGGCCGAGGGAGGGCGTGACGGAGGCGGCGATCAACGGCTTTCGCGAGGCTTGTGCTACTGCGGAGGCGGGGGACTTGGTAGCCCAACTTAGCCGCTCGAGCCCGACGGATCTCTTCGTTAGTGCGAACAAAGTCCTCATGCGGGTGAGCGAAGCCCCTTGCAACCTTCGAAACATGATTTAGTCTGGTTAATATTTACGATTTCTTGAATTCCTGCAGTCCTTCGCATTGAACGCAGCAGCTTCGACTTCTGCGGATAGGCAGATGGTGCACCTCGTGGAGGAGAAGGAGGCCCTTCGCCGCGAAGTCTCGGTGGAAGCCGAGAAACGAAGGTGGGTCGAGGCTTCAGTTGGCGCGGTAGAGGCAGCGAAGGCTAAAGCTGATAAGGCTAAGGAAGCTTTGACTTCGGAGATGGGTCAGCTTCGCGCGGAGCTCAAGGCTTCAAAGGACGCCGAGGCCCGTCAGGCGAAGGAGAATGCTTCACTCCGCCAACGGGCTCAGGATCTTGAAGGCTTCGTCGTGGACAATCTTGGCGAAGCCACCCAGAGCCTGACCGAAGTCCTTGAGCTAATAGGAACCGAGTGCCGGGCTCCGGACTTTGGTGACCAGGACTCGATTGGGGACCGCGTCGATTTCTTGAAGACTGCGGCTTCGACGGCGGAGGAAGCGCTGAAGGGCTTCGCTCTTATGGCCGGTCGAGTCGCGGGCCAAGGGGTGTTGCAGATGCTCTATGACGCGGGGTGTGACCACCTCCGGGCAGCAACTTCCATGACCCTAGTGGCCTTCGGGGGTCAGCACTTGGTGACGCCTCCGGCCGATGTCCGCGGAGCCTAGCGGCGGCTGCAGGAGCCTTGGAAGGAGCAAGGCTGCGAAGCAGTCCTTGACCTCTAGAAGGCCCTTCGACACCGCCGATCCAAGGGACCTGCTGCGCCTGACGAGCCTTCAACTTCAATGCCTCCCCCTCCGAAGGTGTAGATCTCCTTAGGCCTTTTTGTAATACCTAGCTGCAGGCTTTGGAAAGACTTTATCAGCTTATTAATATGAATGCGGGGGTTTCTTTATACCTGCCCAGGCTCAGCCTCCGTGTGTAGACCTCGAAGTACTCGAGGACTCCGAAGAGCTTCAACAGTTGTGGGCGATCCTCGAAGTAGCTAGGTCCGAAGGCCCCCCTCGGTTTAAACTTCCGAGGGGGCCTAGCGGCGAAGCCATCTCCGAAGTAGCTCAGGATTTGCTAGCCGCTGTGAAGACGGAGTCCCCTCAGAGTCCTCTGTTTTTGCCTTCGCGAACGGCCTTAGCAGGCGACGAAGCCTTAGACTTCTCTGCCTTCGACACGACGCCGCCTGCTTCGCTGACTTGGATCGATCTGCAAAGTGGAAGGCGAGGTCTACGGGCTTTGGAGCCCAAACGGACCGGTCGAGGGAGAGCGGGCTCCGACGAGGCTACGTCCAGCCGAGGGGGTCCCGACCAAGGGAGAGGCGAGCGAGGGTCGGGGCCTCGCACTCGGTTTTTCTTAGGCTTGGACACAGACTACTCGTAGTTTAGTTTACGAAGCATGTTTGTAACACACTTCTCAATTGTCATATAATGAATGTTTATTATATTTGCATACTTTGTCTGTATGCTTCGCATTGTTTGGCTTCGAACGTTTTAGCTTGTCACGCTCGTACTGCGTATTACATTCGCACACCTCGCATACATGCTTCCCCCCTTGCTCGTGGCAGCTAGGGACTTAGCCGTTGCTGGTGCGGGCAAATATAAAAAAAATGCGAAGGGGTGCGCCTTTTGGCGGCTTCGGATGCTTGAAATTTCATTGAGCGAAGGCCTCTTTTGGGTTTCCAATGCTTTAATTTGGTGTGAAGCAAGGCTTTCGCATAACCAAGATGAGCGAAGCATGCTTCGGTATGCGAGGATTTGGATGCTGTGCGCGAGTGAGGCTCTGAAACGCACATAGATTCCAGCGAAGTATGACTTCGCGACGCTTAGGCGTATATTATATTAACACGCGAAGCAGGGCTTCGGAGCGTGTTTGGATAATGAAGCAAGGCTTCGGAACTTGGTCCTGTAATGAGAGGTATATTTGGTGTGGATTCACTGAACCTGTGATAATGTGAGCCACCTTCGACTCTGGGCCACCTTCGACCCTAGGTCACCTTCGACCCTGGGATGCTTCGGCTACGTGACCCAGAATCCCTGGGATGCTTCGGGTACGGAACCCGGAATCCCTGAGATGCTTCGGGTACGGAACCCGGAATCCCAGGACGCGTCGGGCCATGGCCCAAAGTCCCTGTTACTGCTACGGGCCTGGGGGCGCTGAGTAGCCTTCGGAGGAGTGCTCTGGATTTTGTAAGGTGAAGCGAGGCTTCGGATTTTTAAATATGGCGAAGCAAGGCTTCGGGTTTTTGATAAGGTGAAGCAAGGCTTCGGGTTTTTTCAATAAGACGGGGCAGAAATTGCTTTAAAGGCGAAGCCGGGCTTCAAATTTCAAGGCGAAGCAGGGCTTCGAATATCAAGGCAAAGTAGGGCTTCGAATATCAAAGCGAAGCAGGGCTTCGAATATCAAAGTGACTGCGAAATTGTACATCGAAGTGGTACTTCAGATAGAGGACATACCTCGTAAGGTGACTGAAGGTTGGCCTCGTAGCCCCTGGGGCTTCGACGACCTTCGACGCGTGGAGCGGAGCCCCTTGCCGGGGGGTGAGCTCCGGTATGCGAAAGATAAGGGAAGGCGAAGATGGCCTTCGGACTGGACCTGAAGCCCCTTGCCGAAGGGTGCGCGAAGCACGAAGCCTCGAAGCTCCCCCCTCAAGCGTACTTCAGGTTGCAGACAATGGCAAAGAACTTAGCTTTTTGTACTAAGGTCCCCACGGACGGCGCCAACTGTTGGAACAATTGCGTTAGTTCCAGCAGGTTTTCCTGTGATGGTGTATGATGTGGAGAATGAACCTCGATGGGTTCTCTCAGAGGGAGAAAGAGTTTATACTGGTTCGGGCCTCCCCTAGGGGATAATAGCCCTACGTCCAGTTTGTGGTGGATTTGGCATGGTATGCCTTGTTGTGGAGAAGAGAACTACAGGGTCTCATGGCCCCCTGGAGTGTGTCCCCCTGTTACAAGGGCTTGGCCCTGCTTTTATAGGCGTGCAGGCCAAAGGAATAGACCGGGTTGCCCCCTATGAGCTCTAGGCTCATAGGGGCAGAGAGGGGAAAGGAGCTAGCTACGGTACAAAAGTGCTTTTCAGCCTTGCAGACGTGTTAGGCTATGCCAGGCTTTGACCAGCTAAATGACATACCAGGGGCGGAGGGCCCCTGGTACGGCTTCTGTACTGCAGCGGGGCGTAAATATCTTCTGTGTTCAGAGCTGGGGCTCCGAACTGGGGCCTCCGAACCGGGGCCTCCGAACTGGGGGCCTCCGAACTGGGGCCACCGAACTGGGGCCTCCGAACCGGGGCCTCCGAACTAGGGGCCTTCGAACTGGGCCCTCCGAACTGGGGCCTCCGAACTGGGACCCTCCGAACTGGGTCCCCGAACCGGGGCTCAGAGCTGGACCCTCCGAACCGGGGGCTCTAAGCTGGGCCCTCCGAACCGAGGGCTCTGAGCTGGGGTCTCACCTTTGGCAATCCTCCCCCGGAAGGTGGCCTCCGGCATCCTTCTCCCGGAGGGTGGGGCCCCGAACTGGGGGCTCCGAGATGGGCCCTCTGAACTGGGGGGGCCTCCGAACTAGGGGCCTCCGGAGAGGGTCCGGAGATTAGCTCTGAGGAGCTCTGAAAGGAGCCCAAAGGCTAACTCCGGGCAGGGCTCGAAGGCTAACTCCGAAGAAGGCCCGGAGGCTGGCTTCGAAGTTAGCCTGAGACTTAGCTTCTGGCGGTCTTCAGGGGATCTCGAGGGCTTAGCCTCGGAGAGCTCCGAAGGACCTCGCTCCAGAGGGCTTCGACCTTGCAAGCTCCGGCATGAACCTTGAGACTTGGGAACAGTTCTTGGGAAGGAAACAGGCTCCGACAGTGCTGGGCTCCGGGCTGAAGGCTGTCGGAGGTGGACGTCATTTGGCCCCTGTTCAGGGGAAGCATATTCCCCCAACACTACCAGAGTTCCTCTATTTTGCGACAACACCAGTGCTATTAGTGTAGGGAAAAACCCTTGTCTCACTTCAAAACCAAACACATTGGTGTGCACTTTCACTTTTTGAGGGATCAATATGAGAAATGTGTCATTGACCTTGTTCATGTTGATACCCATCATCAGTTGGCTGACATTTTCACCAAACCCCTAGATCAGTCTACTTTTGAGCGTTTACGAGGCGATTTGGGTGTTGTGTATCCTTTTAGGATATTTTGAGTCAGTTTTCTTTCTTCTTTACTATTTTTCTTGAGTCTTTTTGTGTGTGTTCATATCATGCATATTCACATATCACACTTTGAGCTTGCTTCTATTATATGATTGAGCTGCTTTACTTATTCTAGCTGGTACATGCTTTTGATTACTTGTCGATGATCATGCTTTGCTTCAGTTCATATGATATGTCTGATATCTGTCATATGCATGGCTTTTATGCTTTAAAATTGAAAAATGATCACCATTGTTTCTGGTAACTAGCATGTGTAGGCTTAATGCTTTTGCTATCTGTTACATGCCTTGTAGCTAGTTCCTCACTTAGATGCAGATAAGCAACTTGGCATCTGTATGCTTTAATATGGAATATGTGCTATAAAAATGATGAAAAATCAGAAAAATGAAAATTCCATGCCTTTTCATGGTTAAGTTGAAAAGATCCAAGTGGGTTTGCTTTGTCGCATTGTATTGTTCTGGACTGCTTACCATAGCACGTTGGTATGAACTAGGACAGTGTAGTGTATGCCAAGACCAATGTCTTAAGCTTCTGATGGTCCAGTTCTGGCCTAGACTTGACTTGGTCAGTGAGCATAAGGTTTGACATGCAAATAACCCCTGGCAAAAATGAAAAAGGAAAAAAGAAAAGCCTAAAAATTAAAAAGACAACAAGTTTGCTGAAGCACTTTGTTTTGGAGAATGCTTATCTTGCTAGATATCAGTTAGTTTTTGTATCTCATGCTTTACCTTGCTTGTCAACTGGAAAATATGGTGATGCTCTTGTTTGCAAAAATTGAGAAATCAGTGCTAATGACTTTCTTTAGATATCATCTGTTGCACTGATCATGAAATGTGTCTTAAACAGTATGTCTTTTGCTATATCTTCTAGATGTTGTAATTGCAGTCTCTCATATCTGAGAGCATGCTTTCTACACTCCACCTGCACCCCAGTTGCATTCATTGCATATTTTGAGGGGGAGTTGCATTTCAGGGGGACTCTGTGTCTCTTTAGAGTGCATTTAGTCTTGCCTGATGAGTTCAATTGTCAACAAGGGGGAGAAATTTTGGGAGAAGAGTTAAGGGCGAGTTTTGGCTTTCTTTGGGATTTGTTTCAGGGTAGTTTTTGTCCCATTTGTCCTTACTCTTGGGATATCCTTGTTGATAATTCTGAGATTGCACTCATTTTGAGTCTTTACTTTTGGTTAACCATAATGACCGCTTTCTTGCTTTTGTTTGGCTTTTGTTCATTATGGTTAAATTTTTATTTTACTTTCTTCTTCTCTGTTTTTTCTTGTGCTTTGTTTTCGTGTTTCCACATGTGTTCGCAGGTACTGAAGAGCTGATGAAGAGAAGTGTTGACAATGCACTCATCAAGGGGGAGATTGAGGAGCCATGCTAAAGAGCATGGGCCTCATGGCTCCAGATGTGATGAGTCATTGTCAACGGTAGTCAAGGAGGACTGAAGAGAGGAGAAGACCTGCTGCGTCTGGGCCGCTTGTGACTCAGGTACACAGGCAGCGAGCGACTGTCGGGCAGAGGGGCCGCGAAGTCGGGCTGGCCCAATCCGGGTACATGGGCTAGGAGCAGTAGAGGATCCACTGGGTTGTTAACCAGGATTGACACAGGTAAACGGGGGGCAAGCGATTGCTGGGATGAGAGAGCTGCGGAATCAGGCTGGCCCAATCTGGGTACCTGGTGCAAAGTCGGTGGACGCTTTGTCAATTTCGGTGCAAAACTGACGACCGCTGATATTGGATCGGACTGTCCTGGAGCGAAGTCGTAGTCGCTATGAAAGCTCCGCTTCTGGATAAGTCATTTGTAAATAGGAGTTTACTATTTTGTCCCTATGCCCACAATCAGTCAGTCGAGTCTGTAAAAATATCCTAAGGGCATTTTGGTCTTTTCCATTTATTTCAGTGTCTGTAAAAAACCCTAAGGGTCTGTTGGAATATTCCTAGGCTATTGGGCTGCCTATAAATAGAGCCCCAATCCCTAGGGTTAGGGTTACCCTTTCTGAAATCACTTTACTAATCAAGAGATTGGGTCACTTTTGGTCTTCTTCCTGGTGTTCATTTCTCTCAGCCGCCGATGCATTCTGCGTGAGTTCACCAGGAGTTTTTGCCTCCTTAGGTTTTAATCTTTGATTCTCAGCCAGCGATTTCTAGCAGCATTTCCACCGAATCGGGTGAATCGTTTTGCGTGCCTACCAATTTTTGACTCTGTGCGAGTATTTTTCTGGTTGCTCCTGTTCAATGTTCTGAGAATACTAGTTCTTCTCGCAAGTTACTGTTGCAGCTGTGCTTTGATGGTTCTTAGTTTTTGATTCTTACACGCAGTCTGACAGTTGCACATTGAGTACCTATTCAGTCTACCGCACAACTTGTTCCACTAGCTTCTAGCTGATAGACCTTGTGATGTAGCTCTACATCTCATGCAAGTTTTCTAGCAGCAGCATTAAACAAGGCACAAAGTTAATAGTGTGGGTCCCACAATTCAATATGATATTTGATGTGTCTGCATGCTTTGTAGTGTCTGATTCGGAGTTTGAAGCTATTTCCTTCTGCTACTAGGCTGCTAGTATTTTGTTTGTTTGTTTATTCGACTTCACTGGCTCTTTCGTGCGACGATCAGAACTGATTCGAAGCCTCTCTCCATCCATTCGAAGTTGTTTTTCTACAAAGCATTTCATCGTAGTCTGTTTGTAGTACTTCGTCCATTGCACGCTTCAAATTTGAGTTAAGGCTTTGCGAAGCTTGTTCGAAGCACACTTCGGAGATTGCTCACACATAGCCTACATCTTTGTTCACAGTTTTCCGGAGGCTGCACGTACCTCGAAATGTAGTCTGTCTCTGTAGTGTTTTCGGCAGAGACTTCGCTATGAACGGAGAGCTTCGAATTTGTGTCTGTTCCTGTGTTCGGGTCCGTAGTTCAACTTCGCCGAGCTGCAGGCTTTGGTTCGAAGTGTGAATAGATTCAAAGCCTATCACTCAATCTGACTGTTGGGGGACGTGAAGGTCCGTACAGCTCTAAAGGAAGGCTACGACCGGAAGACCCAAAGCCCTACGCCGGTGGTGCCTGAGCCTCCGAACGAGTGGACCAGAGGCCTTTGGGGGCTCCGAGACATGCCGGAGGGGTCCTCGGGGAGGAGAGCGACCGACCGGATGCCGGAGGCCACCTTCGAACGGACGGAGGCTCCGAAGGGAAGCCGCGCATGGAAAAGACCCAGTCAAGATCGTACGGGGACAAGATCGTGATCGTCTGCGCCGTGTTGGGCGGCCTTTGCGGCGCCCGACACGACCGATACGCTGTCAGAATCACGCCTTCTTGTCTGTACTATGTAACATCTACTTTGTATGTATTACTGACCTATGTCAGACCGAGTAGCAGTTGGGGTTTGGAGGTGCCCGGCCTTTAGAGCGGGTCACCCTATAAATACCCCCCAACTACAGTTGTAATAAACACACGATCCAAGAATACAGTGCACACAACATTCCATTACTCCCATACACTGAGAAAACCTGCTGGTTCGATCCGTCGTCCCAACAGTTGGTGCCATCCGTGGGGATCCTAGTTCGAGAAGCTAGCGTCCTCTACACCCAATCACCGAAACATGTCGGGTCGGAAGGGCACGAGAATGGTTCTTCTGCGACGGTCAGCCCACACCGCCGGAGTCGAGCCTACCCCAGTCGCCATTCCCGACCAACCGGTCGTCGCGTCCATCAGAGCGCTTGCCATGGAGCCAACCTAGGCCCTGGAGGGGACGCCGGAGGTTCGGTGTCCTATTGGTGTTTCGGAGCCGACCTCCGTCAATCCCGCAGGGCTCCAGGAGGGGCCTTTAGAGGTGCACCCTCCTAGCGGGCCCCCGGTGGTGGCCCTCCGGACCGACTATGTCCGCTCGCAAGATCCTGAGACCGCCTCCGGAGGGAGCAGGAGTCAAGCCGATGCTCTGGCCGCCGAGAACGCCAGGCTGAAGGCGGAGCTGGCCCAATGGCGCGAGGAGGCGTCACTCTGCCCTCTGGAGCCCTCCCGCGCTACGAGGGAGCCCATTTTGCGAGCACTCGGTGACGCTTTGGATGACCGGCCTAGTCCGGATCAAGCGCGGCTTCACCTCCACGCCAGGTCTTTCCAAGTCATTGATTGCATCTTGTACAAGTCCAGAGTATGCTCCCCGCTGCTTCGGTGCATCTCTCACTCCGACGGGATAGTGATGCTTCGAGAAATCCACGAGGGGCTGTGCGGTAGCCATTTAGCCGCCCGGGCGCTCGCCGGGAAGGCCCTCCGGCAGGGCGTGTACTGGCCCAAAATCATCGCCGATGCCAAAGACTTAGTGCGTACCTGCAAAGGATGCCAATGGATGGGGCGACGGAGCCATAGGCCCCCGATCAGCTTACAGCTCATCCCACCTGTCTGGCCTTTAGCTCGCTGGGGAATGGATCTCATCGGACCGTTCCCTAGAGCAAGAGGCAATCTGCGCTTCGCTGTTGTCGCTATTGAGTATTTCTCCATGTGGCTCAAAGCCGAGCCACTGACTTCCATCACCTCCCGAAGTGTCCAGAAATTCTTTTGGCAGAACATAGTCTGCCACTTCGGAGTGCCCAAACAGCTCATGCTGGACAATGGCACGTAGTTCGATGCTGGGGATTTCAAAGCATTTTGCGAAGAATTGGGAGTCCAGCTCTGCTTCGCAGTAGTTCGGCACCCTCAGTCAAATGGGGCTATTGAGCGGGCCAACAAACATATACTCTATGGCCTTAACAAACGCATCATTGGCTTAGCTAAGGGATTGTGGCCTGAAGAGCTCCCGAAGATCTTGTGGTCCATTCGGACCACACCTTCCCGCGCCACCGGATTCACCCCGTTTTGGCTCCTCTTCGGCGACGAAGCAATGACCCCGACGAAGATCTGGGTTGGCTCGATGCGAGTCACATCGCCCGAGAGTGATCAAGAGCGCGCCGTCTCCCTCGATCTTACGGAGGAGACACGGCTCCGAGCCGTCGCCAACCTCTCACAATACCAGAAGCAGACAAAGGAGTGGTATGACCCTAATGTTAAGCGCAATGAGTTCCAGCATGGGCACCTCGTCCTGCGCGTGGTGGCCGCCCCGATGAAGTTAGGCAACAAATGGGAAGGCCCATACATTGTGACCGGCTCCGGGTGGCCTGGGTCCTACCGCTTGGCTACCTTAGAAGGCGAAGACCTGAAGCACACTTGGCACGCCGAGCACTTGAAGCGCTATTTTGCATAATTCTATAAGTGTCTACCGGTGATGTCCGATGTCGGCCGCCGTTGTACCCAATTTACATTCCACTAATTGGCGGACGTTCTGGCCAAAATAGACACTCTTTGGTATCTAGACATCGTTTTTTCACCAGACATTCGGGTTCCGAGCCTCGGCTTGATGCACCCTTGATTCGGGTTCCGAGCTCCGGCTCAACGCACCCTCGATTCAGGTTCCGAGCTCCAGCTCGACGCACCCTCGATTTGGGTTCCGAGCTCCGGCTCGATGAGGAGCCATGCTAAATAGCGTGGGCCTCATGGCTCCTGATGTGATGAGTCATTGTCAACGATAGTCAAAGATGACAGAAGAAGAGAAGAGATATGTTGTTTCATGGGCCGCGTGTGACTCAGGTACACGGGAAGCAAGCGACTGTCGGGCAGAGGAGGCTGCGAAGTCGGGCTGGCCCAATCCGGGTACATGGGCTAGAAGCAGCAGAAGACCCACTGGGCTGTTTACCAGGATTGACTCAGGTACATGGGCGGTGAGCGATTGCCGGGCTGAGAGAGCTGCGGAGTCGGGCTGGCCCAATCCGGGTACCTGGTGCAAAGTCAGTGGAGGCTTTGTCAGTTTCGGCACAAAACTGACAACCGTTGATCTTGTATCCGACTGTCCAGAAGAGAAGCTGTAGTCGCTACGAAAGCTTAGCTTCCAGATAAGTCATCTGTATCTCTAGGCCCACAGTCAGTCAGACGAGTGTGTAAAAATTCCTAAGGGCAGTCTAGTCTTTTCCTTTATTTCTGCATCTGTAAAAAACCCTAAGGGGCTGGTGGAATATTCCTAGTGTTGGGCAGCCTATAAATAGGGCCCCAATCCCTAGGGTTAGGTCACCCTTCCAGAAATCACTTTTCAATCATTCCTTGGGTTATTTTTTGGTTCCTGTGTTTGTCTCTCTCCTGTTGTGTGCCGCCAGGCTTCTTCTCACGCCATTTCCATTCCTGCATCTCTGATGTTCATCATGTTGCTGTGAAGCTTTATTCCCTGTTGATTTCATTCGGTGTGCAGTGTTTGTTTTGAGGAGTTAATGCTTCGATCTACATGCGCAGCCTGTTTTTTATTCGTGAGCAGAAGCTTCTCTGTTGCTTCGTTTTGTTCTTCCATGAGTACTAGTTCTTGCGCACTGTAGCAAATAGTACTACTCTCTGTAGCAACAGTACACTAGTACTCTAGCCTTGCTTTTTACTGTGTTGCTTTTTGATCGAAGTAGACAGGGCTGAATCACTTTTCTGGCTGTTTTCTAGCGAAGCCTCCTTCTCTGTTCGAAGCCCCTCAGCACCGTGAGGTAGGCTTCGATCTAACTTCCTTGAGGGCTTCGCTCAAACTTCGTCTTCACTTTGTGCACTGTGTTTCTAGCTTCGAAGTACGTTTTGGGTTGTCGGCCAGCCTAACATACTTCGACCATCTGTGCGAAGTTGCACTTCGATATAGCATACTTCGGCTATTTTGCGAAGCTTATTGTGACAGGCTTCGAACGTAGCTTCAAAGTATGTCTTTCTAATAAACTTCACTCAGAGTGTTTTGCTGTCTTGTTCGAAGTCACAGTGTGTGTGGTTCGAAGCTCATACCTCGATTTTGCTAACTCCGAAGATAGAGTATAGGCTTCGATTTGGTTTTTCGGTCGTGTGTCGGGCCTCGCGTCTCTTTCGGAGGTTGCTATTCTGTGAGCTTGTTCGAACCTTTATGGTCGAAGTCTAGGCTTCAAAGTACTCTGTTCAAAGCAAGCTTCGATACTCTCATACTTCGCTTCGAAGCATACTTCGCTCCTTGCCACCTCGAACTAGCCTAGACCAAACACACCTTCAGCATTTTCACGACACCCTTCAGCAGACTTCGACAAGGGACTCCGAAGTAGGCTTCGTCATTCCGGAGCAGGCTTCGACACGGCAAGAAGGCTTCGGCAAGTTTCAAACAGGAGACAATTTGAACAGTAACTTCTCATCTCATTTTATATATACTTAGATCATCCATTGAGAAGTTTGACCTGCCATGTCTTGAATATTTTTTTTATCTGCCTATCAGCACTGCTTTGGTGTTTTTCTGATTTTGACACCTGTTGTTTCTAGGCTAGATACCTTTAGACTTAGGCAATATGTTCTTACTTTGCTGCATAGTCTTTTGAGGTGCGTTGGGTATTGGGAGCAGGCCATTGATTCGAAAGAATTTTTTAGGCGCCCATTCACCCCCCTCTGGTTGCTACTTTCGGTCCTACACTCGACGCACCCTCGATTCGGATTCGGAGCTCCGGCTCGACGCACCCTCGATCTGGGTTCCAAGCTCTGGCTCGACGCGCCCTACATTCGGATTCCGATCTCCGGCTCGACGTGCCCTACATTCGGGTTTCGAGCTCCGGCTCGACGCACCCTAAATTCGTGTTCTGAGCTCCGGCTCGACGCACCCTCAATTCGGGTTCCGAGCTCCGGCTCAACGCACCCTCGATTCGGGCTCCGAGCCCCCGTTCTATACAACTTAGTCATTCCCCTTCCTCACTGCTGTTCGCGCCCAGTCGACAAGCCATCTACCCACGAAGGAGGGGGGGAAGGTGGAAGGAGGAAGGCTTCGATTATTTGCATCATCAATACAATGTACAATAGAGATTAAGAGAGATTAAGAGAATTATTCATCCAAGCCAAGCAGGAACCGGAAGCCTTTTCAATTCGGACAGTCACCCGGGCCGGAGCCCGCCCTTGTCCGAGGCTCCGGCACTGCACGCGTAGACTTCCCTTTCCTCTTCTGCCTTTTCTCCTCCTTCCTTTGGGCGCGAAAGGTCATCTGGTCTTCTTGCAATTGGGCCCAGCTACGCAAACCTTCGCCCCCAGACGGTGCTTCGTCCGAACCAGCTTCCGCGTCGGACGAATCCACCGGTTAAGGCGACGAAGATGGAGCTCGGAGATTTTTCTCTTCTTCCTTAATTAGGCTCAGAACCCCTTGAATAACTTCTGGGTCTGCGTACCCGTCGCTACCCCGAGGAAGGACGAAGAGCGCGGGCCGATTAGCTCTCAGGGCTTCGAGGATAGCCCATCGATGCCGAAGTGCATCATCAGGCTCGAGTACCTCAATGTCGCAATCGTAGGCGGAGCAGACGCCCTGAATAGTCCCCGAAAAGAAAGTACTCTTTATTAATGCATAGATAAGTTTCTAAACTATTACAAGATTTGCAGCATGGAGATCCTAAGGGGACTACACCTTGGGGTCCAGTTGGCGTTCCGTGGCCGAGGGCTTCGAAGGGGCCGGAGGCTCGCCAAAATGAAGGGCCTCCTCCAGCCAAGCCTTAACCGCATAAGGGCCCGTGGCTTGTCATGTCGCCTGGAGGGCTCTCCAAGACTGAGCTACCGCTGGACTCGGCGACAGGAGGTGGCTCCCCCTGAAGGCGACGGGATGTGAGCTCGAAGATGAAGGAAGGGGGAGGCCGGACATCTCAAGATGCCGGAGGATCCCAAGCGTGGTTACCCGGGCTGATACCTCACCGTACTTCGACACGGTGAGGCCTATTTGCTGGACGGCGGCCTGGACGAACTTTAGCCGACGGCCAAGGGGCTCCCGGGCAACGTCGTAGGCCATGCACCCGGTGCCATAGCGCGCCAGCGCCCTCCGGAGAGACACTACGGTGTCGGCCGCCATCTTTTCCCCTTGGGCGAGCGCTTCGGTCACCTCTTCGTTCCGAGCCAGGAGGTCCGCCGTGGTCCACTGTAGCTGGAGCACTCGGGCTTTGAGGGCCTCGGCGGTGGCTGCTGCTTCCCAGAGTTCGTCCATCTCCGAGACCTGAGCCTGAAGCACGAAGACTTCTCCTTCGAGTCGCTCCGCATCCTCGGCTCGGGACCAGAGCCTCTCCACCTCGGCGGCCTGGGCCCGAAGGGCGTCAACCTCCACCTCGATCTCGTCCCCTCGAGCAGCCCGTGGTCAGAGCCCCTCTAGTTCAGTGACTCAGGCCTTAAGGGAATTGACCTCCACCACCTGGGCCTCGAGCGCCTCGGCTATAGCAGCCCGGGAGCGAAGGCTTTCGATCTTGGTCGCCTGCTCGCGGACCAACCTCTCGGCAGAATCCGCTCGGCCGGAGAGCTCTAAAGCGCCGTTCTCCCGGTGGTGACGCTCGGAGAGCAGGGAGAGCAGCGAGCCCTACGCCAGCGCGACTACCTGCACATGAAACGGAGAATCAGAAAAAGGGGTTAGGGGCTCGCTAAGGGGTACTCCGAGAGAATACCTGGCTCGCGGCATTCTCGATGGCCCTACCGAGCACGAGACTGTCTGACAGGCTGAGCTCGTCTATCACCGGGGCCTCCCAAAAACGCAGGTAGGAGTCGTGGACTAGGGCCACCCTTGACGCGAAATCCTCACCCTCCACCAGGAAGGGGCACAGGAGGGGCACGCTAGAACGCGCGCCCCTTGAGCTGGAGGGCGGCCGGGGCCGGATTCTGGTCCCTTGGTCGGCCCCCGAGGAAGCTTCTTCGGTGACTTCTTCCGACTCCGCCCCGTCACCTGGCTTCGAAGCCCCCGCCGCATTAGCAGGGACTTCAGACCCTGCGTTGGCACCATCCTCGAAAGGAATCGGGGCTGGATCCGAGACCCGGACGGACGTACCTTCTCAGAGGAAATAGAGGTTAAGAATGAAAAGGCCCGGTGCTTTGAGTAAAGGCTGAACAAGTTTGCGTACCTTCATCTGCGGCCTCGACGGAGACCTACGAAGGCTGGACGCACCTCGGAGTACCCAGCCGATAGAACAGATCGTCTATCGAATTCACCGGGGAACCCGTTGCCGCCACGGCGAGTTCGGCCTCAACGTCAGCACTTCCTTCGACAACGCCAAGGGGTCGGCCAGCCCCCCGGGTCTAGGCTGTCGGTCTCCCTACTCCCCCGAGAGCTGGCGGAGATCCCCTCCGAGGCTGGATCGCGCGGGGGGTAGACTTGGGGGACGACACCACTTCTGTAGATGGTGCCTCCTGCCCGGTCCCCGAAGCAGGCATCGAAGGGTTCGGAGGAGTAGGAGCGCCCCCGGCTCTTTCGGTACTCGGCCATTCTGGCCGGACCAGATCCGGAACCATCGGACGGTCCTCTGGCTCTGACCCGGCCCCCTCGCTATAGTATCCCTATTCAGAGTGGGAGACGGAGGAGTGAGCTAGAGAGAGCCTCTTCGGACCCTTCACCATCTTCTTCTTCTTCGAAGGGCGCTTGGGGGGAAGGCCGCCGTCGAGGTCGGCCACCCTCCTCTTCAAAGCGGCATGGAGGACCTCCCCCTCTGGGAGAAGCGGAGAGGAGAGCTCGAGTGCGTCCCACACGCGGTTATGCCGCCCCCAAGACCCCACAAGCTCCACCCGCTGTTTGTACTCAGCCGGGGTAGGAGCCCCGAGGATCTTCTCCGCCATCCGGGCCACCTCCTCGGGCGTCTTGGCGACGAGCGACCCTGTATCCAAAGGTTAGGGCCAAACACCTCCCGAGTGGAGTAAAAAACAAGCGGAGCCAAAGAGAATGCAGACTCTTACCGAGCCGGCGGGAGAGCTCCATTGATGTCGATTCATCTTGGCTGCTCCGAAGTGACGCCGGTCACTCCTCCTTCAGCAGCGGGATCTTGAGGGCCACGAACTCCTCCGTCAGATCCCGCTTGCTCATCTGGCTGGCGACGATTTGGAGGAGCTGGATCCGCGCCGAGACTGAACCGGCGCTGGCCTCGATGCGTACCTCCCTCTGGAACCAGCTGTGGCGCGGAGGCCCGGCGAGCCCGGAGCTGAGCCCCACCCGGACATAGAACCAGCGGTTCACCCACTTGGAGTACCACCGCTCGTTGATGGCCTTCGCCAGGAAGGAGTACGCGTATCTCCTCCAGAGCTGGAAATTGATGCTCCCGAAGGCCAGCACCCGGCCGTCCTTCTTCTTCGACTGGCAAAGAGCTTCGTGCATCTGCACGAAGCCCTTCGCCCTGCCTTCGCAGCCCTCGGCGTGCATGGCCCACTCGAAGACGGTGAGGCGGGCCACGACGTTCGGGGACAGCTACGGAAGCTCCAGGTGGAAGGCGTCAAACACTCCGGCGAGGAGCTCCGAAGCGGGGAACCCTAGTCCTGCGTCGAAGAGGGCTTCGAAGACGACGACCTCGCCTTCTCGTGGCGCTGGGACCGACTCCGGGCCCGACTTTCTGGCCCGCGATTCGGGGCCAAGGCGGCCCCTAGTCACTTGCTCGATGGATGCGTCGGTGCTCGCCGATGGCCCTAGCTCCAGGGTCTGCTCCTAGAACCGCTCCGAAGCGGGACGGAGCTCCCATGAGTCGCGCGCCTCTGCCGGGCCTGAAGCAGTCGCCGCCGCAGCCGCCGCCGCCATCTGACGCTGCAGGAAGCGGGGGTCTACCGCCGCGACAGGGGCACTCTTCTCCGCCATGACGAGAGGAAGCAGGAAGAAAGCAGGAGCTCAAGGGCAAGCACTCGCCGTCAGGGATGAAGGTAGAGGACTAAACGAGTGGGCAGGAGAGGACGTGGCTGGCACAGTAGGGGCTATTTAAGCGCGGGGCTGCCGCCGGTCCACCTTCCACCGCTCGGCGCACGCGCGCGCCGGTCACACGGCGCCCGCATTTAAGAATCTGCTGGCGCCTCGGGCGCACCCGTCTCCGACTGTCCGCCTCCCACGCGTCGCCTGCATGCTTGCCGCATTAACTGCGCCAAGTAACGCACTAGCTCGCCTCCTCGGGTGCCAGAACTTGGCGGTCAAAGCCGCGTGGGCGTCGAGTGATCGGTCAAAGGCAGGGGCACTCTTGTCCGCCATGACGAGAGGAAGCAGGAAGAAAGCAGGAGCTCAAGGGCAAGCGCTCGCCGTCAGGGATGAAGCTAGAGGACTAAATGAGTGGGCAGGAGAGGACATGGCTGGCACAACAGGGGCTATTTAAGCACGGGGGCCGCCGCTGGTCCACCTTCCGCCGCTCGGCGCACGCGCGCGCCGGTCACACGGCGCCAGCATTTAAGACTCTGCTAGCGCCTCGGGCACGCCCGTCTTCGTTGGTCCGCCTCCCCCGCGTCGCTTGCATGCTTGCCGCATTAACTCCGCCAAGTAACGCACTAGCTCGCCTCCTCGGGCGCCGGAACCTAGCGGTCAAAGCCGCGTGGGCGTCGAGTGATCGGTCAAAGCTTTTTCCTTCGAAGGGGCGAGAAGCGACTAGCCCGTCGGAGGTGCTCCGAAGGCAGCTCTTGGCCTCTGGATCCTATGACATTTCAAGGCTCCTAAACATCTCCGGAACGATCGAACGGGGCCGTCCCACAGCGGGATTCAGCATCTCTACGTAAGTCGATTTCTTATAGAGATTATCGGAATTATCATGTGCGCTTCCACCCTCTCTTGTGTAGGGCTCTCGAGAGGAAAGAAGCGAGGGGCTACTGTTGGGGAGATAATCCCGATGACAGTGGGGTATGTGAAGGTCCGTACAGCTCTAAAGGAAGGCTATGGCCGGAAGACCCGAAGCCCTACGCCAGAGGTGCCTGAGCCTCTAAACGAGAGGACCGGAGGCCTTCGGGGGCTCCGAGACGTGCCGGAGGGGTCCTCGGGGAGGACAGCAACCGGCCGGATGCCGGAGGCCAACCTTCGCACAGACGGAGGCTCCGAAGGGAAGCTGCGCGTGGAAAAGACCCAGTCAAGATCATATGGGGACAAGATCGTGATCGTCAACGCCGTGTCGGGCGGCCTTTGCGGCGCCCGACACAGCCGGTACGCTGTCAGAAACGCGCCTTCTTGTCTGTACTATGTAACACCTACTTTGTCTGTACTACTGACCTATGTCAGACCGAGTAGCAGTTGGGGTTTGGAGGTGCCTGGCCTTTAGAGCGGGTCACCTATAAATACCCCCCAACTATAGTTGTAATAAACACACGATCCAAGAATACAGTGCACACATCATTCCATTACTCCCATCCACTAAGAAAACCTGCTGGTTCGATCCGTCATCCCTACACTGACTTCACTGCAGACAGGCTTCGGCTTTTGTTTCTCATTCGAAGGTTTTCCCTTTGTGAGTGTCGTTCGAAGTGTCTTGTTGTGGGCCCCACAGTTTTCAGTGCAGTTCGCAAGTTCTGTTTTTCGGAGTTTGTTTCGATGCTAGCTTCGTTGTCTATACCTTCGCTCAACAGCCTCGAAGCACACTCCGGATCGACATCCACAAGCTTCGGCACTGCATACTTCGAACAGGCTCCGACAACATTAGGCTTCGACACGTCCACTACAGACTTCGACACTGCATACTTCGAAGCAGGCTTTGTCAAGTACCGAACAGGAGACAACGTTGAACAGTAAGATTTCTCATTTTGCGTGCACTCATATTAAATTTCTGTGAAGTTCTATTACTATGAGACTTGATTAGCCCATGATTTAAATGCCTTGTTAATCTGTCTATTAGCACTGTTTTGGTGTCTTATCATTTAGGACACCGTTTGATTTTAGGCTAGATCTTTTTAGGTCTTGACGATTTGTTTACATTTCCTTGCTAAGTCTTTTGAGGTGCGTTGGGTTGTTGGGGGAATATATTTCCCTTACACAGGGGCCAAATGACGTCAGCCTCCGACAGCCTTCGGCCCAGAGCCAGGTTCTGTCGGAGCCTGTTTTCTTTGAGTATTATTTCCAGGTCCCAAGATGCTTCCCGAGGCTTGTAGCTTCGAAGCCCCTCAAACCAGGAGGTCCGGCTCGAAGCCCTTAGTTGAGCCCAGTTCGGAGGCCACCCTCCGGAAGCCAAGTCCGGAGGCCACCCTCCGGGAGCCGAGCCCGGAGGCCGCCCTCCGGAGCCAAGCCCGGAGGCCACCCTCCGGAAGCCAAGTCCGGAGGCCACCCTCCGGAAGCCAAGCCCGGAGGCCACCCTCCGGAAGCCAAGTCCGGAGGCCACCCTCCGGAAGCCAAGTCCGGAGGCCACCCTCCGGAAGCCAAGCCCGGAGGCCACCCTCCGGAAGCCAAGTCCGGAGGCCACCCTCCGGAAGCCAAGCCCGGAGGCCACCCTCCGGAAGCCAAGTCCGGAGGCCACCCTCCGGGAGCCGAGCCCGGAGGCCGCCCTCCGGAGCCAAGCCCGGAGGCCACCCTCCGGAAGCCAAGTCCGGAGGCCACCCTCCGGAAGCCAAGCCCGGAGGCCACCCTCCGGAAGCCAAGTCCGGAGGCCACCCTCCGGAAGCCAAGTCCGGAGGCCACCCTCCGGAAGCCAAGTCCGAAGGCCACCCTCCGGAAGCCAAGCCCGGAGGCCACCCTCCGGAAGCCAAGTCCGGAGGCCACCCTCCGGGAGCCGAGCCCGGAGGCCGCCCTCCGGAGCCAGGTCCGGAGGCCACCCTCCGGAGCCAAGTTCATACCGGGGGCCCCCGCCCCTGGAGTGTCGTTTAGCTGGTCAAAGCCTGGCGCAGCCTGACACGCCAGTAAAGCTGTAAAGTTGTCTGGCACCTTTTGTACCGTAGCTAAGCTCCTTTTCCCCTCTCTGCCCCTATGAACCAAGGGTTCATAGGGGGGCATTCCAGTCTTTTCCTCTGGCCTGCGTGCCTATAAAAGCAGGGCCAAGCCCTTGTAACGGGACACACGCTCCAGGGGGCCATGAGACCCTGGAGTTATCCTCTCCACATCAAGGCACACCATGCCAAATCTACCACAAACTGGACGTAGGGTTATTATCCCCTAGGGGAGGCCCGAACCAGTATAAACCCTATCTCTCCTTGTGAGAACCCATCGAGGTTCATTCTCCATACCATACTCCACCACAGAAAAACCTGCTGGAACTAACGCAATTGTTCCAACAGTTGGCGCCGTCCGTGGGGACCTTAGTCCTAGAAGCTAAGTTCTCTACCACTGCCTGCAACCCGAAGTGCGCCCGAGGGGGGAGCATCGAGGCTTTCTCGCTTCCCGCACCCTCCGGCAAGGGGCTTCGAGGGCAGATCGAAGGCCACCTTCGCCTTCCTCCATCCTCCGAAGACCGGAGCCCACTCTCCGGCAAGGGGCTCCGCTCCACGTTTCAAAGGTCATCGGAGCCCGAGGGCTACAAGGTAAGTACCGCCCGAAGCCTTACTTCGATGCACCAACCTGCAGTTACATTAACATAAGCTCGAAGCCATGCTTCGCTTTATTCAAAAACCGAAGCCATGCTTCGCCGTGTTCAAAAACCGAAGCGACGCTTCGCCTTATTTAAACCCGAAGCACCGCTTCGTCTTATTTAAAACCCGAAGCCTTGCTTCGCTTTACTTAAAAACCGAAGCCATGCTTCGCCTTATCTAAACCCGAAGCCACGCTTCACCTTATTTAAAACCGAAGTCTTGCTTCGCTTTATAAAACCCGGAGTACCCCTCCGAAGGCTACACAGTGCCCCCGGGCCCGTAGCAGTGGGCTAAAAGGACTCCGGGCCACTGGCCCGACGCGTCCAGGGATTCCGGGCTCCGCGCCCGAAGCATCCCAGGGATTCCGGGCTCCGCACCCGAAGCATCCCAGGGTCGAAGGTGACCCAGAGTCGAAGGTGGCTCAGAGTCGAAGGCTACACAGTGCCCCCGGGCCCGTAGCAGTGGGCTAAAAGGACTCCGGGCCACTGGCCCGACGCGTCCAGGGATTCCGGGCTCCGCGCCCGAAGCATCCCAGGGATTCCGGGCTCCGCACCCGAAGCATCCCAGGGTCGAAGGTGACCCAGAGTCGAAGGTGGCTCAGAGTCGAAGGCTACACAGTGCCCCCGGGCCCGTAGCAGTGGGCTAAAAGGACTCCGGGCCACTGGCCCGACGCGTCCAGGGATTCCGGGCTCCGCGCCCGAAGCATCCCAGGGATTCCGGGCTCCGCACCCGAAGCATCCCAGGGTCGAAGGTGACCCAGAGTCGAAGGTGGCTCAGAGTCGAAGGTGGCTCACATTATCACAGGTTCGGTGAATCCACACCAATTATCCTTCTCATTACAGGACCAAGCTCCGAAGCCCAGCTTCGTTACCCAAGCACGCTCCGAAGCCCTGCTTCGCGTGTTAATATAATATACGCCCGAGCGTCCCGAAGTCTTATTTCGCTAAAATCTAAGTGCGTTCCAGAGCCTCGCTCATGCACAACATCCAAATCCTAGCGTGCCGAAGCATGCCTCGCTAAACTTGGTTATGCCAGAGCCCTGCTCCGCACCAAGTTAGCGCGTACGGAGCCCAAAAGAGGGCTCCGCTCAGTGAATTTCAGCAGCCGAAGCATTGCTTCGCACCCATTTAAAGCATTCGAAGCCCAAAGGGGCCTTCGCTTGAATAAAATTTCACGCATCAAGCCGCCAAAAGGCGCACCCTTCGCATCTTTATTTTTTGCCCGTACCAGCAACGGCTAAGTCCCTAACTGCCACGTGCAAAGGGGGGAAGCATATATGCGAGGTGTGCGAATGTAATGTACAGTACGAGCGTGACAAGCTAAGCGTTCGAAGCCAAACAATGCGAAGCATACAAACGAAGTATGCGAGTATAATAAACTCCGTTCATTAAGAGAGTTGAGAAGTATGTTACAAATATACTTCGAAGACAAAACTACGAGTAATCTGTATCTAAGCCTAAGAAGAACCGAGTGCGAGGCCCCAACCCTCGCTTGCCTCTCCTTCGGCGAGGGCCCCCTCGGCTGGATGTTGCCTCGTCGGAGCCCGCTCTCCCTCGACCGGCTCGTCCAGGCTCCGAAGCCCGCAGGCTTCGGCTTCCGCTTTGCAGGTCGCTCCAAGTTCGCGAAGCAGGCGGTGCCGTATCGAAGGCAGAAAAATCTAGGGCTTCGTCGCTCGCTAAGGCCGCTCGCGGAGGCAAGGGTAAAGAACCTTGAAGGGACTCCGTCTTCACAGCGGCAAGCAAATCCTGAGCTATTTCGGAGATGGCTTCGCCCGAGGCCCCCTCGGCAGCTTAAACCGAGGGGGGCCTTCGGACCTAGCTACTTCAAGGATCGCCCACAGCTGTTGAAGCTCTTCAGAGTCCTCGAGGACTTCGAGGTCTACGCTCGAAGGCTGAGCCTGGGCAGGTATAAAAAACCCCCGCATTCGTATTAATGAACTGATAAGTCTTTACAAGCCTACAGCTAGGTATTACAAGGAAGCCTAAGGAGACCTACACCTTCGGAGGCGGAGGCGTCGAGGTCGAAGGCTTGTCCGGGTCAGTGGGCCCCTTGAACCGGCGTTGTCGGAGGGCCTTCATAAGGTCAAGGACTGCCTCGCAGCCTTGCTCCTTCCAGGGATCCTGCAGCCGCCGCCAGGCCCCACGGACTTCGCCCGGAGGCGTCACCAAGTGCGGACCCCCGAAGGCCACGGGGGCCACGGAGGTTGCCGCCCGAAGGTGGTCACACCCCGCGGCATGGAGCATGTGCAACACTCCTTGACCGGCGACGCGACCGGCCATGAGAGCGAAGCCTGTCAGCGCTTCGTCCGCAATCGAAGCCGCTGTCTTCAAATAATCGGCGCGGTCCCCAATCGGGTCTTGGTCGCCAAACTCCGGAGCCCGGCACTCGGTCCCTATTTTCTCAAGGACCTCGGTCAGGCTCTGGGTGGCCTCGCCAAGGTTGGCCACAACGAAGCTCTCGAGGTCCTGGGCCCGTTGATGGAGCTCTTCGATCTCCTTCGCCTGTCGGGCCTCGGCATCCTTCGAAGCCTGGAGCTCCGCGCGAAGCCGAGCCGTCTCCGAGGCCAAAGCCTCCCTCGCCTCCTTCGCCTCCGCAGCCGAAGCTTCGGCCCGTTTCCGCCCCTCGGCTTCCTCTGAAACCTCGCGGCGAAGGGCCTCTTTCTCCGCTGCGAGGCGCTCCAACCGCCTGTCGGCAGCAGTCGAAGCGGCTGCGTTCAGTGCGAGGGCCTGCAGAAGTTGAAGAAGTCATAAGTACCAAGGAAAAGCTAACATATAGCTCGAAGTTGCAAGGGGCTTCGCTCACCCGCAGGAGGACTTCGTTCGAGCTGACAAAGAGATCCGCGGGGTCCTGGTGGCTAAGCTGGGCCACCAAGTCCCCCTCCTCCGCAGAAGCACAAGCCTCGCGGAAACCGCGGATCGCCGCCACCGTCACACCTCCCCTCGGCTTGAAAGGGTGAATCACGGCCACGGTCCCCTCCGCGGGCTCCGGCGAAGCGGGGCTCAAGCCCACCACGTCGACATCTTCTTCGCCTCGAGGGTCCACGCGGCCCCCGCCGCCTTCGCCGTCAGACGAAGTGCTCCCGGACTCCGACTCGCTGCTGCTGCTGCTACTGCTGCTGCTGCTCGAAGCCTCCGCGGGCTCCGCCTCGGCGGACTTCGACCCGCCTTCGCCGGCCGGCTTCGCCGCAGCGGGCCTCGCATCATCTTCGTCCTCTGCAAAAAGCCAAGTCAAAACCTGCATATTGAAGAAAGGCTTGCAAAGAGAAAAAAGGGTCTACCATCATCAGAGATCTCCTGGAAGGAACCAGGGGCTAAGTGTGTCCTCCAGCCCCCTCGCTGCGAAGCTGGCGCATCCACCTTCGCGCCCGAAGTTGGTTCCGCCGGAGCATCAGTGGCCTCCCTGGCAGCCGGAGTGCGCGCATCGGCCTCCTCTTCCGAAGCCCTCGCCGCCAGGGGCTTCGCGGCCTTCTTGGGGTCGGAGTAGCTGCGGGCTTCGCCGCAACCTCCCCCGAGGCGTCCGCTTCGTCCTCATCCCCCCTCTTCCTCTTGGCTCCGGCCGACGAGGTAGCCAGGTGGGCGAAGTCCGGCAGAGCGGAGAGCCCTCCGAGGCCAAGAGCGGTCCACACTCTGTTCCAGCGCTCCCAGGACCCGACCAGGGCGAGGCGCTGGTTCTGCTCCTCGGGAGTCGGAGTCCCGACGACTCGGTCCGCCGCCGCGATGGCCTCCTCCGGGGTCCTCATGTCGAGGTCGGCTACGCGAAAAGGTTGAAGTTAGGAGCAAAGCATTCTAAGTATTAAAAGCAAGAAGAGCGCGAAGACTTACAAAAGCGGTCGAAGGACAGCTCGCTGAGTTCACCTCGATCCGAAGCCTGGAAGAGACCCTCCGGCCAAGAGCGCGCGAGGGGGCTTAGCCGAAGGGTGAGGAACTCCTCTGCGAGGTCCCTCATGCTCATCTTCGCTGCCACCCTTCGGAGCAGCGAGATCCTCGATTGAAGGAGGCCTTCGCTGGTCTTCACCACCCCTTCGCGCCGATACAAAATATGGGCGTTGGTGCTCCGAAGGGGGGAGTTGGCTCCGACGGAGGCATAGAACCACTCTTGGTCCCACCTCGAGTGCCACTTGTTGTTGACGGCCCTCGCCGGGAAGGCGTCCTGATACTCCTTCCGAAGTTGAAAATTGGCGCTGCCGAAGGCCAGCGCCCTCTTGACGCGGTCCGGCCCCTCCCGCGGCTTCGGTTGGCAGTTGGCATCATGGAGGGTACTTTCACCCCCCCTCTGGTCGCTACTTTCGGTCCTACAACAATTCAAATTACAGATTCAAATTTCACTCTTGATGTTAGTTCAGATTTGCAATTTGACTTTGATTTATCACTTAATCACTATAGGTTTTCAGTTTAGACAACACACAAATTCAGCACAATACTTGATGATGAATAGTGCATATACAACTTCTAATTCAAATTACAGATTTCAGCAACTTCAAACATAAAACTACACAGCTGTAAACTCAGTATGGATTCAAAACATATTCTGAAAATGTTTATAGCGAACTGATGTTGAATAATATTTTTAGTGTTTCTAAAACAGTATTCAGGATACAAATTTCTGAAGTAATCTGAGCAAATACAGAAAACAGAACTGAAAACTTCCTGTAAGATGAACAGAAGATGCAGATCAGGTTTAGTCCACCAAATTCAATTCAAACAGATTAAATTCAAATAGTTGTTCAGTCTGAAATTCAATTGAACTTAACTTCAGAACAGGAAAACAGGATGCTAAGTAGATGAGTCTTTTCTCAAAACATATTCAGGTTGAAGATTAACAAAACTACTTCAAATCAGATAACTTTAGTACTATCTCAAACTTAAACACATAACCTAATCACTTTCAAATACATCAGGAATCAGAATGATTACAATCAATTTAAATCACTTCTGAACACAAATTGCAGTAAACTATTTCAATTCTGAAAACTGAACAGTAGACAAAACTGAATTAGGACTAAACTCTGAAAAGATTTTTGTGAAGGAGATTCAACTCAATTTCAGAACACAGATTATTGCCTTTCTATTTACTTCAATTCAAATTTCTTCAACTTTAGCAATCTCTAGAAAAGCATTAACTTTTCACAAAACAAGACTCAGCACGACACACTAGAAATGAACCAGAAATTCTGATTTCAGTAAATATTCAATTTTGGTGATTTGGGCTGAAAATACACATGTCCCGGGTCTGTCCGAAGCCCTACAGGGCCGAAGTCCATTGAGCTATGGGCTCCGAAAGCCTCTAGCCAGCCCATGGGCTTCGGCCGGGAAGCCTTCGGAGGCCCACGCTTCCGAAGCTTTGGCCCGAGGAGCAAGCCTCGGCGGGCCTGGCCGAAGCCCACGCTACCAAAGCTTCGGCCAGAGGAGCAGGCCTCAACGGGCCTGGCCGAAGCCCACCTCGGCAAAGATAGAGTTGTTTGCGTCACTGGCTCAATCTCTATCTCTATCTGGTCAGATTAAAACCAGATTAGATTAGGAGTTAACCCCCTATAATTAGAGAGGCATGGCCGGCGTGGAGAGCCCCCCCAACTCAAACCAAACCAAAGCCAATGCTTTGATCGTATTTACTTTACCTTTATTTTTCCTGTACCTCTTCGTGGGTTTGCCTGGAAGCTCTCCATCGGCCACTACGGAACAGTGGTAATCCTTGTTACTTCGCTTGTGAAGTATCCTTTAATCTACGTAATAGATTGCTATCGCCTTGTTACTTCGCCCGTGAAGTATCCGCTAATCTGCGTAATAGATTGCTTCCTTCGCTACTAGTGCAACACTTAGCAAAATTTGGTCCTCAGGCCGAATTGGTACTTCGCACTCTTTTGTTGTAGGTTCGCACATTCGGAGCCACTTCGTCGGAGGTGTCCGGAGCTGAGAGATCGGTTTCGGAGGTCCCCAGGACACCCTTCAGCGGTACCGCAGGCTCCGGCACAGGCTTCGCCAATATACTTCGTCGCAACAGGCTTCGCCATGACCATACTCCGCACTAGACGAAGTTGCACTCACGCGCGGCCCTCGCGTCATTATCTCGTAGTTCACTGTATCAGAGATCGCACGCCGAACCCTGCTGTTCGGAGGTGATAATTGCGTCCAGATCCGTTTGGAGTCCATCTTCGGCCGGATCAGTCCGAACACCGAAGTGCCCTTCGGTGGAGCACTTCGCACCAGACGCCGAAGGTACACTTCGGTAACCCCTTCACATCAGACTTCGAACTGGACGAGGCTTCGACTGGTTTGTTGATTTATTCTGTTTAATCTATTTGTTCCGGCTAATTGGATTATTTTGTGTAATCTGGTTTCCTGGCGACTCCACCCCCTTATCACTATTAAGGGTAGTCAGAACGCGATGTCGGTGCCATGTCACGCTTAGGCTTGTCCCTAATTATACGTGCACTTTTGGATCGTCGGACTAACCCAAGTGCGGGGGCACGTTTTTATGTCAACACACTTTTTGGCGACTCCGCTGGGAAGGATACACCAACATGATGAGTACATCTACATCGGCCACCGGTACATCTACATCGACTACTACGTCTACACCGCCGATGGATGCAATAGGAGGCACGGATATCGACAACTGCAACATATTGTCACCTACACTTGAAGATATCCCCGTAGAAGACCGAGCAGAGATCGAGGCAAAGTTAAAGGCGCTCCAAGACATGATGCTTGGGGGCTACGTCAAGACACGCGCAGGCTTCATCAAGCGCGACATCGCCACCCCCGACCTCGCTCAAGTCCAGGTAACACCTGTATCGCCTCGTTTATCTTCTTTAGAAATTGAGCAGAAAATAGCCACATCAGTAGATCAAGCCATTAGCGCTTCGCTAGCCAACCGCTTAGATTTGGTAGTCAGCTCCCAGGTAGAGGCAACTCTTAGGAGGTTCGGCTTTACTGAGGCTGCACCCCCGGTTCCCATTGCTAGTGTACCACCGGCAAACCACTTATACGGTAAGACTAACGACAGCACCAGCGCAATCATGTCTCCGGCCTCAACACTTATGGCCGAGACCAATCATTACACCTATGGTCAAACTAACGCTGCATACCACGCACCACCACCTGCGCTGGTGCCCGCGCTGCCCGCACCACACGCACAAGCACCCGGACACGAACACGTCATACAAATAGCGTGTAGGGAAGAGGCCGATGGCCGACACGCCGATATCCCACCACGTGTCACACCCCCGCATGAGAAGCGCACGCAAGCAACATACCAAGATGACATAGAGGAGCAGATCCGCGCACTATTTAGAGAGTGTGCCGGCTTTGTGCCCAAGGGATGGGTTAGGGTTTACCGTAAGCCCTGCCCCGACCATCTTGATACAGTACCCTACCCCCGCGGCTATAGGATCCCTGAATTCACGAAGGTCGATGGCGAGGGTAGCAAGACCACATTAGAGCACGTTAGTCAATTTTTGGCACAGTGTGGGGAGGTTAGCGGGATAGATGCTCTAAAGGTTAGAATTTTTTCTCTCTCGCTATCCGGCACAGCTTTCACTTGGTTTTCGACGCTCTCGCTGAACTCCATCCAAACGTGGGATGATTTGGAGCGAAAATTCCATGATTACTTTTATACAGGCGACACAGAACTTAGGCTTTCGCATTTGACATCGGTAAAACAAAAATCTAATGAGAGGGCCTCTGAGTACATCAAGCATTTTAGGGATACTAGAAACCGATGTTTTAGCCTTAATATTTCAGAAAGGGACTTGGCGGAATTAGCTTTTAACGGGTTGCGTTCTGAAATTAAAGAAAGGTTAGATAACACAAACTTTTTAGAAGTTAGCTAGGTTCTACAGCAGGCTCTGGTCCAATAAGGCCGAGCCAAAGATAAGAAATTTATTAAGACGTTTAGCAAGCCTAGGGCCGAGATCCACATCATGGAACGCTCTGATGAGGAGGAGTCAGAGGAGGAGGATTCGGCCGACATGTACGCGGCCGAATGGGTCTAGAACACTAAAATAAACCTGTCACTTTCTCCGAGTTACGACCATCCCCCACAAGAATAGGCTTAGTGAGGCTAAGTACTCGTTTGATATAACTAAATGTGATAAAATATTTGATTTTCTCTTAAAAAGCCAGCTTCTCAGGTTACCTAAGGGTCAAGTCATTCCACCTACCGATGAGTTAAAGAAGCATCCATACTGTAAGTGGCATGAATCACATTCGCATAATACTAATGATTGCAATGTTTTTCGACGGCAGATACAATCGGCCATAGAGGAAGGACGATTGAAGATAGACCATGATCCAAAGATGAAGCTAGATAGAGATCCTTTTCCAGTCAACGCCGTCGACCTCAGTGAAAAGAAGGTGTTGATTCGGCCAGAACAGGCCGAGTCTGCTAAAGGGAAAGATGTAATTGTTGGAGAACCACGCACTCGCACACTCATGCCAAAGAACCTCGAGGTAGGAGTGTGGAAGGAGAACATCAATACTCCTTCGGTTAAGGCTCGCAAGAGGCCGAAGGTAACATATGACATGCTGTTGAACAAGCGTCGGAGGAGGGCCAAGGAAGCAGGTCCACGCGCTTAGCTAAAACAGCCGAAGGGTCCAAGACCCTCGAAGGGTGGCTTCGGACCAAAGCAGGCGAACCCTCCGCATGAAGACTTCGGGCCATAGTGTCCTGATGCTTCACATGGTGGTTCCGAGCTGCAACGTCCGAAACCCCGTACAGCAGCTTCGAGCCCTAGTGGTCGGGTCCCCTACACAACAACTTCGGCCCCCAATGGCCGAACCCCGCACCGTGTTGGACCTCTCTGATGGGAGGCTTCGGCCCGTACTGGCTGAACATACCTCTGGTCTGGCAGGACCCTTCACTGGTGTGGTCCAAAGTTCCATCAACACTGCCGAACCCCCCTCCGAGTAACGGGTTTGGCTCACCTTGGGCAAGGCCACTAGAGCCGCCAATGCCTCTGCCGTATGATTGGGCGGGGACCCCGTGGGCTCCGTACGTATCCAGGTCGGGGTACCCTCCGCAACCTAACACTATGCCTTGTTTCCTTCAGAGTATTACGGATGGCAGGGGCAAACAGATGCAGCGGAGGGAGGCATCATCCATAGACTGTCCATGGTGCCTCCAAATTGAACTGAACAGAGCAAAGTCGAAGGGTGTGAGCATGCGGAGGCCGAAGTCAGGGAGTCCGAAGCCATAACCATCAGAGGTGGGTCTCAGGAAGTCCCAATCCCAAAAACTTTGTCACCGAGATCTGACAGAGGTAAGTCCCATGCTTCGGCCGAACTCTGTGTCGAAGCTTGGTTCGATCGGTCGAACGAGGCCAGTCCGTCCGACAGGGTTCGCAGTGAAGCCCCCTCCAAAGGCAAGGTGCATAGGGCTGAAGGGCGCAGTACCACTTCGGCCAGAATTAACAGAAGTCGAACAGTAGCACCCTGCACCAAGCCTCAGCCATCTTGGGCACCTCTGAGCATGTCCAAATCGCAGAAGAGGCGCTTACAATGACTACGGGCACAGGATATGCGCGAGAGGGAAGCTGAGGCTGAGCGTGACGCTATCTTCGAAGAGATACGCCCTCGACCAGCTACAAAGCAGGTATGGAGGGAGAAGCCGATTGAGATGACCAACCCAGCTCCTAGTCCGAGTGACGATGACGATGACATGCTCGACGATGATTACTCGCACATCTCTGAAGGGCCCGCACCCCAAGCGATGGATATCAACATCGCCATGCTACCTACCGAGTTTTCCCTACCGCGGAACAAGGCCGAGGTTGCTCAGTTGAACCTCGGCCCGTGCAATGCCATCTTCGAGAAGCCCGAGGACTCGGCCCGCCATCTAAAGCCCCTCTATGTCAGGGGTCACATCGATGGGAAGCCGATTTCCCGGATGCTCGTCGATGGCGGTGCCACTGTTAACTTAATGCCTTATTCGTTGTTGAAGAAACTTGGCAGGGACGAAGATGACCTGAAAAAGACCAACTTGATGCTCAATAGCTTCAATGGCGAGAGCTCCGAGGCCAAGGGATTACTCTCTATGGAGTTGACGGTGGGCAACAAGACATTGCCAACAGCGTTTTTTCGTCGTCGACGTACAAGGTAACTATAGCGTGCTACCTGGGCGTGACTGGATTCATGCGAAATATTGCATTCCTTCTACAGTGGGATGGCGATGAGGTAGAAGTCATCCCCGCGGATACTTTGGCCCAAGTAGCATTGTCCGATGTATCAGTCGACGCCGTCCATAACAAAGTAGAGTGTCTGTCAGGAAGAGATCTTTCGGATTACGATTTTGTTAGCGTATCCGGAGGACGGTTTGTACCATTGTCTGTAAAGCCGCCTGGAGTAGCATGGCTATTTTTGTATTAATAGTCATGTCTAGCAAAAATAATCTAGATTGACTAAAGTCTCGTGTGGAGCAGTATCGGTCTAATAAAGATGGTATTGCCGAAGCCATCGAGGACTTTAGTGAAGTAGAAAAATTAGGGCAAGGTGTTGCGTCGGCCGATCCCTTGGAGGAAGTCGATATAGGTGATGGTACCATCCCAAGGCCGACTTTTGTAAATCAACATTTACAACCCGATGAAAAGGCTGAAGTAATAAAGTTACTTCGCTCGTATGTCGATTGTTTCGCATGGGAGTATAGCGAGATGCTAGGGCTAAGCCGCAAGCTCGTGGAGCATCGGCTGCCCATCAAGTCCGGATTTAGGCCTTATAAACAGCCTCCCCGTCGCTTTAATTCGGTCGTCAATGACCGAGTTAAGGAAGAAGTGAAACGACTACTCAAGGCTGAATTTATTAGGTCGTGCAGGTACGCGGAATGGGTTGCTAACATTGTGCCTGTTGGGACGACGGATCGAGCCAACGTGTTTTTTGGAAGATGGGAGTAATGGAGTGTAGGGCTCAGATTGTATTCTTGGATCGTGTATTTATTACAACTAGAGACGGGGGTATTTATAGGGCGGCCCGTCCCGGAAGGGTCTAATGCCTCCAAAAACCCCCCAACCGTTACTCGGCCCAACACAGGCTTGTAATACAGAGAAGAATAACTGCTACACAGTACAGACAGGAAGGTGCGGCTCTGACAGCGTATCAACCGTGTCGGGCGCTGCAGCGATCGCCCGACACCGCGCAGACGATCGCGATCCTGTCCTCGGACCACCTTGACCGGGTCATGTTCTGATCTTCGGTCACGTCCCGAAGCCTTCGCGCCTTCCAGAGGCTGGCCTCCAGCATCCTGCCAGGCGCTTTGTCCGAGGGCCCCTTCTGTACGCTTCGGGGCTTCTGGAGACCCCTAGGCCTCCCTGCCTCGGGGCCTGCAGGTACCTTCAGCATGGGCAGTCAGGCCTTCTGGACGTGGTCTCTCCTTCGGACCGTACTGCTCTTCATTCTTCCAACTGCCATCGATATTATCTCCCTCAACAGTAGCCCCTCGCTTCTTTCTGCTCGAGAGTCCTACACGGGAGAAAAGGAAGGAGCGCACAAGATAATTCCAATAATTCACAGGAAACCAACTCACGGAAAGGTCCCGGATCTTCGCTGTGAATCATCTTCGCTTTAGTGCTTCGAAGGTGCTTCGGAGCCTTAGAAAGGCCCCAGAGTCTGGGGGCCGGGTGCTGACCCCGGAGCGCCTTGGATGAACTAGTCACGTCGCACTCCGCAGACGAGGACTTTGACCGACCGGTCTTAGACGGCGGTGCACGAGAAGGCGGAAAGGTGCGGCTTTAACACAATCAATGCACTTGGCGCGCTCGCAACGTGAGGAAGGTGGACCGGCAAGAGTTTAATGCGGTGACCACGCGACTGGCGCGCATGCGCTGAGTGGGAGAAGGTGGAACGACGGGACACCGAATCGGCTAGGCAATGGCCTTCCTCGTGCATAAATACCTCTCACGGCCAGCGGAACCCTCCCCTGCTCACTCGCTTTTGCCTTTAGTCACGGGCTTGGCGACTAGACTCCTGCTCCTCAAACTCCCTGCTGCCTTCCTATGCTTCCTCTAGACATGGCGGAAAGGAGTGCTCCCGCGGTAGCAGTGGACCCCCGCTTCTTGTAGCGCCAGATGGCAGCGGCGGCGGTGGTGGCGATGGCTCCTGGCCCATTAGAAACACAGGACCCGCACGAGCTCCGCCCGACCTCAGAGTGGTTTTGGGAGCAAACTTTGGAGCTGGGACCGTCGTCGTGCTCGGATGGATCCATCGAGACTATAACTCGAGGCCATCTCGGTCCCGACAGGAGGGCCAGGAAGCCGAGCACGGAGACGGTCCCGGAACCGCGCGAAGGAGAGGTCGTCGTCTTCAAGGCATTCATCGACGCGGGGCTAGGATTTCCGTCTTCGGAGCTCCTTTCGGGGGTTCTAGATGCCTTCCACATCGAGCTCCCACAGATGTCTCCGAATGTCATGGCCCACCTCTCCATCTTCGAGTGGGCCATGCGCGCGGAGGGCTGCGAGGGTAGAGCGGAGGTCTTCGCTCAGATGCACGAAGCCCTCTGCCAACCGAAGAAGAAGGACGGCCTGGTGCAAGCCTACGGGAGCATCAACTTCCAGCTCCGGAAGAAGTACGTAGACTCCTTCCCTACGAAGGCCATCAATGAACGGTGGTACTCCAAATGGCTGCATCGGTGGTTCTACGTCCGGGTGGGGCTTAACTCCAGACTTGCTGGACCTCCGCACCATATTTGGTTTTGGAGGGAGGCAACCATCGAAGCCAGTGCCGGCTTAGTCTCCGCTCGCATCTGGCTGCTCTAGATTGTCGCCCACCAGATGAGCATGCGGGACTTGACGAAGGAGTTCGTCGCCCTCGAGATTCCGCTGTTGAAGGAGGAATGGCCGGCATCGCTCCGGAGCACTCAGGACGAGTCATCGTTGACAGAGCTCTCCAGCCGGCTAGGTTAGTTCTTGCCTCTTTTTGATCTTCGCAATTTTACAACGAAATCCACAATGCTAACATGGCTAACCTCGAATGCAGGGTCGCTCGTCGCCAAGACTCCTGACGAGGTGATCCAACTCGTCGAGAAGATCCTTGGGGTTCCCACTCCGGCTGAGTACAAGCGATGGCTGGAGCTTGTCGGATCCTGGGGACGGTACAACTGCGTGTGGGACACGCTTGAGCTCACTCCTCCACCCCTCCCGGAGAGGGAGGCCCTCCGCGCCCCCTTGAAGAAGACGGCGGTGGACCCTGACGCCGGGCTCTCCCCTAAGCACCCTTCGAAGAAGAAGATGACAGCGAAGGGTCCAAAGAGACTCTCCCCAGCCAACTCCTCCGCCTCCCACTCCGAATGGGGGTACTCTAGTGAGGGGGCCGGGACAGAGCCGGATGACCCCTTGGCAGACTCTGGTTTGATCCGCCCGAAGCAACCAGCTTCCGGTGGCGCCGGAGGCGTGCCAGTCCATCCGAGCCTGCAGCCACCCATTCCGAGGGCCAAGCAGGAGGCGCCGAGCACTGGAGTAGATGCGTCTCCCAAGTCCACCCCTCCGCGCAGTCTGACCTCTGAGGGGGTCTCCGCCAGTTCTCGGGGGAGCTGGGAAACTGATAGCCTAGACCGGGAGGGTTAGCCAATCCCCTAGGGGCTGTCGAGGAGAGCGCCGACGTTGAGGCTGAACTCACTACGGCGGTAGCGGGTTCCCCAATAAACTCGATGGACAACCTGTTTTATCGGCTTGGCACTCCGGGACGCGTCCGGCCTTCGAATGTCCCGGTTGAAACCGCAGACGAAGGTACGTGGTTCTACTCACCTCTTTACATAGATGCATCAAATTCCCTTAGTCATGACCTCTGTTCTTCTTTAGCAAGTAGTTCCGCCCGGGTCCCGGTTCCAGTCCCGGTATCCTACGGGGATGCCGCCAACATAGGGCCCAAAGTCCCTACGAATGCAGCGGGAGCTCCGGGACCATGCGACGGGGCAGAATCGGAGGAGACCCCCGGAGAAACCTCTGAGGGGACCGGTCGAGAGGCCGAGATCCGGCCACCCTCTAACTTGAAGCGCCCGCGTTCTAGTGTGCCCCTCCTGGTCCCCTTCCTGTAGGAAGGCGAAGACTTCGCGGTGAGGATGGCTCCTGTTGGAACGACGGATCGGACCAGCAGGTTTTCTTAGTGGAAAATGAGAGTAGTGTATTCAATGGTCTTTTTTGCCTGCCTTTACAACTGTGGTTGGGGGGGGTATTTATAAGGCGCCCCGTCCAGAGGCCAAGCGCCTCTGGAACGCCAACGACTACCCGGCCGACCGCCGGTCAACAGTACAGACAAAACAGACTATATACAGTACAGACAAGAAGATTCGACTCTGACAGCGTATCAGCCGTGTCGGCCGCGGCCGGCGCCGCCCGACACGGGTCAGAGAATCGCGATCTTGTTCCCCTGTACGTCAGCCTCGTCCTTTTCCCGCCAATGCTCTCTTCGGGTTCGCTACTACGGCCGAGGGAGAGGCCCTCGGCAATTTCTCCTCGGAAGGCAGCCTCCGGTAACCTTCTTCCAGGAGACGGCCCCCGGCAACCTGCTTCCGGAGGGTGGCCTCCGGCAGCCTTCTTCCGGAGGGCGGCCTCCGGCAACCTGCTTCCGGAGGGCGGCCTCCGGCAGCCTTCTCCGGGGGGGCGGCGTCCGGCAGCCTTCTCCCGGGGGGTGAACTCCGGTGTTCTTGGCTTCAAATCTCCCGACGGTGGGCCTCCTGGCCATCGGGATTATTTCCCCCAACAGTAGCCCCCTCGCTTCTTCCCGCTTGTAATCCTGCTATAAGAGGGGGTGGAAGCGCACAAGATAATCCCGATAATTCTCGCGGGCGCGTACCTCGCTTTAAAATGCCGTACCCGCTGGGGCGATGAAGGGCGCCGGAGTAAGGAGTTAAGAGGCCGAGGGGTTCAGGTCCGTCTCGAGCCTCCCTTTTCCAATACGCCGAAGGGAGTTGACCTAGCCGACCGGAGACCGGCGCATCCTGGCCCCGGAGGGGGGGGCCAACCCCGAGGGGCCAGATAGGCGTCGTCAGGAGCAATTAATGTGCGTGCTGGTGGCATCGAGGAGGCGGGCCGCCGGGGAGCCGACACCGCACCCCGATGCGCCAGCCAGTCTTAAATGCGGTGACGCGCGAACCGCCGCGTTCACACGCTAACCGAATCGAGAGGCAAACCGTTGGTCTTGCAACAGGTATATAACCGCTCCTTGCGGCTTCCTCATTCACCCGCACGCACCACTTTAGCCATTTGAGCCGCCGTTCAGCCCGCTCCTTGAGTTCTGCACTCCTTCTCCCTGCCCTTCAAGAATGGCGAGGAGCACCGCCCCTGCAATGGCGATGGATCCGCGTTTCCTGCAACGCCAACTGGCGGCGCGGCTGCGGCGGCGGCGGCGACCGACACGTCAGAGGCGCGCGGCGCGCGCGATCTCCGCCCCGCTTCTGAGTGATTCCGAGAGCAGACTTTGGAGCTCGGGGCATCCGCGTGCACCGAGGCCTCGATTGAGCAAGCAACCAGGAGCAGTCTCGGTCCAGAGACGCCGACGAGGAGGCCGGGCCGAGAGACGGCCCCGCAGCCGCGGGAGGGCGAGGTCGTCGTTTTTGAAGCCTTCTTCGACGCGGGCCTAGGGTTCCCCGCCTCGGAACTTCTTGCGGGGGTTCTGGATGCGTTCCATCTTCGAGTGGGCCATGTGCGCGGAAGGCTGCGAGGGGAGAGCGGAGGTCTTCGCGGAGATGCACGAGGCCCTCTGCCAGCCGAAGAAGAAAGAGGGCCGGGTGCTGGCCTTCGGGAGCATCAACTTCCAGCTCCGAAGGAGGTACGCGGACTCCTTCCCGGCGAAGGCCACCAACGAGAGGTGGTACTCGAAGTGGGTGAACCGGTGGTTCTACATTCGCGTAGGGCTCGCCTCCGGCCTGGCCGGGATACCGCGCCACATCTGGTTCCGGAGAGAGGCACGCGTCGAAGCCAATGCCGGAACAATCTCTGCGAGGGTACAACTCCTTCAAATCGTCGCCCGCCGGATGAGTATGCGAGACTTGGCGGAGGAGTTCGTGGCTCTCGAGATCTCCCCGCTGAAGGAGAGTGGCCCGCTTCGCTCCGGAGCAGCCAGGACGAGTCGATGCCAACGGAGCTCTCCCGCCGGCTCGGTAAGTACCAACTCCTGGTTGCTTCGTCTTTGCTTGCGTGCTCGAGGTGTACCTCGGCCCTGACGAAGAAATGCAGGATCACTCGTCGCCCGGACACCCGAAGAGGTCACCCACCAGGCAGAGAGGATCCTCGGGGTCCCCACCGCAGCCGAACGGACCCGCCGGCTGGAGCTGGTGGGCTCCTGGGAGCGCTTCAACAGGGTGTGGGGGGCGCTCGAGCTTACGCCTCCGCCCCTTCCGGAAGGCGAGGTCCTTCGGGACGTCTCGAAGAGGAAAGCGAACGAAGCTGACGGCGGCCTCTCCCCAGGCCGCTCGAAGAAGAAGAAGATAGTGAAGGGGCCGAAGCGCGTGTCCCCGGGACCTTCCTCGGCCTCCCATTCAGAAGGAGGGGGCTCCAGCGAGGGAGTCCAGTCGGAGTCAGGAGACCCGCCGGAGATTCCAGTTCCGGCTTCGCCGGTCCGGCCGGGCGTCGGAGAAAGCAGGGGTGCTCCCCCTCGCCCGAACCCAACGGAGCCCGCACTGGGCGCCGGACAAGGGGCGCGCACCGCCGAAGCGGCGCCGCGCCCGAGGATCGCTTCCTCCCCTATACCCGTTTCGGCGGGGGGCTCCGCGGGCTCCCTTGAGAGCAGGGCCGCTGACAGCGAGGCTGCGGATAGCTTGGACCGTGAGGGCCTAGCCGACCCGCTTGGCGCCGTCGAGAAGAGCACCGACAAGGAGGCAGAACTGGCCGCGGCGGCGGCGAGCTCTCCGCCAAACTCCATCGACAACCTTTTCTTCCGCCCAAGCCCGTCGGACCATCTCCAGCCTCTGGCTTGCCCCGGCATTGCTACGGGCGCAGGTACAGTAACTTCGTCGTGCTCCTTTACGCGCGAGGAGCTTTTCTACACTTAACTCTTGTTTGCCTGTGCAGGCACTCCAGCCGGAGGCGCGGAGCCAGCCGGCCGCTACCCGGCAGACGCCCGGACGTGAGATCCGGAGCCCCTGTCAACGCGAGGGAGGCCCCGAGTCCGCCGGACGAGGCGGAGTCCAGGAGTGCTGAAAGAGCTCCCTTGGAGCCCGCTGGGGACGCCAAGGTCCGACCTCGGCCCCCCGCCGATCGACGAGCACGCGCAAGGCTCCGTGCCGCTTCTGCGCCCCTTCTTGGCGGACGGCGAGGATTTTGCTTCCAGGGTGGCCCCCGGTCCACGACTATTACCTACGGCTGCGCGAGGCTCCGGTGATAGGCGAGCTGGGGCTATCAGATGGCCTGGACCTCGGGAGGGCCATCGAGGACGGCAGCGGGCCAGGTATTCCTTCGGACATACTCGACGCCCCCCTTGGCGGCTCGCTGACCATCTTCTCGCGCGCAGGTGGTGGCACTGGCGCAGGGGCAGCTGTCTGCCCTGCTCTCCGAACGCCAACATCACGAGGCGTACGCCGCGGAGCTCGCGTCCCGAGTGGCTACTGCGGAGAGGTTGGCCCGCGAGCGTTCATCGGAGGCCGAGGCCCTCCGATCTCAAGCGTCGAGGGTCGCGGCACTGGAGGCCCGAGCGGCGGAGGCAGACGCTCTCAGGGCCCGCGTCGCGGAACTGGAGGGGCTCCGGGCCTGGGCTGCCCGCGTCAACGAGTTGGAGGCGGAGGTCGGCGCCCTCCGAACCCGAGCCGCCGAGGCGGAGGTACTCCGGTCCCGGGCTTCGGAAGCAAGAGCGGCTCGAAGGAGAGGTGTCCCGGCTTCAGGCTCAGGCCTTGGAGGCGGGAAATACGGTCGAGGCCCTCGAGGCCCGGGTGACTCAACTGGAAGAGGTCGAGACGGATCTCAACGTGCGGAACGGGAAGGCCGCCGAGGAGCTCGCCGAGGCCGGGAAGACAGTGGCCGAAGCCGCCGAATCCTTACGGAAGATGCTGGTGCGCTACGGCACCGGCTGCGGCACGTTCGACATCGCCCGGGAGCCCCTGGTCCGTCGGGTGAAGTTCATCCGGTCCGCCATCCGGCAAATACATCTCGCCATGGCGCAGTATGGCGAGGTGTCCGCTCGGGTGGCCGCGTATGGAATTCTTCAGCACCTCGAGGCGTCCGGGCTTCCGCTTCCTTCGCCTTCGAGTCCGCACCCGGTCACCTTCGTGGGGGACCACCTCCGGACGCCGAGCCCCGCGCTGACTCATTCTTGGAGGGCGCTCAAGGTGACCTGGCAGACCGAGGGCCCCCCGGACCCTTCGAAGCCTTCAACCTCGGCCCGCTTGCCGGACCCGCAGGTGTAGCTTTAGGAATCTGTCTCCGCTTCACCCTGTAATAGCTTAGGAAACTTGATCGTATGTTAGTAAAGAGTACTTTTCCGAAACTTACTCAGGGTGTTCGCTGTTGTGATCCCGATGTCGAGGTGCTTGATTCCGACGACGCCCTTCGACATCGATGGGCTATCTTCGAAGCTATGCGGGCGAACCGACCTGCGCGCTTCGTTCTCCCCCGCAGCAGTGACGGGCGCGTGGACTCCGACGTGCTCCAAGGGGTTCTGAGCCATGTGAAGGAGGAAGAGAGAGGGTCCCGCTTGCCGTCCTCATCCCCCGAACCGGTTGACTGGTCCGACACGGAGGCTGGTTCGGGCGGAGCGCCCCCCGAGGAGGGCGGTCTGTGCAGCTGGGCCGAGCTCCAAGCGGATCAGAGGGCTTTTCGCGCCCAGAAGAAGGAAGAGGAGCGTAGGAAGAGACGAGAGAGGTCCAGGCGAGGGGCGACCACGACTTCGGGCCCTTCTAACCAGAGGGGCCCGCGGTTTTGCTTGGCCTAGATGAAAACTTCTCTTGATCTCCTTCCTTGACTTGTAATGAACGTTGTATGCTTCCTGTGCTCGCTGCAGTCTGCGCCTTGCTCCTTCTCCCCCCCCTTTCTTAGCGGGTAGCTGGTTGACCGACTGGGTGCTAAGTAGTTCGGGAGAGGGAGAGCGTAGAATGCACGCCACGTCGGACTGGGGCTCGGAAGCTGAATGCGAGGGTGCTTCGAACCGGGGCTCGGAATGCGAATGAGAGGGTGCGTCGAGCCGGAGCTCGGAAACCGAACATGAGAGTGCGTCGAGCCGGAGCTCGGAACCCGACTGAATGCGAAGGTGCGTCGAGCCGGGGCTCGGAACCGAACGTGAGGGTGCGTCGAGCCGGAGCTCGGAACCCGAATGTGAGGGTGCGTCGAGCCGGAGCTCGGAACCCGAAGGTGAGGTGCGTCGAGCCGGAGCTCGGAACCCGAATGTGAGGGTGCGTCGAGCAGAGCTCGGAACCCGAATGCGAGGGTGCGTCGAGCCGGAGCTCGGAACCCGAATGCGAGGGTGCGTCTAGCCGGGGCTCGAAACCCGAACGAATGCGAGGGTGCGTCGAGCCGGAGCTCGGAACCCGAATGCGAGGGTGCGTCGAGCCGGAGCTCGGAACCCGAATGCGAGGGGTGCGTCGAGTCATAGCTCGGAACCCGAACGAATGCGAGGGTTGCGTCGAGCCGGAGCTCGGAACCCGAATGCGAGGGTGCGTCGAGCCGGAGCTCGGAACCCGAATGCGAGGGTGCGTCGAGTCATAGCTCGGAACCCGAACGTAAGGGTGCGTCGCGCAAGTTGGTTGGCCGAAACATTTGGCTGAAGATTTTATATCACAATTGGGAGACAAAGCGGGCGGCGGTGGCCTGCTAGCAAAATACATTAGCAGTGTTACGGAAAAATAGCGCTTCAGGTGCTCGGCGTGCCAAGTATGCTTCAGCTCCTCGCCTTCCAGGGTAGCGAGATGGTAGGATCCTGGTCGTCCGGACTTCGTGACGACGTACGGTACACTTCCCACTTGTTCCCCAACTTGGTGGGGGCGACCACTCGCACGGAGGACGAGGTGCCCTGGTTGGAACTCGTTGCGCTTAACCCTAGTGTCATACCACCCCTTGGTCTCTTTCTGATAGAGGGATAGGTTCGCGACGGCGCGCAGCCGCGTCCCTTCAGCTAGGTCGATGGACACAGCGCGCTCATCTTTGGCTTCTGGTGCTATGACGCGCAGTGAATCGGCGCGAAGCTCTGTTGGTGTCATCGCTTCGTCGCCGAATAAGAGGCGGAACGGGGTGAAGCCTGTTGCCCGGGAAATGGTCGTCCGGATGGACCATAAGATCTTGGGCAGCTCGTCGGGCCGCGTTCCTCGAGCCACACCGACGATGCATTTGTTGAGGCCTGACAGGATGTGGCCGTTAGCTCGTTCCACAGCTCCGTTAGACTGGGGGTGTCGCACGGCGGCGAAGCAAAGTTGAACTCCTAGCTCATCGCAGAACACCCGGAAAGTGCCTGCGTCGAACTGTGTTCCGTTGTCCAATGTGAGCTGCTTGGGCACTCCGAACCGGCACACGATAGTCTGCCAGAAAAATTTCTGGACACTTCGGGATGTGATGGTAGTCAGGGGCTCTGCTTCAACACACTTGGAGAAGTATTCGACGGCGACCACGGCGAAGCGCAGGTTCCCCCTTGCTCTGGGGAGTGGACCAATGAGGTCCATGGCCCAGCGGGCCAAAGGCCACACAGGAGGGATAGGTAGCAGGCTTGCTGGAGGGCGGTGACTGCGGCGGCCCATCCACTGGCAACCTTGGCAGGTGCGGACGAGTTCTTCGGCGTCAGCGATGATAGTGGGCCAGTACACGCCTTGCCGGAGAGTTTTGCCCGCGAGGGCCCGCGGAGCTAGGTGGCTACCGCATAGCCCCTCGTGTATCTCTCGGAGCATGGCAACGCCGTCCGAGTGCGAGACGCAACGGAGGAGTGGAGAACACACTCCGGATTTGTACAGAATCCCATTGATGACTTCGAATGACCTCGCCCGGAGTTGCAAGCGAGCCTGCTCCGGGCTGGGACGGATGGCGTCGCCGCCTGCGAGCGTGCGCAGGATGGGCTCGCGCCAATCGGTGCTGGCCGTACAAAGTACTGGAACCGGTCGCGGCGACGGTTCGGGTTCCTCCGGGGTGGCTGGGGTGGACGCCTCACCTCAAGGGGTTGCCGAAGGTTGAGCAAGTTCTTCGAAGAAAGCCCCTGGCGGTAGGGCTTGAGCGCCGGCCCCGGCCTTGGCGAGGGCATCGGCCTGGGCGTTGTCGCTTCGCGGGATTTCTGGACGGATATTCCCTTGAAGGATACTTCGAACTTGCGGATGGAGTCGAGGTAGGAAGCGAGGTCCGGGTGCTTTGCCCGGAAGCTCTTGTCGATGTGCCCGGCGACCGCTTGGGAATCGGTTTTTACGACCACGCGGGCGGCTCCCAATGCGAGTGCCTTGCGAAGTCCTAAGAGGACTCCTTCATACTCGGCGATGTTGTTGGTGGCCTTGAAACTGAGCCGGGCAGAATACAGGGCTTGCTGGCCGGAGGGGGAGACGATGACTGCTCCGGCCCCAGCCCCGGAGGCTTGGTAGGCACCGTCTGAAAAGACGGTTCAGATCTCCTTGTCTGCGTCGGTGCTCGCATGCTCCCGGGCTCTCGTCCACTCCGCGACGAAGTCGGCGAGGATTTGGGACTTGATAGCTGTCCGGGCGACGAAAGAGATCCCGAACGGGGCTAATTCTACCGCCCATTTCCCGATGCGGCCGGTGGCATCCTTGTTCCGAAACATGTCGCCGAGCGGGTAGGCGGTCGGGATGATGATGTCGTGGGCCAGGAAGTAGTGCCGGAGCTTCCGAGAGGCCATGACGAGGGCGTAAGCCACCTTCTCGAGCTTGGAATACCGAGCCTTAGCTTCTGTCAGAGCCTCGGAAAAGAAGTAGATGGGGCGCTGGATCAGCTTCCCGGCGAGCTCCTCCTCTTGAACCAAGGCCGCGCTCGCCGCATTGCCAGGAGGCGGCGAGGTAAACCAGCAGAGGGCTGTCGGCCCGGGGTGTGGCAAGGGCTACGAGGCTGGAGAGGTAATCTTTGATGTGCTGGAAACAATCCTGGCACTCAGGGGTCCATTCGAAGTGCTTGGAACATCGGAGCGCCTCGAAGATGGGCAGACTTCGTTCTGCTGATTTGGCGAGAAATCGACCGAGCGCGGCCAACCGCCCGGCCAGCTTTTGCGCTTGCTTTAGGTTCTGGGGTGGGGCCATGTTCTGCAGTGCTTGGATTTGCGTTGGACTGGCCTCGATGCCCCGACTGGAGACGAGGTACCCGAGCAGCTTGCCTGCGCGCTGCTCCGAAGACGCACTTGTCTGGATTGAGCCGGACGCCGCACCGCCGAGACTGTCGAAGGTCTCAGCTATGTCCGAGGCATGGTGACTCTTGGAGGTGCTTTTGATGACAATGTCGTCCATGTAGGCTTCTGCATTGCGCCCTAGCTGATGTCCTAAGGCTTTGGAAATTAACCTTGAAAAGGTGGCGCCGGCATTACGAAGGCCGAAGGGCATTCAGAGGTAACAGAATACTCCGGCCGGAGTGACAAAACTGGTCTTTACTTGGTCTTCTGGCTTGAGCCAGATCTGGTGATATCCTGAATATGCATCGAGGAAACTGAGGAGCTCGGCTCCGGCTGTGGAATCAATGAGCTGGTCGATGCGAGGCAGGGGGTAGGGGTCACGGGGGCAAGCTTTATTCAGAGAGGTAAAGTCGATACACATGCGCCATTTGCCAGATGTTTTCTTCTGGACAAAGACAGGGTTGGACAACCACTCGGTATGACTCACTTCTCGGATGACCCCCGCTCGGAGCAGCTTGTCGGTCTCCGCTTTGGCGAGCTCGGCCCGTTCGGTGGACAACCTCCGGAGCCCCTGGCGTACCGGCCGTGCCTTCGGATCGATGGCCAGTGAGTGCTCGATGATCGAGCGGTTGACGCCGGGAATGTCCCCGTCAGACCATGCGAAGATGTCGAGGTTGCCGCGGATGATGGCCTCGAGCTGCTCTGAAACCTCCGGCTCCAAGCCCCCTCCGAACTTGATCGGGTACTCCTTTCCTCCCTGGATAAAGGTCCTGGTGATGATTTCCCCTTCCGGAAGAGGTTTGGTTGGGCGCCCCCTCTGACCAGGATCGGGGTTGCCTGCGAGGTCTGCCTCATCGGCACCACCGTGGATGCTGTGGACCTATCGTGGCTCGAGCGGCACTGAATGGCCATACTCGACCCGGCGCGCTGCGGCTTGATCGCCCAGGACGGATAAGACCCCTCCGGGAGTCGGCATCTTGAGGCAGAGATAGTTGTGGTGGGCGATGGCGCCGAAGCGGTTGAGTATCCCTCGCCCGAAGATGGCGTTGTAGGCGTACGGAGCGTCAACGACATCGAACAGGATTTCCTTGCGGCGCTGGAGGGGTGCGCTGCCGAAGGCCACCTCCAACAGGACCTGGCCGAGGGCGTCGAGCGGGGGGCCTGCGAAGCCTTGGAGCGGGCGCGAAGCCGGTAACAGGTGCTTGCGTGATAAGCACACTGATCGAAGGCCTGCACGAAGATGATGTCAGCGGAACTCCCCCCGTCGACCAGAATGCGACGCACCTCGACTCCGGTGACGTCTGCTGAAATGACGAGTGGATCGGCATGCAGGAACTTGACTCCGGCGGCGTCTTCGGCGGTGAAGGTGATGGGACATGGGACCACTCCGGAGGACTGAGGGACCGGACGTGCCGATATGCCCGACTTCCCGAACGTAGTCTCGACGCTGCCGCTTGGACAGCGCTCCCAGGGCGCCACCTCCGGATATGGGAAGAACTATTCGCTTGCCCCGGTCCGGGGCAGCTTCTAGCTTGGGGGCCGGGACCCCGCCGAACTCCGCGACCGGGGTCATGGCGTCTGGATCTTCGCGGCGCCCGACTACTTGGACTGCTTCTGGCCGAGGGGCAGGGTTTCCCCGGTCGGAGGAGCCGCGACCGGTACTACGCTCGAGGTAGTCGCTGCGAAGGGCGAGTATGGTCCGGCAAGAGTCGGTGTCGTGGCTCCAGTTCGCGCCGTGGACGCTGCAGTAAAGGGTTCCTTTGGAGGGCGCCGGAGGCTTGGGTCCGACCTGGCGATTGCCGCCGGGCGTGTGAAGGTGCTTGGCGGGCGCTTGGGGGGTTATATTGAGGACCTCCCCCCGAAGGTGCTTTCGGTTCCTTCAAGAGTCCCGGTGGCGAGGTCCCGCCGAGCGAGCTCCGGGCGGTGGAAGTCGGGAGCATGACGTTCGCCCCGGCCGGAGTCCGGGGTCGCCTCGAATGTCCTGGCGCTCGGGGCCCGTACGGGGACTACCATTGCTTGTCGGCGCATCTGGCCCTCCTCGGACCGCGCGTATTCTTCAAAGTACGTCATGAGTTGCGCCACGGAAGAGATGGGCTTCCGGTGGAGCTTATCAAGGAGGCCGGGGTGGGTGACGCCTTCTCGGGCCGCGTCGATGATGGAGGAAGCCGAGAGCCCCTTGATCTGAGCCTTGGTGTGTGCGAAGCGTTGGGAGTACTGCCGCAAGGTTTCCCCGGGCTGCTGCTTTACTTGAAAAAGGCTCCCGGTGGACATGGGGGCCACGAAGGTCCCTTGGAAGTTGTTGACGAACTTCTTCTTCAGCTGCTCCCACGAGTGGATAGTCCCTGGCCGGAGGGACCAGAACTACCGGAGGGCGATCCCTTCGAGCGCCAAGGGGAAGCATTTGGCCATGGTGTCCCGGCTGCCCCCGGACGCCTCTATCGCCAGGGCGTAGGAGCGGGAGAACTCGCCGGGGTCGGAGTCCCTGGAGTATTTGGGGAGCTTTGCGGCGCGAAAGTTCGAGCCGAAGCGCACCCTCTGGAGATCCGGGTGCAGGGGGGAGTCCTCGTCGTAGGACGCGTTCTCCTCATCCGGGGGGTTCTCGTCATCGCTCAAGTCCGTGATCGCAGCTTTCGCGGCGCGGAAGGGTGCCGGAGGGGCCGGAGGCCGAAGCGATGCTTCCTGGCGCCACAAAGCCAGTTCCGCCTTTAGCCTGGCGTTCTCGGCGGCCAGGGCGTCAGCTTGGCTCCCACTCCCTCCGGAAGTGGTGTCGGGGTCCCTCGAGCAGACGTAGTCTGTCCGAAGGGACACCACTGGGGGTCCGCCTGGTGGATGCTGCTCCGGTGGCCCACCCGGCGACCCGGCCAGGTTGGCGGAGGTCGGCTCGGGCAAACCGTCAGTGCCTGGTGCTCCAAGCGTCTCTTCGTGCAACTGGGCGGGATCCATCGTGGACGCGCCCCCGACGGGTGTGGTGGTGGGAGCTGGAAGGTTGGGGTCGACGGCCGAGGCGGGCTCGCCTCCGGCGGTCCGAGTCGATCTGCGCAGGGGGACCGTGCTCGCCCCTTTCCGGCTTGACATGCTTAGGTGGATGGATGTAGAGGGCGCTAGCTTTTGGACTAGAGTCCCCACGGACGACGCCAACTGTTGGAACGACGGATCGGACCAGCAGGTTTTCTTAGTGGAAAATGAGAGTAGTGTATTCAATGGTCTTTTTTGCCTGCCTTTACAACTGTGGTTGGGGGGGGGTATTTATAAGGCGCCCCGTCCAGAGGCCAAGCGCCTCTGGAACACCAACGACTACCCGGCCGACCGTCGGTCAACAGTACAGACAAAACGGACTATATACAGTACAGACAGGAAGATTCGACTCTGACAGCGTATCAGCCGTGTCGGACGCGGCCGGCGCCGCCCGACACGGGTCAGAGAATCGCGATCCTGTTCCCCTATACGTCAGCCTCGTCCTTTTCCCGCCAATGCTCTCTTCGGGTTCGCTACTGCGGCCGAGGGAGAGGCCCTCGGCAATTTCTCCTCGGAAGGCAGCCTCCGGTAACCTTCTTCCAGGAGACGGCCCCCGGCAAACTGCTTCCGGAGGGTGGCCTCCGGTAGCCTTCATTCGAGGGCAGCCTCCGGCAACCTGCTTCCGGAGGGCGGCCTCCGGCAGCCTTCTCCGGGGGGGCGGCCTCCGGCAGCCTTCTCCCGGGGGGTGAACTCCGGTGTTCTTGGCTTCAAATCTCCCGACGGTGGGCCTCCTGGCCTTCGGGATTATTTCCCCCAACAGCTCCTCTCCACGATTCTTATCTGCGCTTGAGGGATGCCGGGCTGATAGACGAGCTCAGTTAGGTGGACGGCGTTGATCTCGGCCAGGCCATCGAGAGTGCCGTGAGCCAGGTACTCCTTCGGAGCGCCTTGGGACGAGCCCTAGCCCTCCTTTTCTTTTTTCCTAACTCACCGTTTCATGCGCAGGTAGTCGCATTGGTGCAGGGTTCACTATTGTCCCTGCTCTCCGAATGTAGCCACCGCAAGAGCAGCACTTCGGACCTCTCTGGGTGAGCGGAGATCGTCGAGAGGACAGTCTAGGAGCAAGCAACTGAGATCGACCGGCTCCGGGCGCTGGAGTCGGACTTCGAAACCCATTGTCCTCGGGCCGCCAGGGCCAAAGCACTTCAGGCCCAGGCTGTGGAGGTTGATGCTCTCAAGTCCCAAGTCGCCAAACTGGAGGGGCTTCGAGCTCGAGCTGCTCAAGCGGACGAGCTCGAGGCGGAGGTCAACATCTTCTGGGCCCAAGCTGCTGAGGTGGAGAGGCTTCGGTCCCGGGCTGAAGAGGTAGACCAACTCGAGGCGGAGGTCTTCGCAATTCAAGAACAAGTCTTGGAAATGGACGAGCTCCAGGAGAGGGCAGCTGCCGCCGAAGTCCACGAAGCCCGGGTGCTCCAGCTCGAGCGGACCGTGGCGGACCTTCTGGCCCGGAATGAGGCGGCAACCGAGGCACTGGCTCAGGGGGAGAAGACGGCAGCCGACACTATGGTGTCCCTCCGAAAGGTGTTGGCGCGCTATCGCACTGGGTGTACGGCTTTTGACGTCGCCTGGGAGCCCCTTAGCTATCGACTGAAGTTCATTCAGGCTGCCGTCCGGTAGATAGGCCTCACCGTGTCAAGATACGGTGAGGAATCAGCCCGGGTAGCTGCCCTCAGAATTCTTCATCAGCTAGAAGTTTCCGGGAGCCCCTTGCCTTCGCCCTCGAGTTCTCACCCTGTCGCCTTCGGAGGGAGCCATATCCTTTCCCCTAGCCCGGCGATAGCCCAGTCCTAGAGGGTTCTCTAGGTGACTTGGCAAGCCCAGGGCCCTGGCGCGGTCAAGGCCTGGCTGGACAAGGCCCTTCGCTCGAGCGAACCTTCGACTTCCTCAAAGCCCCTAGCCACAATGCGTCAACCGGACCCGAAGGTGTAGTCTTCTTAGGGCCTTAACATCACAACTCCTGTAATAGATAGGAACTTGGCAGTTTATTAATAAAGGGTAACTGCTTCCTGGAAATTACTCAGGGCATTCGCTCCACCCGTGAATCTGATGTCGAGGTTCTTGACGAGGGTGAGACCCTTCGGCGCTAATGGGCCGCTTTCGAGGCCCTCAGGACCAACCGGCCCGCATGCTTCGCCATCCCTCGGGGTGACGACGGACACGCAATCCCCGAGATCCTTCACGAGGTCTTAAGTTTAGTCAAGGAAGAGGAGAGGGAAACTCGAGCTCTGTCCTCATCGCCCGAACCGGTGGATTGGTCTGACGTGGAGGCCGACTTCAATGAACCGCAGCCTGGAGGCGAAGGTTTGTGCAGTTGGGCCCAACTGCGGGAAGATCAGAAGGCCTTCCGGGCCCAAAAGAAGGAAGAGAAGAGGTAGAAGAGGAAGGAGAAATCCAACCACGCAGCGACGGAGCCCCCGACCGGAGAGGGCTTTGGCCCAGGTGACTCTTCGGACCGAAAAGGCTTCCGCTTCCTGCTCGGCATAGATGAGGAATTTTCCTAGTCTTATCCCTCGCCTTGATTTCGCAACAGATGTTGTTCACGCTCTATGTATGATGTAAATAATCGAAGCCTTTCTTCTCTGCCCTTCCTCTCCCCCCTCCTTTGCGGGTGGACGACTTGTCGACAGGGCGCAAACTGCTTGCACTTAGGATGAGCAGAAGAGAAGATAGAATAACTGTGGGTACGCCAAGCTAGAGCTTAAAACCTGAAAAGAGGGTGCGTCGAACTGGAGCCCGGAACCCGAATACGGGGTTCATCGAGCTGGAGCGCGGAACCCGAATAGGGGGTGCGTCGAGCCAGAGCTCGGAACCCGAGTAGGGGGTGCGTCGAGTCGGAGCTCAGAACCCGAATAGGGGGTGCGTCGATCCGGAGCTCGGAACCCGAATAGGGGGTGCGTCGAGCCGGAGCTCGGAACCCGAATAGGGGGTGCGTTGAGCCGGAGATCGGAACCCGAATAGGGGGTGCGTCGAGCAGGAGCTCGGAACCCGAATAGCTTGGAGAAACTATGCTTGATACCGCAGCGCGTCCACTTTGGTCAAAACATTCACCTGATATTATTATTGAATTGAGGATCTGATACAACAATAGCCAACATCAGCCGACACCGGAAGACATCTATGAAATTATGCAAAATAGCATTTCAAGTGCTCTGCGTGCCAAGTGTGCTTCAGATCTTCGCCTTCTAAGGTAGCTATACGGTAGGACCCCGGCCGCCCGGAGCCGGTCATAATGTACGGGCCTTCCCATTTATTGCCCAGCTTCGTCGAAGCGGCCACCACATGCAAGATGAGGTGCCCTGGCTGGAACTCGTTGTGCTTGACCTTGGGGTCATACCATGCCTTCGTCTGCTTCTGGTACTGCGAAAGGTTGGCGATGGCTCGGAGCCTTGACTCCTCCATAAGGTCGAGGGAGACGGCGCGCTCTTGATCGGTCTTGGGAGTTGTGACCCGCAGAGAACCAGCCTGAAGCTCTGTCGGCGTCATTGCTTCATCGCCAAATAGAAGGCAGAACGGGGTGAACCCGGTAGCTCGAGAAGGAGTGGTCCGAATGGACCACAGGATCTTAGGTAGCTCGTCGGGCCACAATCCCTTGGCCAGAACCACGATGCGCTTGTTGAGGTTGGATAGAATATGCCCATTAGCCCTCTCGACAGCTACATTTGACTAGGGATGTCGAACCGCTGCGAAGCATAGCTGCACTCCCAATTCTTCGCAAAATGCCTTGAAGGACCCAGCGTCGAACTAAGTGTCGTTGTCCAGTGTTAGTTGTTTGGGCACTCCGTAGCGCTGGACTATATTCTGCCAAAAGAATTTCTGGATGCTTTGGGAGGTAATGGTAGTCAATGGTTCGGCCTCGACCCACTTAGAGAAGTATTCGACGGTGACGACGGCGAAGCACAAGTTGCCCCTTGCCCTTAGGAATGGTCCAATGAGGTCCATCCCCCGGCGAGCTAGAGGCCACACAGGCGCAATGAGCTGTAGGCTGACCGGGGGCCTATGGCTCCATCGCCCCATCCATTGGCACCCTTGGTAGGTGCGCACCAGATCCTCGGCGTCGGTGACGATTGTGGGCCAATACACACCTTGTCGTAAGGTTTTCCCAGCGAGTGCTCAAGGGGCTAAGTGACCACCACATAGGCCCTCATGGATTTCTCAGAGCATTACTAGTCCATCCGGGCGAGAGATGCACCGAAGCAGTGTTCAGCATACACCTGACTTGTACAGGATGCCATCGATGACTTGATAAGACCTGGCGCGGAGTTGAAGCTGCGCCTGCTCTAGGCTAGGTTGGTCATCCATATCGCCGTTGAGTGCTCATAGAATGGGCTCTCGCCAATCTCCATTGGCCATGCAAAGGACTGTAGTCGGCCGAGGGGGCGTCGGGGTATCCATCGGCGCGGGGGACGGTACCTCTCCGCGGAGAGACGCCGATGGCTCGGTGAGCTCTTCGAAAAAGGCAGTGGGTAGGAGAGTTTGACCGCCAGCACCAGCTTTAGCGAGGACGTCAGCTTGGCAGTTTTCACTTTTGGTATGCTCTGGACAGATATTCCCTTGAAAGATGTCTCGAATTTCCGAATGGCTTCGAGGTAGGCGGCCAGATCGGGGTGTCGGGCCTAGAAACTCTTGTCTGTGTGTCTGGCGACGACTTGAGAATCAGTCTTGACAACCACGCGGGCGGCTCCGAGCGCGTGCGCCTTGTGAAGACCCATCAACACTCCTTCATACTCGGCAATATTGTTTGTAGCTTTGAAGTTCAACCGAACAGAATACAAAGCCAGCTGACCGGAGGGAGAAATGATCACTGCCCTGGCGCCAGCTCCTGAAGCCTGGTAGGCACCATCCGAATAGATGGTCCACACCCCTTCGCCTGCTTCGACACTGGCATGACCAACTGCAGGCGTCCATTCAGCGACGAAATCGGCAAGGATTTGAGACTTAATGGTAGTCCAAGCCACAAAGGAGATTCCGAACAGAGCAAGCTCCACTGCCCACTTCCGGATTCGTCCGGTTGCGTCCTTATTCTGGAACATGTCACCCAGGGGATATGCAGTTGGAATAATTATATTGTGGGCCAGGAAGTAGTGCCGAAGCTTCTGGGACGCCATGACGAGAGCATACAACACCTTTTCAAGCTCGGAATACCGAGTTTTTGCTCTAGAGAAGGCTTCGGATACAAAGTAGACGGGTCGTTGCACCAGTTTCCCGCCAATGTCTTCTTCTTGAATTAGGGCCGCGCTTGCCGCGCTGCCGAAGGCAGCGAGGTACACCAGAAGGGGATCGCTGGCCCGGGGTGTTGCAAGGGCCACGAGGTCGGCGAGGTATTCTTTTATCCTGTCGAAGCAGTCTTGACATTCGAGAGTCCATTCGAAGTCTTTGGAGCCTCGCAGCGCCTTGAAAATGGGCAGGCTTTTCTCAGTCGATCTTGCCAAGAAACGACTAAGAGCGGCTAGGCGTCCAGCTAGCTTCTGTGCCTGCTTCATATTCCGAGGGGGAGACATGTTTTGCAGTGCGCTGACTTGTGTTGGACTGGCTTCAAGGCCCCGATTGGAGACTAGATACCCCAACAGCTTCCCTGCACGTGCTCCGAAGACGCACTTCTCCGGATTAAGGCGGATCCCCCACTTTCGGAGGGTGTCGAATGTTTTAGCTATGTCCGCGCTATGGCAATTCTTGTCCGTGCTTTTAATGACAATGTCGTCCATATAAGCTTCAACATTGCAGCCGATCTGGTGGCCGAGAGCCTTGATATTAATCTTGAGAAAGTGGCTCCGGCATTGCGGAGGCCGAAGGGCATCCGAACATAGAAAAACACTCCCGAGGGGGTAATGAAGATTGTTTTGACCTGATCTTCCGGCTTCAACCAAATCTAGTGATACCCTGAATAGGCGTCGAGGAAGCTGAGGAGCTCAGAACCAGCAGTAGAATCAACTAATTGGTCGATGCGAGGCATGGGGTAGGGGTCACGGAGGCAAGCTTTATTCAGAGAAGTAAAGTCGATACACATGCGTCATTTGCCAGATGTTTTCTTCTGGACAAACACTGGTTTTACAACCACTCGGTGTGACTAACTTCCCGAATGACCCCCGCCCGGAGCAACTTCTCAGTCTTGGTCCTGGCAAGCTCGACTCTCTCGATGGATAGCTTCCGAAGCCCCTAGCATACAGAGCGATCTTTTGGGTCGACCGCCAGAGAGTGCTCGATAATAGAGCGGTCGACGCCTGGTATGTCTTCGTCGGACCACGCGAAGATGTCCAGGTTCCTGTGGATGACTTCTTTGAGCTGCTCTGACACCTTTTGCTCAAGGCCGCCTCCGAAACGGATCGGGCACTCCTTCCAGTTCTGGATCAGGATCTTCGTGACGATTTCTCCTTCCGGGAGTGGCTTGGCTGGGGCCCCTTCGGAGGAGCATCTCCGGCGCCTGGCAATCCGGCTTCTCCCGAGCTTCCGCGGACACTATGGACTTGCATTGGCTCCAATGGGGCCGAGTGGCCATACTCGACCCAGCGGGCTGCGGCCTGATCTCCCAGGATCGATAGCACTCCCCCCGGAGTCGGCATCTTGAGGCATAAGTAGTTGTGGTGGGCGATGGCTCTGAAGCGACTGAGCATTCCCCTCCCGAAGATGGCGTTGTAGGCGTACGGAGCGTCGACTAAGTCGAAGATGATCTCCTCGCTGCGGCGAAGGGGGGATTCTCCGAAGGTCACCTCCAGCCCGATCTGGCCGAGCGCGTCGAGTGGTGGCCCTGCGAAACCCTGGAGCAGCCGGGAGGCTAGCAACAAGTGTTTTCGGGAAAGGCACAGTTGGTCGAAAGTCTGCACGAAGATGATGTCAGCAGAACTCCCACCATTGACCAGGATACGACGCACCTCAACACCTGCAATATCAGCTGATATGACGAGGGGATCAACGTGTGGGAACTTGACGATGGTGGCATCCTCGGCAGTGAAGGAGATCGGGACGTGGGACCACTCGGGAAGCGTGGAGAGTCTTGAGGTGCTGATATGCCCGACCTCCTGGACGTATTACCTTCGCTGACGCTTGGACATGGATCCTAGAACTCCTCCTCCGGATATAGGAAGGACCACCCGCTTTCCTCGGTCCGCTCCATCCTCGAGCTTGGGGGCTTGGAACCTGCCAAGTTCCGGGGCTAGGCCCAAAGCTTCTGGCTCGTCCCAGCACCCGACTACCTGGACGGCATCAGGGCGGGGGACGGGAGCCCCTTTGTCAGAGGAGCCGCGGCCAGAGTTTCGCTCGAGGTAGTCATTCCGGAGGGCGAGGATGGTTCGGCGGGAGTCGGTGTCGTGGCTCTGGTTCTCGCCATGGACGTTGTAGTAGAGAGTTGTTCCTCCGGGTAGTGCTCTTGGTGGAACCGTGGCTTCGGAGGGACGCCCCCTGCCAGATGTGTGCGGGTGCTTGGCGGGGCCCCTCGTGGTGATGCTGAGGACCTCCCCTCGAAGGTGCTTCTGGCCTCACTGAGAGTCCCTGTGACCGGAGTCTTGGCGGCCGGAGTCTTGGCGACGAAGATCTGGAATGGTAGAGACCCCGCAGTCAGGATCGAGAGACGCCTCATACACCTTGGCGCTCGAAGCCCGGACGGGGACGATCATTTCCTATTGGCGTAGCTGACCTTCCTCGGACCGATCGTACTCTTCGAAGTACATCATGAGCTGAGCTACCGAGGAGATCGGCTTCCAATGGAGCTTGTCGAGTAGACCCGGGTGGGTGACGCCCTCCCGGGCGGCGTCGATGACCGAGGAGGCCGAGAGTCCCTTGATTTGGGCCTTGGTGTGCATGAAGCGCTGAGAGTACTGTCGCTGCGTCTCCCGGGGCTGTTGCTTCACTTGAAAGAGGCTCCCGGTCGACATCGGGGCCACGAAGGTCCCCTGGAAGTTGTTGACGAACTTCTTCTTTAGTTGATCCCACGAACAGATGGTTCCAGGCCACAGCGACCAGAACCACCGGAGAGAAATTCCTTCGAGCGCCAGAGGGAAGCATTTGGCCATGGTGTCACGGCTCCCCCCGCACGCTTCTATTGCTAGAGCGTATGAGCGGGAGAACTCTCCAGGGTTGGAGTCCCCCGAGTATTTAGGGAGCTTGGCGGCACGAAACTTTGAGTCGAATCACACCCTCTGGAGGTCGGGGTGCAGGGGAGACTCCTCGTTGTACGACGCGTTCTCCTCCTCCACTTGGTCTTCGTCATCGCTCAAGGCCACGGCCGCAGCCCCCAGCGCTCGGGAGGGCTCCGGAGAGCTGAGTGACGCTTCCTGGCGCCATTGGGCCAGCTCCACCTTCAATCTGGCATTCTCGGCTACCAGGGCATCAGCCTAGCTCCCGCTTCCCCTGGAGGCAATTTCTGGGTCTTGCGAGAGGACGTAGTCGGTCCGGAGGGCCACCGCCAGGGGCCTGCACGGGGGGTGCAACTCAAAAGGCCCCTCCTAGAGCCCTGAGGGGTTGACAGAGGCCGGCTCCGTATAGCCAGTAGGACCCCGAGCCTCTGGCATCCCCCCAGGAGCCTGGTTTGGCTCTGTGCTAGGCGCCTCGGTATACGCGACAGCTGGAGGGTCCGAAGCGGCGACTAGAGCAGGCTCAACTCTGGCGGTGCGGGCTGACCTCCGTAGAGGAACCGTGCTCACGCTCTTCCGACCCGACATGTCTCTGTGAAAGGATGTAGAGGACGCTAGCTTCTCGAACTAGGATCCCCACAAACGACGCCAACTGTTGGGATGACGGATCGAGCCAACAGGTTTATTGGAAGATGGGAGTAATGGAGTGTAGGGCTCAGATTGTATTCTTGGATCGTGTGTTTATTACAACTGGAGACGAGGGTATTTATTGGGTTGCCCGTCTCGAAACGGTCTAATGCCTCCTAAAACCCACAAACCGTTACTCGGCCCGACACAGGCTTGTAATACAGACAAGAATAGCTGCTACACAGTACAGATAGGAAGGTGCGGCTCTGACAACATATCAACCGTGTCGGGCACTGCAGCGATCGCCCGACACAGCGCAGACGATCGTGATCCTGTCCCCGGACCACCTTGACCGGGTCATCCTCTGATCTTCGGTCACGTCCCAAAGCCTTCGCACCTTCCGGAGGCTGGCCTCCGGCATCCTGTCGGGCGCTTTGTCCGAGGGCCCCTTCTGTACGCTTCGGGGCTTCCGGAGACCCCTAGGCCTCCCTGCCTTGGGGCTTGCAGGTACCTTCGGCATGGGCCGTCGGGCCTTCCGGATGTGGCCTCCCCTCCGGACCGTACTACTCTTCGTGCTTCCAATTGCCATCGGAATTATCTCCCCCAACAGTGCCCATATAGAAGAAAGGGAGCGGCAAGATACGGGTATGCATTGACTTTAGGGATCTAAATAGAGCCACCCTGAAAGACGAGTATACAATGCCGATAGCCGACATGCTAATTAACGATGCTTCAGTACACAAGGTACTAAGTTTTCTTGATGGCAATGCTGGTTATAATCAAATCTTTATGGTCGAGGAGGACGTCTACAAGACTGCCTTTCGATGCCATGGTTTTGTCGGTTTGTTCGAATGGGTCGTCATGACTTTTGGTTTGAAAAATGTTGGCGCCACATATCAGTGCGCTATGAATTTGATCTTTCATGACTTGTTAGGAGTCATGTTAGAAGTTTACATCGATGATGTTGTGGTCAAATCGGACGCTATGGGAAACCATTTAGACGATTTGAAGGTTGCTTTCGATAGGATGCGACAGTATGGGTTGAAAATGAACCCGCTTAAGTGTGCTTTTGGCTGTTGGCAGGTAAGTTCCTAGGTTTCATGATTCACGAGAGAGGCATAGAAATTGATCCTAAAAGACTTGAAAAGATTAGAAATATTGCAGCGCCAACATGCAAAAGGGATGTACAAAAGTTGCTAGGCAAGTTGAACTATTTGTGTCGCTTTATATCCAACTTGTCCATCAAGATTGATGCCTTTGTCCCCATACTCGGGCTAAAGAAGGAAGTCGAGTTCACTTGGGGGAAAGCCAACAAAGTGCTTTCGAAAAGATCAAGGAGTGCTTGTCATCACCGCCTGTGGTGAGAGCACCCAAGGCCGGGATTGCGTTTCGGCTATATATCACTGCCGAAGATGGCGTGATTGGGGCCTTGCTAACCCAAGAGATAGAAGGGAAGGAGTACATCATCACATTCTTGAGCTGCCACCTACGGGACGCTGAAACCAGGTACGCGTTTGTGGAACGATTGTGTTTATCACTTTATTACGTGTGCACTAAGTTACGCCACTATCTTCTCCCCACTACATGTGTTGTCGTTTGCCAAACCGATGTTATAAAGCACATGTTACAAAAGCCGATTCTAAGTGGAAGAATCGGAAAATGGGCTTACGCGTTGATTGAGTACTATTTGGCCTACGAGCCTCTAAGAGCGATGAAAGGCCAAGTCGTAGCCAACTTTATAGTTGATCATCACATAGATGTTAGCTGGAGTGATGCTATTGCTCTAGTTGAGGTAGTACCATGGAAAATCTATTTTGATGGTTCGGCTTGCAAGAGTGGCCAAGGTATTGGAGAGGTTCTCATATCACCTAATGGTATGTGCTTTGAAACCTCGACCCGACTAGAGTTCTCTTCCACTAATAACCAAGCCAAATACGAGGCTTTGTTGCTAGGTCTTGAACTACTAGAGTCTATAAGTGTTAAACATGTTCACGCGTATGGTGATTCATTATTAGTAGTACAACAAGTAGCTAAGAATGCTCAATGTTTTAATGGCTTGCTGAATAGCTACTTGGACAAATGTCTAGACATAGTTGATACTTTTGATGATTTCAAAATATCTCACGTGTCAAGAAAAGCCAATTCAGTCGCCAATGATTTGGCTCAGCAAGCATCTGGCTACCAAGTCGGGAGAGGGAAATTTTCTGTATTGGAGAAGCCAGTGTTCAGTCTAATTGCCGAAGCTAGTAAAGGTGGGTAGCGCACGCCTCGGGTCGAACCCCTCGGGTCACTGAAAGCCACCGCACGCCGAAGCCCTTGGATCGGAGTGCTCTACCAATCAAAGGATCTGGTATGCCAGAGCCCATAGTGCGAAGCCTCCCGACGGAGAAGGCTCCTTAGAGTCCGAACCCTCCGAAGAGCTTCGGCCCAGCACACTCCGAATGGCCACCTCGGCCAAGCTTCGGCAGGAGCTGGAATGGCTCGGGGGCACCCCGGAGTCAGTATTTCAGAGGTTTTTTCAGAAGATAGACCAGCGAGGCCCTCTGAAACCTGTAAGGGCAATTGGAGAGTCCCAATCGTCTAGTATTTGAGAGACCCTAGTGAGGAGCCATGCTGAATTGCGTGGGCCTCATGGCTCCAGATGTGATGAGGCATTGTCAACGATAGTCAAAGAGGACAGAAAAAGAGAGGAGATCTTCTGCGTCATGGGCCGCGTGTGACTTAGGTACACGGGCAGCGAGCGACTGTCGGGCTGAGAGAGTTGTGAAGTCGGGCTGGCCCAATCCAGGTACATGGGCCAGAAGCAGTAGAAGATCCACTAGGCTGTTGACCAGGATTGACTCAGGTACACGGGCGGTGAGCGATTGCTGGGCTTGGAGAGCTGCGGAGTTGGGCCGGCCCAATCCGGGTACCTGGTGCAAAGTCGGTGGAGGCTTTGTCAGTTTCGGCGCAAAACTGACGATCGCTGATCTTGTATCGGACTGTTCAAACGAGAAGCCGTCTTCGCTACGAAAGCTTAGCTTCCAATAAGTCATTTGTAAATAGGAGTTTACTATTTTGTCCCTAGGCCCACAGTCAGTCAGTCGAGTCTGTAAAAATATCCTAAGGGCAGTTTAGTCTTTTCCTTTTATTTCAGCGTCTGTAAAAACCCTAAGGGGCTGGTGGAATATTCCTAGTCAGTGGGCAGCCTATAAATAGGGCCCCAATCCCTAGGGTTAGGTCACCCTTTCAAAAATCACTTTTTAATCAAAGTTTGGGTCATTTTGTTTTCCTGCATTCTTTCTCTCTCTCCTGTTCGTGTGTGCGCCGCCAGGAAATCTGCTGCTGTTCCTTCGTGAGTTCATCTTGTTTTTGCTCTGGTTCGGATGATTTTGTTCCTGCTGTCTTGTGTGCAGCATTTGATTAATAGCTCTGCATTTTTGTTATGCATGCGGGCATTTTATTCCTGAGGAGAAGCTTCTCTGGTTGCTTTGGTTTGTTCTTCACGTGAGTACTAGTTCTTGCTGCTGCAAGTAGTACCTACTCCCTGTAGCAACAGTACTCTAGCCTTGCTTTTTCCTATGCAGTTTTTTGATCGAGTTGACGGGGCCAAGTCCCTTTTCTGGTTGTTTATGGCGAAGCTCCCTTCTCTGTTCGAAGTCCCTCAGCTCCGTGAGGCAGGCTTCGATCTGACATCTTCGAGGGCTTTGCTAGAACTTCAACTTCATTTTTGTACTGTGAATCTACTTCGAATTATGTTTTGTGCTTAGTGTCTGTTAGCTTGGCATACTTCGACAGTCTTTGCGAAGGTGTACTCCGGCTCGAGCTTTTCGATGTCAATACTTCAACAGGCTTTGAAGTTAGCTTCGAAGCTTGTATTTCTGGTAGACTTCGCTCGGAGTGTGTTTTCTGAGAATTCTGTTGTTGTCATTTCTGTGGATCTCAGTGTGTGTGTTCAAAGGCTGAGAATCGAAGTGTGTGTCTAAGCTTCGGTTTCTTGTGTGTGCACACCTGTATACTCCTATTCGAAGCTGAACTCTGTTTCGAAGGTCACTACTCTGGAAATCATACCTCGAGTAAGCTGACTTCGAAGGTTGTGTCACAGGCTTCGATTTGGTCTTGCTGCTATGTGTTTGGCTTCGCTTCTCTTTCGAAGTTTGCTTTTCTGTGAACTTTGTTCGAAGCTTTCTTTTCGGAGTATAGGCATCGAAGTTTTTGTTTCGAAGGTACTTCGCTGGTAGCCTTCAGAGTCTCTGTTTGTTCGAACACTTTGTTGTGTTTTCTTGCACTATGTGAAGGTACTTCGATTGAGGGCTTCGGTCTACATTGTCGAAGCTCACCTCGCAGTATACACCTTCGTACAATCTTCGCACAACATCTTCGAAGCACATCTTTGGCACTTCCACGATAGACTTCGTCAGCCCTCGACAAGGGACTCCGAAGCAGGCTTCGACTCTGCGAAGCAGGCTACGACACTGCGATCCAGGCTTCGACACAGCGAAGCAGGCTTCACCAAGTTTCGACCAGGAGACAAATTTGAACAGTAACTTCTCATCCCCTTTCATGTATACCTAGATCATCTGCTGAGAAGTTTTATCTGCCATGTTTTGAACATTTTGTTTATCTGCCTGATTAACATTGTATTGGCATTTCTCTGTCTAGAACACCAGACTTTCCTAGGCTAGATACTTTTTGACTTAGGCAATCTGTTCACGCTTTGTTGCTTAGTCTTTTGAGGAGCATTGGGTGTTGGGAGCAGGCCATTGATTCGAAAGACTTTTTTAGGCGCCCATTCACCCCCCCTCTGGTCGCTACTTTCGGTCCTACAAGTGGTATCAGAGCGAGGTTAGGGTTTTTCCATACCTTAACCGGTTCTAAACCCCAGTAGTGATCATGACGTCTCCTGGCAAAGTCCCGTCCTTGGAAGCTTATGGCTATATTTATTGGAAGACTCGCATGCAAGCCTATCTTATGAGCCAAGGCTCAGACATCTGGGACATTTGCGTTCACGCTACGTTCGTTATATTGCCAGTTGCTGAGCATGGTACTCCTGGTATCATTGCCCAGCATCTGAGCAATAGTAAGGCTGTGAACATTTTGTTTTCTGGTTTAGGTCCCACTGAGTTTGAGCATGTGAGCCATCTCTCCACTGCGAGAGAGATCTGGGCTACCCTCAAGGCACACCATGAGGGAACAGCCCAGGTCAAGGCTCGGCTCTATCAGACCTACCGGTGTGAATATGAAAATTTCACACAGAAGCCGGGTGAATCTGTTGAAGCATTGTTTGGTCGTTTTCAATCGATCATAAACAAGCTTCGGGACAACAAGGCTGAGGGTGCTCAGTTAGTCTCAGATCACGAGTAGGCGCTCAAGGTTCTCCATACCTTGGACCCAAAGATCTGGGAGATCAAGGTATCCTCTATAGTTGAGAGTACATCTTATCATACCTTGACCATTTCTGAGTTGTTTAGCAAGGTGAAGGCCACCGAGGTAGATATCTAGTTGAGATCAAATCTCACTGGCTCTGGATCAAAATCTCTGGCTCTTGCTACACCTTCTGTTGATCCCTCTTCTGTGAGTTGTGCTGGGTTCTCCTTGATGTCTATCACTGAGGACCAGCTTGAGTCTTTGGGAGATGATGACCTGTGTCTTTTTAACAATCGGGTGCATCGTGTTTATGACAAAAGAATGTTCAAGAGACACGGCACAAAATCTGGGTGCTTTGAGTGTGGTGACCCAGGACACTTCATCGCCGACTGCCCCAAGCGCAATGGTCACAAGAAGGGCAGCGGTGGTGGCTTTCACGACTCCAACAAGCATGATAGCTCTTCCGTCAACAAGGGCAAGCTGAAGACCAGATTCTTCAGAAAGGCCCTGAAGGACTACCAGCGAGAGAACAAGAAGCGTGACAAGGCCTTCTTCGCCGAGATGGAGAAGAGCTACTCCAAGCGGTCCACGTCATCTTCCTCTTCATCGAGCTCAAGCTATGAGGAGATCGTTATCAGGAAGGGGAAGCACAAGAACGATCCGGCGGTCCTTTGCTTCATGGCCTTCAGGGACAGACCGAAGAGCCGCTTACATCAGCGCCGAAGATCCCACAAGAGCTTCTGCTCAATGGCTCTTGGGGATAAGGAAGAGAAGAGCTCCTCCGATGACTCCGACGACAACGACAACGAAAAGGTTTCATCTTATGAACATGAAATCGTTGATTTACTTGAAAGCAATCGTCGGGAGTTAAAATATCGGGAAAACTGCTTAGGGGGGCTAAGAAGAGGATAGATGAGTTAGAGAGTGAGCTTGCCATGGCCAATGGCAGAATTGAGAGTCTATCTTCTTCCCCTTGCTTGGGTGGTAGAAGTGAGTGCCCAAAGTGTGAGGTGCTTCTGTGTGACCTGTCGACTCTGAAGTCCAGGTACACACAAAGGGTTGATGAGAGGGATGCTTTGGCCACTGAGCTTGAAAGCGCTCAGCTGGAGCTGAAAGATGCTCAAGCCACTGTCGTCGTGCCTTGTGCTGATTGCCCATCTCATCTTGCTCGTTTAGCAGAGCTGAAAGCCAAGGGCGATGAGCATCTGGGTGATTTGGAGAGAATGACAGCTGAGCTGGTACAGACTAGGCTAGAGCTTGAGACATTGTCAGATCCACCCACTGTCTGTGAGAACTGCCTGTCTCTTAGACTTGAGTTGATTAAGATAAAAGCCAAGAAGTCTGTCCAGGTAGATAGGGAGTGTGAGACCTGCTTGTCTCAAGTGGAGGTTCTAGCTTCCTTGAGAGAGGAGCTAGCTGATTCTCAGAATGAGAACTTTTACCTCCGTTCTATCCTGAGAGCCACAGCTCGACATGATGATCCAGCAGTTCAAGAGGTAGGATAGGTTTGGGTTAGGTTACACCTACACCAAGGCTGACTTCGAGAGGGCCATTAGCCGGGCAATGGAGTGGAGTAAAATGACTCCTGAGCAGAGATATCCCAAGACCCACTCCACTGAGTCTTTCCAGGCTAGTCAGCCCAAGGATGGAGTTATTCAAGAACAGCCCAAAGCACCACCCAAGAAGCCCATTTGGGTTCCAAAGCCCAAACATCTCCACACTGCTCTAGACTCTCTTCCTGGACCCTCTCAACCCAAGAAGACAACACCAACCACCACTAAGCCCAAGAAGCCCAAGCCTAAACCACATCCCAAGAAGCCTACCTATCATTGTGAGTACTGTCAAAGAGACGGGCATCTTGCGGAGTTTTGCTTCAGGAGGAAGCGGGTTGAGAGAGCAGAGCGTGCTCATGGTGGTCAGGAGCAGTTCTACCAGTAGAGTGGTAGACTGCGTGTTCCTCGATGCGGGGAGAGGCTGGAGGCCAGGCCGCGTCGTGTACGTGGTGGTGTCCGTTCCGGCAGAGCTCCAGGACCTGGACCTCGTGGCCGAGGCTTTAGGCAGAATCAAGGACCACGCTTTGAGCCACGTTTTGGTCCGAACTCTCATGATGAATTCTGCTTTCTGTCTTTTGAGCAGATGGCTCGACACTGGTTTAGCTCTTTTGCTAAACCTGGTGCCGGACCATTTGCTCCCACATACAACCACTGATTGTGCAGGATCGGGGACTGGAGGACGTTTGGATCATGGACTCAGGACGTTCTCGCCACATGACGGGACATCGCAGATGGTTCTCCAGTCTCACTCCCCCGAGCTCCAAAGAGTACATCACTTTCGGGAACAGTGTTCAAGGGAAGGTAAGTGGCATCGGCTCAATTCGCATTTCAGACCATTTCTCTTTGAAGAATGTTGCCTTGGTTAAAAATTTGAACTTCAATTTGATTTCTATTTCGCAACTTCTTGAGGATGGTTTGGAGGTGCGTTTTAAGAAGGGCAATTCTTCTGTGTTTGATTCTAGAGGGTCTTTGATTTGTCAGATCTTACCATTCGGTAAAGTTTTTCGAATTGACTTCTCTAGTTCTTTTGGCCCTTCTCGCTGTTTGATTGCTGGATCTTCTTCTGAGCTCTGGAAGTGGCATAGGAGGTTAGGTCATTTGAGTTTTGATCTGCTAGTCAGGTTGAGCTCTATGGACCTCATCCGAGGATTGCCCAAGCTTAAAATGGAGAAAGATCTAGTTTGTCATCCCTGTCGTCATGGGAAAATGGTTGCCGCGTCTCACTCACCTGTGACTCAGGTGATGACTTCGTATCCGAGCGAGCTGTTACATATGGACACTATCGGTCCAGCTCGGGTACGCTCAGTCGGTGGGAAGTGGTACGCGCTTGTCATTGTTGATGACTTTTCTCGATTCTCGTGGGTTTTCTTTTTGGAGTCGAAGGATGAAACTTTTCAGTTTGTTCATAACCTGATTTTGAAGCTGAAGAATGAGAACAATGGTCGGATGCGAGCAATTCGCTCCGACAACGGCTCTGAGTTGAAGAACTCTCAGTTCGTCAGCTTCTGTAGTGATCAAGGTCTAGAACATCAGTTTTCTTCTCCTTACACTCCCCCACAGAACGGCGTTGTGGAATGAAAGAACCGCACGCTAGTCGAGATGGCCAGGATGATGCTCGATGAGCATAGGACTCCTAGGCATTTTTGGGCTAAAGCCATGAACATGGCTTGCTATCTGGCCAACCGCATTTTTCTTAGAGCTTACCTTGGTAAGACCTCATATGAATTGCGGTTTGGCAGACAACCCAAAGTGAGCCACTTGCGAGCGTTTGGCTGCAAGTGCTTTGTGCTCAACAAGGGAGGGCATTTGGACAAGTTTGAGTCTCGATGCTGGGATGGTGTTTTTCTTGGCTATGCTTTACATTCTCGAGGCTTCCGTGTCTGCAACCTCGACTCCCAGCAGCTTGTTGAGACATGTGAGGTTTCTTTCGATGAGTCTTTGCCTTCTTTAACTCCTTCTTTTGAGCTTTCTGGTGATGATGAGCTCGAAGAGTCCATCTTTGAGGAAGATGAGGATACTCCAGCTGCTGATGAGGGTGGGCCTTCTGCACCTCTGGCAGAGCCCACACCTTCTGAGACTTCAACTAAGAACGAGGGCGGACCTCTGATCACTTCTTCAACTTCGATCGAGCCCCCTCAACCGAGTCCAGAGGTGCCAGCTGCTGACTCCGGTGAGGTGACATTAGATCACCAGGGATCTTGAGCAGTTCAGCGTGATCACCCCTCGGAGCTCATCATCGGTGATTTGACTGAAAGAACTCTGCGTTCATCTAGTACCTCTCTTGTTGTGTTTGCCGAATCTGCTTTTGTTGCATCTTTTGAGCCCAGAGATGTTTCTCATGCTCTTTCTGATTCTAATTGGATTAATGCAATGCAAGAATAGCTTGAGAATTTTGTCCGTAATCGGGTTTCGACACTAGTTGAGCCTCCACCAGGATGCAACCCCATAGGCACCAAGTGGGTGTTCAAGAACAAGCAAGGTGAAGATGGGGTTGTGGTGCGCAACAAGGCTCGATTTGTTGCACAGGGTTTTTGCTAGAAGGAGGGTATTGATTTTGAAGAAACCTTTGCCCCTATTGCCCGTCTTGAGTCCATTCGTATTCTCTTAGCTTTTGCCACTTCAAAGGGTTTTAAGCTTTTTCAAATGGATGTCAAGAGTGCTTTTCTGAATGGGTACATAGAGAAGGAGGTTTATGTTAGGCAGCCCCCAGTTTTGAGAACCCTAAGTTTCCTTGACATGTTTTTAAGTTGTAGAAGGCTTTATACGGGTTGAAACAAGCCCCCAGGGCTTGGTATGACCGGTTAAATCAGTTTTTGTTGGGGAAGGGCTTTGTGATGGGTTCTGTGGATAAAACTCTTTTCTTGCTCAGAGATGCTTCAGATTTCTTAGTTGCTCAGATTTACGTGGACGATATTATTTTTGGCAGTACTACTGATTCTCTTGTGTCCAAGTTTCCTAAGCAGATGCACAGTGAGTTTGAGATGAGCCTCATGGGTGAGCTCAAGTATTTTCTAGGGCTCCGGATCAAGCAGACCAAGGACGGCACCTTCATCCACCAAGGTAAGTACACTCGCGACATGTTGAAAAAATTTGACTTTGGTGGTGAGCTTAAGCCGCAGATGACCCCGATGGGCACATCTGGGGGTCTGGACAAGGATGAGAGCGACGTCAAGGTCAACGAGAGGGAGTTTCGAGGGATGATCGGTTCGCTGTTGTACTTGATGGCGACAAGGCCGGACATACAGTTCGTCGTGGGACTTTGCGCACGTTTCCAGTCTTCACCACACGCGTCTCATCGGTAGGCTGTCAAGCGCATCTCCAGGTATCTCACTTATGCGCCTAATCTTGGTCTTTTCTATTCAGCATCATCATCTCTTGATTTATCTGGCTTTTCGGATGCTGACTTTGGTGGGTGTCGGTTGGATTGCAAGTCGACTTCCGGTACTTGCCACTTTCTTGGTTCTTCCCTTGTCTCTTGGTCTTCTCGAAAGCAATTTGGAGTTGCTCTTTCGACCACTGAGGCTGAGTATGTAGCTGCTGCTAGCTGCTGCTCATAGTTGGTTTGGATGATTTCCACTCTACGAGATTTTGGGTTGTTCTTTCCTACCAGAGTTGCCTTGTTTTGCGACATCACTAGTGCTACTAGTATAGGGAAAAACCCTTGTCTCCATTCAAAAACCAAACACATTGATGTGCGCTTTCATTTTCTGCGGGATCAATATGAGAAAGGTGTCATTGACCTTGTTCATGTTGATACCCATCATCAGTTGGCTGACATTTTCACCAAACCCCTAGATCAGTCTACCTTTGAGTGTTTACGAGGGGATTTGGGTGTTGTGTATCTTTTCTAGGATATTTTGCGTCAGTTTTTCTTTCGCCTTTACTCTTTTCTTGAGTCTTTTTGTGTGTATTCATATCTTGCATATTCACATATCACACTTTTGAGCCTACTTCTGTTATATGATTGAACTGCTTTACTTATTCTAGCTGGTACACGCTTTTGATTACTTGTAAATGATCATGCTTTGATTCAGTTCACTTGATATGTCTGATATCTGTCATATGCATGGCTTTTATGCTTAAAACTTGAAAAATGATCACCATTGCTTCTGGTAACTAGCATGTGTAGGCTGAGTGCTTTTGCTATCTGTTAAATACCTTGTAGCTCGTTCCTCACATAGATGCAGATATGCAACTTGGACATCTTTATGCTTTAACATGGAAAATGTGCTATAAAAATGATAAAAATCAAAAATGAATGAAAATTCCATACCTTTTTATGCTTGAGTTGAAAAGATCCAAGTTGGTTTGCTTAGTCGCATTACATTGTTCTGGACTGCTTACCATAGCACTTTGGTATGAACTAGGACGGTGTAGTGTATGCCAAGACCAATGTCTTAAGCTTCTGATGGTCCAGTTCTGGCCTAGGCTTGACTTGGTCGGTTAGCATAAGGTTTGACATGCAAATAACCCTTGGCGAAAATGAAAAAGGAAAATGAAAAAGCCTGAACATTAAAAAGATAACAAGTTTGCTGAAGCACTTTGTTTTTGGACAATGCTTATCTTGATAGATATCAGTTAGCTTCTGCATCTCATGGTTTACCTTGCTTGTTAACTAGAAAATGTGGTGATACTTTTGTTTGCAAAAACTGAAAAATGCGTGCAAATGACTTTCTTTAGATATCATCTGTTGCACTGTTCATGCCATGTGTCTTAGACAGTATGTCTTTTGCTATACTTGTTAGATGTTGTTGGGGGAAATATTTCATCCTCATAGCCATTATGATAACAGGACAAAGGCAGAAGATTGAATCAAAGGTTTCCAGCATATAACTCCGGAAGATTTGTGGATCAAGTTCGAAGTATGGAGGCGAATCTTAGTTCGGAGTATATCTTCGAACTAGGACTCTTCCGAGGGCTTCCTTGCTAGCTAGGATGGAAGACTTATCTTCTTTCTCATTAGATTAGTCTTTTACCATTTTAGCCCTACTTAGGGTACCGAATAGTTTCCACTATATCGGTTGTAATAGAGGGGTAAAAGGGTCTTTTCCTTAATGTTTGGGCCTATAAATACCCCCCATTTTACCCTGTAATGAGGACCGAATACTAAGTTATTCAATACACATCTTCGAACTGTTTTAAGCTATTATCCTTTCGGAGGCTTGAAATACTTTACTTCGCAAACACTTCGTTTGTTAGTTTCTAACCTTCTGAAACCTGTTAGCGTAATCATTTACGCCAATAGTTGGCGCCGTCTATGGGGAACCTAGTCCAAAAAACTTCGTTCTCTACCAAGTTCTCAAACCATGCCTCCCAAGCAGAGTGCAGGTAGTAGTCCTATTCGGAGGTCTCCTCGGACCTCTAGAGCAAGATCTTCAAACACAGTTGAGGTCAGAGGGCCTTCGACATTTCCTCCACCTCAAACTCCGGAAGGGATTCCCCTTCCTCGAGCATATGGAGTTCCTCCCCCAACTTCGTCTATACTTCGGCCAACCGGAGTCCCTCTTCCACCTCAAGTTCCACTTCGAACTGATGCGTACAGTTCTCAAGACCCGGAAGATCCTTCCGGAGGAGATGAAGATGGTCTTGGTGATATGGCCGCTCAAATGTCCAGTCTCCAAGCTGAAGTAACAAGGTGCTGGCAAGAAGCCGCAGATAGGCTTCGTTCTCAGGCCACCCCAGTCATCCCCGAAGTGCCCGAAGACGACGAACTTCCTTATCCTGAAGCCCCGGAGAATGCTTCCTTCGACACCAAATCTCCGCTGCATCCTGAGTTGTAGAAAGTACGCTTCCACCAAATGTTCAAAACTTCGAAGCTTTGCAAATATTCCGGAGATGAAGATCCTGGAGAGTTCGCCCGTTCTTATGCATTAGAAATTGAAGCCAGCGGGGGAGTGCAAGATACTATGGCCAAATATTTTCCCCTAGCTCTCCAAGGAGTGGCACTGCAGTGGTTCTGGTCTCCGAAGCCAGGATCAATCAGATCATGGGGGCAGTTAAGGAAGAAGTTTGTGAGCAACTTTCAGGGTACCTTCGTACCCCCAATGTCAACAGGAAGCCTTTTCCAAGTGAAGCAACTCCCTGGAGAGACTTTAAGACAGTATTTCAAGCGCTTCGCTCACACGAAGTCGCAAATTCGAGGGTTAACTACGTCTTCTGTAGTTGACGCTGCTCGAGATGGAGTTATTCATGCGGGCCTCCTTGATAAACTTCATAGGAAAAAGATATCTTATGTTGCTCAGTTGATGTATTATTTCGAAGAATATGCGAGGTCAGAAGAGGGCTGGCTTCGGAGAACTGTTGCAACTCCGTCGATACTACAAGAAGTTAAGTTGGAGGTGAAAACTTCAACACAGCCACAAGGGCCTAGCTTCGAAGCTCAGCACGACAGGCGTCGGGGGCAAAAGCATCCTCGTTCAGAGGTTTTGAACATTGCACCCCCGCAGAAGTTTTCCCCAAGGGCTTCGCAGCCTTCAGGAAGCAAGTCCAGCGGCTGGAGGCCGCTAGGGAAAAACCGGCTGGCAAAGCCCAGGCCTTTTTCTGCTGTGTCCATGGTGAAAATAGGAGTCACACAACTGATGCGTGCAAATGTATACTTGCTTTAAGAGGAGAGTACTTGGAAAGAACTTCGGGTCAAGGCACTACTGACCGAGTTCCGACCGAAGTGCATCCGGAGCCTGTCTAGGCTGTAGCCCGAATAGAGAACTTCGACCCTGCAAGACGGCCTCCGGTGGTCAATATTATGCCACCTCCGAAGCAAGAAGAGGGACAAGATCGAGGGAAAAGAGTAGCCCTCCCCATCTCGGGAGGAGGGACCCTCGGAAGTATGTCGAAGAGGCAGAGAAGAGAATATGTTAGAGAAGTGGGCCCTATTGGAACTTCTTCGTCTGCAGCTGCTATGCCCGAATGGTCCCATGTGCCGATATCTTTTTCTGTAGATGATGCAGCCGGTATTAAGTTTCCACATGCAGACCCACTCGTCATCACTGCCGACATAGCAGGGACAGAGGTCCGGAGAGTGCTAATCGATGGAGGGAGTTCGGCGGATATTATCTTTGTTCAAGCTTTTGATCAACTCTGCATCTACAGGAAGCATCTTCTCCCAGCAGCCCGTCCTTTACAAGGCTTCGCAGGACCCCCTCTTGATGCCCTCGGTCAAATTGGCCTGGAAGTTACTTTTTGAGAGGGGCTACTGGCCAGGACAGAAGAAGTGATTTTCGATGTTGTCGATGCTCCATATGCATACAATGTCATCTTCGGAAGGGGCATGCTGAATCAATTTGGAGCTGTGGCCCATCATAATTACCTGTGTATGAAGATGCCCACACAGGTGGGAGTGCTCACTATCTTCGAAGATCAGGCTATCGCCCGAAGAGCGGAGTATGGTCATGGCCCTCCGCTTGATCCGAGATAGGTGAACAGCGTACACGATAACTTGGAGGATTTCTCTGTTCCCAATGAATCTTCGAAGAAATCCTTCCCAAGACCAAGCCCCGAAGGAGAGATTGCAACAAAGGTTATTGTTAAAGATGGCAAGGAATATTCATTTCAATTTGGCAAAGACTTGCCTCCAGAAGTCGCTACTTCATTAGAGAAAGCAGTTGAGGAGAATTTAGATGTCTTTGCTTGGGCTGATGAAGACATCACCGGAGTCAGTCGGGATATTATTGAGCACAGTTTACTTGTGAACCCGAAGGCCCGGCCTGTTCGGCAAGGACTCCGGAAGCTGTATGCAGAGAGAGCTATCCTTGCCAAAGACGAAGTGGAAAAGCTGCTGAAGGCTGGGATTATCAGAGAAGTGGCTCATACAGAGTGGTTAGCCAACCCAGTCTTCGTTAGGAAGAAACCTTCCGAGAAGTGGCGCATGTGTATTGATTTTACATCTCTGAATAAAGCATGCCCCCATGACCCCTACCCCATGCCCCGAATTGATCAGTTGGTCGACTCTACTGCCGGTGCGGAGTTATTAAGCTTCCTCGACGCGTACTCCGGCTATCATCAAATCTGGCTAAAGCGTGAAGATGAAATTAAGACAAGCTTCATAACTCCTTCAGGAGTCTTTTGTTATGTAAGAATGCCCTTTGGCTTGAGAAATGCCGGGGTCACATTTTTGAGGTTAATTGCTAAGGCTCTAGGTCATCAATTAGGTCGCAATGTAGAGGCCTATATGGATGATATTGTAATAAAGAGTGCTTTAAAGCACCAACATAGCCTATACTTAGCAGAAACATTCAATAGCCTTCGGGCATGTGGGATCCATCTTAACCCCAAAAAATGTATCTTCGGGGCGTAGGCTGGAAAATTGTTAGGGTATCTAGTTTCAAGCAGAGGGATCGAAGCTAGCCCTACTCAGATAACTGCGCTGAAAAGGATGGCTCCTACTGAGAATTTAAAGCAAGTGCAAAAGCTGACTGGTCGTCTTACAGCACTTAGCAGGTTTTTGGCAAGGTCTGCGGAGAGAAGCTTGCCCATCTTTAAAGCATTGAAAGGGTCCGACGATTCTGCATTGACACCGGAGTGTCAAAAAAGCTTCGAAGATATTAAAAATTATCTCAGTAATCTCGCTACACTCACGGTGCCTATTGCGGACGAAACCCTACTTCTCTACCTTGTAGCTACTGGCTCTGCTGTCAGTGCAGTCCTTGTCAGAGAGATGCATTTCAATGGGAAGTTGGTACAGAATCCAGTCTATTTTGTGTCTGAAGCATTATCAGGAGCAAAAACAAGATATTCTGAGCTTGAGAAGTTCACTTATGCTCTGATAATGGCTTCGAGAAAATTGAGGCATTACTTCTTGGCACACAATGTAATTGTACCAACTTCGTATCCTTTGGGAGATATGCTCCGAAGTAAGGATTCCACTGGAAGAATTGGGAAGTGGGCTGTTGAATTGGCACCCTTCGGCATATCCTTTGTGGCAAGGACAGCAATTAAGTCACAAGTGTTGGCGGACTTTGTGGCAGAGTGGACTCCCCCTACAGCGTGGGCTCCGGAGAAGCCAAGTGAAGGGATTTGGACTATTTATTCTGATGGAGCTTTCCAAGCATCCAGAGCAGGTGTTGGAGCAGTGATAATTTCGCCCTCAGGGCAAAGGGCAATGTACTCCGCAAGACTTAATTTCAAGTCTACCAACAATGTAGCGGAGTATGAAGGGATTTTACTGGGACTTCGAAAAGCACGTGCTCCAGGGGCTACAAGAGTTGTTATTAAGACAAATTCCCAAATTGTAGCAGGGCACGTAGACAAGAGTTTCCATGTTCGGCATCAACAGCTTGCAAAGTACTTAGAAGAAATCTGTAAGATCGAAGCAGCATTTAAAGGCATTTCAGTTCGGAGTATTCCTAGAGCAGAAAATATGCAAGCTGATGTTTTAGCAAAAGCTGCAGCCAGAGCTATGGACATACCAGAAGGAGCTTTTTATGAGGAACTCACTACACCTTCGGTGCCACAAATTCCTTCTGCAGAAATCCTTTGCATTCCAAGTACAGATTGGAGAAATTCAATTATGGAACTGTTGCAAGGAGGAACAAGCTTGTTTGAGGAGCCACAACTTTCGAGGTTGAAACTCAGGACCCGGAATTATCACATAATCAACAGTATTTTATACAAGGCCGGAGTATGTTCCCCTCTGCTCCGATGTATATCTCAAGCCGAAGGTCAAGAAATTCTTCGAGAAATTCATGAAGGGCTTTACGGTAGACAACTGGCCCCTCGAGCTTTGGCAGGAAAAACACTTCACTATGGGCTTTATTGGCCTACAATAGTAGCTGATGCGGAGAACTTAGTCCGCACCTGCCAAGGGTGTAAGTGGATGGGACGAAGGAGTCCTCGCCCAGCAATAGCTCTTCAAGTTATTGCTCCAATATGGCCCATGGCTAGATGGGGTATGGATCTGATTGGTCCCTTCCCAGCAGCAAAAGGAAATTTAAAGTTCGCAATGGTAGCAATTGAATATTTTTCTAAGGGGGTAGAAGCAGAGCCCTTAACAGCTATCACTTCGAACAATGTACAGAAATTTTTCTGGAAGAATATCATTTGCCGGTTCGGAGTGCCTAGACAACTCACAGTTGATAATGGAACACAATTCGATGCAGAACCTTTCAAGAAATTTTGCGAAGATCTAGGCATCCAGCTATGCTTTGCTGCAGTGCGACATCCTCAGTCTAACAGAGCTGTAGAGAGAGCCAATGGTAATATTTTGTTAGGGATAAATCGAAGGATAGTAGGATTGGCAAAAGGACTCTGGACCGAAGAACTTCCAAAGATTTTGTGGTCCATTCGGACCACTCAAACGAGGTCCACGGGTTTCACTCCATTCAGACTATTATTCGGAGATGAAGCTATGACACCAATAGAGCTCAAAGGAGGATCACTTCGCAGCACCGAACCGGAAATAGAAGGAGAAAGACAAACTTCGCTAGATTTAACAGAAGAGACAAGACTTCGAGTTGTAGCCAATTTGACAAAGTATCAGCAGCAGACGAAGACTTGGTTCGACCCGAAAGTCAAGATTAATGAGCATAAGCCAGGTCATCTTGTTTTGCGAAGTGTTATAGCACCAGGAAAGTTAGGAAATAAGTGGGAATGTCCATATATAATTGTCCGATCAGGGCGTCCTAGGTCTTTTAAGTTAGCTACTTTAGAAGGTGAAGAGCTAACTCATACATGGCATGCGGAGCACCTAAAGCGATATATCACATAGGGGATCCTTGTAATCATTTGTAAACACCTTCCGGATAAATAAAGCTTATGGTTCAGATAATGCCTACCCCCCATAAACTTCCCACTTCTAGTGGAAGCACTGGAATAGCGGAGTTGACCGGGAGGGAAGCATCATTAATTTGAATCATAATTTCGGACATCGGACCACTGGTCCGAAGCTTCCGACGAGGTGGGAAAGTCACTGAAAAAAACGGATTCCAGGCCACCGGCTTGAAAGAATCCGTAAAAAGAGTCCAAGGAGACCAAACAATGTGGATTCCAAGTTTCGGCTTGAAAGCATCCGCAAAAAGATACCAAGGAGACCACTGTGAATTCCAAACCACCGGTTTGATAGAATTCACAAAAAGAGCCGAAGGAGGCCAAAACAAATAGAGTTTGAGCTCATGAGCTTCGAATATCTGTGAAAAAGGTTCAAAGTGACCAATCCTTTGGGACACTAAAGTGTCCGGAAAGTTATCCAAAGTGATTTCTTTCAAAACACAAGGTACTAAGTTACCAATCTTCAGACTCCCAGTAGTCGAAGACATTTTATAAGATTTTAATCAATCATTAAATTGCTGAGGGGCTCCGAGTCCCCAAAATTGTACTCCTAAGTTTTTCTTTGCGCCTATCCATCTTTGAATATAGTTCGAAGTTGCTTATGCCCAAAGAGGGGCTGGGAAATAGGGAGACAATTTTAAATCAATATTTATTATTTGAACAAATTATGATTACATCATGAAAAATCGGTGTTGGGGGAAAATATCTCATCTTCGGGGTTATTGCCGAAGCAACATAAAGGCAGTCAGCCAGTTCGAAGGTTCCCAGAAGACCATCTTCGAAGATGCTCGGAACCTGGTTCGAAGCACGAAGATAGGCATCGGTTCGGAGTATATCTTCGAACTAAAGCCCTTCAAGATCTTTTCTGCCAGCTAATATGGAAGACTTATCTTCTTTCTCATTAGATTAGTCTTTTACCATTTTAGCCCTATTAAGGGAACCGAATAGTTTCCACTATGTCGGTTGTAATAGAGGGGTAAATAGGTCTTTTCCTTAATGTTTGGGCCTATAAATACCCCCCAATTCACCCTGTAATAGGGACCGAATACAAGTTATTCAATACACACTTTCGAACTATTCTAAGTTATTATCCTTTCGGAGGCTTAGAACAGTTTGCTTCGCAAACACTTCGTTTGTTAGTTTCTTTTCTACAGAAACCTGTTAGCGTAATCTTTTACGCCAACAGTTGGCGCCGTCCGTGGGGAACCTAGTCCGAAAAACTTCGTTCTCTACCAACTTCTTACATCATGCCTCCTAAGCAGAGCGCACCTCGCAATCCCACTCGGAGGTCCTCTCAGATCTCCGGAGAGATACCCTTCGACACAGTTGAAGTCGGAGGGTCTTCGGCTTTCCCTCCGCAAACTCCGGAAGGGGCTTCTATCCCTCGAGGATACGAAGCCTCTCCGCCAACCCCTTCCCTACTCCGACAGCCCGGAGTCACATCTCCACCCTCCATTCCGATTCGAACTGATCCTACCAGTTCTCAAGACCCGGAAGGTCCTTCCGGAGGAGATGAAGATAGCCTTGGAGATATGGCCACTCAAATGGCCAACCTTCAAGCTGAGGTGGCAAAATGGCGACAAGAAGCTGCGGACAGGCTTCGCTCTCAAGCCATCCCAACTATCCCCGAAGTGCCCGAAGACGATGATCTTGATTATCCCGAAGCCCCGGAGAACGCCTCTTATGACAATGAATCTCCGTTGCATCCTGAGCTGCAGAAGGTTCGCTTTGATCCAAAGTTTAAAACTTCGAAGCTCTGCAAGTATGCCGGAGATGAAGATCCCGGAGAGTTCGCGCGTTCTTATGCCCTAGCGATTGAAGCTAGTGGCGGAGTCAGAGACACTATGGCGAAGTGCTTCCCGTTAGCTCTTCAAGGAGTGGCGTTGAGATGGTTCTGGTCTTTAAAGCCAGGATCAATCAATTCGTGGTCGCAGTTGAAGAGGAAGTTTATAAGTAACTTTCAGGGCACCTTCGTGCCTCCAATGTCAACAGGAAGCCTTTTCCAGGTGAAACAGCTCCCCGAAGAAACATTGAGGCAGTACTTCAAGCGCTTCGCTCATACGAAGTCGCAAATTCGGGAGCTGTCCACATCCTTAGTGGTTGATGCGGCTCGGGAAGGCGTCAATCATCAAGGCCTTCTGGATAAATTACATCGGAAGAGCATCTCCTCAGTTTCGCAGTTGATGTCATATTTCGAGGAGTATGCGAGGTCAGAAGAGGGTTGGCTTCGGAGGACTGCTGCTACTTCGACTGTATTGCAAGAAGTTAAAGCAGAAGTGAAGACTTCGGCACAGCCGCAGGAACCAGTCTTCGAAGTGCAACATGATCGAAGAAGAGGGCAAAAGCACCCTCGCTCTGAAGTCTTGAATATTGCACCCCCACAGAAGTTTGCATCAAGAGCTCCACAGTCTACGGGGAACAAGGCCAGCGGCTGGAGGCCGCCAGGGAAAACGGCTGGCAAGGGCCAGACCCTTTTTTGCTGTATTCATGGAGAAAATCGAAGCCATGCAACTGACACTTGCAAGGCTATCCTTACCCTAAGGGGAGAGTACTTGGATAGAACTTCGGGTCGAGGTAGTACCGACCGAAGTCTAGCAGCAGCAGCGCGCCCGGAGCCGGTCCAAGCTGTGGCGCGGATAGAAAATTTTGATGCTGCAAGGCACCCTCCGGTGGCCAATGTTATGCCACCTCCGAAGCAAGAGGAAGGGCAAGATAGAGGAAAGAGAGTAGTTCTCCCTATCTCCGGAGGAGGTACCCTCGGAAGCATGTCCAAGAGACAGCGAAGAGAGTACGTTCGGGAAGTAGGTCATATTGGAACTTCATCATCTGCAGCTGCAATGCCGGAGTGGTCTCATGTTCCGATATCTTTCTCTGTGGAGGATGCAGCTGGTATTAAGTTCCCGCATGCAGATCCATTGGTTATCACTGCTGATATTGCAGGGACCGAAGTCCGAAGGGTGCTAATTGATGGAGGTAGCTCGGCAGATATCATTTTTGTGCAAGCCTTCGATCAGTTATGCATTTCCAAGAAGCATCTCCTCCCAGCGGCTCGTCCTCTGCAAGGCTTCGCAGGACCTCCGCTTGATGCACTTGGCCAGATAGGCCTAGAAGTTACCTTCGGAGAAGGTTTATTAGCCCGGACTGAAGAAGTTATCTTTGATGTGATAGATGCCCCGTATGCTTATAATGTCATCTTCGGACGGGGCATGTTGAATCAGTTCGGAGCTGTGGCGCATCACAACTACTTGTGCATGAAGATGCCCACACAAGCAGGAGTCCTAACAATCTTCGGAGATCAAGCCATTGCTCGGAGGGTAGAATATGGTCACGGTCCTCCTCTTGATCCGAGGCAAGTAAACAGTGTGCAGGATAATGAAGAAATTTTTTCAGCCTCCTCCGAAGCTTCGAAGAAGTCTTTTCCGAGACCAAGTCCCGAAGGAGAGATTGCAACGAAGGTCATTGTTAAAGATGGTAAAGAATACACTTTTCAATTTGGTAAAGATTTACCTCCTGAAGTTGCAACTTCCTTGGAAAAGGTAGTGGAAGAAAATTTGGATGTCTTCGCTTGGTCTGACGAAGATATCACCGGAGTCGATCGGGATATCATTGAGCATAGTTTACTTGTAAACCCGAAGGCCCGGCCTGTTCGACAAGGACTCCGGAAGATGTCCGCAGAGAGAGCTGCTCTAGCTAAGGACGAAGTTGAAAAACTGCTGAAGGCTAGGATTATCATTGAAGTGGCTCACACAGAATGGTTAGCCAACCCAGTCTTCGTCAGGAAGAAGTCTTCCGGGAAGTGGCGCATGTGAATTGATTTCACATCCCTGAATAAAGCATGCCCACGTGACCCCTACCCCATGCCCCGAATTGATCAACTAGTTGACTCCACTACAGGTTCGGAGTTACTAAGCTTCCTTGACGCGTATTCTGGTTATCATCAAATATGGTTGAAGCGCGAAGATGAAATCAAGACAAGCTTTGTAACTCCTTCGGGAGTCTTCTGCTATGTAAGAATGCCCTTCGGCCTAAGAAATGCCGGGGCTACTTTTTCAAGATTAGTTGCTAAGGCTCTAGGTCATCAACTAGGTCGCAATGTGGAGGCCTATATGGATGATATTGTAATAAAGAGTGCTTTAAAGCACCAACATAGCCTAGACTTAGTAGAAACATTCAATAGCCTTCGGGCATGTGGGATCCGTCTTAACCCCGAAAAATGTATATTCGGAGCTAAGGCTGGAAAGTTGTTAGGGTATTTAGTTTCAAGCAGGGGAATTGAAGCTAGCCCTACTCAAATAACTGCGCTGCAGAAGATGGCTCCTCCGGAGAATTTAAAGCAAGTGCAAAAGCTGACTGGACGTCTGGCCGCACTTAGCAGGTTTTTATCAAGGTCTGCGGAGAGGAGCTTGCCAATATTTAAAGCTTTGAAAGGGTCCGAAGATTTTGCATGGACACCGGAGTGTCAGAAAAGCTTCGAAGATATTAAAGATTATCTCAACAATCTTGCTACACTCACGGTGCCTATTGCGGACGAAACCCTACTCCTGTATCTTGCAGCTACAGGTTCAGCTGTCAGCGCAGTCCTTGTCAGAGAAGTGGATTTCAATGGGAAGTTGGTCCAAAATCCTGTCTATTTTGTATCCGAAGCATTATCAGGAGCGAAGACAAGATACTCCGAACTTGAGAAGTTCGTTTATGCTCTGATAATGGCTTCGAGGAAGCTAAGACATTATTTTTTGGCTCACAATGTAATTGTACCAACTTCGTATCCCTTAGGAGATATGCTCCGAAGCAAAGATTCCACTGGAAGGATTGGAAAGTGGGCAGTAGAGCTAGCACCCTTCGGCATATCTTTCCTGGCAAGGACAGCTATCAAGTCCCAAGTCCTAGCAGACTTCGTAGCAGAGTGGACTCCACCTGCGAATTTGACTCCAGAGAAATCAAATGACGGAGTTTGGACTGTTTACTCCGATGGGGCTTTCAAAGCATCCGGAGCAGGCATTGGGGCAGTGTTGATTTCACCGTTAGGGCAAAGAGCAATGTACTCCGCCAGACTCAACTTTAAGTCTACCAATAATATAGCGGAGTACGAAGGGATTTTGTTGGGACTCCGGAAAGCACGTGCTCTAGGGGCTACAAGAATAATTATACAGACAGATTCTCAGATAGTAGCAGGGCACGTAGACAAAAGTTTTCAAGTTCGACATCCACAGCTTGCAAAATACTTGGAAGAAATCCGCAAGATCGAAGCACACTTCAAGGGTATTTCCATTCGGAGTATACCAAGAGCTGAAAACGTGCAAGCGGACATTTTAGCGAAGGCCGCAGCCGGAGCTGTGGATGTGCCTGAAGAAGCTTTCTATGAGGAGCTCAATATACCTTCGGTGCCACAAATTGCCTCTACGGAGATTCTTTGCATTCCTAGTGCAGATTGGAAAGATTCGATCATAGAACTCTTGCAAGGAGGAACAAATTTGCTCGAAGAGCCCCAGTTGTCCAGATTAAAGCTCAGAGCCAGAAGCTATCAGTTAATCAACGGTATATTATACAAGGCCGGAGTATGTTCCCCTCTACTTCGATGTATATCTCAAGCCGAAGGCCAAGAAATTCTTCGAGAAATTCACGGAGGCCTTTGTGGAAGCCATTTAGCCCCTAGAGCTCTGGCAGGAAAAACACTTCGCCAGGGGCTTTATTGGCCCACAATAACAGCTGATGCGGAGAGCTTGGTCCGCACTTGCCAAGGATGCCAGTGGATGGGTCGACGGAGTCATCGCCCACCAATAGCTCTTCAAGTCATTGCTCCGGTATGGCCTATGGCCAGATGGGGTATGGATCTAATTGGTCCCTTTCCGTTAGCAAAGGGAAATCTGAAGTTCGCAGTGGTAGCTATTGAATATTTTTCTAAGTGGGTGGAAGCAGAGCCCTTAACAGCTATCACTTCGAACAATGTACAGAAATTCTTCTGGAAGAACATTATTTGCCGGTTCGGAGTGCCTAGATATCTCACAGTTGATAATGGAACACAGTTCGACGCAGAACCCTTCAGGAAGTTTTGCGAAGACCTAGGCATTCAGCTATGTTTTGCTGCAGTGAGACATCCTCAGTCGAATGGAGCCGTAGAGCGAGCCAATGGAAATATTTTATCAGGGCTAAATTGAAGAATAGTAGGATTATCAAAGGGACTGTGGACCGAAGAGCTTCCGAAGATTCTGTGGTCCATTCGGACTACGCAAACAAGGTCCACAGGTTTTACTCCGTTCAGACTACTATTCGGAGACGAAGCTATGACTCCAACGGAGCTCAAAGGGGGATCATTTCGCAGCACCGAACCGGACATTGAAGAAGAAAGACAAGCTTCGTTAGATTTGTCAGAAGAAACAAGACTTCGGGCTGTAGCTAATTTATCAAAGTATCATCAGCAGACGAAGGCTTGGTATGACCCGAAGGTTAAGCTCAGCGAGTTAAGGCCGGGTCATCTTATTCTACGAAGCATTATAGCACCAGGGAAGTTAGGCAATAAATGGGAAGGTCCATATCTAATTGTCCGCTCAGGGCGCCCTGGTTCATTTAAATTAGCTAATTTAGAAGGTGAAGAGTTAGCACATACTTGGCATGCGGAGCACCTAAAGCGATACTTCGCATAAGGGCTCCTTGTAATTCGCTTGTAATCACCTCTAAATTAATAAAGCATATGACCCTGATAGTTGCCTTCCCCTCATAGACTTCCAGCTTCCGAGTGGACGCACTGGAACCGCGGGGTCGACCGAGAGGGAAGTGTCATTAAGCTGGGTTGTATTTTCGGACTTCGAACCCATAAAGTTCGAAGCCTCCGACGTGGTGGCTGACATAATCCGGAGCCCAGGCCAACGGCTTGTAGGCATCCGTAAAAGAGCCCAAAACCACATTCTACGGAGTCCAAGCCATTGGCTGGTAGACTTCCGTAAAAAGAGCCGAAGGTGGCCAAAATCTACGGAGTCCAAGCTGCAGCTTGCAGACTTCCGTAAAAAGAGCCCAAGGTGGCCAAAATCTGCGAAGTCCAAGCCGTTGGTTGGTAGACTTCTGCAAAAACAGCCGAAGGTGGCTAAATTATACGGAGTCCAAGCCATTTGCTGGTAGACATCCGTAAAAAGAGTCCAAAGAGACCATTGCAAACTCCGAACCATTGGTTCGTCAGAGATCGCAAAAACAAGCCGAAGGTGGCTAAACCAAAACAGCATTTGAGCCATGAGCTTCGAATGTCTGTTAACATAGTCCAAAGTGACAAATTTCTTAAGACACTAAAGTGTCCTGAAAGTTATCTCAATTGATTTCTTTCGTAAAACAAAGGTACTAAGTTACCATTCTTCTGACTACAAAAAGTCGAAGACATTGCATAAGATTACAAAAGATCTTTAAATGACAGAGGGGCTCCGAACCCCCAAAAAATTGTACTCCGAAGTTTTTTCTTTGCGCATAACCATCTTTGAATACATTTCGAAGTTGCTTATACCCAAAGAGGGGCTAGTAAATATGGAGACAATTTTAAATCGGCATTCATTATTGAAATAAATGTGTTTACAGATTACACTATGAAAAATTGGTATCTATACCAAGAAGGAATCAGAGACCTCTTCGGTCCCGAGAGCTAGGGGTGGAACGACTAGTTCCAACATCTGAAGTTCTAAGAACTTTACATTTAACTCTCTTCCTCCCCTTCGAAGCTCTAAAATCCTTCTGCTCTTGTTGAAGCTCGGCCCAAGTTCGAAGCCGCTCGGGGCTTCTTTCCCAGCTTCTAAGATCTTCAGATCTTTTATTTCGAGCTTCACCTTCATCTTCAGACCATTTAGTGTCTTCAGAAGACGAGGTGTTTGCGTCAACCTCTTTATCTTCCTCTTTAATATAAGACAATACGTCTTTGATTACTTCGGGCGCAATTACGCCGGAGTCATCTCGAGGAATAAGAAATCGAGGACGCTTATAACTCTTTAGAAGTTCGAAGGTGTTCCACAATGAGCGAAGTTCGTTGTTAAGCTCTAACACTTCGATATCTTCCATAAGAGGCAAAGCCTAAAAATATGACAAACAAGATTTTCATTGATAAATGTTTACAAGCACAAAGCTTTACATGGTTAAAAATCCTAAAGTATTCCTAAACCTGCGGGTTCGAAGGAGGTTGACTGCTCGAAGCTTGAGTCCGAGCGTGCTTCTGGCGTTGGCCTTCGTCGATCCAAGCCTTGATCGCAGAACAACCTTCGGCTATCCACGAGGTTTGGAAGGCTCGCCAAGCAGCAGCTACACCTTCGGAAGGTTTGAGAAGTCGGTCGTCGTCGAAGGTGATTGGACCCCCTCCTGCGTCCGGAGTTATTGATCAGCCCAGATCTTCGTAATAGCGAAGTAGACCAACAGCAGACACTTGTCCGGAGAGTTCTCCGTATCTAATGCCCGCCGTTTTCATCTGCTTCGCCACTCCTTGGATCCTTTTCAACCGGCGCAGAAGGCTGATGTTATCGTTAGAAGGGAGAGTTCCAATAGTACCGAAGTACTCCAGGACATCTAACAACTGACTCATAACCTCCGCAGCCACCTTTTCAGACTTCAACTTGTCTTCGTCCAGCGCATCCTTCGTCGAAGTGACTTCGTCCAAAACCCCAGAAAGCCTAGCATTTTCAGTGGTCAAAGTGTTCTTCTGGTTTAACAGTTGGCTAGCTTCCTCTTCGAGTCGGACGAGCCTAGACCCCGCAGTAGCGTGCTCCGCCCGCAGTTTCTCAACCTCTGCTCGAAGCACAATCCTTTCTACTTCGAGCTCTTTCTTTGCAGCTTCCAAGCTTTGCCTGGCCCTTCGCTCTGTTGATATTATATTGTCCATTTGAGCCACTCGACTTTCGGAGATATTAAAATTCCTTTGAAGAGCACTATTTTCTTCCCGAAGCCGAGCGATTTCTTCGTCATTGCATAGACTTGCAGCTCGGGCCAAGACAGTTTGCTGTCAAAATAAAAAAAAACTAAAGTAAATATTTATTCGAAGATGAATTCTATAATATTTCGCAGTTACTCCGTACCTGGTAAACTGTACGTTCAATAACGGCATTAAGCTCTGTCCTGTCAGCCTTGCTCAGGATGGCCACTAATTTGGTCTCCCCTATGTCACGGCTAGCTCGATCCAAAGGTTCGAGCAAAGTCCGAAGACTAGTTGTTTGCCCTAAGAAAGGAGCCAGCAAGGGGAGCATGCTTATTGCCTCTTGGTCATCTTCGTTCAACGAAGGACCGGAGCTTTGGCCTATGGTCTTCGGAGCCACTGGAGTTTGACCCTCCCTGGAAGATTGGCTCTCGTCTGTTGAATCAGACGGAGTTGATTCGGAGCTTATAGCAGGCAGGGGCTCTATTTGTCTTTTGCCTCTTCCAGGTCCCTTTTGAGTAACTCTCTGGGCTGGCTCTGAAGTCGTCGAAGGTCCAGGAATTATTTCCTCTTGATGGATTTCTTCCATAGGAGTGGACTCTGTAGAATAATGAAAAGTATTATACATTGTATATATACTCAAAATAAACACAAAAAAGTTATTCGAAGTCTACCTTCGTCATTTTGCAGAGGAGTCATCGTCGGACTGTTCGGCGGATCGAAGGCTAATTCTTCATCTGAATCAGCCGTTAAGACTTGGACTGCAGGAGCATCGTCCTGGGCAGTCCTCATTGCTTCTTCGGGAATCGAAGCCATAGTGACTTCAGCCCCACTTTCATTCACAGGAACTTCGTCCTGAGTTACATCTTCTTGAACTACCGAAGTCCTTGGTTGATCAACATTATCTCCGGACTCCAGTACGCTCGCAGGTACTTCGGCTTGTGCAGCCCTTTGAGTTTCATTCTCTTCCATCAGACGCACAAGCAATCTCCCTGTTTCTTCTTGGGAGTCGGAAACCGAAGCTCTCGAGCTCGAAGGTGCAGGATCCGAAGGAGCGAGGTTTTTTTGCTTCCGAGCCAACTTCTTCTCCGGAGTTTTTGCTGAACTCGAAGTCCCAGCTTCGGCTTTCCTCTTCTGGGGCCCTTTCTCCGAAGGCACCCAATCCATCAGAGGGGGAGGAGTGAGTTTCAGCATTCCCCATACTCTGTTAAACCTTTCCCAACTCCCGACCAATTTAATTCGCCATTCTTTTTCAGTCGGAGTTGGGGCACCCAAAATCTTCTCCGAAGCCCTTACAATTTGCTCTGAAGTAATAGGGGCTGAAGAAGCTAAAAAATAAATAATTCGAGTTAGTCTTTCTTCGAAGTAAATATGTATAATGCATGTTGGTTTCGAAGTTACCTGCAGGGCTCGAAGTTAAGTTGATCTTGCGGAGACCGCCTTCAGAATCATCTTCGAAGATGATAGGCCAGTTGGCCATCAGCGGAGGAATTTGCAGTCCGAGGAATTCTTCGGCTAAGTCCCGCATACTTAACCTTCGACTAATTTTCTGAAGCAGGTTAAGACGAGCTTCGAGCTGGCCTTCGTTGGGTTGCACTAAGGCTTCCTTCCGGAATTGGATCTCTTTCAAAGGTCCAGCTAGAGGGTTACCTGCCCCAACTTCGGCATAGAACCACCTCAACACCCAGTCAGTGTACCATCTTGCGTTGATGACTTTAGCAGGGAATTGCAGGGCATATTCGTCCCGAAGCCTAAAATTAATGCTTCCGAAGGAAACCACCACTTTCTCACCTCCGGAGCCTACGAAGGTCTTCGGCTGGCAAGTTGCTCTATGAAGTGCAGCGAAGATTTCTGCCCTCCCCTCGCAACCTTCAGCTCTCAACGCCCATTCAAAGATAGCTAACCTAGCTACTGCATTCGGAGATAGTTGGGGGAGGGTTACATGAAACAGATCCAAAACTTCCGCCAGGAAGTCCACTGTAGGAAGGCCCAAGCCGGCTTCGAAGAAGGCTTCGAATACAACCACTTCTCCAGGCCTCGGTGACGGAATAAGCTCTTTTCCAGGCTTACGAATCATTACTCCAGTACTGATTTTCCCTTCTACTGCCATTGCTAGCGATTCTCTCTTGCAGGCAGAAGACCCTAGTTGAAAAGACTGGTCTAAATATTTCGTCGACGGCGGGCACAGACCTTGATTATCGGAGATTTGGGGATTTCTCCCCCCTGCCGCCATGGATGTCGCTGCTGGCATCGAAGCTGCCGCCGCCGCTGCTGCTGCAGCCGCCTGCTGCCGAGCCAAGGCCGAGGGAGGAGCGGATCCCTTAGTCTTCACCATCGCGATCGCCGGACTGCTCTGAAGAAATGGAAGCTAGGGCTCAAGAACTCAAGAGGCTAAAAAGTTTTTGAATGCGAGAACGCGATGAAAAGGTAACCAGGTAACTTCTAGGCCTTCTATTTATAGGCTAGACTTTACTTTTTACCGTTAACCCATGTCGTTTCACATTCCTGCCGTTACTTTTCCTTGAGATTAACGTTTACTGTAGTTTCCATTAGAAATAGAAACTTAACGGCTATTTTCTCTAAGTCTAAAAGACTTTAGAACTTCTGGAGTTGGTTCTAAGATAGTTCGAAAAATAACTACCTTAAGACTGATTCGAAGTTCATATCTTCATGCATTTCAGAGATAAAATAAAAACCAATAACCCCTATGATTGGTTATCTTTTCTTTCCGTATACTGCTCTCATAACATTACAGGTTAAACGGAGAAGCGTATTCGAGGGGCTACTGTTGGGGGAAAATATCTCATCTTCGGGGTTATTGCCGAAGCAACATAAAGGCAGTCAGCCAGTTCGAAGGTTCCCAGAAGACCATCTTCGAAGATGCTCGGAACCTGGTTCGAAGCACGAAGATAGGCATCGGTTCGGAGTATATCTTCGAACTAAAGCCCTTCAAGATCTTTTCTGCCAGCTAATATGGAAGACTTATCTTCTTTCTCATTAGATTAGTCTTTTACCATTTTAGCCCTATTAAGGGAACCGAATAGTTTCCACTATGTCGGTTGTAATAGAGGGGTAAATAGGTCTTTTCCTTAATGTTTGGGCCTATAAATACCCCCCAATTCACCCTGTAATAGGGACTGAATACAAGTTATTCAATACACACTTTCGAACTATTCTAAGTTATTATCCTTTCGGAGGCTTAGAACAGTTTGCTTCGCAAACACTTCGTTTGTTAGTTTCTTTTCTACAGAAACCTGTTAGCGTAATCTTTTACGCCAACAATCGGTATCTATACCAAGAAGGAATCGAAGACCCCTTCGATCTCTAGAGCTAAGGTTGGAACGACTAGTTCCAGAGCCGGGAGTTCTAACAACTTTATGTTTAACTCTCCTGCCTCCCTTCGAAGTTCTAAAGTCTTTCTGTTCTTGTTGAAGCTCGGCCCAGGTTCGGAGTCGTTCAGGGATCCTTTCCCAGCTCCCAAGTTCTTCAGGCTTTTTACCCTGAGCTTCATTCTCATCTTCAGACCATGCAATGTCTTTGGAAGATGAGGTTTCCAAGTTAACTTCTTTTTCTTCCTCTTTAATATAAGATAGTATATCTTTGCTTACTTCTGGCATAATTGCACCTGAGCTATCTCGAGGAACTAAAAATCGAGGTCGCTTGTGAAGTTTTAAAAGATCGAAGGTAGCCCATAGTAGGTGGAGTTCTTCGTTAACATTTAACACTTCGACATCTTCCATATGAGTTGAAGCCTAAAAATACGATAAGAAAATTTTCATTCATAAATGTACAAAAAGCATGATTCTTTACATAGTTAAGATCCTAAGGCATTTCTAGACCTGCGGGTTTGGCGGAGGCTGGATGCTTGAAGCTTGTGACCGAGCTTGCTTCTGGCGTTGCCCTTCATCAATCCAAGCCTTGATCGCAGTGCGACCTTCGGCTCTCCATGAAGTTTGGAAGGCTTGCCAAGCAGCGGCCACATCTTCGGAAGGAGAAAGAAGCTGATTGTCATCAAAGGTAATGGGAGCCGCCTCTGCGTTCGGAGTTATCGATATGCCCAGATCTTCGTAGTAACGAAGTATGCCGATAGCAGCCACTTATCCGGAGATTTCTCCGTACCGAATGCCTGCTGTCTTCATCTGCTTCGCTGCTCCTTGGATCCTCTTCAGCCGTCGCAGCAAGGTGATGTTGTCATCTGAAGGAAGTGTCCCAGTAGTACCGAAGTACTCTAGAACACCTAACAGTTGGTTCATGATCTCCGCAGCTACCTTCTCAGACTTCAGCTTGTCTTCAAGTAAGGCGTCCTTCGCCGAAGTCAATTCTTCCACCACTCCGGAGAGCCTAGCTGCCTCCGTAGCTAAAGAATTTTTCAGGTTAAGTAGGTGGCTAGCTTCCTCGGCAGCTTTGGCTTTTTCTTCCTGGAGCTTGACAAGTTCAGCTCCCGCCATAGCATGTTCCGCCCGCATCTTTTCAATTTCCGCCCAAAGCACAATTTGTTCTGCTTAGAGCTCTTTATTTGCAGCCTCCAAGCTTTGCCTAGCTCTCCACTCTGTCGAGACCATGCTGTCTAGTTGGGAAAATCGACCTTCGGAAATGTTTAGATTTCTCTGAAGAGTGATTATTTCCTCTCGAAAGTGAAGGTTTCCACGTTCGTTCGAAACGTTCGCAGCTCGGGCCAAGACTATTTGCTGCAAAGAGAAAAAACCAAGGTGAGAAATTATTTGTATATAAGATTAATTTTGTTTTGCAGATACTTCATACCTGGTACGCTGCATGCTCCATGGTAGCGTTGAGCTCCGAACGCTCAGCCTCGCTCAAGATGGCTACCAAGTCTGTCTCCCCGACTTCGCGACTAGCTCGATCCAAATGCTCAAGAAAAGTCTGAAGTTCGGTTCTTCGCTCCAAGAAAGGAGCTAGAAGAGGGAGCATAGACAAGGCCCTCTGGTCATCTTCATTCGGTGAGGGACCGGAGCGCTGAGCCATATCTTTTGGAACTCCGGCAGACTTGCCCCCCTCTGTAGATTGGCTTCCATCTGTCGATTCAAACGGTGTTAATCCTGAGCTCGGAGCAGGGAAGGGGTCCATCTTGCCTTTACCTTTTCCAAGTCCCATTTGAGCGACTTCTGGAATTGGTTCCGGAGTAGCCGAAGTCCCAGGATTTACATCTTCGGGAAGGCCTTCTTCCATTGAAGCAGATCCTGCTGAAGCAAAGGTATTGTACATTGTATAATTTCACAGGAAAAAATAACAGAAGAATTATGTGAAGTTTACCTCCGAAGTTTTGACGGCGGGTGAGCATCGGACTGCTTGGCGGGTCAAAAGCTACTCCGCAGTCTTCATCAGAGTCAGAATTCACGGCTGAAGCTTCGACTGTTGGAGCCTCTTCGAGGGCTGCCGTCGTTGCTTCACTTGGAATCGAAGTTGATTCTACAGCAACTTCGACTCCACCTTCATCCATAGGGGCTTCATCTCGTGATAAGTCTTCTTGAGCAGCCGAAGTCCTAACTTGCCCAAGGTGGCCTTGAAGCTCCGGCACGCTCGCAGCATCATCAATGCTTGCATCTACTGCATCCTTGTCGATCAAGTCAACAAGCATTCTGCCTTCATCCTCCGAGGAATCGGAGATCGAAGCCATTGGGCTTGGAGGCGCCACAATTTTTGGCTTTCGGGCAACTTTTTTTGATGTAGTCTTGACAGAGGTCGAGGCTCGAACTTCGGCCTTCCTTTTCTTGGGCCCTTGTTCCGAAGGCACCCAATCCATCAGAGGAGGGGGAACAACTCCGAGTAGCCCCCATACTCGGTTGGATCGCTCCCAAGTACCTACCAACTTAATTCTCCATTCTTTATCAGCCGGAGTTGGGACTCCCAGAATTTTCTCCGAAGCCCGCACAATTTGCTCTGAAGTTATAGGAGCTAGAGAGGCTGAAAGATAAGTTGATGTTGGTTATTTCTTCAAATAAATATATATGAACCTGTTGTTTTCGAAGTTACCTACAGGGCTGGAGTTCGAAGAAATTTTTTGAAGGCCACCTTCCGTATCTTCTTCGAAGGTGATTGGCCAGTTAGCCATCAGAGGAGGGATTTGAAGTCCGATGAACTCCTCTGCCAAATCCCTCATACTCAGGCGATGGCTAATCCTTTGAAGTAGGATAAGGCGAGCTTCGAGCTGGCCTGGATCCGAATGGACGAGAGCTTCTCTTCGGAAGTATATGTCTTGAAGAGGTCCAGCCAAGCCACTTCCAGCTCCAACTTCGGCATAAAACCATCGGAGGATCCATTCCGTATACCATCTGGCATTGATGGCCTTAGCTGGAAATTGGAGAGCGTATTCGTCTCGTAGCCGGAAGTTAATACTCCTGAAGGCCACCACCGCTTTTCACCTCCGGGGCCTACGAAGGTCTTGGGTTGGCAAGAAGCCCGGTGTAGGGCTGCGAAGATTTCTGCTCTTCCTTTGCAGCCTTCAGCTCGCAACGCCCACTCGAAGATGGAAAGGCGTGCTATCACGTTCGGAGAGAGCTGGGGGAGAGTGACATGGAATAAATCCAGTACCTCGGCCAAAAAGTCAATGGCTAGGAGCCCTAATCCAGCTTCGAAGAAGGCTTCGAAGACAACCACTTCTCCGGGCCTTTGCGAAGGAATAGCTTACTTTCCATGTTTGCGAATCACAATCTCCGAACTAATTTTCCCCTCTATCGCTGCTGCGAGGGATTCTCTCTTGCAGGTTGAAGGTCCTAATTGGAAAGATTGATCTGCATACTTCCATGAGGTCGGAAGAAGATCTTGAGGATCATCGCATTGGGGATTTCTTCCCGGTGCCGCCATTGCCGCCACTGTTGTAGTCGGGGCCGCCGTCGCCGATGTCGCTGCCACCGCTGCAGCCGCAGCCTGCTGCCGAGCCAAGGCTGAAGCCCCCCTAGGAACCTTGAAACTGGTCTTCGCCATGGATTCTCTCTGGTTGCTTGAAGAGGAAATGGAGGCTAGGGTTTGTCTACGGTTTTGTTTGTGTAGGACCGAAAATAGTGACCAGAGGGGGGTGAATGGGCGCCTAAAAATTCTTTTGAATCTATGGCCTGCTCCCAATACCCAACGCACCTCAAAAGACTAAACAGCAAAGTATGAACAGATTGCCTAAGTCTAAAGGTATCTAGCCTAGAAGCAACTGATGTTAAACCGAGAAACACCAGTACAGTGTAAATAGACAAATAAACAGAATACACAAGACATGGCAAGGCAAACTTCTCAGTACAGCAATCTGAGTAAACAAAGAGTGGGAAGAGAAGTTAATGTTCCAAATCTGTCTCCTGTTCGAAACGTGTCGAAGCCTGCTTCGCTGGTCGAAGCCTGTTTCAGAGTTGCTCGTCGAAGTCAAGCGAAGGTTATTGTTGACGTGCCGAAGGTTTGTTTCGCCTAATCTAGTTCGAGTGGCAAAGAGCGAAGTATGCTTCGAAGCTAAGTATGAGAGAATCGAAGCTTGCTTCGAAACAGTGTACTTCGAAGCCTAGACTTCGAATAGAAAGGTTTGAACAAGCTCACCGAGAAGCAACCTCCGAAAGATAGGTGAAGCCAAACACACAGCAGCAAGACGAAGTCGAAGCCTATACTCAACCTTCGAAGCTAGGTTGGTCAAGGTATGACACCCGAAGTTGAGACCTTCGCTCCGAAGGTTAACTTCGAAAGACAAACTCCGAACTAACACACAGTGACCTTCAAAAATGACCGCAAGAAGGAGCTTACGTCGAGCGAAGTCTACCAAAGAGACAAGCTCCGAAGCTAACTTCGAAGCCTGTCGGAGTACACCTTCGCACATATAGTCGAAGTATGTCAAGCTGAGAGAACACAAACCATACTTCAAGGCTAGAAACATAGTGAACAAGATGAAATCGAAGTTCAAGCGAAGCCCTTGAGGATGTCAGATCAAAGCCTGCCTCACGGAGCTGAGGGGCTTCGAACAGAGAAGGGGCTTCTCCAGAAAACAGCCAGAAAAGGGACTTGGCCCTGTCTACTCGATCAAAAAGCAACACAGTAAAAAGCAAGGCTAGAGTACTAGTGTACTTGCAACCAGCATGAACTAGTACTCCTCACGTGAAGAACAGACGCAACAGAGACACATTCTCAGGAATAAAAACAACAGCGCACAACAAACCGAAGCTTCTGATTCAGAGAAATGAATGCACGCACCTCAGCAAGAACAGGAGATTCAATCTCACTGGAACAAGTAGAACCGAGGGAATGCAGTAATGAACAAGGCACAAATCAGATCCTGGCGGCGCACAAATAGGAGAGAGAATGCAGAGAACAAAATGACCCAATAGAATAAAAAATGATTTCAGCCAAAAGGGTGACCTAACCCTAGGGATTGGGGCCCTATGTATAGGCTGCCCAACACTTAGGAATATTCCACCAGCCCCTTAGGGTTTTTACAGACGCTGAAATAAAGGAAAAGACTAAACTGCCCTTAGGATTTTTTACAGACTCGACTGACTGACTGTGGGCCTAGAGATACAATGACTTATCCGGAAGCTAAGCTTTCGTAGCGACTATGCCTTCTCTTCTGGACAGTCCGATACAAGATCGACGGTTGTTAGTTTTGCGTCGAAACTGACAAAGCCTCCACCGACTTTGCACCAGGTACCCGGATTGGGCCGGCCCGACTCCGCAGCTCTCTCAGCTCAGCAATCGCTCACCGCCCGTGTACCTTAGTCAATCCTGGTCAACAGCCCAGTGGGTCTTCTGCTGCTTCTGGCCCATGTATCCGGATTGGGCCAGCCCGACTTCGCAGCTCTCTCAGCCCGACAGTCACTCGCTGCCTGTGTACCTGAGTCACACGCGGCCCATGAAACAGTAGATCTCTTCTCTTCTTCTGTCCTCTTTGACTATCGTTGGCAATGACTCATCACATCTGGAGCCATGAGGCCCACGCTATTCAGCATGGCTCCTCAATCTCCCCCTTGATGAGTGCATTATCAACACTTCACTTCTTCAGCTCTTTAGTACCTGTGAACAACTGTGGAAACACGAAACCAAAACACAAGAAAACAAAGAAGAAGAAAATAAAGTAAAAGTTTAACCCCAATGACCAAAAGCCGAACAAAAAGCAAGAAGCGGTCATTATGGTTAACCAAAGATAAAAGCTCAAAAATGCGTGCGATCTCAGAAACATCAACAAGAATATCAAAAGAGTAAGCGAGACAAAAGACTCCCCCTCAAACTCTTATCCGAAAATTTCTCCCCCTTGTTGACAAGTGAACTCATCAAGCACTCGAAAAAGACACAGACTCCCCCTGAAATGCAACTCCCCCTCAAAATATGCGATGAATGCAATTGGGGTGCAGGTGGAGTGAATAAAACATGCTTCTCAGATATGATTGACCGCAATTACAAAATCTAATAGATACAGCAAAGACATACTGTCTAAGATACATGGCATGATCAGTGCAACAGATGATATCTAAAGAAAGTCATTAGCACGCATTATCAATTTTTGCAAACAAAAGCATCACCACATTTTCCAGTTGACAAGCAAGGTTGTTGGGGGAAAATATCTCATCTTCGGGGTTATCGCCAAAGCAGCATGAAGACAGTCAACAAGTTCGAAGATTGTCCGAAGATCATCTTCGAAGATGCCCAGAACCTGGTTCGAAGCCTGAAGTCAGACACTGGTTCGAAGTATGTCTTCGAACCAAGGCCCTTCAGGATCTTTTCTGCCAGCTAAGATGGAAGACTTATCTTCTATCTTATTAGATTAGTCTTTTACCATTTTAGCCCTATTAAGGAACCTGAATAGTTTCCTTAATGTCGGTTGTAATAGAGGGATAAATAGGTCTTTTCCTTAATGTTTAGGCCTATAAATACCCCCCATTTCATCCTGTAATGAGGACCGATTACAAGTGAATCAATATACACTTTCGAACTATTCTAAGTTATTATCCTTTCGGAGGCTTAGAATAGTTTGCTTCGCAAACACTTCGTTTGTTAGTTTCTTTTCTACAGAAACCTGTTAGCGTAATCTTTTACGCCAACAGTTGGCGCCGTCCGTGGGGAACTTAGTCCAAAAAACTTCGTTCTCTACCAACCTTTTGCATCATGCCTCCTAAGCGGAGCGCACCTCGTAATCCCACTCGGAGGTCCTCTCGGATCTCCGGAGAGATACCCTTCGACACAGTCGAAGTCGGAGGGTCTTCGACTATCCCTCCACCTCTAACTCCGCAAGGGGCTTCTATCCCTCGAGGATACGAAACCTCTCCACCAACCCCTTCTACACTCCGACCGCCCGGAGCCACTCTGCCACCCTCCATTCCGATTGGAACTGATCATACCAGTTCTCAAGACCCGGAAGGTCCTTCCGGAGGAGATGAAGATAGCCTTCGAGATATGGCCACTCAAATGGCCAATCTTCAAGCCGAGGTAGCGAGGTGGCGACAGGAGGCTGCGAACAGGCTTCGTCCTCAAGCCACCCCAGCTATCCCCGAAGTGCACGAAGACGACGATCTTGACTATCCCGAAGCCCCGGAGAACGCCTCTTACGACAATGAATCTCCGTTGCATCCCGAGCTTCAGAAGGTTCGCTTCGATCCGAGGTTCAAAGCTTCGAAGCTTAGCAAGTATGCCGGAGACGAAGATCCCAGTGAGTTTGCGCGTTCTTATGCCCTAGCAATTGAAGCTAGTGGCGGAGACAGAGAAACTATGGCGAAGTGCTTCCCGTTAGCCCTTCAAGGAGTGGCGTTGAGATGGTTCTGGTCTTTAAAACCAGGATCAATCACTTCATGGTCACAGTTGAAGAAGAAGTTCATAAGTAACTTTCAGGGCACCTTCGTGCCCCCCATGTCGACAGGAAGCCTTTTCCAAGTGAAACAGCTCCCCGGAGAAACATTGAGGCAGGACTTCAAGCGCTTCGCTCACACGAAGTCGCAAATTCGGGGGCTGTCCACATCTTCGGTGGTTGATGCAGCTCGGGAAGGCGTCAGTCATAAAGGTCTTCTGGATAAATTGCATCGGAAGAGCATCACCACAGTATCACAGTTGATGTCGTACTTCGAGGAGTACTCGAAGTCGGAAGAAGGTTGGCTTCGGAGGACTACTGCTACTTCGACAGTGTTGACAGAAGTTAAAGCAGAGGTGAAGACTTCGGCTCAGCCGCAAGAACCAGTCTCCGAAGTGCAACATGATAGAAGAAGAGGGCAAAAGCACCCTCGTTCTGAGGTCTTAAACATTGCACCCCCGCAGAAGTTTGCACCAAGAGCTCCACAGTCTGCAGGGAACAAGTCCAGCGGCTGGAGGCCGCCAGGGAAAACGGCTGGCAAGGGCCAGACCCTTTTTTGCTGTATTCATGGAGAGAACCGAAGCCATGCAACTGACACCTGCAAGGCTATTCTTACCCTTCGGGAGAGAATACTTGGAGAGAACTTCGGGTCGAGGTAGTACCGACCGAAGTCCAGCAGCAGCAGTGCGCTCGGAGCCGGTCCAGGCTGTGGCGCGGATAGAAATCTTGATGCTGCAAGGCATCCTCCGGTGGCCAATGTTATGCCACCTCCGAAGCAAGAAGAAGGGCAAGATAGAGGGAAGAGAGTAGTTCTCCCTATCTCCGGAGGAGGTACCCTCGGAAGCATGTCCAAGAGACAGCGAAGAGAGTACGTTCGAGAAGTAGGCCACATTGGAACTTCGTCATCTGCAGCTGCAATGCCGGAGTGGTCTCATGTTCCAATATCTTTCTCTGCGGAGGATGCAGCTGGTATCAAGTTCCCGCATGCAGATCCATTGGTTATTACTGCTGATATTGCAGGAACAGAAGTCCGAAGGGTGCTAATTGACGGAGGTAGCTCGGCAGATATCATATTTGTACAAGCCTTCGATCAGTTATGCATTTCCCGGAAGCATCTCCTTCCAGCGGCTCGTCCTCTGCAAGGCTTCGCAGGACCCCCGCTAGATGCACTTGGCCAGATAGGCCTGGAAGTAACCTTCGGAGAAGGTTTACTAGCCCGAACTGAAGAAGTTATCTTTGATGTGGTGGATGCCCCGTATGCTTATAATGTTATCTTTGGCCGAGGCATGTTGAATCAGTTCGGAGCTGTGGCGCATCACAATTACTTGTGCATGAAGATGCCCACACAATCAGGAGTTCTGACAGTCTTCGGAGATCAAGCCATAGCTCGGAGAGCAGAATATGGTCATGGTCCTCCTCTTGATCCGAGGCAAGTAAACAGTGTCCAAGATAATGGAGAAATTTTTTCAGCCTCTTCCGAAGCTTCGAAGAAGTCGTTTCCAAGACCAAGTCCCGAAGGAGAGATTGCAACGAAGATCATTGTCAAAGATGGTAAAGAATACACTTTTCAGTTTGGTAAAGATTTACCTCCCGAAGTTGCAACTTCCTTGGAAAAGGTTGTAGGAGAAAATTTGGATGTCTTCGCCTGGTCTGACGAAGATATCACCGGAGTCGATCGGGATATTATTGAGCACAGCTTGCTTGTAAACCCGAAGGCCCGGCCTGTTCGACAAGGGCTCCGGAAGATGTCCGCAGAGAGAGCTGCTCTAGCTAAGGACGAAGTTGAAAAACCGTTGAAGGCTGGGATTATCAGAGAAGTGGCCCATACAGAATGGCTAGCCAACCCAGTCTTCGTCAGGAAGAAGTCTTCCGGAAAGTGGCGCATGTGCATTGATTTCACATCTTTGAATAAAGCGTGCCCACGTGACCCCTACCCCATGCCCCGAATTGATCAACTAGTTGACTCCACTGCAGGTTCGGAGTTACTAAGCTTCCTCGACGCGTATTCTGGATATCATCAAATATGGTTGAAGCGCGAAGATGAAATCAAGACGAGCTTTGTAACTCCTTCGGGAGTCTTCTGCTATGTAAGAATGCCCTTCGGCCTAAGAAATGCCGGGGCTACTTTTTCAAGATTAGTTGCTAAGGCTCTAGGTCATCAATTAGGTCGCAATGTGGAGGCCTATATGGATGATATTGTAATAAAGAGTGCTTTAAAGCACCAACATAGCCTAGACTTAGCAGAAACATTCAATAGCCTTCGGGCATGTGGGATCCGCCTTAACCCCAAAAATGTATATTCGGAGCTAAGGCTGGAAAGTTGTTAGGGTACTTAGTTTCAAGCAGGGGAATTGAAGCTAGCCCTACTCAAATAACTGCGCTGCAGAAGATGGCTCCTCCCGAGAATTTAAAGCAAGTGCAAAAGCTGACTGGACGTCTGGCCGCACTTAGCAGGTTTTTATCAAGGTCTGCGGAGAGGAGTTTGCCAATTTTTAAAGCTTTGAAAGGGTCCGAAGATTTTGCATGGACACCGGAGTGTCAGAAGAGCTTCGAAGATATTAAAGATTATCTCAGCAATCTTGCTACACTTACGGTGCCTATTGCGGACGAAACCTTACTCCTGTATCTTGCAGCCACAGGATCAGCTGTCAGCGCAGTCCTTGTCAGAGAAGCTGATATCAATGGGAAGTTGGTCCAAAATCCTGTCTATTTTGTATCCGAAGCATTGTCAGGAGCAAAGACAAGATATTCCGAACTTGAAAAGTTCGTTTATGCTCTGATAATGGCTTCGAGGAAGTTAAGACATTATTTTTTGGCTCATAATGTAATTGTACCAACTTCGTATCCTTTAGGAGATATGCTTCGAAGCAAAGATTCCACTGGAAGGATTGGAAAGTGGGCAGTAGAGCTAGCACCCTTCGGCATATCTTTCCTTCAAGGACAGCG